>JABWTJ010000296.1:0-747614 GCA_016801875.1 Solanum sitiens
CACAAATAGATTTCACAACTTGAGTACCACCACCACTCTCACGCTTGAACTTAGGAGCACTACATCCTTCTTGAGTTGGAGCCCTTTTTTCAAACCTAGGTTGGTTTTGCTCATTCGATCTAGCCCTCTTCAAATTCCTTGTGATCCTTTTATGTTTGGACTCTTCTATGGATTGTGCATATACCATAAGCTTAAACAAGTGCATGTTACTATGGAACATATTCGTATGACATACTTCTTTCACAAGGTCGGCAACACCGGTCGAAAACCTACTCATCTCATACCTTGGGTTAGACACAAAAGATGGAGCATACTTAGACAACAAGGTAAACTTCAAAGAATACTCTTCAACACTCATATCACCGTGCCTAAGGTTTATGAACTCCTCAACTTTCACCTCCCTTCTCTCACAGGGAAAGTACTTTCCTAAGAAAGCTTTCTTAAACTCTTTCAACTCTATGGGAGTCGACTCAACTGGCCTATCATCTTTCCATTGAGTGTACCATACTTGAGAAACTTCTCTCAATTGGTACAAAGACAACTCTATATTCTCCCTAGAAGTCACCCCTATAGCACTCAACACCTTGTACACACCATCAAGAAACTCTTGGGGATCCTGTACCACTTTTGAACCATGGAAGATAGGAGGATTCATCCTCACAAAATCCCTCAATCTAGAGGTCATGTTACTCTTTGTAGTATTCACCCTAGGTCCAATGTCTCTAGTCAATTGATCCATCATGGCTCGGGATAAGGTAAGGAGAGCCTCTCTAATGTGCCTATTAGGCATGTCCCAGGGAACCACCAGAACATCATACCCTTGACCCACTACAGGGACTTTCTCACATTGAGGAACTTGAATACCTTGTGGAGCTTGTCCACCTTGGGGAACTTTTTCACCTCGGTGAGGAACTCCATCAATCACTTCCTCATCCACTATACTTGCCGGTGTCCTCCTCTTATTCATATTCTATAAATACAAAAGAAAAGAATCAAGAAAGGGCACTCATAACTTTTAACTCTACGGCACAACATAAGACTAGAAGAGAAGGGAAACTCTATCGTCCTATAGCATCTCGCTCATAGATGTGTAGAGACTCATACTGATGAACAAGACTCTACTAGACGTGGATTTTACAAGACTTGGAATCCTAAAGAGTACTTCATAACCTTATGCTCTGATACGAAGTTTGTAACGACCCGAGGGCATACCCTAGAAGAAATTGCATCATAAAGTCTCCACACGGCGTACTTGACCTTTCGAAGGTCTTATACAATCCCTTATACATTATTAACCGCATATATATATATGAAAACTAGTGCCAAATTAAAAATTTCATAGTACGTTCAAATCTCTTTTATAGAAAACATAGGAATTGTGAAGTCTCTTGAAGCCACCTTAGACATTTAAATAATATTTGGTAACAGCCCATACATCAATGAAATGGATGTATTACAGTCGATTACAACGTCTTTTGAAAGGAAAAGCTAAACACAAACATGTCCCCGAATCTCGTGAGGACATAACACGAATTGCTTAGGGGAATGCTATTCCTATGCTTCCAAGAAACTCCTCTAAATTGCCACCTACACCTTTAGAAGTAAAACATGTATGGAATTAGCACACTGTATGTGCTAAGTAGGTGATACGCAATAGAATCATGCTAAACAGACATTTGTATAAATTATGCTCTTTTGAAGAAAACTTCATAACATAATTACGAAAACCACTTTCAAGTCAAGTCTCACATATAAGATACATTTCAAGTAAGACCCTTAATATCGTATTAGAATTACTTAGAAATCATATAAACACATATGCCTCCCACTAAAGATTATCCTTAGACTTACTTAACTAAGACAATAAGAGACCGCCCATACACCCTCTTCAAGCCTACCTAAATAATCCTGAAGAATACCTTAAGTATAATTGTTCCCTTTTCATTACATTAAATCACCACCTAAGGTTACTCCAAGATCCACCTAAGTAAGACATGAAGAGACCACTTATGCACCCTATCAAAGCCTACCAAAGCAATCCTCAAGGCTACCCTATATAGAGATCATTTTACTCAACATACATTAACTTAAGTCTACAATACTCGTTAAGATACTTAAGAGATATTTCATCAATTAAGGACTTTACATAATGGTCTTAGATATTACCTAGGGAACCTACACCCTAACATCTTGAAAGCGTACTCGTTCCCTGTCTAGATAGCGTCCCATTCCACTACCTAAACGTTGTAGAACTTATCCAATACTAGAATGCATCCCACATGATGAGAATAGGCATTAACCAACATAGGCAATATTATCTAGGGGTGGAATCCTTAGTCTTCCCTACTCCGATAGAGGTTGTTCTACTTGCCAAGGGTAGAACTTGGACACATCCCATGTAGTCACATGGTTAAGGAATATCAAGGGTTTGTATTACTCTTGTATCAACTTAAGTAGAGTCACTCTTCAAGCATATTCTATCACGTCTATCCTTAGTTCTCATAGAGTATGTTGAATCACAATACCAAAGATGGGTCCTCATGAGCTGCCACTCCATGGTCAATATAAGGTGAGCTCCATGACTTCCTTAGAGATGGTTTCATGTTGTTCTAGCCAACCTATCCCTAAGTCCATCATTCACACAAGAAGTATACCATTACAGCTTTCAACTTCAAGTATATCTAAAACTACTTTCTACATTGAAGGTTCCACATACAAGACCTTCTTCACATGTTCAAGCTCATTTACTAGTCATACTTAAAAGGGTACCATCTTAGGTCTACAAATCCAAGATTTTCATTCAACATTCATCCATACACACACAAGACAAAGGTATTTTAGCCTACTAAGTCAAGATGTTCATATTCACATACTTAGCATGTATCAAGTAGAAGGACATGGGTCTACTAATCTAGACACACACATGGTAATCATCTTGATATCACCATGACAACAATAGTCAAGTATCATGTAAAAATAACCAAGTCAACCTAAAAATTGTTGACACCCAATTTTGGCCCTCCGCTATTTATTTAATCTTCAAGCTTTCTTAAATTTCAAGCAATTTTAAGTTATTATTTTGAAGAAAAAAAATACATTTGAAATCATTTTCAATGCAATATTCTTTTTTTCCCTTAAAATATATAGATTTATATAATTTTCAATTTTTGAATAAATATTTTGAAAGTCATTTTTACCAAAAGTTAGAGTTTTAATTAAGTACGCATTTTATTCTTTTAAAACTGATCCCAGTTTAATAAAGATTTTGGTTCTTTCGAAATAATTATTTTGTATTGTCAACATTAAGAAGCTTAAATAATTAATTAGATTCTTAATTTATTTCGTTTCCATTTTATTGAATTTGAGCTAAAACAATTAGAATTGATGAAATATGGAGACCAAAGAACTTGTTCCTTTCTTTCTTCCTTTAAACCAAAATTTTGGCCCAAATTCTTTAAGAAATTCCTAGCCCACAAATCCAACAAAATAACCCACAACAACAATACATACATATCAGGATACATATACCAACTGACCGAACCAGTCCATCAATTCTCCATAACAAAAGAATCCGACTCCTGTACGTCTTGTTCCTCCAAGAAAATTGCGAGAAACATCGACCCTAATCCAAGAAAACGCATATCATATGTGAACCCAGCAACACCGCACACTCTCTCCTTTTCCTCTCATATGAGTAATGTTCTCGATTTTCCAGATGTCTCCATCTTGATGCCTCGCTTGTCCTTACTCGAAATCAAGTGTCCCTAGTACATTCTCCTTCTCATTGAAAATGGTACATTGAAGTTCACCTTATCCTCTAAGAATCTAAAAATTTTGCAGAAGTCCCACATCGACATTTCACCCCATTTTGGGTTTTTTGATTTTCTATATAAACCCAACCCATTCATTGTTCAAGGGGAGGATTTTTAAGACTGAAGATTACCCCAAAAAATGTTTGGGAAATCACAGTTCAATAGTTTAACGTTTTTACGGCTGTCGAGTTGAAGAGGTGGTGGAATCGACTCCATCAAGCTCGTCATCAGGTTCGCTTTCCAGAACCAGGTAATCTTCTTGCCCTTTCTGCAATCTTTTCTTTGTGCTCCAGTGTAGAATTATTGTTTGTTCTAGTATTGTTAATTAGTTTTCAGATTCAATGTGATTATTTAAAGTAAGTGTGATGTTTATGACAGTGAAAGTTTTCATAATCTTGTTAACTTAGTAAGTCAATATTAAATAAGTGTATTAGTTATTTTTAATTGTTGATTCAGAGATGTGATTGTAGTTCTTTTACTTAGTTGAGTTCACAAATCTTTATATGCGCTTACAATTATATTTTTCATTCGACTTTGAAATACATGTTACATAGTTGTGATTTCTCTTCATTGCCTTCTTTAAATACATCTGTTTAGAGTTGAAAGTTGTGTACTTCACCCCTTCAAGTTTGTCGAGATAAGTGTTATGTTGAGATTTGTTGTTCTTGAAATGTTCTCTTTTCAACTAATCTTCTGTATAGTTGAATCAATCGAGTTGTTGTTGCACCATCTAGCATTTTTCGTTGTCATGTTTTGGTTTATTGATATTTCAGAGTCAGCAGAGTTTGATTATTTTTCTTATGGTTAAAAGGTTTCCTAGCTCAACGTGAGCTTTTTCCCCTTTATTTTGTTTATTTAACAATATATTTGTTATCTGATTTAAAATGAATATAAACTAGTCTTGTAATCATCTTGTTCAAATGTGTTACTCTCTAAAAACTGCTAGACCTTGTTAAAACAAACTCTTAAGTTCTTATGCCTTTGTTTTCTTCATGTGTTCCCTAATAAAGTGTAAACTTTATAGTTGGTTCTCCACTGTTCTGCTTGCTACCTGGGAATTAGAATTAATCTCTATTTGTTTCTTCTCGGTAGAAGTTTAGATCCATATCCTCACCTTGTGTTTCCATTCAACCTAGCTTGTGTTGAATTCTTGCTATTAATATTAGTAGACTTAACATTAATGTCCAAATGTGATTGACTCATGATTTGGTAGTTTAAATAAGGTGTATATTCAACTCCCTGTTTTAGGATAGTCACACCTCATCATTATTCTCTACTACCACTTTAGGCTTAATTAAGTTTCATGGTATGATAATTTATAATAAATCATAGTTGTTCTCTAGAATCCTTAGGACAAGTTCCATTTGCGAAATCTGGCTAGTTTTGACATATTTTGCATTATTTATATTTTAAGGCCATGTTTGATTATATATAAGAAATGAGACAGTCACAAAATTGACTAGCATCTTGGTAAGCATACCAACAAGAATTCTTTCTCAAAAAAAATCATTAGAAGATAAAATCATCTTTTGTGGCACTAGTATCGGAAGGAATAGACGTTGGTCAATATATTTGGCCCCCACTATTCATATCTTATTTAGGATAGTTTCAGCTATGCTAAAATTCTGTTATTTGATATTCATTTTATTAAGAGTAGTATCAAAATAGTTGGAAAATAGTATTTTAGGGGGGAAAATATCTTAAATTTTGGAATGTTAGATAAATTTCCATTCTTTAAGCCTGTGGAGATCATTTTTTTAATAAAGTACAAATTTTGTGAAAATCTAGAGAACATATTTATTATGGAAGCATTCCTATCTTTTCAGAAACCTAAAAAAATATAGTTAATTGGGTTAGACAATAAGAATCCCTAGGTCGAATAAATGATTTTATATTCATTATCTACTTATAATGCCTATTATAGTTTCTAATATGGATTAAGTTCAACTATGAAGAAATGTTCTTTTTTTAATTCCATTCTACTACAATCTCGATAGGCATCTTAACTTATTTTCTTAATTTGATATTTTTTTCTTGTCGGTTATAATTCTTATTTCCTCTTCCCTATTCGCATGAACTCTCTTATTTGAGACTAAAGAGACTCCCCTCCTTGCGTTTATTTCTCCTTGAGTCAACATCCATCGAAGTCATGAAAAGAGAGACATGTTATTTGGTTAAAATCTATAGAACGTAGCAGAAACCACAGCCATAAAAGGCGGAAAATAAAGAGCAAAAAAATTGGGTTAGAACCCCCGAAATCAGCAGCAGTCCTATAGGGACTAAAACTGGGAATTTTTTGGACTTTAAAAGTTCAAATCTGTGTAGAAGCGGCAGCAAATGGACTTATAATTTTCCAAGTTTGATTCACACTTTTGTTTCTGTTGGAGGTCTAATCGCACACGCAAGTGAACGTGATCGTACAAGTAATATAATTACTCTTGTTGAGGAGCGGGGTATCGTGCCCATAGGAACTACAAACTAAACTCTATTAACTTTTCCAATTCTTAACTTAAAACAAGTGCAATATCTAGATTTTGTAAATAGAAGTACTAAAATTTATATCTAACTAAAACTGACTACAGTTCAATTTCTTAACTTGTAACAATTATTATGGGAGAGATCCAGGATTGCAACTTTTATCAGAACTTATTGTCACACCCGGGGGAACCCCCTAGAAGTAACACGGCGTACTTGGCCTCTCGGAGGTCTTATACAAGCCCATAGTCATCATTCATCGCATTGACATAGTAAATTTAGCAGAAAATTTAAAACTTTTGATAGCACATGATATGCTAGAAATTTCAACTCATATATGTATAAAACATAAGCCATAATACATTTATAGACCTTAATTCAATTTGCCATCTTACACTCAATAAATTTAGAGTACATTAGGGACACGACCCATAAGACATATTACATAACTATACAATATTTAAAGACTTTACATTAAAGACATAAGTAGGACATCCTTGAACTTTAAGGATTCCTTTCATTGAGCTTGGGAATCATCTATCAAGATCTTCACCATTGAAGACATCCTTTAAGCATCCATGACCTACACTTTGTGTAAAAAGTAGAGAAGAATGAAATTAGCACAAGAATGTACTAAGTATGGCAACCATGCGAAAACATGAATTTAAAAAAGACACTATCTTTGAAATCATACCTCGTGTCTTTTTGGGTAAATCATCATAAAACCTTTAAGAAATTGCATTTATATCATTTTCATACTTTATAGAAACACAATCAAAGTCCAAACATCATAGAAAAGCACTTATAGAATTTAAATCCCATTTGAGGTCACTTTACAGTAAACTTTATTCTCTTAACAGTGAACTCCTCCTTTATATTCATTAATCCTCCCAAGTAATCCTTTAGTGATACTTGGTACAATGCATCACCTTAGAACCACAAGGAAAACCATACAAACAACTAACATAAGCCAAAACATATCATCATAGAAGTATAGCCCATTACAAGACACATTCAAGTCCAGACCATAAGACATTACAGTGAACTCCTAGTCATTATGCACATATACTTAATTTACTTCACATCAATGCATTATAATACCTTACTCATAATCCTACTCTAAGTCTACTAATGCAATGTATATGTGAAGCCTCATAACCTCACACATACTTATTAAACCTATCATAAGACCACAAGCATTTACATACAAGCCATATATCAATGAGTAAATAAAGGCAACTTCATTTATGTCAAGAAAGACCTTTATCATGTAGTCAATAAGATCAACATCATGCATGTAATAATAAGATCACATCATCTAGACTCTTAAATACCATGCACATATTCATGACAAGTAGAAAATTATTACCATACCATACATAAAGACATATTTATAACCATACACCTTCGAAACACTTTCCTAGATCTTCCTAAGTATCTACTTGTGCAATGTCTAGATGGGTTCATTACTTCCACCTATCCTAAGTAACTTACCTTAAGTCTTCCTAGTTAAGATCCTATTCATTTACTTCCATTGTCCATTTTACTTTAGGGAAACTATAGCCTTAACCGACACTAAGACCATGGGTGCTAAACATGGAATTTGGTGTTGTAGAGCCTTACACCAATGAAAGGTTTTCCTACCTAGCCAAGGTAGAACATTAACATATATCCTAGCATCCTAAGTGAATTCACTTTGCTAGATCCTATGTGGCAAGAATAGTTTATGAAACTAAGAGATAGGTATTCCCTTTACATACCATTTGGTATTCGGGCCTCATATCATGAGAAAACATGGGTGAATATTCCTCAAAGGAAAGTCAACACCTCATATGGGTCCATAGATGAATATTCCTCAAAGGGAAGTCAACACTCTACAAGGGACAAATGGTGAATCTTCCTCCAAGGAAAGCCAACACCTCTCAATGTCAAGTTCACTCGGTGCTAAGCTAAGTTCCCTTTATTGAAAAGCCTTTAATTATATTTTCATAAAACATAGGCTTAAGATATTCATTCCTCATATGCTTATAGAATATTCAAGCACCTATCTAGTTATAGAGTATTCTTGGGCACACCTTTCAAGTCCCCTCTATTAACAAGATCATCATCCATGTGTGTGTGTACATACATGTGAGCAAACCTTTCACATAACCCGTAATGTCACACATGTTCATATATCAATGCATGAGTCTATAGGCATAACTATATGAGCAATCCTTTCATATAAACCCACTAAGACACTATGCACATTCATGCTTCATCATACCATATAAGTCATATTCATAACATGTTCATATATTCATCTTTCATATACATAGAAACCAAACCTATGAACTATCCTATCAAGGTACACGTGTGCAATGCATAGACAAGGTCCCATACCCTTGCCCACACTAGTACACCTACCTAGTCATCCTAGTTGAGGAAACATATCATACTTTAATATACATAAACTTAACATGCATAGTAGTAGACACTAGTGAATATGAGAATTACCTTTCATTTAGACACCATGAACCTTTACTACCTTTAAACATGCATGAATTGTGAGTGTGTGTACATTGGTCAACATGATCACATAATGGATATCAACAACACCTTGAGGCAGCCACCCTCTTAGACCATAATACACTTTCAAGCATAGACCACTCAACTTCATATTACACTTAAGACTCCTAGCTTTTGCTATTCATGCATTCACATAGGGGTACAAAGGTAAGGGATTATTAACACCTTTAACAAATCAATGGAAGCACCTATACTTTACCCTAACATGAATATACATCTGCTTATACAATAGCTATACAACCTAGATCACAACTAGAATAGGAAAGTAGGCATAAGCTTCCCATAGTATCATCTTAAGCACATGTTTATAAGTTCATCAATTTGCCTTCAAGTCCATGGTCAACATATATATAATGACAATAAAGTAAACACCGCCACCATAAGTGGACCATACCACACAATGCCATACAACGCTTCATCAACATTTCTATAAAGAATATAGAACTAGAAGAGTAGAGAAATAGGCATTCTTACCAACTCCTCAACCTTTGATCCTCATTGATCAATACACCTTGTTTATCAATAATTCATATATATGGTAGTAGCTAAATGTACTTTAAACATACAAGAAACCATGTACAAGTGGCTACAAGATTATACTATAACATAATACAACACATCACATACTAGGAAAGTAGAAGAACATAGATCATTAACCAATTTCTTTTATATGGATTATAGATCATATTTCATGAATCATATCACTCTAAGGCATTAGCTAATGAAATCATAGTCTAGATGAGACAGTACTACAATTTTCCATTAAGTTCGACACAAGCATGCTTCATATAAGGAGTTCATGGAAGGTAAGTTTACATAGGTTAATCCTATTCAACCTATCATGAATTGACCCATATTGTATTAATTACATATTATTTCATCCTCAAATTTCGTTATAGGCAGCAGCTATAGACATTAACCATGATCAATTCCTATAGCAACTAACCTAACGTCAAGATCACAAGTTAAAACTCCATAGACAAGAAGAACCTAGATTAATTCAAACCAAGTCTTCTCTACTTTAATCATGGCATTAACATAAAACAGTAGCTACAAGAACTACAACTTAATCGAAATTCACTTTAGATCATTAAGAAGCCAATGTTATAGTGAACTATAGAAACTAGGCTAAACATGCTCTAATCTTCATACATTGATCCTCATGGATCCTTCAACATAAATTCAACATAAATTCATGTAAATAACAGCATATACAATCACTTCCATGTAATAGAATCATAATTCAATCGATAGCAATTCAAGATCACAAAGCCCATGCAGGGCTAAATCGTTTTGGTGAAGGAGCATGGGTTCATCATGGAATTGGAGTAAAATTCACGTTAAAACCACTGTATTAACTTCAATTAATCATGATTCAATCATTCAAAACCTTTTTAGAAAGAACCCATGGCTAGATTGAAGAAGAAGGACTTTGATCATATTTTTCTTCTTTGAAATCTTTGAGAATGACTCTCTAGATGAAAAGATAACTAGAGATGAAGATCACCATACCTTTAATTAGTTGAAAACCTATAAAACTTCATGATTAATCCATAGAAAACCCAGATCCAAGAAGTTCTTGAGCTTCACCAACAATGGTGGTTATAAAGAGAACATTTTTTGAAGGAAGAGCTTTAAACATGTGAGCTTATTTTAGAATGGTATGATCACGTCATAGATGACTTATATACACCTAAAACTAACTAAATAAACCTATTATAGTCAGGTTAGGACGTGGGGTGAATTTCCCATTCACCCCTTAAATGAAACAGACGCAGCTGCCAGTTGACAGGCCACCCACGACGGAGGCACTCACAGGGCGTCAAGCTGTCGATGGTCCGTGCCTGGCTTCCATCGCTAGCACTTAGCCAAATTCTTGGCTTGTGACCTACCCCAGGCATGTTACAGTCGATGATACTTGTTCGACGAGCCGTTGGTTGACCAACGATCCGTCGTTGTTTCCGTCAATGGACACTGCCCAGGCAGTGTCGTTGACAGCCTTGGGTCCTACTTTTAGGGCCTCTTAGGGGCCCTTTAAAAGTCATACCCGGACGTTTCCAACATTATTATAAACCTTAACATGTTATATACCTTCCACAAAAATTTCATCCATAAAAAACACCTACAAGACGTCCAAACAGGCCAAGCCCCATCATGACACACGTTGAACGTCTTAAGGGCTATCTTTCAAATGCCTTGGACGTTCTTGGTCGTTTGACCTCCAAACTTCTTGAAACTTCATATACTATCATTTTACATCATTAAAAACAATTGTAAGACTTCATATTGTCATGAATCACACATAAAAACATAGAACCGCATACGAGACATTTAGGTGACTTAGTCGTCGAACGTTTCGGTCGACCCTTGGCGTTTGACTTCCAAATCAGCTCAAACTTTATACACTGCCTATAAACGATATTATAAGTCATTTTAGGACCTTAGAACATTAATACAAACATGTTAGGATCTAGACACCCTATCTCATTTTGGGGTCTTACACTTTTGAAGTTGCTATCATCTAATAAAAGTTTTCTGACGTTATCTCATCGCTAAACCACAGGGTTAGATGTATGATAATGGTCTCTCGACCTCTAATCGCCTACACAAATTGCAATATTAACTACATAGTTGAGCGGGAATAAGATGAATAATAGTTGAGCATTAAGTTATCTTCCTATATGATGATCCAAGTAAGGTCTCTAGGCATATATCTATTCTACAAACGAATCAACCCTAGCTACTTAGAGTCAACCAGACTTCTTACTTTCCATGTTCTATCCTCTTATTCCTTTCTCGAGTTCAATTTGGTCAATGGATTTATTTCTATGGTGGCTAGTCATGAAATACAACAAGAAATAAAGATAGAACGAATCATAGATAACTCTTGATAAACCCTTAATAAATTAAGCAAACTTCATTCATCTTGTAGCCACAACCATAGAACTAGGGTATTTAGCTACTCATTATCCTCAGAACAATATTCAAAATTTTTGAAGTCATTCCAAAGAATTACAAGAAAAGAAAAAATACAAAGTAACCCTAAAAACATCAAGGTCTCGTTCTTGATGACTCCTGTTCGACAATTGGAAAAAGAATCCCTTTAAAATTTCATTGAGGCCCTATTTATACTAAATTCCGGATTTCTAATGTAGAACACTGAATCATGCGATGCGGGGCTGGCACGAGTTGCACTGCTTTGCGATTTATTTTCAACTGAGATTCGACACTTAACTGCGCGACACGGAGACTACACACAATCTTATGTTTAGACAATATATTCGAGCTCGATATTTCTCTCCCTTTTGCATTACGCGGTGCTGGAACGCAAATGCCTTTTGCGCATTTCTTGCTTCATTTTTCTTCGCTTCATCCTCAGATTTCCTTGTCGCTTCTTTTTAACCTCTTTTTGTGAAGATATCTTTCACCTCGCCTTCTTGTACATATAATCCTGTTGGTTGGTATGGAACACGGAATTAACTAACTAAGACTCTTAATCTAGACTTAACAACTTCAATCTAAGCCATCAAGTGGGCATAAATAGCATTATGGGCATGTAAATATGCCCATCACTACCCCACACTTATAAGTTTTATTCGTACTCGAACAACTTCTAATGACTCCTAGACAATGGACACTACTTAGATCGTGCTTCTATCATCTTCTCTTCATACTTCATTATATGACATGATAATGATTCAATTATGATAAGACAACTTCCTACACCCATACGCGTAATTCTCTATGTTCTTTCTTGTATAACTTTACCTCCTGCAACAAGTGCCTCTCACACACAGAAATAATCCGCTTACTCACAACATTATTTCACATCATCGACGGAGTTACCATCAAGACATCTCGCTCTGCCAAAAAGAAGTCACATGTATGCATTGAGAACCATAAGCTTCCTATTATGTACATCTCTACTACTGATATGTATTATACTCAAAGATCAACCAGGACTTATTAAGGTTGTAATGTTGGCTCAGAGTCACGGGAGATTTATGTATATGAAAATAGTGACTTGTTCTCCCTAATGCACTATACTTGACTTTGACTTTGTAGATCACCTTTGTCTTCTTCACCTTCCTGTTTATCATGTTTTCTCAAATTTAATCTTTCCCCTTTTTCTTCTTTTCATATCCTATATGTATATATATATATATATATATATATATATATATATATATATATATATATAGAGAGAGAGAGAGAGAATAAGCAAATCTTCAAATTACACACAGGGCATTATTTTTGCCTTTACCTTTTATTTTCCCTTTATGAATACGTCATCTCTTCATTTGGACAGATCTCCTTGTTTTAGTCCCTCAGCCTAACACAGTGCATTAAGGATCAGGATCAATCTTAGGGGCTCAATAAAGGGGATACAACTTATTTTAAAGGTTTTAACAAAAGGGTAGGTTAAAAGCTAATGGGCTGACTAAGGAATGAGATGAGGATTCATTTCGACAGTAATTTTCAAGGAAGGCATGCTATCAACTTATTAAATACAACACAATCATATTTCGCTTCAATAATAACCTGGGAAAGTTCTAGACTCAATTAACATAACAGTGACTATACAATAACTCACTACTCGTGGCACATGTTGCATTCAGAAAGATCAACTCAGCCCATTATATGTTACACGAGAGGGTCATTTAGGCTTAAGTTGTACTTTGCTATATCATGACAAATAGTTGCCCTTCATATATCCTTCAACTTAATATCTCCTTTTGTAGAAAAGCTTTTTCAAAGGACTACAATTTCAGCACGACCCACCCTAGACTTGGTCTACGACATGCACCCTTAAAACGGTCGTCATCTATCTATCATTGGGCAGTTTGACTCAATTTATGACTACTACAGACTTACTCCTAACAAATAAAAATATATTGTTTTGTACAATTCAAAGGGACTCTCCTTGGCTAAAGAACCGTAAACAACTACCAAAAAACCCAAACACAAAACATAGTCAACCCAAACACAAAACATAGTCAACCCAAACACAAAACCTAGTCTTAAAACATAAACAGAACAAACTGAAAGCATACACAGAAAATGCTACCCGCCATCCCACACTTAAACAATAGCACTATCCTCACTAAACAGAAAACATACTAAATAAAATCACAAGGTAAGGAAAGAACTCCGTGACTAATCCTCCATCCCATCATCAGGGCTGGTTGGAAGATGATCAATTTAATCCTTCGAGTGTGACTCAATATCGGAGCGAGTTCGTAAGTTGTCCTCATCAGTTGGGACATCATCACAAAATGGCTCTGCAAACAACGGTTCTATCCCCAACAATTCATTAGCATGGGCATTCAAGTGATATTGGCGGCCAACCTCGTCAAACTCAGACCAATTTGACGGTCGACCACCGGTTATGTGTCGCAACATCTCCAGTCCGTACATCTGAGCCATAATCAACTTGTCCCGTCTGTGCCTCTCTACAGTTGTAATAGTGGGTCCTAACTCTGTATCAGGCCCTTTCGCACGAGTAACATCCATAGCTACAGGGTATAGAGTGGCCATGTAATCTAAAGCTTCTTCCGGAATACCTGCACATCGATACATGTTGGTGTAAGACCCCCAACTGCATACCGGTGGCCTTTATATACTCTAGTCTTTCGCATAGACGATTTCATAATCACCCGATATCTAGCTCCGTGTTCGTCATCAATGCGTATACCAAACACACCTAGTCACCTGTAAAGTCAGTGTAGTGTATCCAGGGTATCAAACAATTCATAACAATTTTCAACCAAACACGAGTCTCGCGTAAAATTTGAGGGTAAGAGAGCGTCTTGTGATACCTCTTACGACTATAATGAGCCCACTGAGACATGGATTGAGGTCCACACATTAAATAGCGGATTTCCTGATACGGTGGTCGAATGTTCAACTGGGTTAACACCAAAGGGTTGATGCCATCAGTTGTGCCGAGAATCTCATTTATAATGGTTCGGGTGATAGGCACATTCCGACCACATATAATGACAAAGTGTGAGTGAGTGTCGGGAATCCAGTTAGAATAAAATTCACGAACCATTCTCATCTTGCACTAATCTGGTTCCTAAAATACAAAACCCAATTGCAACTCTTGGATCCTCCTTAAAATTTGGGGGAACTCCCAGAGTAAACTGTCCCTATGAACACACAGATACGAAAATAGGATGACTCGGTGTGCTTTCTATACCACGTATTTCCCTCCTTTGCTACTTCTTTCAGCCCATATATAAGGGTCTTCCGTATAGGAGAAGGGGGGGCGAGTGGAACATTCCCAGTTTTAGGACTCTTCTTCTAAGACCCTTGAGCAGATGTGTGTCCTGAACTCTTTGACGAAGACATAGTACCTGCTAAAGGAAGCACAATTGAATTCAGTTTAGTTCATGCCTAACGGAGGAATATTCCATCTAACACGTGATAACAAACAATGTCCAACTTGGGTACACATATTTTCCCCCATGCTACTATCACACCCTTACCCCATTACAACATAGCAAGTAATGGTCACCAATTTGACCCACAAATGACCGATTATTAATAACAACTATTACACCTTCCCAAAATAACACAACACAGGACACATATACTCAGCGAGATTCTTAGATACTCAAGAATTCACCAACCACTTAAAAACATAATTCTCAATTTATAACACTCGCACATGAAAACCAACAATTCCAAATGTCTAGTGATTAGAACCCAAAACCCCCCTAATTTTTGCTACCCCATGCTTGTATGCATCCTAATTTCTACTCAAGACATTGAAACCACAACAACCCCAAGCATGAAACACTTCCCCCAATGTTTTTCTACCCTCAGTATGCAATTTCAACTTAGTAATTTCCAATCAAGAACGAATAATGAAGGACATACCTGGAGAGTTGACCGTTCTTACGTGCAAGAGAAATAAAGAACCAATTTGAAGCTTGGGCGATGCGAGAAGATGAATTCTCATTGGGAAATTATAGAGAACAGAGGGAGGGAGGCGCGATGGGGAAGGGAATTAGGGTATTAGGACTATTTTATTTCTGAAATAGGGAATTGGGGAAGGGTCAGATGTTTTTAAATTTAGAACCGTTTTAGTTAATGAAGGTCAAGAAACTCGCCTAGACCTTGCGACTTACGAGTGACACGAGGTCCACTGGAATTTTAATTCCTGTTGACCCAGGAATGCTCTCACATCGCGCGACACGGAGCTGACACGAGCTAGTGTATTTGTGTGACATAAATTACTTTTACCGTCAAAATCTATTTTACACCTTTTCTCCATGACGCACGCTCAACATGAGGTATTCTGCCTTGAAGTTTTCAAGTGAGGCAAAATTGGAGACTAACCTCGCGATGCGTAGCTGTCACGAGGTTAACTGCCTCTAATTTCAGCACTTCACCTCGCGACGCGGAGTTGTCACTTGGTCTACTGCTTCTTCGTCCTTTGATGCTAAGTCCTACATAAACACCCCATTAATGGAAACCTTGATAGGGTGCCTCCCATCCAGCGTCGTATTTAAGTTCAAGGCATGACTCATATATTATTTTTGTTATTATTTATTTATTTTTTAATTTAAACTAAAGCAAATCAAACATAACTATTACAATAAATCACGGGTTGCCTCCCGTGGAGCACCTGATTTAACGTCACGACACGACCCATCTCATAACTCATTCCTCATCCAGGGTGATCTCCTCAACCTCATGAACCACCTCCTTTCCCACATAGTGTTCGACCCTCTTTTCCATTTACAAGGAACGTGAAACTATCGCCTTTATTTCGTAACTCAACTACACCAGGTTGAATCAGTCGCACCACCTTAAATGGACCACTCCATTTGGAACGGAGCTTCCCTGGAAACAATTTCAACCTGGAGTTGAACAACAACACTAGCTGTCTTGGCTCAAAAGTGTGTGACACTATGTGCTTGTCGTGCCACTTTTTTGTTTTTTTTATACAACTTTGCATTCTCATATGCATGCAGGCTGAACTCCTCGAGCTCATGCATTTGGGTTACTCTGTTCCGACCGGCTAACTGAGCATCCAAATTAGCTTATTTATTTCCCAATATGCCTTATGTTCTATCTCAGCGGGCAATTGGCATGCTTTCCAAAACACCATTCGGTAGGGAGAAGTACCTACCGGTGTCTTGTACGCAGTTTTATATGCTTATAAAGCATCATCTAGCTTATCTGACCAATCCTTCCTTTAAGCATTTATTATTTTCTGCAGGACCTACTTTATTTCCCTGTTAGATACTTCAACTTGTCCACTAGTTTTAGGTTGGTATGCAGTTGCCACTTTATGCCTTACCGCATACTTAGCCAATAAGTTATAAATGGAGTTATTTATGAAAAGCTTACCTCCATCACTGATAATCGCCCTGGGAGTGCCAAACCAGGGGAAAATGTGTTTCCTTATAAACTTCACAACCACATTGGAGTCATTAGTTGGTAATGCTACTACTTTTACCCACTTGGACACATAATCTACCGCTACTATAATATATTGATTCCATGTAGACTATGGAAATGGTCCCATGAAATTGATTCCCCAAACATCAATGATTTCCACCTCGAGAATGTTACTCAAAGGCATCTCATGGCTTCTTGAAATGGTGCTCATTCATTGGCACTGATCACATATTTTTACAAACAACACCGCATCTTTAAATAAGGTAGGCCAAAAGAATCTAGATTGTAATACCTTATGTACAGTTCATTCTCCCCCATGATGTCCGCATATGGTGAAGAGTGATAACTTTCTAAAATTTTTGGGGCCTCTTCCTCAGCTATAAAACTTTTTAGCATTTCAACTGGACCCTGCTTAACATATAAGGCTCATCCCATATATAGAATTTAGCATCGTACCTCAATCTCTGCCTGTGATGTGTTGATGCCCCATGTGGGAATAAGCCACTCGCCAAATAATTCACAATGTCAGCATACCAAGGTACTATGTAATGTCCGGTGCTAAAAGTTGTTCATCATGGAATTCTTCCAAATTTTTTCCTTCCTCTGCCACATGATATGAATCTTCTAATCTAGATAGACGGTCATCTATCTAATTCTCTGAACCCTTCCTATCTTTAATCTCTAAATCAAATTCCTGGAGAAGTAAGACCCATCTGATCAACTGGAGTTTTGCATCCTTCTTATTGAAGAGTTATTTTATGGCTGCATGGTCAATGTAGATTATCACCTTTATTCCCACCAGACATGACCTAAATTTTTCAAACGCATACATTAAGGCAAACATTTCTTTCTCAGTTATTGTGTAGTTTGCTTGGGATGCATTTAGTGTCTTACTCACATAGTATATGGAGTGAAACACTTTATTTCGTTTTTGCCCCAACACTGCTCCAACTGAACATCACTCACTTCACACATCAACTCAAATGACAACTCCAATTTGGGGCTACAAGGATAGGGGCTTCGATCAACTTTTGCTTCAACACTTCAAACTTGAATTTCACCTCTTTGTCTAATAGACTGCACATGGGTTTTGCAATCTTGGAAACATTTATAATGATCCTTCTATAGAAACCTGCATGGCCCAAAAATCTTCTAAACCGTTTAACTTATACTAGAGGTGGTAATTTCTCAATTAATTTAATCTTGGCTTTGTCCACCTCTAACCCATACTTCGATACCTGATGACCCAACACAATCCCTTCTCTTACAAAGATGTGACACTTCTCCCAATTGAAAAATAAATTGGGTTCTTCACATCTTGCTAAGACTCTATCAATATTTAACAAGCATAGCTCAAAGGACGCACCAAATACTGAGAAGTCATCCATAAATACTTCCACAAGATCTTCCACCAAATCGTGAAAGATTGCCATCATACATCTTTGAAGAGTGGTTGGAGCATTACATAACCCAAATGTCATGTGTTTGAAAGCATAGGTACCATAAGGGCATGTAAATGTTGTCTTCTCTTGGTGCTTAGGTGAAACTACAATCTGATTATACCCTGAGTATTCGTCAAGAAAGAAATCATATTCCTACCCTGCCAATCTGTCCAACATTTGGTCAATGATAGGAACCGGATAATGATTCTTTCTGATGGATTCATTTAACTTACTGTAGTCCATGCATATTCTCCACCCTGTAACTGTTCTTGGTGGGATCATTTCATTTCTGTCATTGGTTATTATAGTCATCCCATGTTTATTAGGCACAAAGTGCACTGGATTTACCCATTTACTGTATGATATTGGATACACTATCCCGACATGTAACCACTTGATAACCTCTTTTCGAACCACATCCTTCATTAAAGGATTTGATCTTCTCTCATTCCTCCATGTAGATCTTATGCATACGCAAAGTGTCACACCCCGACTTCATACCCCAGATGATACCGGCGTCATTAACCTCTCAGAGGTCGCAGACAAGCCTCTTAGCATTCGTCAAAACATGTGATCATTAAAAATTATGGAAAGATTAAAAACTTTTAATATACTTAATTGAAGTATACTTAGAATTCATACTTAATATTCATACGGTGTTCTAAAACTTGTCTCACATATATAAAACCATCTAAGAGTGCAAAGCCAATAATGATCAATATGCCATATAGGCCTTAATACAAAAGAATCCAAAGAACATAACGAAATAACGTATTCTAAAAACTACTAAATCTTCATAAGGCTGGAAATTGAATTGGTAATGTCCCGAACATGAGGACCTACCATGACTTGGAGAAAGAGTTCCAAGATTATTCAAATCGACCTGCTTAACTTCAATGGCCGAAACCTACATTTGTAGTAAAATAAAGTAATGGGGTTAGTACTCCACATGTACTAAGTATGAGTATATGCACATAACACATAGAGACATGCATGAAAAACGTTCATTTATCATATCATTAGAAAACATGGTAAGTCATATAAAAATCTTCAATGCACATACCGTATAACATATACAAGCCAATTATTTCATCACTTAAATCATGCTCATAAACAAAGACATATTATCATAGAGTCATGTTAACTTTACCTATTCAAAATATCATATCATACAAAACACATACCAATGATCCCATCCCCAACCTACAAATGCAATGGTCATGTAAAGCCCCATAACCCCACATAACTGAGTAGATAAGATAGGAGACCATGAGTAAGGCTTTGCTTCATATAACTTGTAACATAGTTAGTTATCATTAACATATCAATATAGCCAAATAACATATTCAACATAATAGCCAACATTCATATAAAAGTAACATCGTATATCATAAACATATATCTTTCATATCATCATATTATTTATGAACAATTGATGTACCGTGGTTTCACGGTACTTTTAATGCTTTTTTCTTTAGTTTAGTGTGTGTCTAAAGACTTTTTGTATTGATTTTGATGTAGGTTCTCTTTATTTGCAGGAAATCTGTGCAAAGGAGAACGCGGAGGTTTTGAGCAGAAATTGCATAAGTGACCACCTACGGAGCCCACAACGGTCCGTCGTGACTATGACGGTTCGTAGGTGGTACCGTAGTGAGAAGAAAATAGCTGCTGAAGGAAGTTGGGGAAGTCTGACCAAGTGTGGGACTACGAAAGCTCACGACGGACCGTCATAGCCACGATGGTCCGTCATGCATATTTGTTGTGGTTGACAGAGAGTAGTTCCAGTACCCAAGTCCAAGAAGTTTCTAAGTGTTGTGGAATGGAACCTCTCGATGGACCGTCGTGCTTACAACGGTCCGTTACACCTGTCCGTCGAGGGTAACAGAGTTGATAAAGGAAGCAACAGATATTAGACTTTAAGTATGGAACGACGGAGGCCACGACGGTCCATCACATGGGTCGTCGATTCAGACGAGTTTTGGATAGATTTTCCTTAATTAGATTCCCTCTTTTATTAGGTTTTGTTTTATTATAAATAGTTCGAAAAACCTCATTTTTGGGGTTAGACTTTTGGATATTTTTTAGTTCTCTTGTTTAAGTATTGAACTATTGATTTTGGTATTTGATCATACTTTTCCGGAATCGATTGTTTGTGTTTTTGTGAATTATTCAAGTGAATTTCTGGATTTTCTTCATTTTCATTAAAGTAAGTGCATGAATTATTATATTATCAATATGAATTGTGTGATTATGACCATGGGTAACTAAACTCCATAACTAGGATTATGGGAACCATGCATAAATAACAAAATAAAATCTAGCTAAAATAACAATTCTAGAATAGTGTCTTGCATGTATTGATAATCCTGTTGTTTAGAAGTCTTTTTAACAGATGGACAACATTAGAACTCGCCTTAATGCTACTTGTCGGACCAAGGAGGTAGATAATAGGAAAAAAATTATCAACGTAGATTTAGTGTATACTATCTAATAGGCTAGTGTCGGTTGGTACGAAGTAATAACTTAGCAAATATCGATTACGATGCTTAATATGAGGTACAGATAAGGTTTAGTAAAGCAACACACGTAGCCGGAACAAGGTGCGGATGCCGGACCAAGGATTTAGAGATACCTAACTTATCAATTTACATGCGAGATATTAGGAAAGAATTGTTATAGTTAGGATTACCTAGTTAGGAGCCTGTGGGGAACACTTAAGCCCTAGTTACTCTCATCCTTGATTAAACTTCAATATTTGAACCTGTTAGTTGATTACTTTACTTTAGTTAATTGCTTTTATTAATCCAAACCCCCCTTTAGTTATTTGTTTTCGGAAAATAATTGACTAAATAGAAGTAATAATAGAATAAAGTTAAGTCTGAACCATTTTCCTCATGGGATCGACCCCAACTTCATTACTTGGGTTCTTTACTCTATACGACCGCTTTACTTCTTATTTGAGAAGTAAGTTTTAGCGTATTAAATTTTGGCGCCGCTGCCGGGGAAAGTGACTTTTAGATTAACTTAAAACTTATTACTAAAGTTTAGTCAATATTTTCCTAATTTTACTTTTTCTGTTGTTTTTGTCTCTTGCAGGTCTAAATTCCGTGTATGCCAATTACGCGGAGTAGAAGAGAACCCTTGTTTCCATACGACCACGAATTAGAGCGTACACTACGCAATATGATTTGAAACTTGGGTATTAACGACGATGAACCCAACCAGCACATTCCAGCTCTAGTTGATGCTCATGGTTGGTTATTACCTCAAAATCGTGGTGAAGATGAACAAAGAGGAAAACACCCCGCTCTACGCCCTCAAGAGTACTATAGGGTTATGATAACATCGCAGACTCTGATGGGCCACTTGTCTTGCCCCCTCTACCACACGGCCACACTTTTGTGGTAACCAGTAGTCTGATGCAAATGCTCACTGCCAGAGGTTTGTTTTCAGGACTACCTTCTGAGGATCCACATGACCACATCGCTAAGGTAAGGGCAGTGTGCAAAAGTTGTGTAGGGAGGCCCGATTTGAATATGGATGTAATAGGGCTAAGAGTATTTCCTCTTTCACTGACAGGAGAGGTTGCTATCTGTTTTATTGAGCTCCCTTATAACTCAATCTTCACTTGGAATCAACTAAGGGCTGCTTTCTTAGCACGTTACTACCCGGTCTCTAACAAACTAAACCACAAAGACATAGTGAACAACTTTGTAGCACTACCAGGAGAGTTAGTTAGTAGTTCTTGGGATAGTTTCACTTCATTCTTGAGAAGTCTCCCCAATCACCGCATTGATGATGAGTCACTGAAAGAATACTTCTATCGGGGATAGGATGATAATAATAAAGCGGTGTTGGATACGATAGCCGGTGGTTCTTATGGGGAGTGTCCTTATGCCGAGATTGCTAAAAAGTTAGAGAAAATCTCCCGAAATAATAAAGCTTTGAGTACTAGGAAGTCAGATACTGGAAGAAACACCTTCGCAGTACAATCCGCACACAACCCAGCCACAGACGAGATTCATGAAGAGATGGCTCAGATGAGAACTGAGCTTGGGTTGGTATTAAAACATGTCACTAGAGGTGCAGAAAAGGTAAATGCAGTGAACTACTTGTCTAAACCACCACCGCCAAATGATGAATATTATTATGAGGAGGATTCTTATGCGGTGAATAAGCAGACAGGGGGTTTCCGACCGAACGCCCAAGTCTCCAATCAGGAGAATTGGCGCCAAGGTCAAGGAAACCAAGGTCGGAACTATGGTAATTATAACCCCGAGGGTCATTATGTCCGAGATGGGAATTACAACCGTGACAACAACTTCAATCGGGGTTAATATGGTAACAAAAATGACAGTAGTGGGCCCTATGTTCCTCCTCAAAATCGTGAAGTTGCTCCTAGGGATGGTATAGGTAGTATGGCGCGAGTTTAGGATATGTTGCACAAAATGAGGAGGAGGTTAGATGCTAGTGATGAACACACTAAAGAGTTAAGGAGTGACTTAGCGAGTATTGGGCAGAAAGTTGATACACATGCAATCTTGATTAAGCAGCTTGAGTTGGAACTGGCCCAATTATCTGCAACTGTGAACACACGGCAATCGGGCACTCTCCCTAGAAACACTGTACAAAATCTGAAAAATGATGGACACTGTATGGCAATCACTACTCGGGGTGGTAAGCCGACCATTGGCCCACCTATGCCGTCTGATGTAGAAAAGGTGATAAGAGATGATGATAAGGTGGTGGAGGTTAGTGGTGAGATAGAAGATAAAACGGGAAAAGATGTTGAAATGCCCAAAAGGTGACTCCCATGCCTAGACCTCCTCCTCCCTTCCCATAAAGACTAGTGAAAAAGACCGAGGATAGTAAATATCGGCATTTTATAATGATGTTGAAACATCTTTCCATTAATGTCCCTTTGGTACAAGATCTGGAATAAATGCCCGGTTATGCCAAGTTCATGAAAGATCTGGTTGCGAAGAAAAAATTGGTCACTTTTGAATATGATGATAGAATGCAGCACTGTAGTGCTATTGCTACAAGATCTCTAGTGCAAAAGAAAGAAAATCCGGGTGCTTTCGCTATTCCTTCTACAATCGGGTTATTACATTTTGCGAAAGCATTATGTGATCTTGGGGCAAACATAAATCTCATGGCCCTCTCGATTTACAAGAAGTTGGGTTTGGGTGATCCAAAGCCCACTGCGATGCGGCTACTGATGGCCGATCGAACAGTAAAAAGGCCTATTGGGATACTCCACGATGTGCTAGTAAAAGTGAAGTCGTTCATATTTCCGACTGATTTTGTTATTCTTGATTGTGAGGTCAATTTTGAGGTGCCTATTATTCTTGGGAGGCCATTCCTTGCTACGGGTAGAGCCTTGGTTGATATGGAAAAAGGGCAGATGAAATTTCGGTTGAACAATGAAGAAGCGACCTTCAACATTTGTAGGTCCATGAGGCAGAGTGGTGAGCTCCAATTGGTGTCTTCCATATCCTACAAAGTTGAAAAGTCATCTGAGGTACAAATTGAAGAACGTCTGGGTGTTGAAGCACTAGCGGCAGTGATCATGAATTTTGATAGCGTTTGCATTGAAGAGTATGGGTCATTGATCGCAGCACTTGATCGAGGTGATGTTCGGTTTAAAACCGAAGAAATATGAGTTAGATATGAAGAATCGCGAGTATCCACCCACAAAACCATCTATGGAGGAGGCTCCAAAATTAGAACTAAAAGCTCTACCATCTCATCAAAAGTATGAATTCTTAGGAAATGGTGACACTTTTCCGGTAATCATTGCATCAGATCTGAATGTACAATAAGTTGAGAGTTTGGTGAAAGTGTTAAAAAGGTTCAAAAGAGCTATTGGGTGGAATATTGCGGATATTATTGTGATCCCTCCCGGTATTTGTTCTCATAAAATCCAACTCATGCCCGATCATAAGCCAAGTATTGAGCATCAGAGACGCTTAAATCCACCTATGCAAGAGGTAGTGAAGAAGGAAATTATTAAGTGGTTGAATGCCGGAGTATTATATCCGATCGCTAATAGTAGTTGGGTATGCCCTGTTCAGTGTGTACCTAAGAAAGGTGGAATGACTGTGGTCCCCAATGAAAAAAATGAACTTGTTCAAATGAGATCGGTGACTGGATGGAGGGTGTGTATGGACTACCGAAAATTAAATGCATGGACCGAAAAAGACCATTTTCCTATGCCCTTCATGGATCAGATGTTAGATAAACTTGCCGGAAAAGGGTGGTACTGTTTTCTTGATGGTTATTTGTGGTACAATCAGATTTCTATTGCACCGGAAGATCAAGAGAAAACCACCTTCACTTGCCCATATGGGACATTTGCTTTCAAGAGAATGTTGTTTGGGTTATGCAATGCACCCGCCATATTTAAGAGATGTATGATGTCGATATTCTCCGATATGGTGGAGGACACTATTGAGGTGTTTATGGATTATTTTTCTGTGGTTGGTGTCTCCTTTGAGCGGTGTTTGAGTCATTTATCTGAGGTTCTTAAGAGGTGTGAAGACTACAATTTAGTACTAAATTGGAAAAATGCCACTTTATGGTGAAAGAGGGTATTGTATTGGGTCATCGCATTTTAGAGAAGGGTATAGAGGTTGATCGAGCTAAAGTCGAGGTAATAGAGAGGCCTCCCCCACCTATCTCTGTAAAAGGTGTGAGAAGCTTTCTTGGGCATGCAGGTTTTTACCGGAGGTTCATCAAGGATTTTTCAAAAATTGTGCATCCTTTGTGCAAGTTGCTTGAGAAAGACTGTAAATTTTATTTTGATGAATCCTATCTTAAGTCATTCGGTGAGTTGAAAGAAAAGTTAGTGTATGCACCCATCATTATTTCTCCGGATTGGAGCATTCCATTTGAGGTGATGTGCGATGCTAGTGGGGTTTCTCTGGGACAAAGAAAGGACAAAATCCTTCACCACATTTACAATGCTAGTAAAGCCCTCAATGAAGCCCAAAAGAACTACACAGTGACTGAGCAAGAGCTCCTTGCAATAGTCTTTGCTTTCGAGAAATTTCTCTCCTATTTGCTAGGCACTAGAGTTATAGTGCATACTGATCATTCTGCTTTGAGATATTTGATGGTAAAGAAGGATGCTAAACCGAGGTTGATTCGTTGGGTATTACTATTGCAAGAATTTGACTTTGAGGTGAGAGATAGAAAAGGGACCGAGAATCAAGTCGCTGATCACTTGTCCCATTTAGAAGATGAAGCAATAAGAGAGTTGGGAGATAAGACTGAAATTGATGATACTTTCCCTGATGAGCATGTATTGGCCGCCTCTCAAGACTTGAATCCATGGTTCGTAGATTTTACGAATTATCTGGCTAGCAATATTGTTCCACCGGACTTGTCCTTTGATCAAAGGAAAAAGTTCATGTACGAAGTGAAGAAGTTCTTTAGGGATGAACCATACTTGTATAGGAGTTGTGCCGATGGGCTTATTCGGCGTTCTATGCTAGAAGTTGAGATGTTGAGTGTTTTGGAGGCATGCCATTCTTCACCCGTAGGTGGACATCATAGTGGTAGCCGGACCGCTTACAAGATCTTCCAATGTGGCTACTATTGGCCAACTATTCATCAAGATGCTCATGAGTTTGCCAAAGCATGTGATAGATGCCAAAGAGATGGCGGCATTTCAAGAAAGCAAAAGCTCCCTTTAAATCCCATTCTTATGATTGAGTTATTTGATGTGTGGGGTATTGACTTTATGGGCCCTTTTGTGAGTTCTCATGGGATGAAGTACATTCTAGTAGCGGTTGATTATGTGTCTGAATGGGTGAAAGCTATCGCACTCACAAATAATGAAGGGAAGAGTGTCACCGTGTTCTTAAAAAAGAATATATTTTCTCGATTTGGTACCCCAAGGGCGATTATTAGTGATGGGGGATCACACTTTTGCAACAAATTGTTTAAGGGATTATTGGAGAAATATGGGGTTCACCTTAATGTGGCCACTCCTTACCATCCTCAAACTAGTGGGCAAGTTGAGGTGTCAAATAGGGAGATCAAGCAGATTTTGTCGAAAACGGTGAACGCTAGTAGAACGGATTGGTCAAGGAGGCTTGATGATGCTCTTTGGGCCTACCGGACAGCATACAAGACTCCCATAGGTATGTCCCCATACGAACTTGTATATGGGAAGGCTTCTCACCTACTGGTTGAATTAGAGCATAAAGCCATGTGGGCAATGAAGAAGCTGAAAATGGATTGGAATGAAGCTGCAGAACAGAGGTTAAATGGGTTGAATGAGCTCAATGAATTTCGCCTAAAACCTTATGAAAGTTCAGCCCTCTACAAAGAAAAGATGAAGAAGTACCATAACCAACAGATTGAGAAACGCAATTTTATGGTTGGGGATTTGGTGCTTTTATTCAATTCTAGGTTGCACTTTTTTCCGGGGAAAACTCAAGTCTAAATGGATTGGCCTTTACTTGATCACCCAACTACTCCCTCACGGAGCGGTTGAGTTGGAAAACAAGGAGGTTATGCAATTTAAGGTGAACGGACAACGAATCAAAATCTATCTAGGGCATGCTGAATTGGCGAATGAAGTGATCGAGGCATACCATCTTAATGAAGTCTGAGTAATCGAGTGTCCTCCGTTGTGCCGCGACATTAAATCAAGCGCTGGTTGGGAGGCAACCCAATATGTATCCTCTAAGCCAACTATGGTTTTTTTTTGTTTATGACTTTCTAGTAATAGTTGCATTTTCTTTGTTTTTCGTTTTGTTAGAAGTGTTGGCTAGAGCATAGTTTAGGGTCCGTGTCCAATAAGTGTCCAGATAAATATAAAAAGAATATCTTGATTGTTGTTAAATTTGCAGGTAGCACATCACCAAAAAAATCTGCAAAAAATTGGTCTGCAACACTCATTGACGGATCCATCGACGGAGCGTCACGCATGTGACAGACCGTCGCAGAAATTTGTCGTGCCCATGTAAGTTTTTCCATTTCTTTTAAATTAGGGCACCTATGACGGAACCCACGACGGACCGTCACACCTGTGATGGACCGTCGACGGGGACTCGTCGCATCAATACCCGTAAACCCGACCCGACCTGACCGGCGAATATTAAAAGTTTTTAAACCTTTTAACTTCCCACCTCTTCATTTCAACCGTTTCTTTCCCTCATATCTCCCATTTCCTCTCTTTTCAACTCCCTACCACTCTCATTCTCTTCCCAAACTTCTGATCCACCATCCCTTCCCAAATTCCCCTAATCTTCCCTCTCCCAATCTCCTCGCTTCTTCAAGTAATCCACCGGTCGGAGTCTACTGTTCTTCTGCTGATCTTCATAGTTTTGTGCCTCACCCTGTTTTCATCTTCTCCAAGTCTCAGGTATGTGGTTCTGATCTCTAATCCATCTACATTTCACTTTTGTTTTCACATACTACATGCCTGTTTCTGAATGTTGGGTCTTCGAATTTTGACCCCTATTGTATGCTAAGAACTCATCCTGTTCATCCTACATGCCTTAAGACCCGTCATATAAGTAAAAATGATGTGGGTATTGGGTTAACTAAATAAAAAAGAGGGGGAATATGTTTCTGAAACTTGTTCTAACCAAGGTTGATAGTCCTCCGAATTGGCATGCTAAAACTCGAGAAATTATTGCCTTCGAATTGCTAGTTTGCTAGGTATTTGGGTTAGAAATTGTGGGTTGATACGTAGTCTTTCGATTGAAATTTTAGGGGACGATTGAGGCATCCTCAGTTCTGTCACTGAAGGACAGAACGAGACCCCGTCGATGGACCGTCGTGCCCACGATGGACCGTCGTGGGGTCCGTCCCACCAATTCCCCAATTTTTTTTTTAAGTGTCCGTCGACGACCTCTACGACGGACCGTCGTGCCCTCAACGGTCCGTCCTGCACAACCGTCATGGTTGTCAGAGACCCTACTCCTAAGGGTCTCAAAATTTTCTCTAAGTGTCCAATGACGGACATTTACGATGGACTGTCGTACCCTCGACGGTCCATACTGCACAACCTTCATTGTTGTCACATACCCTATTCCTAAGCGTCTCCAAACTTTTTCTAAGTGTCCCATGACGGACCTCTACAACGGACCGTCGTGCCCTCGACGGTCAGTCCTGCTCAACCATCATGACTGTCAGAGACTTTCTTTCTGAGAGTCTCCAAAAACTTTCTTAAGTAATTCAGGACGGACCTCCATGACGGTCCGTCATACTCATTACGGACCTCCATGATGGTCCGTCATACTCATGACGGACCGTCAATTGGTCCGTCGTTCTTCACAGACACTATATCAATACCATTACAGTTTTGGTTTTACGTTTGTTGTTTTCTTCTTTGCATGTCTTGTTTGCTTCTACTGGTACTAATTGTTATTCTTTATAGGTACTAACACTTATGGCACAAAAGCAAGATCGAGTTTACGCACTAGGGCGTTCAAAGTCCGTCGCCCCATCTTCCCGACTGGTCATTGGCTCTAACGATGAGCGTGACCCGAGTACGTGCCCCCAGGCAGTGTCACTCCTGTACGGGCTGCATGCGCCACCAGAGCCACGCCCACAAAGGTGGCGTCCGGCATAGTCACTGCCTCCCAGTCTGACGAGGAGCGCACAATGACAGCACGCCTTCTGGGTCTGCTGCACACACCGGGGATGCTTCCAGTTCTGAGGAAGTGTCGGGTTCTGAAGAAGTCTCCGGGTCTAAGGAGGCTTCTGCTCCAGCCACCGCATCGCAGTCTGCCTCATCTGATGAAGCCGACAGTGCTGATTCCACTCCAGCATCACAGACTGGAGTCTCCGCCTCGGTTTCCGACCAGCACAATCGGTGGTGTGTTGAGGGGCAGTATCAGGTTTACTCCGATGCCAAGCTGCCGAATGATAAGGGAGTCATGACCCGGACCCTTACACTGGAGAGGCGGGCCCTTACGGGGAGTCTTCCCACCATGCCGGATATCCATGCACTCTTCACCAAGCACCGTCTAGATTGGACGGCTCGTGCTTTGTGCCGATATAGTGAAGAGTTGGTCCGAGAGTTCGATGCCTCGTATGTGGCGACTCTCCGATCCCAGATAGATAGGCGGTCTGCCCCGCCAAATAGGCCCCACTTGATCACATTATAGTCCGCGGCAAGCGGGTAGACATCTCCTTGTCACCCATCCACCGGTATCTATACGGCGAGGATGTTGATGCCACCAGGACCCCTCTCACCGCCGAGTTAGATTATCGGTGGAAACTTGTTAAAGATGGATGGTTCTTGCATGAGCGAGCGCTGAGAGAGACCACCAAGAGGTGGATGGCCCAGCATTTGTCTGTTGGTGGAGAGGCTGCTGACTGGGTACTGGAGCCGAAGGGAGCCATCAAGAAGGGTAACTTGACCTTCCCGGCCAAGTTTTTATGGTTGATAGTCCGCCAATGCCTTTCCCCCACTGCTGCAGATAACATAGTTATATGGGATCGCGCAGTTCTGATGGCAGCGATGATAACGGGGTTCAAGGTCGACTTCGCTTGGCTTCTTCAAGCGGTCATGCACGAGAGGGCCTTCAAGGTCACCACTACTTACCCATTTCCGTGCATGGTGTTTTCTTTGTGCAGGTCCGCAGGGGTGCCCATTTGGTACATAGATCAGCTCAAGCCCCCGCAGGGCAATGTTTATATCGGCCTCATTAAGGATGAGGCCAATGAGTTGGCTCCACATAGAGGGCCCGCCCGGAGGTGCCTCCGCTTGGTGAGAACCTGGTGGATACAGTAGAGCAAGCCCGAGCGGCCACCCAGGCTACATCTGAGCCTACTGACACCACCCCAGTCAAGTCTATCCCGGGTGGTAGCACCGCCCCGAGCTCCTCTCGTTCGACTCCTTCCAATACTCTGGTCCCACTTGCTAGGGTCCAGAAACTCGAGGCCCAGATGGCCACACTTCTGCATCACATCCAGCCTTAGATGCAGAGGTCTATTATTGAGGCGGAGTATCGCATGGAGCGGAAGATAGCCCAGTATACGGAGAGGAAGATTATGGAGGTTCATCAGCGCTTGGGCGCTTTTGAGTTACGGGTGCTAGCCCAGCCAGCCCCTCTGATGGACGTGTCAACCCTTCAGGCTGCGGTAGAGAGTCTAAGAGCGGATCTGGACACGATTCTAGAGGCTAGGGTGCCCGAGTCTGAGGCCCCTTCTGAAGAGCCTGCTGAGGAAACCGTGGTGGCTGCCTTATTCGACACTTCAGATGTGCCACCACCTTCCACACTAGAGCATGCCAAGAGGCGTAGGGTTCGAGACGATGACGAGGCTAGGGAAAGGAAGAAGGAGTGCGAGATATGGAGGCCGCGAGGAGAACCTTGATTACTGATGAGGAGGGTTGTCAGATGAGGACCATAGAGTTGGCTGCTGGGGCGTCTAGCTCCAGAGTTGTTTAGGAGGTGAGAGGCACTACTGATGTTGCTGTTGCTGCTGAGGACACTACTGAGGGTGTCCAGACTACAGAGGGAGTGGGTTCCCGGACATCGAACCCACCTGCTTATTGATGGCCGGCGCTTTGCGCCTCAGGTTTGCTTTACCTACCACTTGATTATTTTAGATTGTTTTATGCATTGGGGACAATTACATATCTTTTTTGTTGGGGGTGGGATAAATGGAAAGTTAGTGCTAGGGTGAAGTCTGAGTATCCCCATTCACAATTCTCTCTTTGGGGTTTCTTGCCTATGTTCTTTTTTCCCCAAGAGACTAATTACTTTTATTGTTGAACCGGCATGTTTATATCTTGTGTGCATAGTATAACTCTGAAGCATGATGGCTAAAACAGAAATGATATCTTGATGTAATGAAAATGATGCATGACTAGGCATAGTAATTGATAAATGTGTGGCTCTAAGCATGACATAGAGATACACTACTGCATGACCCTGAATATAAGACTCGAACTAGGTGTCTGATAATCTGGTAGTGTAATGAGATGTCAAATGAGTGCGAGGAAAAGTCGAATGATCCACCATTGATACTGAGCTAGAACTTGCCTGGTTAGTCTTGCTAAAAGTTAGCCGAAATAAACAATTAGGAAAGGATCATAGGCCTTTGTTCGAAATAGTCAATCTTGAGCCCAAAATAATAGAAAACCAAATAAAGTTGATCCCTTATTGATCCAAATGATTTGAGCTTAAAATAGATCTTTCTTTTTCACCCCAACTGATCTTATCTGGGAACAATGTGTTGGCCCTGGTCCCTCCTTGGACATGTGCACCTCAGTTTATGCCAAAAGCATAAGTTGAGGGTGGCTAATGCAGAAAGCAACCTTGTTGTGGCCCTGACCCAACCATGGGTATTGTGAACCTTGACTCATGGCAAAATCATGAGTTGAGCGTGGCTGTTATGAGGAATACTCCGGAAAGTGGGGTTATATATATGTATATATATATATATATATATATATATATATATATATATATATAAAATAGAATAAACACAAGAAAAGAGAAAAGTCACTTACACATAGGAGAAGAAAGGGAAAAGAGCAAGGTGAAAGAAAATTGAAAAATAGGGCGAAATAAAACTATAAAAAGGTGGTACGCTTAGCCGATATGTCAAGGAGGTCAACAAGTCACTAAAGTATACCTAAATATACCCTACCTGACCCTGAGCCTATGTTACAAGCTAAGAAAGTGCTATAGTGATCCTAAGAGTTGTTATGGCGAACTTAAAGCAGTGAAAATAAGGGCAAGCCTATGGCAATATGTATAAATCAGTTGTGAAGTTGTTCTGAGAGCAAGTGTTGAAAAGTAATCCTTATACTCAAACTTAAGTCATTGTGTGAAAAATGAGGATGTTATTTTGAAGTGAGGACACTAGTTGCAATGCCGGAAAAATTAGCACCTTGGTGAGAAATCAAAGAGGATAGGTGTCAGTGTGTAGTGAGTCAGTGTCACTGATCCACATAATTCAAGCCTAATAGTGATAGCATGCATGAATATAATGAGAATAATCGGGATTGATAGCCAAATGATTGCGAAAGCTAAAATACGGATACTCTTGTACAAAGATTTTGTAATGAGTCATATTGTGTCGCTTGAGGACAAACAACGAATTTAATTTGAGGGTGTTAATGTACCGCGGTTGTACGGTACTTTTAATGCTTTTTTGTTAAGTTTAGTGTGTGTCTAAAGCCTTTTTGTGTTGATTTTGATGTAGGTTTCTCTTTATTTGCAGGAAATCTGTCCAAAGGAGAACGCGGAGGTTTTGAGCAGAAATTGTAGAAGTGACCACCTACGGAGCCTACGACGGTCCGTCGTGATTGTGACGGTCCGTAGGTGGTAGCGTAGTGAGAAGAAAATAGCTGCTGAAGGAAGTTGCGTTAAAGCATGCTCATAAACAAAGACATATTATCATAGAGTCATGTTAACTTTACCTATTCAAAATATCATTTCATACAAAACACTTACCAATGATCCCATCCCTAACCTACAAATGCAATGGTCATGTAAAGCCCCATAACCCCACATAACCGAGTAGATAAGATAGGAGACCATAAGTAAGGCTTTGCTTCATATAACTTGTAAAATAGTTAGTTATCATTAACATGTCAATATAGACAAATAACATATTCAACATAATAGCCAACATTCATATAAAAGTAACATCGTATATCATAAACATATATCTTTGATATCATCATATTATTTATGAACAATTGATGTACCGTTGTTTCACGGTACTTTTAATGCTTTTTTCTTAAGTTTAGTGTGTGTCTAAAGTCTTTTTGTGTTGATTTTTATGTAGGTTTCTCTTTATTTGCAGGAAATCTGTACAAAGGAGAACGCGGAGGTTTTGAGCAGAACTTGCAGAAGTGACCACCTACGGAGCCCACGACGGTCCGTAGGTGGTACCGTAGTGAAAAGAAAATAGCTGCTGAAGGAAGTTGGGGTAGTCTGACCAAGTATTGGACTATGAAAGCTCATGACGGACCGTCATAGCCATGATGGTCCGTCCTGCATATTCGTTATGGTTGACAGAGAGTAGTCCTAGTACCCAAGTCCAAGAAGTTTTTAAGTGTTGTGGAACGGAACGCCTCGATGTACCGTCGTGCTTGCAATGATCCGTCTCACCTGTCCGTCGAGGGTAATATAGTTGATGAAGGAAGCAGCAGAGATTAGAGTTTAAGTATGGAACGACAGAGGCCACGACGATCCATCACATGGTCGTCGATTCAGACGAGTTTTGGAAAGATTTTCCTTAATTAGATTCCCTCTTTATTTGGTTTTGTTTGATTATAAATAGTTCAAAAAACCTCGTTTTTGGTGTTAGACTTTTGGATATTTTTTAGTTCTCTTGTTTAAGTATTGAACTATTGATTTTGGTATTTGATCATACTATTACAGAATCTATTGTTTGTGTTTTTGTGAATTATTCAAGTGAATTTCTGGATTTTCTTCATTCTCATTAAAGTAAGTGCATGAATTCTAATATTATCTATATGAATTGTGTGATTATGACCATGGGTAACTAAACTGTGTAACTAGGGTTGTGGGAACATAGGTAAATAAGAAGGTAAAATCTACCTAAAATAACAATTCTAGAATAGTATCTTACATGTATTGATAATCCTTTCATTTAGAAGTCTTTTTAACGGATGGCCAACGTTAGAACTCGCCTTAATGCTACTTTCCGGACCAAGAGGTAGATAATAGGAAAAGAATTATCAACATAGATTTAGTGTATACTATCTAATAGGCTAGTGTCGGTTGGTACGAAGTAACAACTTAGTCAAATATCAGTTACGATGCTTAATATGAGATAAAGATAATGTTTAGTAAAGCAACACACGTAGCCGAAACAAGGTGCGGAGTGTAATTCTCTAGATGCCGGACCAAGGATTTAGAGATACCTAACTTATCACTTTACATGCAAGATATTAGGAAAGAATTGTTATAGTTAGAATTACAGAGTTAGGAGCCTGTGGGGAACACTTAAGCCCTAGTTACTCTCATCGCTTGATTAAACTTCAATACTTGAACCTGTTAGTTGATTACTTTAATTTAGTTAATTGCTTTTATTAATCAAAACCCCCCTTTAGTTATTTGTTTTCGGAAAATAATTGACTAAATAGAAGTAATAATAGAATAAAGTTAAGTCTAAACCATTTTCCTCGTGGGATCGACCCCAACATCATTAGTTGGGTTCTTTACTTGATACGACAGCTTTACTTCTTATTTGAGAAGTAAGTTTGAGCGTACCAACAATCTCCTAGGATTTCCCTTAGAGTTAACTTGTGCAATGTCTAGGTAGCGTCCCATACCACTACCTATACTAAGACAACTCCTCATGTCACCCTAGTCAACGTTCGTTTACTTGTCTTTCGTTTTACATAAGGGAACATAGGCATTAACCGACATAGACCACGTGAGCTAAACATGGAATCCAGTGTCTTCCCCACACCGAAATGAGGTGGTCCTACTGGACAAAGTAGAACCGAACATGACGTAGCTTTCTAGGTGGATCGACTAGCTAGTATCCCATGGTGACTGGTATGTTACAAATCTTTGGCATTGATGTGTATGCATTAATTGATCCGGGTGCTACTTTGTCTTTCGTTACTCCATTAGTAGCTAAGAAGTTTAGTACCTTACCTGATGTTTTGCATGAACCTATTTTGGTGTCTACTCCGGTTGGTGAATCAGTGGTAGCAAAAAGGGTCTATCGAAATTATCCTATTTCAATGCCTCATAGAGTTTCTCATATTGATCTAGTTGAGCTAGACATGTTTGATTTTGATGTCATATTAGGTATGGACTGGTTGCATGCTAGTTTCGCTTCCATCGATTGTAGGACCAAAATTGTGAGGTTTTGTTTCCAAAATGAACCCGTTATAGAGTGGAAGGGTGGAAATTCTCTTCCTAGAGGTCCTTTCATAACATGCCTAAAGGCGTGTAAAATGATCTCGAAGGGGTGTCTCTACCATATTGTGAGAGTCCAAGAAGTGGATTCCGAAGTTCCTCCTATAGAGTCAAACCCTGTGGTGAGTGAATTTACGGAGGTCTTTCCTGATGACCTTCCTGGCATTCCTCCCGAATGGAAAATCGATTTCGGTATCGATTTGCTACCGGAAACAAATCCTATCTCTATTCCTCCTTATAGAATGGCTCCGACTGAGTTAAAGGAATTGAAGGCACAACTTAAAGATTTGCTAGACAAGGGCTTTATAAGGCCTAGCATTTCTCCATGGGGTGCTCCGGTTTTGTTCGTGAAAAAGAAGGATGGGTCCTTGAGGATGTGTATTGACTACCGACAACTCAACAAGGTTACCATCAAGAACAAGTATCCTCTTCCTCGTATTGATGATTTATTTGATCCACTTCAAGGAGCGAGTTACTTCTCAAAGATTGATTTGAGGTCCGGATACCACCAGCTTAGAGTGAGAAATGAAGACATTCCAAAGACAGCTTTTCGGACTCGATATGGGCATTATGAGTTCGTGGTTATGTCCTTTGGTCTCACAAATGCTCTGGCAGCGTTTATGGATCTTATGAATAGGGTGTTTCGAAATTACCTTGATTCATTCGTTATTGTATTTATCGATGATATCTTGGTGTATTTGAAAAATGAGGTTGACCATATGAATCATCTAAGGGTAGTATTGCAAACCCTTAGGGAACATAAATTGTTCGCCAAGTACAGCAAGTGCGAGTTTTGGCTGAGGTCGGTGGCATTTCTTGGGCACATCATCTCTAGTGAGGGAGTTGAGGTAGACCCAAGGAAGATAGATGCGGTAAGAAACTGGCCTAGACCCTTGACCCCAACTGACATTAGGAGTTTCTTGGGTCTAGCGGGTTATTATCGAAGGTTCGTAGAAGGCTTTTCATCCATTGCATCTCCTTTGACTTCATTGACTCAAAAAGGTAAAAAGTTTGAATGGTCATAGGCATGCGAGGAGAGTTTTCAATTATTGAAGGATAGGCTTACTTCCGCTCCGGTGTTAACTTTACCGAAAGGATCTAAAGGGTTCATTGTGTATTGTGATTCATCCCGCGTAGGTTTGGGGTGTGTGATTATGCAAAATGGGAAGGTGATTCCCTATGCTTCGCGGCCACTTAAGGTGCATGAGAGAAATTATCCTACTCATGACCTTGAGTTAGCGGCCGTGGTGTTTGCTTTAAAAATATTGAGACACTACTTGTATGGTGTTCATGCAGATGTTTTCACTGATCATAAGAGCCTTCAATATGTGTTTACCCAAAAAGATTTGAATCTTCGACAAAGAAGGTGTTTAGAGTTGTTGAAAGATTATGATATGAGTGTTTATATCATCCCGGCAAGGTAAATGTGGTGGCAGATGCTATAAATCGTATGACTATGGGTAGTGTGTCTCGTATCGAAGAAGACAAGAAAGATCTAGTAAAAGATGTTCATCGTTTGACTAGATTGGGAGTGCGATTGGTGAGTTCGCTAAATGGAGGCGCCACGGTTCATCATAGCTCCGAGTCATCATTGGTGGTTGAGGTGAAGTCCAAACAACATCTTGATTAACTATTGATGGAGTTAAAGGAATCGGTTCTTGGCAAGACGAACGAGTCATTTTCCTTAGGAGAAGACAGTGTATTGAGGTATCAAGGGAGGTTGTGTGTTCCTAATGTGGATGGATTGAGGGATAGGATCCTTGATGAAGCCCATGGATCCCACTATTCCATCCATCCCGGTTCTACAAAGATGTATCATGACCTTTGACAAATATATAAGTGGGAAGTTTTGAAGAAGGATATAGCGGAATTTGTTGCTAAATGTCCGAATTGTCAACAAGTGAAGGCAGAACATCAAAAGCCGGGTGGCTTACTACAGGAGATCCAAATTCCTACTTAGAAGTGGGAAGACATTAATATGGATTTCATAGTAGGGTTGCCTCGGACTCAAAAGTCATTTGATTCTATATGGGTGATTGTTGATAGATTGACTAAGTCCGCTCACTTTATCCCCATCAAATCTACGTATTCGGCGAAAGATTATGCGAAGATTTTCATAGATGAGATTGTGTGTCGTCATGGTATTCCGTTATCCATCATTTCTGATAGAGGTGCACAATTCACATCTAGATTTTGGAAGTCGTTTCAAAAAGGTTTGGGTACTAAAGTGAAATTAAGTACCGCCTTCCATCCTCAAACGGATGGTCAAGCGGAATGCACGATTCAAACTCTTGAGGATATGCTTAGAGCTTGCATCATTGATTTCAAAGGGAGTTGGGATAAGCATTTGCCGTTGGTGGAGTTTGCATATAAGAATAGTTTCCATTCGTCCATCTCCATGGCTCCCTATGAAGCCTTGTATGGAAGGAGGTGTAGGTCTCCTATAGGATGGTTTGAAGTAGGTGAGTCATCGATATTCGGTCCCGACTTGATTTACAAGACATTGGATAATGTACATATCATAAGAAATAGGTTGCAAACAGCCTATAGTCGACAAAAGTCCTATGCCGATAATAGAAGAAGGGACTTGGAGTTTGAAGAGGGTGATAAGGTGTATTTAAAAATTTCCCCTATGAAAGGAGTGGTAAGATTTGGCAAGAAAGGGAAGTTGAGCCCTCGATATGTAGGCCCTTATGAGATTTTGGAAAGGGTTGGTAAAGTTGCCTATCGTTTAAGATTACCCGATGAGCTAGCTTTGGTTCATTCGGTTTTCCATGTCTCCATGTTGAAAAAGTGTGTCGGGAATCCCGAGTCTATTCTTTCTCTTGAAGGCCTCGGAGTCAAGGATAACCTCTCTTATGAGGAGGTTCCGGTTCAAATCCTTGATAGGCAAGTGAAAAGGTTGAGGAACAAAGAGGTGGTTTCAGTAAAGGTGCTATGGAGGAACCACCTAGTTGAGGGTGCAACATGGGAGGCGGAGGCCGACATGAAAACCCGTTATCCTCATCTTTTTGATGTTTAAGGTTAGTATCTCTCTCTAATGATATAAATACGTTAGATATTGTGAATCTCTGTTGTTTTTGTGAAACTTTGCAAAACCCCTAGTTTGGAGACTTCTAAAATGGAGTCACTTTAAGGTGACCTTAGATAAATTTGGAAGTTGTTTTGTTTCTTGCATATTTGAGTCAAGTTTTGTGATTTAGATATGGTTAAATCCTTGCTGATATTGTATTGAGCATATTGATAAAGTGAACTTTGTACTATTTAAATTGAGTGATAAATAATTGAGCTCATGCCTATATGAAAAGGAGAAAAACCTCATGAGGAAATGTTGAGATCACGTATGGTAAATTGATGTTTTGAAGTATTTTTATGAAATAATATAGTTCATGCTAACTAAATATTGTGAATTGGTTGAGCTGCTAGTCTTGAGTCTACTCCCACATTTTAAGAGTGTTTGGTGTCATTCGGGGACGAATGTTCCTAAGGGGGGGATAATGTAACATTTTGAAATACCGAGGTCATGTGATAAGACTTATAGGAACTCCTTAGGAATCTAAACCAGTGTTCCTAGCCAATTAGGCATATTTAGAGTCTTTGAAGTGGTGTTTGGAACCGAAACTCTTAAACGTTCGGTAAATTGGTTCATAAGAGGGCTAGAGTGTCCTTTTGATATAACCAAGTTAAAGAGTCAGAATTTGGTAAACGGTTGTAACTATAGGTGTAAAATAATGTGTGGGATAGTATCATGTTGGAAAAGTCAGGGTACGACTCCCCAAGGACCAAACAAGGACCCTCGAGGAGGACCCTTGAAGCAGCAGGGCATGACGGACACCATGCCAGGGCGTCACAGGCGCGACGGGGCGTCGATACCTCCGTCGTGCCAGCCTTAGCGCTTGGACTTTTCCTCCGCCTGCACAAGTCTCTGACAAGCATGACGGATGTGCAGGACGGAGGGAAGCCAGTCCGTCACGGCCACGACGGTCCGTCGTCGTGGAACCGTCGTGCGCTTGGGGAGAAAGACTCTGCCTGCACAAGTCTCTGACCAACGTGACGAATGTGCAGGACGGAGGGATGTCAGTCGAACACGTCCACGACGGACCGTCGTCGGGGATCCGTCGTGGAAGGTCTGTGGCAGTTTCGGGAAGGTTAGTTTTAGTTAGTTAATTAATTAATTGACTTAGGGGTAATTAGGGGTTTAAGAGAGACTAATTAAGTGACTTAAGACCCTACTATAAATACCCCAACCCTCATTAGCCTAATCATTCTCTCAAAAACAAAACTCTCTTCCTTCTCTCTACTTTATCTCTCTATTGGAAGACTCCATTGGAGATCAACTTGGGGAGATCATTGGGGGATGGATTAGCACGAAATTCACCATCAAACCGTCATCAAACCTTAAGGTATGGGATCTAATTCACCTTTGAGATTCTTTCCTCAAAGGGTTCCTTCAAAGCTTTTTCCAAAAAAGTTGAGTTTCTTATGGGTTTCATCCAAATCCGAATTTAATCATGTGAATTGAGTTAATTAGGTATTCCTTGGGTTAGAATGAATAGATTATCATGAATTGTAACTTGATTATGGTTAATTGATGTAGGTTGATCTAGATTGTGGGTAATGACCCCTAACCCTAAACCCTAAATGTAGAATTGATATGGATTAAGTTGAGTTTGATAGAATTGATCTCCTAATTAGTTGAATGGTCTTTAATGATTGTTATTGCATTGATTATGGGTCTATTATGATGAATTGAAGTTCTTCACACCTATGTTCTTGAATATTGAATCTTAGTCAAGAAGATATCCTTGAGATCATGTTACTAAGCTTTGATGTAGTATTGCTTCATAGTATAGTGCTTCTCTTGATTAGTTCTCGTGATTTGTTATTGAATTACATTGACGTGATGATCTAAGATTGGTTGATCTATGAGTTAATGGTATAGTCCCTTATTGATGGACTAGGGAGGAGTATTGGTAAGTCTTGATGATCCTAGCCTTTACTTCAAATTATGGTTAATTGTCATCAAGTGATAATGTTATGTTGAAGTATGCTTTGATTGATATGATAAGTTGATATGATACATGAATTGATATGCTTAGGTTGGTTGTGAGGATTGCTAGGTGTAATGTAATATAGGGAAGTTGTACGATGTGCCCTATTATGATGAGATGTACAAGGGTTGACTTCACCTATTTGAATTGTTAATGAAAGGACTAATTCTCATACAATTCATATTGAGCTATAATGATGATATATAAGGGATTGACCCTTCTATCTAATTAAATTGAGAAGGTTAATAAAGATTATAGGCTTCTCTAAAAATGGGGACTTAGCTTAGCACCGAGCAAACTTGACATTGAGAGGTGTTGACTTCCCTTAGAGGAATATTCACCATTTGTTCTTTATAGAGTGTTGACTTCCCTTAGAGGAATACTCACCTATAGATCTACATGAAGTGTTGACTTTCCTTGAGAAATATTCACTCATGAATTCTCATGAGGTGAGGCACCATTACTGAATGGTATATAGAGGTAATACCTATCTCTTAGTTCTTGAATTATGTTGCCACCATAGGATACTAGCTAGTGGATCCACCTAGATATCTATGTTTACATTAGGTTCTACTTTGGCCGGTAGACCATCTTTCATCGGTGTAAGGTTTCATAACATCGGATTCCACATTCGATTATGTGGTCTATGTCGGTTAAGGCAAATGTTCCCTAAACTAAAATGAATGAATAAGGTATAGGCTAATCAAAGTAACTTGAGAGGTTGGCTATAGCTTAGGTAGGGGTATGGGACTCTACCTACGCCTTGCACAAGTTTTCCTTGATAGGATCTTTGAGAGGTCAATATTATATATGTAAAGAAATGGTATGATGTAAATGGTTTGTATGTTCAGTAACATGCTTATGAATATAATGTTGTTGTCTTTGCTTGAAGAAGGACGTATTATGATATGAAGAGTATGTTGGTAAGCAAATTGCTAATTGTAGTCTTGGTAGGTTACTTGATTGAGTAGGAGACATGGTAATTTTACTTGATCATTGCACTTGTGACTTATTGAAGGTTATCATTAGTATACTTTGCTTTGCTATGGTTTAATTACATATGTAGTCTATTATGTTTTCATAAATGTCCCTTTTTAAATATATTTGATTGGTAATTGTATATGAGATTCCATACTTAGTACATGTGGAGTACTAATCCCTTTTCTTTCCCTTTTCCCAAACATTTTATGTTCGGGTCGTTGAGCTTGATCCAAATTGCTAGGAAGGAAGACTTGGGTAATTTGCCATCCAAGTGGTAGGTCCTCACTCTCTCGAGGACGTGGCCGATATCTCTCTTTTATGATGTGTAGTTATTCTATGTTGACTCTGTTATTCTCTTGAGACGATGTAGTAGACAGCCTATATGCGGCTTCTTTCATTTTATGTAGGGCTATGCCAAAGACTTATTGTAATCGATAGATGGTTTATGAGATGAGACGGTTTTATGACTATTATTTTCTAAATATATAAGTGTATGAAATAAAAGTAGAAGACTAAGTAATCTTCGTATATGAACAAGTCTATGTATACTTGATATATATATAATGATGTGTATGTAGAGGTCTATGTAAACCTCCGAGTAGTTTTAGATAAAAAGTTTTTAATTCTTACTAATTTTTAGTCGATGAATGCTATGACGAAGCTAAGAGGCTTGTCTTAGTCCTCTGAGAGGACGACGATGCCGGTTACGTCTAGGGGGTAAACCCGGATGTGACAAACTTGGTATCAGAGCATGAGGTTGAATATCCTTGATGTTAACGTCTCTCTCTCTCAACCACGTTATTTAAGTTTGTATTCATAATTGTGAAGCGCGCCACACTTATGAATAGGAACTTATTTGGCGATTAGGAATCATTCTCATTGTTGGAAATCCATATCGTGCCCCTAGAATGTACGTCGTATATGCTTTCGCCTGAACCTTGTGTTTTGGTTATAGGAGATGAATACTAGAAGAAATGCGGCTCGAAGACTTGAGGAAGAGATGGCTGCTGTGGGAATTCCTCGTGATGAACCTGCTCCTCCTCTTGAAGAGGTTGCTATTGATGACCAGGTTCCTGCAGATCCTCCACCGATGACAGAAGCTCAGATGAGAGCTATTATTGCTCAAATGGCTCAAGCCATGACTACTCAAGCTCAAGCCGCAACAGTGCAAGCCCAAGCTATGACTGCCCAAGCCAATAGGGATTTGGCACCTAGAGTCCATGAACAGACTATGGCCTCCAGACTTAGGGATTTAACTCAAATAAATCCTCCTGTCTTTTTTGGGTCGAAGGTTGATGAAGACCCTCAGGAATTTATTGATGAGGTTCACAAGATTTTGTGTGCTATGGGGCTGTCATCTAGCGAGAATGCCGAGTTGGCCTCCTATCAACTCAAGGATGTCGCTCAGATATGGTATGCGCAATGGAAGGACAACAGGCCACTTGGAAGTGGGTTAGTGACGTGGGAGTTATTCAAAGGAGCCTTCATTGATCGGTTCTTCCCTAGAGAGATGAGGGAAACGAAGGTTGTGGAATTCATCAATCTCCGCCAAGGAACGATGAGTGTTCATGAGTATTCTCTGAAATTTACTCAATTGGCCAAACATGCTCCGTCTTTGGTCTCCGACCCTAGAGACGAAATGAGTCGATATGTGACAGGTATATCGGATGACTTCCAAGAGGAGTGTCAATCGGCTATGCTACATGATAACATGAATATTGGTCGTCTCATGGTGCATGCAAGAAGGGTTGAGGAGGCTAGAGCAAAAAGGAAGGATAAGGATAAGGACTCAAGAAGAACGAGGTCTTATGAGAATGAAACTACTAAAGATAGGTTGGGGATTCAAGACATACCTAGATTCAAGAAGAGGTTCTCAAACCAAGTACCATCCAAATTTCCCAAGACTAGGGATCCTAAAGCCCCTAGACCAAAAGTTACAAAGGGAAAGGGTGGAAGCTTATCTAATGAGAAGCCTACATGTTCTAAGTGTGGGAAGGGTCACTATGGAGAATGTTTGATAGGAACGGGGATTTGTTTTTGTTGCGGGAAGAGTGGTCATCGAGTTTGAGATTGTCCTAATGCTAAGGGACAAGAAAAAGGTGGTCAGCCAAGTGGTTCTAATAATGCTCCCAAAAAGAACCGTTTTTATGCTCTTCGTACGAGAGATGACCAAGAGGCCTCTCCCGATGTGGTGACTGGTATGTTACAAATCTTTGCCATTGATGTGTATGCATTAATTGATCCGGGTGCTACTTTGTCTTTCGTTACTCCATTAGTAGCTAAGAAGTTTAGTACCTTACCTGATGTTTTGCATGAACCTATTTTGGTGTCTACTCCGGTTGGTGAATCAGTGGTAGCAAAAAGGGTCTATCGAAATTGTCCTATTTCAATGCCTCATAGAGTTTCTCATATTGATCTAGTTGAGCTAGACATGTTTGATTTTGATGTCATATTAGGTATGGACTGGTTGCATGCTAGTTTCGCTTCCATCGATTGTAGGACCAAAATTGTGAGGTTTTGTTTCCCAAATGAACCCGTTATAGAGTGGAAGGGTGGAAATTCTCTTCCTAGAGGTCATTTCATAACATGCCTAAAGGCGTGTAAAATGATCTCGAAGGGTTGTCTCTACCATATTGTGAGAGTCCAACAAGTGGATTCCGAAGTTCCTCCTATAGAGTCAGTCCCCGTGGTGAGTGAATTTACGGAGGTCTTTCCTGATGACCTTCCTGGCATTCCTCCCGAACGGGAAATCGATTTCGGTATCGATTTGCTACCGGAAACAAATCCTATCTCTATTCCTCCTTATAGAATGGCTCCGGCCGAGTTAAAGGAATTGAAAGCACAACTTAAATATTTGCTAGACAAGGGCTTTATAAGGCCTAGCATTTCTCCATGGGGTGCTCCGGTTTTGTTCGTGAAAAAGAAGGATGGGTCCTTGAGGATGTGTATTGACTACCGACAACTCAACAAGGTTACCATCAAGAACAAATATCCTCTTCCTCGTATTGATGATTTATTTGATCAACTTCAAGGAGCGAGTTACTTCTCAAAGATTGATTTGAGGTCCGGATACCACCAGCTTAGAGTGAGAAATGAAGACATTCCAAAGACGGCTTTTCGGACTAGATATGGGCATTATGAGTTCGTGGTTATGTCCTTTGGTCTCACAAATGCTCCAGCGGCGTTTATGGATCTTATGAACAGGGTGTTTCGAAATTACCTTGATTCATTCATTATTGTATTTATCGATGATATCTTGGTGTATTCGAAAAATGAGGTTGACCACATGAATCATCTAAGGGTAGTATTGCAAACCCTTAGGGAACATAAATTGTTCGCCAAGTACAGCAAGTGCGAGTTTTGGCTGAAGTCGGTGGCATTTCTTGGGCACATCATCTCTAGTGAGGGAGTTGAGGTAGACCCAAGGAAGACAGATGCGGTAAGAAACTGGCCTAGACCCTTGACCCCAACTGACATTAGGAGTTTCTTGGGTCTAGCGGGTTATTATCGAAGGTTCGTAGAAGGCTTTTCATCCATTGCATCTCCTTTGACTTCATTGACTCAAAAAGGTAAAACGTTTGAATGGTCAGAGGCATGTGAGGAGAGTTTTCAATTATTGAAGGATAGGCTTACTTCCGCTCCGGTGTTAACTTTACCGGAAGGATCTAAAGGGTTCATTGTGTATTGTGATGCATCCCGCATAGGTTTGGGGTGTGTGCTTATGCAAAATAGGAAGGTGATTGCCTATGCTTCGCGGCAACTTAAGGTGCATGAGAGAAATTATCCTACTCATGACCTTGAGTTAGCGGCCGTGGTGTTTGCTTTAAAAATATGGAGACACTACTTGTATGGTGTTCATGTAGATGTTTTCACTGATCATAAGAGCCTTCAATATGTGTTTACCCAAAAAGATTTGAATCTTCGACAAAGAAGGTGTTTAGAGTTGTTGAAAGATTATGATATGAGTGTCCTATATCATCCCGGCAAGGCAAATGTGGTGGCAGATGCTTTAAGTCGTATGACTATGGGCAGTGTGTCTCGTATCGAAGAAGACAAGAAAGATCTTGTAAAAGATGTTCATCGTTTGACTAGATTGGGAGTGCGATTGGTGAGTTCGCTAAATGGAGGCGCCACGGTTCATCATAGCTCCGAGTCAAGATTGGTGGTTGAGGTGAAGTCCAAACAACATCTTGATTAACTATTGATGGAGTTAAAGGAATCGGTTCTTGGCAAGACGAACGAGTCATTTTCCTTAGGAGAAGACAGTGTATTGAGGTATCAAGGGAGGTTGTGTGTTCCTAATGTGGATGGATTGAGGGATCGGATCCTTGATGAAGCCCATGGATCCCACTATTCCATCCATCCCGGTTCTACAAAGATGTATCATGACCTTCGAGAAATATATTGGTTGGAAGGTTTGAAGAAGGATATAGCGGAATTTGTTGCTAAATGTCCGAATTGTCAACAAGTGAAGGCAGAACATCAAAAGCCGGGTGGCTTACTACAGGAGATCCAAATTCCTACTTAGAAGTGGGAAGACATTAATATGGATTTCGTAGTAGGGTTGCCTCGGACTCAAAAGTCATTTGATTCTATATGGGTGATTGTTGATAGATTGACTAAGTCCGCTCACTTTATCCCTGTCAAATCTACGTATTCGGTGGAAGATTATGCGAAGATTTTCATAGATGAGATTGTGTGTCGTCATGGTATTCCGTTATCCATCATTTCTGATAGAGGTGCACAATTCACATCTAGATTTTGGAAGTCGTTTCAAAAAGGTTTGGGTACTAAAGTGAAATTAAGTACCGCCTTCCATCCTCAAACGGATGGTCAAGCGGAACGCACGATTCAAACTCTTGAGGATATGCTTAGAGCTTGCATCATTGATTTCAAAGGGAGTTGGGATAAGCATTTGCCGTTGGTGGAGTTTGCATATAAGAATAGTTTCCATTCGTCCATCTCCATGGCTCCCTATGAAGCCTTGTATGGAAGGAGGTGTAGGTCTCCTATAGGATGGTTTGAAGTAGGTGAGTCATCGATTTTTGGTCCCGACTTGATTTACAAGACATTGGAGAATGTACATATCATAAGAAATAGGTTGCAAACAGCCTATAGTCAACAAAAGTCCTATGCCGATAATAGAAGAAGGGACTTGGAGTTTGAAGAGGGTGATAAGGTGTATTTAAAAATTTCCCCTATGAAAGGAGTGGTAAGATTTGGCAAGAAAGGGAAGTTGAGCCCTCGATATGTAGGCCCTTATGAGATTTTGGAAAGGGTTGGTAAAGTTGCCTATCGTTTAAGATTACCCGATGAGCTAGCTTTGGTTCATCCGGTTTTCCATGTCTCCATGTTGAAGAAGTGTGTCGGGAATCCCGAGTCTATTCTTCCTCTTGAAGGCCTCGGAGTCAAGGATAACCTCTCTTATGAGGAGGTTCCGGTTCAAATCCTTGATAGGCAAGTGAAAAGGTTGAGGAACAAAGAGGTGGTTTCAGTAAAGGTGCAATGGAGGAACCACCTAGTTGAGGGTGCAACATGGGAGGCGGAGGCCGACATGAAAACCCGTTATCCTCATCTTTTTGATGTTTAAGGTTAGTATCTCTCTCTAATGATATAAATACGTTAGATATTGTGAATCTCTGTTGTTTTTGTGAAACTTTGCAAAACCCCTAGTTTGGAGACTTCTAAAATGGAGTCACTTTAAGGTGACCTTAGATAAATTTGGAAGTTGTTTTGTTTCTTGCATATTTGAGTCAAGTTTTGTGATTTAGATATGGTTAAATCCTTGCTGATATTGTATTGAGCATATTGATAAAATGAACTTTGTACTATTTAAATTGACTGATAAATAATTGAGCTCATGCCTATATGAAAAGGAGAAAAACCTCATGAGGAAATGTTGAGATCACGTATGGTAAATTGATGTTTTGAAGTATTTTTATGAAATAATATAGTTCATGCTAACTAAATATTGTGAATTGGTTGAGCTGCTAGTCTTGAGTCTACTCCCACATTTTAAGAGTGTTTGGTGTCATTCGGGGACGAATGTTCCTAAGGGGGGGATAATGTAACATTTGGAATACCGAGGTCATGTGATAAGACTTAAAGGAACTCCTTAGGAATCTAAACCAGTGTTCCTAGCCAATTAGGCATATTTAGAGTCTTTGAAGTGGTGTTTGGAACCGAAACTCTTAAACGTTTGGTAAATTGGTTCATAAGAGGGCTAGAGTGTCCTTTTGATATAACCAAGTTAAAGAGTCAGAATTTGGTAAACGGTTGTAACTATAGGTGTAAAATAATGTGTGGGATAGTATCATGTTGGAAAAGTCAGGGTACGACTCCCCAAGGACCAAACAAGGACCCTCGAGGAGGACCCTTGAAGCAGCAGGGCATGACGGGCACCATGGCGGGGCGTCACAGGCGCGACGGGGCGTCGATGCCTCCGTCGTGCCAGCCTTAGCGCTTGGACTTTTCCTCCGCCTGCACAAGTCTCTGACAAGCGTGACGGATGTGCAGGACGGAGGGAAGCCAGTCCGTCACGGCCACGACGGTCCGTCGTCGTGGAACCGTCGTGCGCTTGGGGAGAAAGCCTCCGCCTGCACAAGTCTCTGACCAACGTGACGAATATGCAGGACGGAGGGATGTCAGTCGAACACGCCCACGACGGACCGTCGTCGGGGATCCGTCGTGGAAGGTATGTGGCAGTTTCGGAAAGGTTAGTTTTAGTTAGTTAATTAATTAATTGACTTAGGGGTAATTAGGGGTTTAAGAGAGACTAATTAAGTGACTTAAGACCCTACTATAAATACCCCAACCCTCATTAGCCTAATCATTCTCTCAAAAACAAAACTCTCTTCCTTCTCTCTACTTTATCTCTCTATTGGAAGACTCCATTGGAGATCAACTTGGGGAGATCATTGGGGGATGGATTAGCACGAAATTCACCATCAAACCGTCATCAAACCTTAAGGTATGGGATCTAATTCACCTTTGAGATTCTTTCCTCAAAGGGTTCCTTCAAAGCTTTTTCCAAAAAAGTTGAGTTTCTTATGGGTTTCATCCAAATCCGAATTTAATCATGTGAATTGAGTTAATTAGGTATTCCTTGGGTTAGAATGAATAGATTATCATGAATTGTAACTTGATTATGGTTAATTGATGTAGGTTGATCTAGATTGTGGGTAATGACCCCTAACCCTTAACCCTAAATGTAGAATTGATATGGATTAAGTTGAGTTTGATAGAATTGATCTCCTAATTAGTTGAATGGTCTTTAATGATTGTTATTGCATTGATTATGGGTCTATTATGATGAATTGAAGTTCTTCACACCTATGTTCTTGAATATTGAATCTTAGTCAAGAAGATATCCTTGAGATCATGTTACTAAGCTTTGATGTAGTATTGCTTCATAGTATAGTGCTTCTCTTGATTAGTTCTCGTGATTTGTTATTGAATTACATTGACGTGATGATCTAAGATTGGTTGATCTATGAGTTAATGGTATAGTCCCTTATTGATGGACTAGGGAGGAGTATTGGTAAGTCTTGATGATCGTAGCCTTTACTTCAAATTATGGTTAATTGTCATCAAGTGATAATGTTATGTTGAAGTATGCTTTGATTGATGTGATAAGTTGATATGATACATGAATTGATATGCTTAGGTTGGTTGTGAGGATTGCTAGGTGTAATGTAATATAGGGAAGTTGTACGATGTGCCCTATTATGATGAGATGTACAAGGGTTGACTTCACCTATTTGAATTGTTAATGAAAGGACTAATTCTCATACAATTCATATTGAGCTATAATGATGATATATAAGGGATTGACCCTTCTATCTAATTAAATTGAGAAGGTTAATAAAGATTATAGGCTTCTCTAAAAATGGGGACTTAGCTTAGCACCGAGCAAACTTGACATTGAGAGGTGTTGACTTCCCTTAGAGGAATATTCACCATTTGTTCTTTATAGAGTGTTGACTTCCCTTAGAGGAATACTCACCTATAGATCTACATGAAGTGTTGACTTTCCTTGAGAAATATTCACTCATGAATTCTCATGAGGTGAGGCACCATTACTGAATGGTATATAGAGGTAATACCTATCTCTTAGTTCTTGAACTATGTTGCCACCATAGGATACTAGATAGTGGATCCACCTAGATATCTATGTTTACATTAGGTTCTACTTTGGCCGGTAGACCATCTTTCATCGGTGTAAGGTTTCATAACATCGGATTCCACATTCGATTATGTGGTCTATGTCGGTTAAGGCAAATGTTCCCTAAACTAAAATGAATGAATAAGGTATAGGCTAATCAAAGTAACTTGAGAGGTTGGCTATAGCTTAGGTAGGGGTATGGGACTCTACCTACGCCTTGCACAAGTTTTCCTTGATAGGATCTTTGAGAGGTCAATATTATATATGTAAAGAAATGGTATGATGTAAATGGTTTGTATGTTCAGTAACATGCTTATGAATATAATGTTGTTGTCTTTGCTTGAAGAAGGACGTATTATGATATGAAGAGTATGTTGGTAAGCAAATTGCTAATTGTAGTCTTGGTAGGTTACTTGATTGAGTAGGAGACATGGTAATTTTACTTGATCATTGCACTTGTGACTTATTGAAGGTTATCATTAGTATACTTTGCTTTGCTATGGTTTAATTACATATGTAGTCTATTATGTTTTCATAAATGTCCCTTTCTAAATATATTTGATTGGTAATTGTATATGAGATTCCATACTTAGTACATGTGGAGTACTAATCCCTTTTCTTTCCCTTTTCCCAAACATTTTAGGTTCGGGTCGTTGAGCTTGATCCAAATTGCTAGGAAGGAAGACTTGGGTATTTTGCCATCCAAGTGGTAGGTCCTCACTCTCTCGAGGACGTGGCCGATATCTCTCTTTTATGATGTGTAGTTATTCTATGTTGACTCTGTTATTCTCTTGAGACGATGTAGTAGACAGCCTATATGCGGCTTCTTTCATTTGATGTAGGGCTATGCCCAAGACTTATTGTAATCGATAGATGGTTTATGAGATGAGACGGTTTTATGACTATTATTTTCTAAATATATAAGTGTATGAAATAAAAGTAGAAGACTAAGTAATCTTCGTATATGAACAAGTCTATGTATACTTGATATATATATATAATGATGTGTATGTAGAGGTCTATGTAAACCTCCGAGTAGTTTTAGATAAAAAGTTTTTAATTCTTACTGATTTTTAGTCGATGAATGCTATGACGAAGCTAAGAGGCTTGTCTTAGTCCTCTGAGAGGACGACGATGCCGGTTACATCTAGGGGGTAAACCCAGATGTGACAAACTTGGTATCAGAGCATGAGGTTGAATATCCTTGATGTTAACGTCTCTCTCTCTCAACCACGTTATTTAAGTTTGTATTCATAATTGTGAAGCGCGCCACACTTATGAATAGGAACTTATTTGGCGATTAGGAATCATTCTCATTGTTGGAAATCCATATCGGGCCCCTAGAATGTACGTCGTCTATGCTTTCGCCTGAACCTTGTGTTTTGGTTATAGGAGATGAATACTAGAAGAAACGCGGCTCGAAGACTTGAGGAAGAGATGGCTGCTGCGGGAATTCCTCGTGATGAACCTGCTCCTCCTCTTGAAGAGGTTGCTATTGATGACCAGGTTCCTGCAGATTCTCCACCGATGACAGAAGCTCAGATGAGAGCTATTATTGCTCAAATGGCTCAAGCCATGACTACTCAAGCTCAAGCCGCAACAGTGCAAGCCCAAGCTATGACTGCCCAAGCCAATAGGGATTTGGCACCTAGAGTCCATGAACAGACTATGGCCTCCAGACTTAGGGATTTCACTCAAATAAATCCTCCTGTCTTTTTTGGGTCGAAGGTTGATGAAGACCCTCAGGAATTTATTGATGAGGTTCACAAGATTTTGTGTGCTATGGGGCTGTCATCTAGCGAGAATGCCGAGTTGGCCTCCTATCAACTCAAGGATATCGCTTAGATATGGTATGCGCAATGGAAGGACAACAGGCCAGTTGGAAGTGGGTTAGTGACGTGGGAGTTATTCAAAGGAGCCTTCATTGATCGGTTCTTCCCTAGAGAGATGAGGGAAACGAAGGTGGTGGAATTCATCAATCTCCGCCAAGGAACGATGAGTGTTCATGAGTATTCTCTGAAATTAACTCAATTGGCCAAACATGCTCCGTCTTTGGTCTCCGACCCTAGAGACGAAATGAGTCGATATGTGACAGGTATATCGGATGACTTGCAAGAGGAGTGTCAATCGGCTATGCTACATGATAACATGAATATTGGTCGTCTCATGGTGCATGCAAGAAGGGTTGAGGAGGCTATAGCAAAAAGGAAGGATAAGGATAAGGACTCAAGAAGAACGAGGTCTTATGAGAATGAAACTACCAAAGATAGGTTGGGGATTCAAGACAGACCTAGATTCAAGAAGAGGTTCTCAAACCAAGTACCATCCAAATTTCCCAAGACTAGGGATCCTAAAGCCCCTAGACCAAAAGTTACAAAGGGAAAGGGTGGAAGCTCATCTAATGAGAAGCCTACATGTTCTAAGTGTGGGAAGGGTCACTATGGAGAATGTTTGATAGGAACGGGGATTTATTTTGGTTGCGGGAAGAGTGGTCATCGAGTTTGAGATTGTCCTAATGCTAAGGGACAAGAAAAAGGTGGTCAGCCAAGTGGTTCTAATAATGCTCCCAAAAAGAACCGTTTTTATGCTCTTCGTAAGAGAGATGACCAAGAGGCCTCTCCCGATGTGGTGACTGGTATGTTACAAATCTTTACCATTGATGTGTATGCATTAATTGATCCGGGTTCTACTTTGTCTTTCGTTACTCCATTAGTAGCTAAGAAGTTTAGTACCTTACCTGATGTTTTGCATGAACCTATTTTGGTGTCTACTCCGGTTGGTGAATCAGTGGTAGCAAAAAGGGTCTATCGAAATTGTCCTATTTCAATGCCTCATAGAGTTTCTCATATTGATCTAGTTGAGCTAGACATGTTTGATTTTGATGTCATATTAGGTATGGACTGGTTGCATGCTAGTTTCGCTTCCATCAATTGTAGGACCAAAATTGTGAGGTTTTGTTTCCCAAATGAACCCGTTATAGAGTGGAAGGGTGGAAATTCTCTTCCTAGAGGTCATTTCATAACATGCCTAAAGGCGTGTAAAATGACCTCGAAGGGTTGTCTCTACCATATTGTGAGAGTCCAAGAAGTGGATTCCGAAGTTCCTCCTATAGAGTTAGTCCCCGTGGTGAGTGAATTTACGGAGGTCTTTCCTGATGACCTTCCTGGCATTCCTCCCGAACGGGAAATCGATTTCGGTATCGATTTGCTATCGGAAACAAATCCTATCTCTATTCCTCCTTATAGAATGGCTCCGGCCGAGTTAAAGGAATTGAAGGCACAACTTAAATATTTGCTAGACAAGGGCTTTATAATGCCTAGCATTTCTCCATGGGGTGCTCCGGTTTTGTTCGTGAAAAAGAAGGATGGGTCCTTGAGGATGTGTATTGACTACCGACAACTCAACAAGGTTACCATCAAGAACAAGTATCCTCTTCCTCGTATTGATGATTTATTTGATCAACTTCAAGGAGCGAGTTACTTCTCAAAGATTGATTTGAGGTCCGGATACCACCAGCTTAGAGTGAGAAATGAAGACATTCCAAAGACAGCTTTTCGGACTCGATATGGGCATTATGAGTTCGTGGTTATGTCCTTTGGTCTCACAAATGCTCCAGCGGCGTTTATGGATCTTATGAACAGGGTGTTTCGAAATTACCTTGATTCATTCATTATTGTATTTATCGATGATATCTTGGTGTATTCGAAAAATGAGGTTGACCACATGAATCATCTAAGGGTAGTATTGCAAACCCATAGGGAACATAAATTGTTCGCCAAGTACAGCAAGTGCGAGTTTTGGCTGAAGTCGGTGGCATTTCTTGGGCACATCATCTCTAGTGAGGGAGTTGAGGTAGACCCAAGGAAGACAGATGCGGTAAGAAACTGGCCTAGACCCTTGACCCCAACTGACATTAGGAGTTTCTTGGGTCTAGCGGGTTATTATCGAAGGTTCGTAGAAGGCTTTTCATCCATTGCATCTCCTTTGACTTCATTGACTCAAAAAGGTAAAACGTTTGAATGGTCAGAGGCATGCGAGGAGAGTTTTCAATTATTGAAGGATAGGCTTACTTCCGCTCCGGTGTTAACTTTACCGGAAGGATCTAAAGGGTTCATTGTGTATTGTGATGCATCCCGCGTAGGTTTGGGGTGTGTGCTTATGCAAAATAGGAAGGTGATTGCCTATGCTTCGCGGCAACTTAAGGTGCATGAGAGAAATTATCCTACTCATGACCTTGAGTTAGCGGCCGTGGTGTTTACTTTAAAAATATGGAGACACTACTTGTATGGTGTTCATGTAGATGTTTTCACTGATCATAAGATCCTTCAATATGTGTTTACCCAAAAAGATTTGAATCTTCGACAAAGAAGGTGTTTAGAGTTGTTGAAAGATTATGATATGAGTGTCCTATATCATCCCGGCAAGGCAAATGTGGTGGCAGATGCTTTAAGTCGTATGACTATGGGCAGTGTGTCTCGTATCGAAGAAGACAAGAAAGATCTAGTAAAAGATGTTCATCGTTTGACTAGATTGGGAGTGCGATTGGTGAGTTCGCTAAATGGAGGCGCCACGGTTCATCATAGCTCCGAGTCAAGATTGGTGGTTGAGGTGAAGTCCAAACAACATCTTGATTAACTATTGATGGAGTTAAAGGAATCGGTTCTTGGCAAGACGAACGAGTCATTTTCCTTAGGAGAAGACAGTGTATTGAGGTATCAAGGGAGGTTGTGTGTTCCTAATGTGGATGGATTGAGGGATCAGATCCTTGATGAAGCCCATGGATCCCACTATTCCATCCATCCCGGTTCTATAAAGATGTATCATGACCTTCGAGAAATATATTGGTGGGAAGGTTTGAAGAAGGATATAGCGGAATTTGTTGCTAAATGTCCAAATTGTCAACAAGTGAAGGCAGAACATCAAAAGTCGGGTGGCTTACTACAGGAGATCCAAATTCCTACTTGGAAGTGGGAAGACATTAATATGGATTTCGTAGTAGGGTTGCCTCGGACTCAAAAGTCATTTGATTCTATATGGGTGATTGTTGATAGATTGACTAAGTCCGCTCACTTTATCCCTATCAAATCTACGTATTCGGCGGAAGATTATGCGAAGATTTTCATAGATGAGATTGTGTGTCGTCATGGTATTCCGTTATCCATCATTTCGGATAGAGGTGCACAATTCACATCTAGATTTTGGAAGTCGTTTCAAAAAGGTTTGGGTACTAAAGTGAAATTAAGTACCGCCTTCCATCCTCAAACGGATGGTCAAGCGGAACGCAAGATTCAAACTCTTGAGGATATGCTTAGAGCTTGCATCATTGATTTCAAAGGGAGTTGGGATAAGCATTTGCCGTTGGTGGAGTTTGCATATAAGAATAGTTTCCATTCGTCCATCTCCATGGCTCCCTATGAAGCCTTGTATGGAAGGAGGTGTAGGTCTCCTATAGGATGGTTTGAAGTAGGTGAGTCATCGATTTTCGGTCCCGACTTGATTTACAAGACATTGGAGAATGTACATATCATAAGAAATAGGTTGCAAACAGCCTATAGTCGACAAAAGTCCTATGCCGATAATAGAAGAAGGGACTTGGAGTTTGAAGAGGGTGATAAGGTGTATTTAAAAATTTCCCCTATGAAAGGAGTGGTAAGATTTGGCAAGAAAAGGAAGTTGAGCCCTCGATATGTAGGCCCTTATGAGATTTTGGAAAGGGTTGGTAAAGTTGCCTATCGTTTAAGATTACCCGATGAGCTAGCTTTGGTTCATCCGGTTTTCCATGTCTCCATGTTGAAAAAGTGTGTCGGGAATCCCGAGTCTATTCTTCCTCTTGAAGGCCTCGGAGTCAAGGATAACCTCTCTTATGAGGAGGTTCCGGTTCAAATCCTTGATAGGCAAGTGAAAAGGTTGAGGAACAAAGAGGTGGTTTCTGTAAAGGTGCTATGGAGGAACCACCTAGTTGAGGGTGAGGCGGAGGCCGACATGAAAACCCGTTATCCTCATCTTTTTGATGTTTAAGGTTAGTATCTCTCTCTAATGATATAAATACGTTAGATATTGTGAATCTCTGTTGTTTTTGTGAAACTTTGCAAAACCCCTAGTTTGGAGACTTCTAAAATGGAGTCACTTTAAGGTGACCTTAGATAAATTTGGAAGTTGTTTTGTTTCTTGCATATTTGAGTCAAGTTTTGTGATTTAGATATGGTTAAATCCTTGCTGATATTGTATTGAGCATATTGATAAAATGAACTTTGTACTATTTAAATTGAGTGATAAATAATTGAGCTCATGCCTATATGAAAAGGAGAAAAACCTCATGAGGAAATGTTGAGATCACGTATGGTAAATTGATGTTTTGAAGTATTTTTATGAAATAATATAGTTCATGCTAACTAAATATTGTGAATTGGTTGAGCTGCTAGTCTTGAGTCTACTCCCACATTTTAAGAGTGTTTGGTGTCATTCGGGGACGAATGTTCCTAAGGGGGGGGGGGATAATGTAACATTTTGAAATACCGAGGTCATGTGATAAGACTTAAAGGAACTCCTTAGGAATCTAAACCAGTGTTCCTAGCCAATTAGGCATATTTAGAGTCTTTGAAGTGATGTTTGGAAGCGAAACTCTTAAACGTCCGGCAAATTGGTTCATAAGAGGGCTAGAGTGTCCTTTTGATATAACCAAGTTAAAGAGTCGGAATTTGGTAAACGGTTGTAACTATAGGTGTAAAATAATCTGTGGGATAGTATCATGTTAGAAAAGTCAGGGTACGACTCCCCAAGGACCAAACAAGGACCCTCGAGGAGGACCCTTGAAGCAGCAGGGCATGACGGGCACCATGGCGGGGCGTCACAGGCGCGACGGGGCGTCGATGCCTCAGTCGTGCCAGCCTTAGCGCTTGGACTTTTCCTCCGCCTGCACAAGTCTCTGACAAGCGTGACGGATGTGCAGGATGGAGGAAAGCCAGTCCGTCACGGCCACGACGGTCCGTCGTCGTGGAACCGTCGTGCGCTTGGGGAGAAAGCCTCCGCCTGCACAAGTCTCTGACCAACGTGACGAATATGCAGGACGGAGGGATGTCAGTCGAACACGCCCACGACGGACCGTCGTCGGGGATCCGTCGTGGAAGGTCTGTGGCCGGTAGACCACCTTCCATCGGTGTAAGGTTTCATAACACCGGATTCCACATTCGATTATGTGGTCTATGTCGGTTAAGGCAAATGTTCCCTAAACTAAAATGAATGAATAAGGTATAGGCTAATCAAAGTAACTTGAGAGGTTGGCTATAGCTTAGGTAGGGGTATGGGACTCTACCTACGCCTTGCACTAGTTTTCCTTGATAGGATCTTTGAGAGGTCAATATTATATATGTAAAGAAATGGTATGATGTAAATGGTTTGTATGTTGAGTAACATGCTTATGAATATAATGTTGTTGTCTTTGCTTGAAGAAGGACGTATAATGATATGAAGAGTATGTTGGTAAGCAAATTGCTAATTGTAGTCTTGGTAGGTTACTTGATTGAGTAGGAGACATGGTAATTTTACTTGATCATTGCACTTGTGACTTATTGAAGGTTATCATTAGTATACTTTGCTTTGCTATGGTTTAATTACATATGTAGTCTATTATGTTTTCATAAATGTCCCTTTTTAAATATATTTGATTGGTAATTGTATATGAGATTCCATACTTAGTACATGTGGAGTACTAATCCCTTTTCTTTCCCTTTTCCCAAACATTTTAGGTTCGGGTCGTTGAGCTTGATCCAAATTGCTAGGAAGGAAGACTTGGGTAATTTGCCATCCAAGTGGTAGGTCCTCACTCTCTCAAGGACGTGGCCGATATCTCTCTTTTATGATGTGTAGTTACTATGATTCTATGTTGACTCTGTTATTCTCTTGAGACGATGTAGTAGACAGCCTATATGCGGCTTCTTTCATTTGATGTAGGGCTATGCCCAAGACTTATTGTAATCGATAGATGGTTTATGAGATGAGACGGTTTTATGACTATTATTTTCTAAATATATAAGTGTATGAAATAAAAGTAGAAGACTAAGTAATCTTCGTATATGAACAAGTCTATGCATACTTGATATATGTATAATGATGTGTATGTAGAGGTCTATGTAAACCTCCGAGTAGTTTTAGATAAAAAGTTTTTAATTCTTACTGATTTTTAGTCGATGAATGCTATGACGAAGCTAAGAGGCTTGTCTTAGTCCTCTGAGAGGACGACGACGCCGGTTACGTCTAGGGGGTAAACCCGGATGTGACACCTAAGCACCCCATCTTCCCCTTGAGAGAAGGACTAATTAGCTTTACTAAGGACCGTTTCCTTTAACTCCATCAATAGATGATCAAGGTGTTGCTTGGATTTCACCCCAACCACTAGAGATGACTCAAAGTTATGGCGAACCATGACACCACCCTTTAGAGAATCTTCTATTCGGACACCCAACTGGGCCAACCTATGAACATCTTTTACTATCTCTTTCTTATCATTTTCAACATGTGTCACACTACCCATGGATACTCGACTCAAAGCATCCGCCACCACATTAGCTTTCCCAGGATGGTAAATTACACTCATATCATAATCCTTTAAAAGCTCTAACCATCTTCTTTGGTGTAAATTCAAGTAATTTTTGGGTGAATACATGTTCTAGAATCTTATGATCCGTGAACATGTCAACATGCACCCCATATAGATAGTGTATCCAGATCTTTAAAGCAACTACCACGGCTGAAAGTACAAAATCATGAGTTGGATATTCTTCTCGTGTGGCTTGAGTTGTCTAGAGGCATACGTTATGATTTTGCCATTTTGTATAAGCACACATCTTAGACCTACCCGGGAGGAATCACAATAAATCACCAAGCCTTCGGTACACTTGGGTAAGGTCTACACTGGAGCGGAGGTGAGTTTATCTTTCAATAACTGGAAACTTTTTTCACATGATTCTGACCATTCAAATTTGGACTTCTTTTACGTTAAGGACGTTAATGGAGATGCGATAGACAAAAATCCCTCAACAAACCTCCTATAGTCACTGGCCAACCCTAGAAAACTTTGAATGTCGGTAGGATTCAAAGGTCTCGGAAAACTTTTGACATTTTCCGTCTTCTTTAGATCAACCTCTACCCCTTCATTAGAGACAATGTGACCAAGAATTGCAATCGACCTCAACCAAAACTCACACTTGCTAAACTTAGAAAAAATTTGGTTATCCTTGAGAACTTGCAAAACGTTTCTCAAATGATCCATATGATCATCCTCACTCCTCGAGTATATCAAAATATCGTCATTAAAGACAACCATGAACAATTCAAGATACTTCCTAAAAACTCGATTTATGAGGTCCATGAAAGCCTTCGGGGCATTTGTTAGACCAAATGACATAACAAGGAATTTGAAATGACCATATCTTTTTCGAAATGCCATTTTGGGAATATTAACCTCTATCACTCTAAGTGGGTGATAACCCGATCTCAAGTCAATCTTTGAAAAGTAAATCACTCGTTGGAGTTGATCAAATAAGTCATCAATCCTAGGAAGCGAGTATTTATTCATTATAGTGACTTTGTTAAATTGACGATAATTGATACACATTCTCAAAGATCCATCCTTCTTCTTTACGAATAATATCGGGGAACCCCATGGAGATATGTTTGGTTGAATAAAACCCTTAACTAGCAATTCTTTGAGTTGAGCCTTTAGTTCTTTCAACTCGGTCGGGGCCATCCGATAAAGAGAGATTGAAATATGTTGTTTATGAGGTAATAGATCTATACCGAAGTCAATCTCCCATTCGGGAGGAATTCTGGGAAGGTCATTGGGAAAGACCTCCGGAAATTCCCTCACTACGGGTACCGACTCTATTGGAGGGAGTTCGGATTCAAGATCCCTAACTCTCACTATGTGGTAGAGACAAACCTTTGCAATCAATTTAGAAACTTTTAGACATGAGATGATCTTACCCCTAGGATTTGAGTTTCCAACATTCCACTCAAAAATGGGTTCATTTGGAATTGAAATTGGACTACCCTTGTCCTACAATCAATGGAGGTAAACCAAGCATGCAACAAATACATTCCCAATATTATATCAAAATCTAGCATATCAAGTTCTATCAAGTCAACCAACTTAACTCTATTGGAAAAGGAAATAAGAGACCCTTTATATACTCTTTTTACCATTAAGGAATCACCCACCGGGGTAGAAACCGAGAAAGGATAATCTAAGATGTAGGGTAGTATATCAGATTTCATGGATACAAAAGGGGTCACAAATGACAACATAGCTCCCAGATCCAACAAAGCATATACGTCAAAGGAAAATAATTTTAACATACCGGCGACCACGTCCGGTGAGCTCTCTTTATCACTTCAGGATCGAAGAGCATATAAGCGATTCTTGTTAGGAGCATCCGGGTTTGTGGCACTTGCTTGAGCTTGAGAATTTTACCCTTCTTGAGTCTTCATCATAGGGAAATCTTTCTTCATGTGACCACTCTTGCTATAATTATAGCAATTACTCGTGCGCACAAGACAACTGCCACCATGTTTTCTACCACATTTAGAACAAAGAGGCCTATCAACATAAGAACGACCACATTTTCCCTCTAGGGGATTGTGAGTAGGCACCTTACTTCTATTGGCCCTTGGAGAACTAGAATATCCTTGATTATAAAACCTCTTCTTGAATCTTGGTTTGTCTTGAACCTCATAGCTATTCTTTGAAGAATTCCCCTTTTCAGTTCTCACCTTCTTCAACTCCCCACCAACTTGCTTAAGCTTTTGCTCCTCAACTTGTTCGGCAAAAACCATGAGAAGAGAGATGTACATGCTAGGAATCAACATAGCCGACCTACACTCATTTACCACAAGATCGGATATCCCCATGAAAAAATTGTTCACCTTATCTCTAGAATCTGCAACCAAGTAGGAGCATACTTTGATAGTTGAGTAAACTTGAGGCTATACTCCCTCACACTCATACCCCCTTGATGAAGGTTAATGAATTCTTTCATTTTTCTCTCACTTAATTTCAAGGGAAAGAACCTATCAAGGAAAGTCGTCTTGAAAACATCCCAAGTAATCCGACCTTCTCTAACTGGCCTTTCATCCCTCTATTGCTCATGCCAAAATTGAGTCACATCCTTGTGTTATTAGGCGGCTAGTTCCCCCTTTTCTTGAGAAGAAACACCCATAGCATCAATAACCTTGAATACTTCATCAATGAACCCTTGTGGGTCCTCCTCCACCGTAGAACCATAGAAAGTAGGGGGATTCATCCTTGTGAAATCCCTAATCCTTGAAGAGGTGGTATTAGCATTTCAGTTCACTTTCACCCTTGTATCCCTAGAAACTTGGGTAGCCAAGACTTGAGTCAAGGTATGAATGGCCGACCTTATCTCAACATTATACATAGCCACTTGTTCAATAGGAACTTGAGGGTTTTGAGGAGCTTGAGGGGGAACCGCCTCATTCAAGTTCTCCTCTCCGGCCCAACGAGCATTGTGCCTTCTTGTATTCATTGCCTATAAGCACAAATAAAGGATTACAAGAAACAACCCGATAGACTTAAGACTCTTAGGCACGACTAAGGAATAATAAGAGAGTCAAAGATCCTACAAATCACATAGTGTCTCATTCATAAGTGTGGCGCGCTTCACAATTATGAATAAGACACTACATAGACGTGGTTTAATAAGACATCAATCCTAAGAACATTTAACCTCATGCTCTGATACCAAGTTTGTTATGAACCAAAGTACCCGCTAGGCATAACCGGCGTCGGCGTCCTCTAAGAAGACTAAGACAAGCCTCTTAGCATTCGTCATACCAAATCATAAGTCAAAATCACGGAAAAATTAAAACTTTTGCTTATATAGCAAGGAGGTTTACATAGACCTCTATATAGGAAGCATACATAGGCTTATCGCAATATACAACATATTACGCATAGGAATTTAGTCTTATACTTTGTCTCATATCAACCATGTAAACGAAGTCAAACAATCCGGGCGAAGCCCTTACAAAAATACATAATTGCCACATATGTCTTACATCAATATCTTCAACAATAGGAAAGAAATGAATGTCTACTAGACAAAACAAGTACGACTAAGATAGACTGTGTGGTAGCATCCTCGAACTAGAGGGAATACAAAAACTTGGAGAGTGTAGTCCAAGTCTTCTTACTTTAGACTCAGTGATACCTCAATGGCCCAACCCTACAATGTTGGGGAAAATGGAAGAGATATGGGTTATTACAAAACACATGTACTAAGTATGGTCCCTATGCATAAAAATCGTTAATGCATGAGAAAAGGCACCATTTAGTCAAAATTATGAACAATGACCAACAATTCAATGTACACATATAAGGAACATCATAATAATATCAACATATATGTAACTCAAGCAACACTCTAGCAATGCCAAGAATAAAGCCCAATAACCCTATCCAAAGTTATGCATCACATTAAGCAACCCATTTCATACTTACAACATATTCTCATATATAACATGCTTCATATATCAACACTAGTCATAGATTATCAACATAATCATAAACATAATCATAATAATAATCATAGTCATACAAGAACACTACTAGCATCATCCTATAGGATCCCACATGTGCAATGTGTAAGATAAGTCTCATACCCTCTGTCACACTATGTAGTAACCTTTAAGACAACCCTAATAGAAGTTCACATACATAACTTGTTCATACCTTTACTTTAGGAAAATAAGTACCATAACTGACATGAGACCATGTGAGCTAGATGGAATCCGGTGTTCTACCCCCACACCAAAAAGAGAGGGTTAACACTTACCTAAGGTTTAACCATTCGTACATAGCTATTCTAGGTGAATCCACTGAGCTAGAGTCCTATGCAGGCACATAGTTAAGGGACAAGGAGATTGTTTCTAGAAACCTTAACTAACTAAGCGTTAAGGTTTCCATCTCATCAGACAACACATATCTTAGGAATCCACACTACTAGTCGTGAAGAAACCCATGTGGGAGGCCGGACTTACTAACGTGAGACTTCCATCTCATTTAAATGCCTTTTCGGTTCTAAGCAATTATTCCCTTTAGTAATCGTCATATAACATTATACAAGTTCACATCAATCTCTTATAGACCTTTAAGTAAACATCTTATCATAATAGCTCATAGGTGATCACAAGTGAGAACTATCCCTTCATTTTAGATACAACATTATAATCATCAGAAGCTACATTCAATAATATAATGATCACATCATAGCATAATTACATAATTCATAGCCAATTCATATATCTAGGGTTAGGGATGAGATATCCTTGTCACCAATAGCACAACAACACAATTAGCTATAGCATCCTTATAACATAAGTATATTTTACCTTGCATAATTGAGATCAAAGGAGAATCAAGATCATACCTCATTGTCCTTCATGGGACTTCATACTTTAATACTCAAGAACTCACAACCAACATATGTAATAGGGAAATTCATGAAGTATTAACATAACTATAATCATTGTAAACAAGTGACATGTTCATCACCCTCAACTATTCACCTTAATCAATCCAAGAAATTTGGTATTTGGGGGAAAGACATGGGTCAAGGGAAAACTCATAGGAATTCATCAATTAACCATTATTTCGTACTTAAAAAACATTAATTCATCATATTTCATCACAATTGATTCACAATTTCATTTTAGAAAGAAGACCCATGTGAGGAGAAAAACCCTTGTTTGGGGGTATTTAGAATTCATCTTTTGAAGGACCTCTTGGGGAAAGTATTTCTAAGAGTGAAAGAAACCATACCTTATATATGATAAATCCACGAAATTGAGTAGGAAAACTTCAAGGCTTGATCTTCTTCTTTGAGCTGTTTTGGTCTTCAATGGAGTTTTGGAGGAAGGGAGAATTTGGGGGAGAGAGAGGGATTTTTGAGTTCAACTTGTGGGACTTGATTTTTGTGTTAGAATTGACCTAAAACCGACCCTAAGACATTATATAGTCACTCATTAAATTACCCAAAAGACCCCTCACTTAAATGAGTTTATTTGTGAAGTCAAAACACTCAAAATACGACTTTTACTATATGTGGGAAGTAGGTACGCGTCGCGAGGCTATTTCCCCATTTTATTTTCGAATTTTGAGTTGAGGAATTAGGGTCTGTGTCAGCCCTGCGTCATGAAAGCCAACTTTAGATTCCCACGTGATGGCTGCGCAATGCGCAGCAGCCACCAGAATCTGCCTGCGCGCAGCTGCCTTGGCAGCTTGCTCGCCCAACTTCGGGTCCTCCCCAAGGACCCTTCCGGTGGTGATTGGGGTGTCGTGACTGTAGGTATTGACCCTATATACTACATTCTACCTATTCAAAGTCTTCTTTTAATTTTTGGACTTCATATGACCCTCTGAAACCTTCACCAAACATAGGGACGTGAATTAGTTAAACTTTGCTAGTTTCCGAACGTTAATGCGTTTCTTTAATGCTATAGCTCTGAAACTTCTCAAACAAGTTATTTACACTTATTTAGGTCTAAAACCATCATTAATCAGCATATTAAGCTTTATTATAGGTCATGGAAATTTCCGGATGTGTCAAAACTAGACCAATCCATTAATAAGTAGTGTAATATAGTCATAATTCATCATAGTTTAATCAATAAAACCAAAAGGAACCATAAAGAAATCAAATTTAAAGATCAATTTAAAGATTGGAAGAGACCCACATGAAAACTCATCTCTTGAAATCAATTTGAAGGAACCCTTTGGGGAAAGATATCCAAAAGGTGAAAGGAATCCCATACCTTATTGATTGATGAAGATTGATGGATAAACTTTGATGATTGCAGCCCTAAAAACCACCTTGACCTTGACATCTATGGTGTTATTCAACTTGGGATAGAGAAGGAAGAGAGAAGGAAGAGAGTTTGTGTTTTGGGAATTATGAGAGTTAGGTTAGTCTAATTAGGTTAGGGTATTATATAGGTTGTTAATTAACTTAATTAGACCTCCTTTAACCCATAACTAATTAACTAACCCATAAATTAATTAACTCAAGTCACTTAAAATCGAGCAGCCAAAAAAGACCCTCACAGACGACTCCCCGTCCACGCCCCGTTTGTCAATCGACGGACCATTGGACCAACCGTCCTGTTGGTCCGTCCTTTAGTTAAGATACTTGTCAAATATAAGACTTAGACAAATATTCTATGTGTCCATCGACGGAGGCAATTGATGCCCCATCTATTGGGACACGATCCGTGGATTGCAAGTCGTTGGTGCACACTGCCTTGGGCAACCCTCGACCCAAATGCAAGGGTCCTCCTCAAGGACCCTTGGTTGGTCCTTGGGGATTTGTACTCGGACGTTTCTACGATGAACTAACTTTAATACATGTTCACACCCTTCCACCAAAATTCATCAATATACGACTCTTAAAACCTAGTCAAATAGGATAAGGCACACTAGCACCTCATTGAACTAGTTTCCGGACGTCATGGACGTTCTTTGCCGTTTTGATTTCTAAACTTCCTAAATGACTTATATTCATTATTTATGTCACGACCCGAAAGCACCCCCTAAAAGTTAGGGAAACCTTCGAATCATGACCGGGCGTACTCGACCCCTTTGGGGTCTCGTACAAGCCCTCTAACTAGCATTCATAACATAAAGCATGAAAAGTAGTGCGGAATTAAAACTTTTCACGATAATAATAAATAAAGGAGTCTTTTCATAAATAGTAGGAAAATCTTATCGTCACAAGCCAACTTAAACTCACAACTTGGAATCTTAGGGACACGGCCCTTTACAATAAAAGTAAATACATTTTTAAGTCTTAATTAACAAACTAAGAAACATAAAACCATATCCTCGAATGTATGAGGACATACCCAATTCTTGAGAGATAGAATTCCCAAGATTCAACTCCGATCCTCCAAAAAGGCTTCCAACCTATACTCATAAGGTATATAAAAGTATGGGGTTAGTACAACAATGTACTAAGTATGGCATATGCAAAAACATACAAAAAGGGACATTTTAGTAAAAATGACTTGTCATGCAATTAAAGCAATATTCATGAATCTAGAAACACACCAACATAAGAATCGACAATCAACACTTTATGGCAACTTTACCAAAAATTAGAGTAATCAAAAGGAACATTTCAATGAACTTACTAGACTTACAATGACAATTGAATAAAGCATCACAATGAATATATTGGATTCTTACAATGAAGACCTTACAGTGAATGGCACGGTCCAAGTCATATGAACTCTTTTTCCTTTGAAGTTGCCCTCACCCGAGGTTGTCCTAAGACTCCCTAAAGTGAGCTAAGAAGGGATTTTCATTACAACTCCCTTCAAAGCACACCAAAGCGACCCTTAAAACTACCAAATCTTAGGCTTACTTCGTTGGAAATCAATTCCACGCCCTTGGCTAACATATGCAAGACACTCACGGAAAATATAGGTCATACCAAGTGCAATGTGAGAGTAGCATCCCATACTACCACTCCCACTTAGTACTCCTAATGAATTCCATTTACTCAAATACTCCACAATAATCATCCATAACACTACACCATAGTACTCATTCACACGGATTTCATGAAGGTACTCTTCTCCCATAGTAGGTATAGGTCACACCAAGTGCAATGTGAGAATAGCATCCCATACTACTACTTCCACTCAATGATCCTACTCGGTAACTAATGTGGATTGAGCACTTCACGACATACATACACAAATTCAACAATATACAAGATAATTAGTTTCAAATCAATTCTTTGTGGGAGTGAGCTTAACCGACAAAGACCATGAGAGGTAGACATGGAATCCCGATATTAACCCCTATCGGATGAGGGATACTTACTTGCCTAGTGTAAGGTCATGCTTCTTAGCGTTTACATGGCTTTTCCAATAGCTACACTGTCATGACTCGGATTCTGGAATCCGGATCGCAACCAGCGTCGTTGACCTCTCAGAGGTCGCAGACAAGCCTCATCTTGCATTCATCACATTCATCTAGTTAAATTTGCGGAAAAATTTAAAACTTTTTATATGTATGAAGTATACATATACTTCATATAATTATTAACTAGATACATCATATACTAAGCTCAATATAAGAAAACAACCATCTAACATAAAGAATCAATTCGAAACTGAAGATGAATATATCATAAATAGTTTGCCAAACACGGCCTTATTACAAAGCTTCAAAAAGAAGGTACGAAAGAAACGCTAGGGACAACATCAACTAGCTATGTCTAAAACTAAGGCTAGACTAAATCTGTAGCATCCTCGAAATCATGAGGACCTACCAATTGGTTTGGAGAAACGCTGAAGTCCAAACCGCTGCAAGTGTCGTCAATCTGTCCTCAGACCTGCACCTTTAAAAATAGTAAATAGTAGGGGTTAGTACACCACTTGTACTAAGTATGGGTGTATGCACACATACACATAAAGCTATGCATGATCAAGGAAAGCTCTTCCTAAGCAACATGCCATTTCTGGAAAGTCTAGTCATTAGACTTTCCTAATTCGTTAGTTGTGAATTGTGGTATGAATATGATGTATTTTAATGCATTCAAAGCACATAATTAATTTTCTATATGATTACAAGACATTAGTATCATCAACACAATTTTAAAACAACTCAAGCGAAGATTTGAGATTTTGATTCTCTTAGGCCCAGAGCTCCTCTTTGTACACTTAGATTATTTTTCAGCCTTTTTCTTCTCCTTGTTGTGTAGTTCTATAACTCCTTTAGTCCTATGTTTTACTTCCAAGTGCAATGATTCATTGTAGTCCCATACCCACAATGAATCAAGTAAGTAATTCAAGAGATTAAGAAATTTGACTTAACTACAATTTGGGGCATGAATATATTTATAAGTCAATAGTTATTGACTATACTCATTCTTTAGTTGATTGCATAATGTGCATAGTTCTTGGGGCATATCATTACAACTTATGTTCTTGCTTACTTTGGGCATGAATTCTTTATAAGCCAATTTTTATTGGCTAAATACATTAGTTGATCAATTTGGATAATACATTTAAACTCATTATTGGCTATGATCATTTTCATAATAAAAGAAGTCATTATAAGCCAATTTTATTTGGCTAACATCTTTTGTCAATTATATAAAGTCATCATAACCCAATTTATTTGACTTTATCTTTTTCATTACATGAGGATTCATTATTGGCTATGCCCTTTACTTATTGTAAACTTTATTGGACACGATTTGACTATCCTTACAACAAGTTATTCATTACATCAAGTATTCATTACTTTTCATAAGCCATTCTCTATTTATTATGCCATTGATTTCATCACTTTCATGTTTTATAAGTATACATTTCATATACACGAGACCTTGGAATCGTTGATATAGCATTAAGACATCTCAAGTGAGGGCCCAACATATGGGACCTCAACTCGAGAGCCTTCTTTAGCAAACACAGAGTCTACTTCATTCGTTCATTCGTACTTCACATTATTCATTTCATTCATTCATATGCTGATGTAAACACCAGCCATACCTAGGATGAAGTTTAAGACTCTCATCGGGATCATGAAGTGCAATGACCAAGAATGACCTAATGTCATTACTTGAATCTGATTTCACCTCCTGATTGTCTTGCACAAACACCTTTGGTATCATTCATTTCTTTATCTTTCATACTTTGAGGAACTTCAACTTTAACCGATATAGATCATGTGAGCTCATGAAATCCGGTGTCTTCCCCACACCGAAAAGAGGTGGAGTCACTGGCCAAGGTGAAACCAAAACATGCTAGCGTATATAGGGAATTGAACCCTGCTAGGTCCCTATATTGGCAATATAGGTTCAAAGACTAGGAAATATAAGGAGACTCATAGCCGGCATGCCGGACAGTCTCATCTCATGAGAGTTACAGGAACCTCCACCCTTCCCGAAGGAAGGCATCACTGCTCATAGCTAGCCTATCGGTGCTTAGTATAAAGTTCCATTACATTCAACTCATACATCATGGAAGCTGGCTTCTAGCATGAGGACATCATAGCTCATTAGATGATTTCTCATCTCATCATTAGTATTAAGTGTGAACTGTCCTTACACTTACATGTAGAGTATGATTGAGACTTATTTACTCTTTTTATGACTTGTCATACTTACTTTACATTGATGAAATGTGAATTGTCCTTACGTATCATCCTTACTTTACATTGATGAATGTGAATTGTCCTTACATATCATCCTTACTTTACATTGATGAATGTGAGTTGTCCTTACATATCATCCTTACTTTACATTGATGAATGTGAATTGTCCTTACATATCATCCTTAGGTGTTAATGAGACTAGTCTCACACATTCTAACACCTTCATTCGTGAGTATTCTTTTAACAAATTAGCTTTGGTGTAAGTAAGAATTGTATCACTTCCTTTAACACCCCATTCTGGTGACTTACTTAATTTAGACCCCTTTAATTATGTTATAACTCACGTTACTTACTTATTTTAGTGTCGTAGCTTCATATCACCATTTATGGACGATGAGCACTTCATTCAATGAGTTTCATGTGTTCATAGTTCATTCTTGTAGAGCATGTTGGGAGTTGTCCCAATGAATGGAAGTCCCTTCGTTATGGATTCATTGAATTAGTTTAGAAGTACTTGAGTTGTTATTTCATTGTTTTGGCTACACAAGATTGGCATATGATTAGTATTGGCCTAGAAAATTTGGAAATAACTTCATAGTCAATTTATTGGCACAAGCCAAACATTCATTCAAATATAATTTCATGGAATCATTAGCCAATTCTATTACATATTTTTGGAGATAATATTGTAGGCCAATTTATTGGCATAAGCCAAACTTTCATTCAAATATAATTTCATGGAATCATTAGCCAATTCTATTACATATTATTGGAGATAATATTGTAGGCCAATTTATTAGCATAAGCCAAACTTTCATTCAAATATAATTTCATGGAATCATTAGCCAATTCTATTACATATTTTTGGAGATAAGATTGTAGGCCAATTTATTGGCATAAGCCAAACTTTCACTACACTTGAACTTTTAACCTTTGATTAACTTACAAGAACAATTCAATGTTTTTACGTTCACAATTCGTGTGGATAGGGTATGTTAGACTAACCAATTCAATCTTTTTGGCATAAGCCAAATTTTACGTATGTTCGTATTTAAATTGACATATGTATGAACCATTAGCCAATATTTTAATCATTTACATAAGTTCCTAGACATTAGCATATATTCATTTTGACCAAATAGAGTTAGCCAACTTTATTGGAATCAGATAGCCAATTTATTCAAGATATGCTTTCATAGATGTCTTTGAGCCAATTCTTAGTTTATGGATTTTAGTGTCACGTTTTAAGAACATATTGGACAGCATCATATTAACATTTGATGGCTTTAGCATCTTCATAACATCATAACAACAACAAGTCAACATTCAGCCAAAGACACATAATTCACTTAACACATTACGGACTTATCTTAGTATATTATCGATCCTTAATTATCATGATAATATTAACTTTACGCAATTACAAGTTAATAAGTCCATTCAATACTCATCATTCAATAACAATACATGTTAAGAACAGCCAGCACCACATACCAACAACATGATCTCTAACCTATTCAACATTGAAATCGAAAAGGATACTAGGGAAGGGAAGTTCGACGAGAACGACGGGAACAACCCTAGTTTTCAAGATCTTGTGAATCATTCGAAGGAAAATACTCGTGGAGAAAGAATTCCAGGAGAGAAACCCATACCTTATGTAGAACTTAATCTACGAAGACCACCTTGAACGAAACCTTGAAGAAACCTTGAAATCGCCCTAGAGAAATCGATAAATTTTCTTTTTTTCTTTCGTTCGTTGCTTGCTGTTTTTGTGTCGCCTTTTCTATGAGTTTGAACGTGATTTTTATGTTTAAGAAATGATCTTGAATTATAAAACTTAGGTTTAATAAGTTAATTTAATAAACTAATTAACTAATTACCAAAACACCCCTCCTAAGTTGACTAAACATAGGAGAACATAACACCTAGTCAAATCTGGAAATTGGTATTGACTATGGTTTTGGTCAACATTTTGAATTTATATTAATTAATTAAATCCTTAATTTAATTAATTTAGGGACCTACGGTAAGTACTAAAGTACCCCTAAGTCATTGGAACCAAAATTAACCCTTTTGGACCATCCTAGGTTAAGTACTAGGATGTTTCTTGAATTGTACTAGGTTAGTGTAAGAATTTCGTTTGGTCATTTAAAATAATTAATTAAATTGCTAATTTAATTAATTAGTTGACCTAAGGTAATTACTAAAGTACCCTTAAGTCGTTAGGACCATAACCAATCCTTTGAACCATCCTAGGTTAGGTACTAGGTTGTCTTTTTCTTGTTTTAAACGAAATCTGGAAATTTCTTTGTGATTTCGGTTTTGCCCCTTTAAATTAATTAATTAAGTTGCTAAATTAATTAATTAAGTATCCTAGGGTAATTAATAAAGTACCCTTAAGTCATTAGGATCTTAACTAACTCTTTGGACCATCCTAGGTTAGGTACTAGGTTGTCCCTTTCTTGTCTTAACCGAAATCTGAAAATTTCCTTTTTAGTTTCGGTTTTAGCCCTTTTAAATTAATTAATTAATTTGGCAAATTAATTAATTAGGTAACCTAGGGGAATTACTAAAGTACCCCTAAGTTGTTAGGACCATAACTAACCTTTTGGACCATCCTAGGTTAGGTACTAGGATGTCTCTTTAACTAGTACTAGGTTAGTGTCAACCGAATTTTGGTCCTAGGTTGTCGGGTGCACTAATTAGTTTATTTCGTTTGGTGCTAGGTTAGTTAGCTATTTAGGTCAGTAAGTTAGAGTCTAGAATTAGTTAGGAAGTTATTCGCCACATGGAGGGGTCCCTTGTGCACGTTTTTCCCCCCTTAACTAACCTAATCGAATTCGGTTAGGGTGGTCCCCTCCTTGGCCACTTCTTCACATGTCTTGCACATATGCTTGCACGTGGGTTGGTTGTAATTTTCTAACTAACTATTATTTATGGTTCATTTGGAAATGTTTACTTATCGTCCAAAGGAGCCTCACCATGTCCTTGGGCACTGCTTAATTTACATGATCATTTTAAATGTTCATGTGCTATGGTGCTAGGCTTGACACTTGGATGCCTAGTACTTCATATGTTTTGTTGAGATGTCATTTAATTTAGCTTAGGGTCTTCATTGCAGGTACATTTATTGAACATCAATCTTGGATTGTGGTATGATAACCCAAAAAAGTATATTTCTTATTCGTATATAGAAAATTGGCTAATATCCCTTAGCAAATTTTTCTAAACTATGCCCAATATTTCTCAATATTGGGCATTGGGGTGCCTATGTACCCCTAATAGGCTATCCTAAGGGCATACCTGGCTCTTCATTAGACATATAATTTTCCGGAACGTTACATTATCCCCCCCCCCCTTAGGAACATTCGTCCCCGAATGACACTTACACATCATTTAAACAAAGAGGGTGATTTTCGAAAGTTACTTTATCATGCTTAAACTTTTCTCTTTTGTGAATATATGATTCACACATATTTGGATGATGCATATCATTCAAGCTTATCTGAAGCTTCATATTTAAGATTGAGGAATTTCCTTCTCAATCACACTTAACTTAATGCACATCACAAATCATGCAACACATAAAACATGCGTATGCTACACAAAAACAGCAACATAAAATTCAACATAACTTCGTTTTAACTCACATAGTGCTATTATAAGACATACGATTAGTGACTTATAACACCAAATCAACTAAAGCACTTAAACTTAGAGTTTCTTAAACATAAACCAGACCTAGGAAGAGTATATCTACCCTCAAGAACTGAACAAGTGAGGGTAACGGGATCTCATATTTACTACGGACATAGAGTCTATGGAAGGGACTTCTTGTTCTAAGTCTTTGACTCTAACTAAGTGGTATAAATACCCTTAGCTATCAACTTATTGGCTTTTAAATGTGAAACGATTTGGCCTACTGGATTTGAACCACGCCCTTCCCATTCCAGCTCTAACTCATTTGGAAACTGAAGCCTCACTATCATGTTTCGACAATCTATCATAGCATAACACTTATGGAGCCAATCCATACCTGATCCACATCCTTGAGCTTATATGCAGCCAACTTAGCCTCCTCCTTTTCATTAACACCCGTGGCATGCATTTAGAATCTACCATGTACTCACCTTCATGCGAACGACCACACTTACAACGCATCTTTCTGTCACGATGGACATGTCCATCATTGCCCTTTCTTGGGAAGGCCAGATCTTGAGTCTGGTGCCTTAGACCACTTGGCCATCCTAATCCTTATGTGTATTCTTCTACGCATTCACACAAGAAGGAAGTTAGATACTTATAATGACACAAAGTGTCAAATCTCTAGATAACACGATAATGAGTAGAAGAAGGGAAGATTTCCTATCACTGCGTAGTCTCTAAGTCATGATTGTGGCGCGCTTCACAACCATAAGCTAGAAACTACGTAACTTGGTTCTGTTGAGCTTTAGATCCTAGGTAATTTAACCTCATGCTGTGATACCAAGTTTGTCACGACTCGGATACTGGAATCCGGATCGCAACCGGCGTCGTTTACCTCTCAGAGGTCGCAGACAAGCCTCATCTTGCATTCATCACATTCATCTAGTTAAATTTGCTTAAAAATTTAAAAAAATTTATATGTATAAAGTACACATAGACTTCACATAATTATTAACTAGATACATCATATACTAAGCTCAACATAAGAAAACAACCATCTAACATAAAGAATCAATTCGAAACTGAAGATGAATATATCATAAATAGTTTGCCAAACACGGTCTTACAAAGCTTCAAAATGAAGGTACGAAAGAAATGCTAGGGACAACATCAACTAGTATTTCTAAAACTAAGGCTAGACTAAATCTGTAGCATCCTCGAAATCATGAGGACCTACCAATTGGTTTAGAGAAACGCTGAAGTCCAAACCGCTGCAAGTGTCGTCAATCTATCCTCAGACCTGCAACTTTAAAAATAGTAAATAGTAGGGGGTTAGTACACCACTTGTACTAAGTATGTGTGTATGCACACATACACATAAAGCTATGCATGATCAAGGAAAGCTCTTCCTAAGCAACATGCCATTTCTGGAAAGTCTAGTCATTAGACTTTCCTAATTCGTTAGTTGTGAATTGTGGTATGAATATGATGTATTTTAATGCATTCAAAGCACACAATTCATTTTCTATATGATTACAAGACATTAGTATCATCAACACAATTTTAGAACAACTCAAGCGAAGATTTGAGATTTTGATCCTCTTAGGCCGAGAGCTCCTCTTTGTACACTTAAATTATTTTTCAGCCTTTTTCTTCTTCTTGTAGTTCTATAACTCCTTTAGTCCTATGTTTTACTAACAAGTGCAATGATTCATTGTAGTCCCATACCCACAATGAATCAAGTAAGTAATTCAAGAGATTAAGAAATTTGACTTAACTACTATTTGGGGCATGAATATATTTATAAGTCAATAGTTATTGACTATACTCATTCTTTAGTTGATTGCATAATGTCCATAGTTCTTGGGGCATATCATTAAAACTTATGTTCTTGCTTACTTTGGGCATGAATTCTTTATAAGCCAATATTTATTGGCTAAATACATTAGTTGATCAATTTGGATAAGTATATTTGAACTCATTATTGGCTATGATCGTTTTCATAATAAAAGAAGTCATTATAAGCCAATTTTATTTGGCTAACATCTTTTGTCAATTATATAAAGTCATCATAACCCAATTCATTTGGCTTTATCATTTTCATAACATGAGGATTCATTATTGGCTATGCCCTTTACTTATTGTAAACTTTATTGGACACGATTTGACTATCCTTACAACAAGTTATTAATTACATCAAGTATTCATTACATTTCATAAGCCATTCTCTATTGATTATGCCATTGATTTCATTACTTTCATGTTTTATAAGTATATATTTCATATAAATGAGACCTTGGAATCGTTGATATAGCATTAAGACATCTCAAGTGAGGGCTCAACATATGGGACCTCAACTCGAGAGCCTTCTTTAGCAAACACATAGTCTACTTCATTCGTTCATTCTTACTTCACATTATTCATTTCATTCATTTGTATGCTGATGTAAACACCAGCCATACCTAGGATGAAGTTTAAGACTCTCATCGGGATCATGAAGTGCAATGACCAAGAATGACCTAATGCCATTACTTGAATCTGATTTCACCTCCTGATTGTCTTGCACAAACACCTTTGGTATCGTTCATTTCTTTATCTTTCATACTTTGAGGAACTTCAACTTTAACCGACATATATCATGTGAGCTCATGAAATCCGGTGTCTTCCCCACACCGAAAAGAAGTGGAGTCACTGGCCAAGGTGAAACCAAAACATGCTAGCGTATATAGGGAATTGTACCCTGCTAGGTCCTTATATTGGCAGTATAGGTTCAAAGACTAGGAGATATAAGGAGACTCATACCCGGCATGCCGGACAGTCTCATCTCATGAGAGTTACATGAACCTCCGCCCTTCCCGAAGGAAGGCATCACCACTCATAGCTAGCCTATCGCTGCTCGGTATAAAGTTCCATTACATTCAACTCATACATCATGGAAGCTGGCTTCTAGCATGAGGACATCATAGCTCATTAGATGATTTCTCATCTCATCATTAATATTAAGTGTGAACTGTCCTTACACTTACATATAGAGTATGATTGAGACTTATTTACTATTTTGATGACTTGTCATCCTTACTTTACATTGATGAAATGTGAATTGTCCTTACATATCATCCTTACTTTACATTGATGAATGTGAATTGTCCTTACATATCATCCTTACTTTAAATTGATGAATGTGAATTGTCCTTACATATCATCCTTACTTTACATTGATGAATGTGAATTGTCCTTACATATCATCCTTAGGTGTTAATGAGACTAGTCTCACACATTCTAACACCTTCATTCGTGAGTATTCTTTTAACAAATTAGCTTTTGTGTAAGTAAGACTTGTCTCACTTCCTTTAACACCCCATTCTGGTCACTTACTTAATTTAGACCCCTTTAATTATGTTATAACTCACGTTACTTACTTACTTTAATGTGGTAGCTTCATATCACCGTTTATGGACGATGAGCACTTCATTCAATGAGTTTCATGTGTTCATAGTTCATTCTTGTAGAGCATGTTGGGAGTTGTCCCAATGAATGGAATGCCCTTCGTTATGGATTCATTGAATTAGTTTAGAAGTACTTGAGTTGTCATTTGATTGTTTTGGCTACACAAGATTGGCATATGATTAGTATTGGCCTAGAAAATTTGGAAATAACTTCATAGACAATTTATTGGCACAAGCCAAACATTCATTCAAATATAATTTCATGGAATCATTAGCCAATTCTATTACATATTTTTGGAGATAATATTGTATGCCAATTTATTGGCATAAGCCAAACTTTCATTCAAATATAATTTCATGGAATCATTAGCCAATTCTATTACATATTATTCGAGATAATATTGTAGGCCAATTTATTGGCATAAGCGAAACTTTCATTCAAATATAATTTCATGGAATCATTAGCCAATTCTATTACATATTTTTGGAGATAATATTATAGGCCAATTTATTGGCATAAGCCAAACTTTCACTACACTTGAACTTTTAACCTTTGATTAATTTACAAGAACAATTCAATGTTTTTATGTTCACAATTCGTGTGGATAGGGTATGTTAGACTAACCAATTCAATCTTTTTGGCATAAGCCAATTTTTACGTATGTTCATATTTAAATTGACATATGTATGAACCATTAGCCAATATTTTAATCATTTACATAAGTTCCTAGACATTAGCATATATTCATTTTGACCAAATAGAGTTAGCCAACTTTATTGGAATCAGATAGCCAATTTATTCAAGATATGATTTCATAGATGTCTTTGAGCCAATTCTTAGTTTATGGATTTTAGTGTCACGTTTTAAGAACATATTGGACAGCATCATATTAACATTTGATGGCTTTAGCATCTTCATAACATCATAACAACAACAAGTCAACATTCAGCCAAAGGCACATAATACACTTAACACATTACGGACTTATCTTCGTATATTATCGATCCTTAATTATCATGATAAGATTAACTTTACGCAATTACAAGTTAATAAGTCCATTCAATACTCATCATTCAAGAACAATACATGTTAAGAACAGCCAGCACCACATACCAACAACATGATCTCTAACCTATTCAACATTTAAATCGAAAAGGATACTAGGGAAGGGAAGTTCAACGAGAACGACGGGAGCAACCCTAGTTTTCTAGATCTTGTGAATCATTCGAAGGAAAATACTCTTGGTGAAAGAATTACAGGAGAGAAACCCATACCTTATGTAGATACAGGAGAGAAACCCATACCTTATGTAGAACTTAATCTACGAAGACCACCTTGAACGAAACCTTGAAGAAACCTTGAAATCGCCCTAGAGAAATCGATAAATTTTCTGTTTTTCTTTCTTTCGTTGCTTGCTGTTTTTGTGTCGCCTTTTCTATGAGTTTGAACGTGATTTTTATGTTGAAGAACTGATCTTGAATTATAAAACTTAGGTTTAATAAGTTAATTTAATAAACTAATTAAATAATTACTAAAATGCCCCTCCTAAGTTGACTAAACATAGGAGAACATAACACCTAGTCAAATCTGGAAATTGGTATTGACTATGGTTTTGGTCATCATTTTGACTTTATATTAATTAATTAAATCCTTAATTGAATTAATTTAGGGACCTACGGTAAGTACTAAAGTACCCCTAAGTCATTGGAACAAAAATTAACCCTTTTAGACCATCCTAGGTTAAGTACTAGGATGTTAATTGAGTTGTACTACGTTAGTGTAAGAATTTCGTTTGGTCATTTAAACTAATTAATTAAATTGCTAATTTAATTAATTAGGTGACCTAAGGTAATTACTAAAGTACCCTTAAGTCGTTAGGACCATAACCAATCCTTTGAACCATCTAGGTTAGGAACTAGGTTGCCTTTTTCTTGTTTTAACCGAAATCTTGAAATTTCTTTGTGATTTCGGTTTAGACCCTTTAAATTAATTAATTAAGTTGATAAATTAATTAATTAAGTAGACTATGGTAATTAATAAAGTACTCTTAAGTCGTTAGGATCTTAACTAACTCTTTGGACCATCCTAGGTTAGGTACTAGGTTGTCCCTTTCTTGTCTTAACCAAAATCTGAAATTTTCCTTTTTAGTTTCGGTTTTAGCCCTTTTAAATTAATTAATTAATTTGCCAAATTAATTAATTAGGTAACCTAGGGGAATTACTAAGGTACCCCTAAGTTTTTAGGATCATAACTAACCTTTTGGACCATCCTAGGTTAGGTACTAGGTTGTCTCTTTAACTAGTACTAGGTTAGTGTCAACCCGATTTTGATCCTAGGTTGTCGGGTGCACTAATTAGTTTATTTCGTTTGGTCCTAGGTTAGTTAGCTATTTAGGGCAGTATGTTAGAGTCTAGAATTAGTTAGGAAGTTAGTCCCCACATGGAGGGGTCCCTTGTGCACGTTTTCCCCCCTAACTAACCTAACCGAATTCGGTTAGGGTGGTCCCCTGCTTGGCCACTTCTTCACATGTCTTGCACATGTGCTTGCACATGGGTTGGTTGTAATTTTCTAACTAACTATTATTTATGGTTCATTTGGGAATGTTTACTTATTGTCCCAAGGACCTTCACCATGTCCTTGGGCACTGCTTAATTTACATGATCATTTTAAATGGTCATGTGCTATGGTGCTAGGCTTGACACTTGGATGCCTAGTACTTCATATGTTTTGTTGGGATGTCATTTAATTTAGCTTATGGTCTTCATTGCAGGTACATTTTTTGAACATCAATCTTGGATTGGGGTATGACAACCCAAAAAGTATATTTCTTATTCGTATATAGAAAATTGGCTAATATCCCTTAGCCAATTTTTCTAAACTATGCCCAATATTTCTTAATATTGGGCATTGGGGTGCCTATGTACCCCTAATAGGCTATCCTAAGGGCATACTGGGCTCTTCATTAGACATATGATTTTCCGGAACGTTACATACACCTATGCGGGCACATAGTTATGGGATAAGGAGATTGCTACTAAGTAACTCACTCTCTACTAACGAGGAGTACTCATCTCAATAGGTACTTTGGATTACAACATCTCAACTCACGAAGTGCAATCCACCTCCTCTTCATATCCTCTCGGTGCTAGGCATAACTCCCCACGGTTTTCTCAACATAATAGTCTATCTTAGAAAGCTCACTAGGAATGGAGAGGTTGCTACTAGACACTGCATCTCAACTCACGAAGTATGTCCACCTCAAGATTCCCCTTTTTGCTTAACTTGGCATAATACAATTCTTAAAAGAGTGTGTGTGTGTACATGTGCACACCTTGCATATAAGCATCGCTTCATTATCATCAAGTTCTACACATACTTTAACCTTAATTCATCAAGTTACACACTCTACATGCTTCTCATAATCATACACTTCATTTAGACATAAACTAGGTCGAACATGCAATTCAAGCAACATCAAACACAATACAAGACCCATTTCCCATATATCTTCATTTCACATATTAGACCTTCAAGATAACATACTCAAAACATACTAAGTAACATCAAGTTCATGAATTAGCACCGCCACCTATAAGGTGGACCATACCACTCAAATAGCAATTCATAATAAGAAATATACAATGACAGCAACTCATCAACAAATCAAACCATCATCAACCATAAGCAATTTATCAATATTTCACCGTATTAAAGCCCTTAGGGCAGTAGCTACATCAACATGACATACACAAGAAGACCCAAGTTCATACCTTACTCAAATCATGCTCACATAACCCATTTACAAGCCAAAAGTTGGAGTATGCATATACAATAGTTTCATGGAGTTTTAACATCAAAATCATCAATTCAAACCATTATAAATACATTTAAACCATTAGAATTTAAATACAAGAAGACCCATACTAGAAATCAAAGTTAGAAGAAGTTTCAGTTTAGAAACCCTTTTGAAAACCATTTTGGAAATTGGCTTCTTGAATAAAAAGATATTCAAGAATGGATACCATACCTTTAAGAGAAGGAAACCCACTAATTTTGATGAAGAAACAAGTCCAAAGCAGCCCTCCTTTCCCTCCTTGAGCCTTGGCTTCAATGGTGACTTTGAGAGAGTTTTCTTTTTAGAGAGAGAGTTTGAATGTTGAAGTGAGGGGTCTTGTCTAGGTCTAGGGTTTAAAACACATTTAATATACCCAAAAATACCTTAACAAACCGTCTAAACTCTTATTTAGATGTGGGGTGAATTTACAAGTTCACCCCTAATTTAGGAGAAAAATCTGCGCACAAGGACAGACTTGCGACGACTTGCTTGTGACGGGGCGTCACGGGTGGAACGGCCTGTCCTGACCATCCGTTGCAAACTTCAGAGGCTTTCCAAGGGTCCCCTATAAACCCTTGAACAAGTCCCTCATGACGGAACCTTGTGACGGGGCGTCACAGCCATGACTGGCTGTCGACTGCTCCGTCGCCAAGACTGCCTGGGACAGCCTGCTTACCAGGTTTTGGGTCCTTCCTCAAGGACCCTTAGATGGTACTTGGGGATAATTTACCGGATGTTTCCTACACAAATATGATTATATATAAGTTTAACACCTCTCACATGAATTTCATCCAAAACTAACAAATAAAACTCAACGAAACTCATCTAGACGTACAAGGTCGACTCAAGGCATATCTTTCGAATGCCTTGGACGTTCTTGGTCGTTTGACCTCCAAACATCACGAAACTTGGCGTACTGACTAAGGACACTAAACTAACTCCGTTTAACTTAAATTGAACTCAAGAAACAATCATGAGGCTCTAGTTCACCTTAGTTCATTTTAGGGCGTTATATTCTCCCCCACTTGGAATAACATTCGTCCTCGAATGACTCTTAAATTTTTTAAGAACAACAAGGACTCTCTTAACATCATATAATTCACTTAGATCATTATCAAAACATCAAAGATAAAAGCATCAATTAGCAAGGAACATCATTTCACACTTTCAACACTTATCAACATAGACAACCATTGTCAAACTTCACAAAGTCAAAACTAAACCTTAAACTTCTTTTATTGAGGAACTACCTTCTCCAACATTAAACATGGTCATATACAACAATTTTGCACATATTTAAACTTCAATTAAGGCAAGTCAAATTTTTCTCAAATTGCAAAGTTTTCCAATGAACATTCACTATAACACTGTCAAATATACAAAACTTACAAAATTCCACTCTTTGAGCAATTTATCAAGATGACATGATCATATGAACTATAAAACCATATAAACTCATCTCATAACACAAAAGCAACAATAACAAAGAGTTGAGACTTACCAAAACCATCAATCCGGATTAATTATCCTTTCTAGCACCCATCCCATAGGAAGGGTTCTTCTTGGGAGCATTACGATCTAGGGAAGCTTGATTGACATCTCTCCCCCTTGATTTAAGGTTTGGGCAGTCCCTCATCTTGTGACCTTTATTACCACATGCAAAACAACCATCCGATCCGGCAAGACACTTACCCCCATGTTGCTTGCCACAAGTAGGGCACCTAGCCCTTTCATAGGAATGACCACCACCTTGAGAAGATTGATTTGGAGCCCTATCCTTGTTTCCCTTAGAAGAATCTTGGGGATAAAACCTCTTCTTAGGCCTTTGGTGACTAGAATCATCCGACCTAGGTCTCTTACCCTCTTGCCTTATCTCCCTAATTTTGGACTCCTCAAGTTGTTGCGCATAAACCATGAGCCTAGAGATATCCATGTCATTAAGAAGCATAGCCGTACGACACTCTTTTTCCACCAAGCTAGACACGCCCATCACAAACTTGTTCATCCTAGCCCTAGGGTTGGCTACCATGGTTGGGGCATACTTAGAGAGTTGGGTGAATTTGAGAGAGTACTGTTGCACACTCATTCCCCCTTGACGGAGGTTCATGAATTCAACCATCCTCTTCTCCCTCCACTCTAAAGGAAAGAATCTATCTAGGAAAGCCTCTTTGAATTCCTCCCAATCAACCGGTCCTCTTTCTAAGGGTCTCACCCCTCCATTGCTCATACCACACTTGAGCAACATTCTTAAGTTGGTAAGCAGCCAATTCCGCTTTCTCCCTAGGGGTCACACCCATAGATCTACCACCTTGAAAACCTCATCTATGAAGCCTTGTGGATCTTCATCCACCTTAGTGCCATGAAAAGTAGGAGGGTTCATCCTCATAAAATCCCGAATCCTAGAAGCGGGAGTACTAGCATTTGGTTGGGGCCTATCTCCTAGGTTAGATTGGCCCACAAAGTGATTGTTGACAACTTGAGCTTCATCCGTCATGAGTTGGGTAAAGTTCATTAGGGCAGCCCTCAACTCCGCATTAGTCATATCACCCTTAACAAAATGAGCTTGAGGCATAGGAGGCATTTGAGGTCCTTGAGGTTCCGGAGGCACTTGAGGTTCTTGAAGAGGAACCTCCACATTTTCCTCCCCTAAGCCAACAATAAGAACTTGGTCAACACGGGGAAGGACTCTCTCATTTGGTACACCTCCCTCCTCCCTTCTAGCGGTCGATCTCCTCGTATTCATGTCCTAAAAAGACAAAAATAAGAGGTTGAGAAAAGACACCTTATATACTCAACTCTAAGGCACGATACTAGAATAGAGAAGAAAGTGAAACTTCTAGCATCCTATAGCCTCTTGTCCATGGATGTGTCGCGACTCACACCAATGACCAAGATACTACTAGATGTGCCTTGTGAGACTTTCAGACCTTAAACTATTTCCCAAAACCTTATGCTCTGATACCAAGTCTGTCACGATCCGAAAGAACCCCCTAAAAGTTAGGAAACCTTCGAATTATGACCGGGCGTACTCGACCCCTTTGGGGTCTCATACAAGCCCTCTAACTAGCATTCATAACATAAAGCATGAAAAGTAGTGCAGAATTAAAACTTTTCACGATAATAATAAATAAAGGAGTCCTTTCATAAATACTAGGAAAATCTTATCGTCACAAGCCAACTTAAACTCACAACTTGAATCTTAGGGACACAGCCGTTTACAATAAAAGTAAATACATTTTTAAGTCTTAATTAAGAAACTAAGAAACATAAAACTATGTCCTCGAATATATGAGGACATACCAAATTCTTGAGAGATAGAATTCCCAAGCTTCAACTCCGATCCTCCAAAAAGGCTTCCAACCTATACTCATAAGGTATATAAAAGTATGGGGTTAGTACAACAATGTACTAAGTATGGCATATGCAAAAACATACAAAAAGGGAAATTTTAGTAAAAATGACTTGTCATGCAATTAAAGCAATATTCATGAATCTAGAAACAAACCAACATAAGAATCGACAATCAACACTTTATGGCAACTTTACCAAAACTTAGAGTAATCAAAAGGAACATTTCAATGAACTTACTAAACTTACATTGACAATTGAATAAAGCATCACAGTGAATATATTGGATTCTTACAATGAAGACCTTACAGTGAATGGCACGGTCCAAGTCATATGAACCCTTTTTCCTTTGAAGTTGCCCTAACCCGAGGTTATCCTAAGACTCCCTAAAGTGAGCTAAGAAGGGATTTTCATTACACCTCCCTTCAAAGCACACCAAAGCGACCCTTAAAACTACCAAATCTTAGGGTTACTTCATTGGAAATCAATTCCACGCCCTTGGCTAACATATGCAAGACACTCACGGAAAATATAGGTCATACCAAGTGCAATGTGAGAGTAGCATCCCATACTACCACTCCCACTTAGTACTCCTAATGTATTCCATTTACTCAAGTACTCCATAATAATCATCCATAACACTACACCATAGTACTCATTCACACGGATTTCATGAAAGTACACTTCTCCCATAGTAGGTATAGGTCACACCAAGTGCAATGTGAGAATAGCATCCCATACTACTACTCCCACAAATTCAACAATATACAAGATAATTAGTTTCAAATCAATTCTTTGTGGGAGTTAGCTTAACCGACAAAGACCATGAGAGCTAGACATGGAATCCCGATATTAACCCCTATCGGATGAGGGATCCTTACTTGCCTAGTGTAAGGTCATGCTTCTTAGCGTTTACATGGCTTTTCCAATAGCTACATCTATGCGGGCACATAGTTAAGGGATAAGGAGATTGCTACTAAGTAACTCACTCTCTACTAACGAGGAGTACTCATCTCAAGAGGTAATTTGGATTACAACATCTCAACTCACGAAGTGCAATCCACCTCCCCTTCATATCCTCTTGGTGCTAGGCATAACTCCCCACGGATTTCTCAACATAATAGTCTATCTTAGAAAGCTCACTAGGAATGGAGAGGTTGCTACTAGACACTACATCTCAACTCACGAAGTATGTCCACCTCAAGATTACCCTTTTTGCTCAACTTGGCATAATACAAATCTTAAAAGAGTGTGTGTGTGTACATGTGCACACCTCGCATATAAGCATCGCTTCATTATCATGAAGTTATACACATACTTTAACCTTAATTCATCAAGTTACACACTCTACATGCTTCTCATAATCATACACTTCATTTAGACATAAACTAGGTCAAACATGCAATTCAAGCTACATCAAACACAATACAAGACCCATTTCTCATATATCTTTATTTCATATATTATACCTTCAAGATCACATACTCAAAACATACTAAGTAACATTAAGTTCATCAATTAGCACCGCCACCCATAAGGTGGACCATACCACTCAAATAGCAATTCATAATAAGAAATATACAATGAGAGCAACTCATCAACAAATCAAACCATCATCACCCATAAGAAATTTATCAATATTTCACCGTATTAAAGCCCTTAGGGCAGTAGCTACGCCAACATTACATACACAAGAAGACCCAAGTTCATACCTTAATCAAATCATGCTCACATAACCCATTTACAAGACAAAAGTTGGAGTATACATATACAATAGTTTCATGGAGTTTTAACATCAAAATCATCAATTCAAACCATGATAAATACATTTAAACCATTATAACTTAAATACAAGAAGACCCATACTAGAAATCAAAGTTAGAAGAAGTTTGAGTTTAGAAACCCTTTTGAAAACCATTTTGGAAATTGGCTTCTTGAATGAAAAGATATTCAAGAATGGATACCATAACTTTAAGAGAAGGAAACCAACTAATTGTTATGAAGAAACAAGTCCAAAGCAGCCCTCCTTTCCCTCCTTGAGCCTTGGCTTCAATGGTGACTTTGAGAGAGTTTTCTTTTTAGAGAGAGAGTTTGAATGTTGAAGTGAGGGGGTATTGTCTAGGTCTAGGGTTTAAAACTCATTTAATATACCCAAAAATCCCTTAACAAACCGTCAAAACTCTTATTTAGACGTGGGGTGAATTTAAAAGTTCACCCCTAACTTGGCAGAAAAATCTGCGCACAGGGCCAGACTTGCGACGACTTGCCTGTGATGGGGCATCACGGGTGCAACGGCCCATCCTGACCATCCGTTGCAAACTTCATAGGCTTGCCAAGGGTACCCTATACACCCTTGAACAATTCCCCCACGACGGAACCTTGTGACAGGGCGTCACAGCCATGACTGGTCGTCGACTACTCCGTCGCCAAGGTTGCCTGGGACAGCCTACTTACCAGGTTTTGGGTCCTTCCTGAAGGACCCTTCGATGGTACTTGGGGATAATTTCCCGGACGTTTCAAACACAAATATGATCATCTATAAGTTTAACACCTCTCACATGAATTTTATCCAAAACTAACACATAAAACTCGACGAAAATCGTCTAGACGTACAAGGTCGACTCAAGGCATATCTTTTGAATGCCTTGGACGTTCTTGGACGTTTGACCTCCAAACTTCACGTAACTTTGCGCACTGCCTAAGGACACAAAACTAACTCCATTTAACTTAAAGTAAACTCAAGAAACAATCATGAGGCTCTAGTTCACCTTAGTTCATTTCGGGGCATTATAATTTATGACCTTAAAACAATGTCTAATCCTTATTAAAACTATGTTAGACTCTAGAACATATCTTAGATTTTTGGAGTGTTACATCTATCCTAAGGTGTGTGGGGTTTTTCTTGGGTTTAATAGTTTTATTTTCGCCTTCATTGAAAATTTCAACTCTTACCGAAGGAAAATTTTCAAATTTGAGTAAAAATACACCTGTAGAATTCGAAGTTATGTCCATGCAAGTTCTTACATATGGGTGTGAAGGGCCCCACATTCATATTTGAGATGATTGCAAGAATCTTTTCCACGCTCAATTATTTTGTCACTTGTCCTTAAGCTAAAACTTATTTTTGTATAAAAGATTTGTTTTTCAATCGATTGAGTCGAACTACAAGCAGTCTGATTCCCAAGTTTAGGGATATGTAGGCGGGATAAATTTTCAAAACTTGAATATACTCTAACAATTCTGTCATCACTCCATTCTCGAGCTTTTCGGTCTTTCCTTACTTCGACACCGTAATAGCTTTTGCATTCTTCCGAAATTGTGCATTAAATGAAGCCTCTTTTGAACTACCAGTGGGTTGAGTTCTCTTGTATCCTGGATAAGTAGGAAACTCAGTACCAGAGTTTGGCCAAAATTCCTCAAAATCCATAACATTTACCATTCATAACAGATTAATTAGTGGTCAGACAAAATTGTATTTGTCAATTTTGTTTACCTTTGATCTCTTTCATCCATCCCAGTCAAACGAGGGCAGTTGTTGACAACCAATTTTTGCCCTCCACTATTTAGTTAATTTTCAAGCTTTCTTAAATTTCAAACAATTTGAAGTTATTATTTTGAAAAGGAAAAAAACATTTTTGAAATCATTTTCAATGCAATTTTCTTTTTTTCCTTAGATTATACAGATTTATATAATTTTTAATTTTTGAATAAATATTTCGAAAGTCATTTTTACGAAAAGATAGAGTTTTAATTAAGTATGCATTTTAATCTTTTAAAACGGATCACAGTTTAATAAAAATTTTGCATTTTTGAAATAATTATTTTGTGGTGTCAACGTTAAGAAGCTTAAGTAATTAATTAGATTCTTAATTTATCTCATTTACGTTTTATCTAATTTGAGCTAAAACAATTAAATTTGATGAAATATGGAGACCAAAGAACTTTTTCCTTTCTTTCTTCCTTTAAGCGAAATGTTTTGCCCAAATTCGTTAAGAAACTCCCAGCCCACAAATCAAACAAAATAACTCACAAAAATAATACATGCATATCAGGATACATATACCAACCGACCCGACCCAGTTCATCAATTCTCAATACCAAAGGAACCCAACTCATGTACATCTTCTTCCACCAAAAAAATCGCGAGAAATAGCACCCCAAACCAAGAAAATGCGTATCATACGCGAACCCAGTAATAACGTGTTTTCTCTCCTTTTCCTCTCATACGAGTAACGTACTCGATTTTCCGGATGTCTCTATCTTGATGCCTCGCTCGTCCTTACTCAAAATCAAGCGGCCCTAGTATATTCTCCTTCTCATTGAGAACGGTACATTAAAGTTCACCTTATCCTCTAAGAATTTAAAAAATTTGACGCAGTCCCACATCGAGATTTCACCCACTTTGGGATTTTTGGTTTTCTAAAAAAACCGATCCCATTTACTCTTCAAGGGGAAGATTTTTGATACTGGAGAGTACCCCTAAAAGGTTTGGGAAATCTCAGTTCAATAGTTCAATGTTTTGCGGATGTTCGAGTTAGAGGTGGTGGAATCGACTCCGTCAAGCTCATCGTCCGGTTTGCTGCCCAGAACCATATAATCTTCTTTCCCTTTCTGCAATCTTTTCTTTATGTTCTAGTGTAGAAATGTTGTTTGTTCTAGTATTGTTAATTAGTTTTTAGATTCAATGTGATTATTTAAACAAAGATTGATGTTTATGACAGTGTGTATTTATTATCTTGTTAACTTAGTAAGTAAATTTTGAATGAGTGTATTAACTGTTTTGCTATGTTGATTCAGAGATGTGATTGTAGTTCTTTTACTTAGTTGAGTTTGCAAATCTTTATATGCACTTACAGTTACTTTTTTCATTAGACTTTGAAATACATGTTACATAGTTCTGATTTCTCTTCATTACCTTCTTTAGATACATATGTTTAAAGTTGTAAGTTGTGTACTTCACAGATTCAAGTTTGTCGGGATAAGTTTTATGTTGAGCTTTGTTGATCCCAAAATGTTCTTATTTCAGATAATCTCCTGTATAGTTGAATCAATCGAGTTGTTGTTGCACCATCTAGCTTTTTTCCGTTCTCATGTGTTGTTTTATTGAAATTTCAGATTCAGCACTGTTTAATTATCTTTCTTATGGTTAAAAGGTTTCCTAGCTCAACCTGAGATTTTCCCCCTTTATTTTGTTTATTTAACAATCTATTTGTTATCTCTGATTTGAAATGAATATAAACTAGTCTTGTAATCATCTGGTTCAAATGTGTAACTCTCGAAAACCTGCTAGACCTTATTAAAACAAATTCTTAAGTTCTTATACTTTTGTTTTCTTCATGCGTTCCCTGATAAAGTGTAAACATTATAGTTGATTCTCCACAGTTCTGCTTGCTGCCTGGGAAGAATTAATCTCTATTTGTTTCTTCTAGGAAGAAGCTTAGATCCATATCCTCACCTTGCTTTTCGATTCAACCTAGCTTGTGTAGATTTGTTGCTATTAATATTAGTAGAATTAACATTAATATCCAAATGTGATAGACTCGTGATTTGGTAGTTTAAATAAGGTGTATATTCAACTCCTTGTTTTCGGATAGTCACACCTCATCATTATTCTCTACTACCACTTTAGGCTTAAGTAAGTTTCATGGTATGATAAGTTATAATATATCATAGTTGTTATATTGAATCCTTATGACAAGTTCCATTTGTGAAATCTGCCTAGTTTTGACATATTTTGCATTAATTATATTTTAAGGCCATGTTTGATTAGATATAATAAATGAGACTGCCATAAAATCGACTAGCCTCTTGGTAAGCATTAGAACAAGAATTGTTCATAAAAATGATTAGAAGATAAATCATCTTTTCTGGCACTAGTTTTGGAAGGAATAGATGTTGGTCAAATATATTTGGCCCCCATTATTCATATCATGTTTAGGATAGTTTCGGCTAAGCACTAAAATTGAGTTATTTGATATTCATTTTGTATAAGAGCAGTATCAAAATTGTTACATCCCGAGAGCACACCCTAGAAGATATGACACTCTCGTAGTGCAAACGGCGTACTTGATCTCTCGGAGGTCTTGTACAAGACCTTTCGCATCATTCATCGTATATACATTTACGAAAAGTAGTGTGGAATTAAAACTTTTCTCCAACATTCGAATAGTCTTTCAAAATATCTTTCATATAAACCAAAGGAAATACTAAGTCTCATGTCATCAAATCATTGACTCACGAATACTTGGGACACGGCCCATACAATCAAAATATAGTACTATTAAGTCTATTACAATGCTTTAATAACAGAAACTCTAAAGACATCTATGCCCTTGAGTCAAATGAGGACATACTTTAATCTTGCCTGAGAGATCCTATAATCCAAGCTTCGCTCCCAAAAGCACCTTCACCTATGAATCACTTTAGAGATAGATAAAAGCATGGAATTAGTATAACACATGTACTAAGTATGACTTAATGCATAAAAATCATGATAACGGACATTTAATGAAAATATGTTATTTTATCTTAAAACATCATAGTATAAACATCAGAACAACATTTAGCACCTTACAAACACATAAGAAATCACATATGCATTTTATCACATATTGCATAATGTTACAGTGAACTAAGCAATGTTACAGTGAACTAACTCAAGCTTCACAGTGAACTCTTTTAGCATGCTACTGTCTCACTAAAAGCTATCCTAAGACTCAATAAAGTAATACAAAGAGAGACCGCTCATACACCCTCTCTAATCACACCTAAATGATCCTTGGGACTACCTATAATAAGATGAATACACTCACAATATACCGAACACATAACATATAATACGACATTCTCCTCACCAAGGTTATCAAAAGACTTACTTAAGTAATTCTGGAAGAGAACGCCCATACACCCTTCCAAGATTACCTAAATAATCCTTAAGACTTGCTAAGATTATATCATGTCTTAAGCTATCAACCAACTTTCCTACCTAGAGTAATTCTTAAGACTTCCCTAGATAAGACATGAAGAGATCATCTTTTATGACCCCTTCACACTTTAACTTAGCAATCCATAAAGTCAATTTAGATTAGGTACTTATTCATTTACATGCTTTATAACTTAAGTCATTACTTCACCATTTTATTAAGATGCATTCATCACATAAGGACATTAAAGTAATGGTCTTGGAGAAGACCTAGGGACTCACTCACTAACATCTTTAAAGTCCAATTGTGCAATGTCTAGGTAGTGTTTCATACAACCACCTAAACTTCATATAGCTTCTCAAATACTAGTAGGTATCCCATATGATGAGAATAGGCAATAACCAACATAGACCATGGTAGCGAAGCATGAATCCGAAGTTGTAACCTACTTTGATAAGGGTGTTCTACTTGCCAATGGTAGAACTTGGACACAACCCATAGGCACATGGTTAAGGAATATGTAGGGTTTCTTTACACTCTAGCCTCATTCTTAACTAGAGATACTTCCATTACCATACTCACTCATTGCTATCCTTTGTTCTCATAGAGTAATTCACATAAAGGATCACATAAAGAGGTTCCATATCTAGTTCATAACCCAATCACATTCACCTTACCAAAGAGGTCCCCTAGGGTTGCCTTACAATGGTTAAGAGGATAGCTTCATGACATTCCTAAGGACAATTTCACGCTGTTCCAGCAAACAAACGTTAAGTCCACCATTCACACAAGAAGGATACCATTACAACTGTTGACTTCAAGGATATCATAACCTCTCAACTAGTTTGAGGGCTCCACATAATTTTATACCTTCTCACTATGTTCAAGGCCACGTATCATTCATACTTAAAAGACTAAGAGGCTTTAGCATCCTATGTCAAGAATCTCATATCAAAATGTACATGCATCAAGTAAGGGACACAAGTCTACCCAACAAGACATATCAATACTTCACTTCATCACATATAGCATATCACTAAAGAAGCACATAGGTACAACCAAGTAACCTATAGGTCATACTATATACTTCTACAGAATCATCAATATAACCATCATAAGACTCATATGATCAAGTAGGAAGAATTATGCATCATCTCTAAGACCACCCACATAAGGACATAGTCATAGTCTAACATGATCACCTAACAACATCAATGGAAGAACACATACTTCACCTTAATCACAAGTAGATAGATATGATCATACTCTACATAAGTCAACTACGTCAACCATCATAATATATCAAGTAGTGCCAACAAGGCCATGATCATCATAATACGTAAATTAACGCTGACAAGGCCACATAATTCACAATTATTACAAATAACACCGCCACCATAAGTGGACCATTCAAATAATAACATAATTCAAGAACTACATTACATAAAATAAAGAGAATTAGGGTATCGTACCACCAATCCATTCTCATCACTTCAATCCATAGCTAGATGATCCAATACAATACCAATAGACCCTTACCCATGACCATGATCATCAATTCAATACAAAAATCACATTACTCAATGAATCTAAATCAATTCAATATATATTTATCAACTAAGACAGACTATACATCAATCCAATACAATTCTTACATCATTCCATAGCCCATAGAAAACTGCACTAGAATTCATAAGTATTGAGAAAAGATCATAACATCCATAATATAGCCAATTTGAAGAGATTATGTTTTGAATGGGTTCATTAATATTTTAGGTTAGATCACCTTATTAACATCAATTCAATCAATATTCAATAATCCAAAATGTTTTCTGCAATAAGCCATGGCTAGATCATAAAATTGGACAAGTTCATCTTTAGAAGACTTTAGAAAACCACTTTGAAGTTGGCTCCTCGATGAAGAGAGTTTCAAAGATGAAGAAACCATACCTCACTTATGTTAATCCACAAAATTGATGAAGAATCACTAATCAAAACTCCAATCCAAGCTCTTCCTTGAGTTTTGGCTTCGATGGAGTTCTAGAGAATTTCTTAGAAAATTTGGGTTTTGATTTGGAAGAATGAATTCCTCTAGGTGTTTAGGACTTATAAACCCACTTAAAATACCTAAAATACCCCTATGTAACCTCCCTAAAAATTATTTTGATGTTGAGTGAATTTACAAAATCACCCTTGCATTTAAGAGTGAGCTGCGAAGTTGCATGCACCATCGATGCCTCGCCCATCGATGGACCATCTCCAAACCAACGGAATGTCCTACTGGTCCATGGTTTGGGTCAGACACTGGTCCTTGGAAGCACTTCCTCCCACGACTATGTCCTGACCAACGTCCTCCTCCTACGGGGCGTCGACCAGGCTACGGGCCATCGATTGCCATGCGTAGGTGGGACTGCTTTTGGAAGTTTTGGCCACCAACATGGGTCCTTCCTCCAGGACCCTTGGTTGGTCCTTGGGGATGTTTGACCAGACGATTCCAACCCAAATATAATAGCATATATGTTTAGGACCTCCTATATCAATTTCACCAAAACGAACACATAAAAATCGACGAAACATGCTAAGACACACAAGGTCGTTTCAAGGCAAACCTTTCAAACGTCGTGGACGTTCTTGGACGTTTGACATACAAACTTCATGAAATTTAACGCACTACTTATAAACACTGTTATTACTCATATAAGGAACTCGTAAGCTCATGAAACACACGTATGAGCACATATAGACACATGAGACACATCGGTGACTAGTCGTCGAACGTCTTTGTCGTTTGATTTACGGTTCACCTAAATCTTTAGAAACTGCCTCATTACCACATTATAAACTATTTTAGGACCTTATACCCTCATAACAAACATGTTAAGCTCTAGTTTCACCTAAGTCGTTTTAGAGGTGTTACATTCTGCCCCATTTGGACAACATTCGTCCTCGAATGACACTTGCCACTCTCCGAACTCTTCCAATATTAGAGATTCATATAAAAGCTCTCAAAAATACCACATAACACATTATACAATACACAATCTAAAATAAACATCAATTTCACATAATCAAGATACTCACAACAAAACAAGAAACAAGAAGATATGAACTCATTCTACAACTCATTATGCAATAAGGCTCACATTCTTCATTCCAAATAGCATGAACTCTTTTACATTCATTTTAATGCTCATATACATCAGGTCTATCCATCTTACAACAATTTTAAACCAATGAAAAATTTACTCAAATTAACACAAATGTTACAGTACGCTAAATTCCCTGGCAGTGAACATACTTCAATTTTTCAAAAATGCAACATTTAGGCAATTGATGATAGAAACATGCTAATATGCAAAATAAAACCATTTAAACACACTTTACAACATAATCATAATTTCATGAAATGCACAATACAAGGAATCAATGAAATTCAAATCCAACAAGACTACTAAACACAATGCATCATGCAACATGCTACTATAATCATGTAGATCCTCTACTAACCATACTCCCCCACATAGAAAGAACTCATAAACAAAGAGAGAATACTAGAGCTTACCATCATCATCATCATCATCCTCATACGACTTTGCTCCTCTAGTCTGGAGTGCATAAAAGTAATTCTTCTTTAGAGAATCACCTTTCGGAACACTTGGAGGGACTTTCTTACCTTCCTTTGTTCTAGAAGAGATAGAAGGACAATCCCTCACCTTGTGTCCATCTTATCCACAGCCAAAAGAACTCCCGGTACCTAATAGAAATTGCCCATAGTGCCTCTTCCCACAAGTAGCACATATAAGCTTGTCACCTTGAGAACCACTACCCTTATCAAGTTTCACCTTAGCACCACTAGATTCATCTTGACTAGAAATCTTCTTCTTGAACCTAAGTTGTCTTTGATCACTAGATCAACCCCTCTTTAAGTTTCTAGCAATCCTACCAAGTTTAGACTCCTCAATGGATTGAGATTACACCATGAGTCTAGACAAAGTCATATCATCATGGGATATGGATGTACGACATTATTCTTTCACTAGGTCGGCCACCCCGGTCACGAAGCTACTCATCTAATCCCTAGGGTTAGACACTAAGGATGGGGAATATCTATACAACATAGAGAACTTCAAAGAGTACTCCTCAACACTCATATTGCCTTGCTTGAGATTGATAAAGTCTTCTACCTTCACCCCTCCTCCTCTCAAAGGGAAAATACTTTCCTAGAAAAGCCTCTTTAAATTATTCCCTCTCGATAGGACCCGACTCAACCAGCCTATTATCTTTTCATTGAGTGTACCACACTAGATCAACCTCCCTCAATTGGTATGAATATAACTCTGCTTTCTCCCTAGAAGTCACCCCCATGGCACTCAACACTTTATACACACAATCTAGGAACTCTTGGGGATATTCTCCCACCTTAGAGCCAAGAAAGATAGGAGGATTCACCCTCACAAAATCTCTCAATCTAGATGTCATAGTGCTTTCCACAACATTAACTCTTGGCTCAATATTCCTATTCACATGGGCAGTCAAGGCTCGGGCTAAAATAAGTAAAGCCTCTCTAATCTCCCCATTAGTCATTTCTGGGGGAACCACTGGAACATCATTACCTCGTTCCACAATCGGGACTTGAGAATCTCTTGCTCCTTGAGCCCCTTGAGCCCTTTGAAGAACTTGCTCAATGTGTTCAACTTGAGGAGGAATCTCTTCATACACATCATTCTCCTCCACTCTCCTAGCTGGTGTCCTCCTCATATTCGTCTCCTATAACACAATCAAAACCATAAGAAAAGAACACTCATAACTTTTCAGACTAAGGCACGACACAAGAGTAGAGAAAGAAGGAAAACTCTATCGTCTACTAGACGTGACTTGATGAGACTTTTTGATTTCTAAGACCACTGTCATAACCTATGCTCTGATACCAAGCTTGTCACATCCCGCGAGAACACCCTAGAAGATATGGCACTCTGGGAGTGGAACCGGCATACTTGACCTCTCGGAGGTCTTGTACAAGCCCTATTGCATCATTCATCGCATATACATATATCAAAAGTAGTGCGGAATTAAAATATTTCACAAACATTCGAATATTCTTTCAAAATATATTTCATATAAACCAAAGGAAATACTAAGTCTCATGTCATCAAATCATAGACTCACGAATACTTGGGACTCGGCTCATACAATCAAAATATAGTACTATTAAGTCTATTACAATGTTTTAATAAAAGAAACGCTAAAGACATGTATGCCCTCGAGTCAAATGAGGACATACTTCAATATTGATTGAAAGACCTTAAAATCCAAGCATTGCTCCCAAAAGCACCTTCACCTATAAATCACTTTAGATATAGATAAAAGCATGGAATTAGTACAAACATATGTACTAAGTATCACTTAATGCGTAAAAATCATGATAACGGACATTTAATAGACATATGCTCTTTTTGATTAAAAAATCATAGTATAAGCATAAGAACAACATTTAACACCTTAGAAACACATAAGAAATCACATAAGCTTTTTATTACATACTGCATAATGTTACAGTGAACTAAGCAATGTTACAGTGAACTAACTTAAGCTTCACAGTGAACTCTTTTAGCATGCAACTCTCTCACTAAAAGCTATCCTAAGACTCACTTAAGTAAGACAAAGAGAGAACGCCCATACACCCTCTCTAAGAACACCTCAATTATCCTTGGGACTACCTATAATGAGATGAATACTCTTACAATAAACCAAACACATAACATATAATATGACATTCTCCTCACCAAGGTTATCAAAAGAATTAAGTAATTCTAGAAGAGAACGTCCATACACCCTCTCGAAGATTACATAAATAATCCATAAGACTTCCTATGATTAGATCATGTCTAAGTTATTAACCAACTTTCCTACCTAGTATCATTCTAAAGACTTCCCTAGATAAGACATGAAGATATCATCTTTTATGCCCCCTTCACACTTTAATGGCAATACTTAAAGTCACTCTAGCTTAGGTACTTATTCATTTACATGCTTTCTAACTTAAGTAATTACTTCACCATTATATTAAGATACATTCATCACATAAGGACATTCAAGTAATGTTCTTGGACAAGACCTAGGGACTCAATCACTAACATCTTTAAAGTCTAATTGTGCATTGTCTAGGTAGTCTCTCATACAACCACTTAAACTTCATAGAACTTCTCAAATACTAGTAGGCATCCCATATGATGAGAAAAGACAATAACCGACATAGACCATGGTATCTAAGCTTTGAATACAAATTTGTAACCTACTCCGATAAGGGTGTTCTACTTGCCAATGGTCGAACTTGGACAGAGCCCATGTAGGCACATTATTAAAGAATATGTAGGGTTTCTTTGCGCTCTAGCCTCATTCTTAACTGGAGTTACTTCCCTAACCATACTCACTCAGTTCTATCCTTTGTTCTCATAGAGTAATTCACATGAAGGATCACATAAAGAGGTTCCATATCTAGTTCATAACCCAATCACATTCACCTTACCAAAGAGTTCCCCTGGGGTTGCCTTACAATGGTTAAGAGTATAACTTAATGGATTTTATAAGGATTATTGCATGCCGTTCCATCCAATCAACCTTAAGTTCACCATTCAGACAAGAAGGATACAATTACAACTTTCGACTTCAAGGATATCATAACCTCTCAACTAGGTTGAGTATCAACATAATTTATGACTGTCTCACTATGTTCAAGGCAATATATCATTCATACATAAAAGACTAAGAGGCTTTAGAATCCTAATTCAAGAATCTCATATTCAAAATGTACATGTATCAAGTAAGGGACACAAGTCTACCCAACAAGACATATCAATACTTCACTTCATCACATATAGCATATCACTAAAGAAGCACATAGGCACAACCAAGTAACCTATAGGTCATACTATATACTTCTACATAATCATCAATATAACCATCATAAGACTCATATGATCAAGTAGGAATAATTATGCACCATCTCTAAGACCACACACATAAGTACATAGCCATTGTCTAACATGGTCACCTAACAACATCAATAGAAGAACACATACTTCACTTTAATCACAAGTAGATAGATATGATCATAATCCACATAAGTCAACTACACCAATCATCATAATATATCTAGTAGTTACGACAAGTCTATGATCATCATAATACATAAAGTAACGCCGACGAGGCCACATAATTCACAATTATAACACATAACACCGCCACCATAAGTGGACCATTCCAATCACAACATAATTTAAGACCTACATTACATAAAATAAAGAGAATTAGGGCAGCGTACCATCAATCCATTCTCACCACTTCAATTCATAGCTAGGTCATCCAATACAATACCAATAGGCCCTTACCCATGGCCATGATCATCAATTGAATACTAAAATCACAATACTCAATGAATCTAAGTCAATTAAATATATATTTATCAATCTAAGACAACCTATACATAAATCCAATACAATTATTACATCATTCAATAGCCCATAATAAATTACACTAGAATTCATAAACATTGAGACAAGATCATAACATCCATAATATAGCCAATTTGAAGATATTTTGTTTTGCATGGGTTCATGAAGATTTTAGGTTAGAATCACCTAATTAACTTCAATTCAATCAATATTCAATGATCCAAAATGTTTTAGGAAATAACCCATTGCTAGATAATAAAATTGGACAAGTTTATCTTTAGAAGACTTTAGAAAACCACTTTGAAGTTGGCTCCTTAATGAAGAGAGTTTCAAGGATGACGAAACCATACCTCACTGATGTTAATCCACAAAATTTATTAAGAATCACCAATCAAAACTCCAATCTAAGCTCTTCCTTGAGTTTTGGCTCCAATGGAGTTCTAGAGAATTTCTTAGAGAATTTGGGTTTTTATTTGGAAGAATGAATTCATATAGGTGTTTAGGACTTATAAACCCTCTTAAAATACCTAAAGTACCCCTAAGTAACCACCTAAACAATTATTTGGACATTTGGTGAATTTACCAATTCACCCTTGCATTTAACAGTGAGCTGCAAAGTTGCAGGCACCATCGACGCCTGGCCCATCGACGGACCATCTCTGTACAACCGGACCATCCTCCTGGTCTGTGTTTTGGGTCAGAGACTGGTCCTTGGAAGGTCTTCCTCCCACGCCTATGTCCTGAACAACGACCTCCACCTACAGGGCGTCGACCAGGCTACTGGCCGTTGATTGCCATCCGTATGTAGGGCTGCTTTTAGCAGTTTTGGACCAACATGGGTCCTTCCTCAAGGACCCTTGGTTTTTTCTTGGGGATGTTTGCCCGGACGTTTCCAACCCTAATATGATTGTATACGAGTTTAGGATCTCCCATATAAATTTCATTCAAAACTAACACATAAAACTCGACGAAACATGCTATGACACACAAGGTTTTTGCAAGGCAAACCTTTTGAACGTCATGGACGTTCTTGGATGTTTGACCTCCAAACTTGATGGAACTTGACACACTTCTTATAAACACTTTTATTACTCATATAAGGACCTCGTAATCTCATTAAACACACATATGAGCACATATAGACACATGAGGCACATAGGTGACTAGTCATCTAACGTCTTAGTCGTCCTTGATGTTTGACTTCCAATTCACCTAAATATTTAGACACTTCCTCATTACCACATTATAAACCATTTTAGGACCTTAGAATCTCATGACAAACATGTTAGTCTCTAATTTCACCTAAGTCGTTTTAGAGATATCACAAAAAGAGTTGGAAAATAATATTTCAGAGGGAAAAATATCTTAAATTTTGGAATGTTAGATAAATTCCACATATTTAATCCCGTGGAGATCATTTTTTAATAAAATACAAACTTTGTGAAAATGTAGAACATAATTAATATGGAAGCATTTGTAACGTTTTCAGAAACCTAAAATGTAGTCAATTGGGTTAGACAATAAGAATCCCAAAGTCTAAGCAATGGTTTTCAATTTTTTATCTACTTTTAATGCCTATTATAGTTTCTAATGTTTGTAAGTTTAAATATGAAGAAATGTTTTTTTTAAAAAAAAATCCGTAGTTGTACAATCTCTAAATGCATCTTAAGTTATTTGCTTAATTTGATATTGTTTTTTTGTCAGTTCTAATGGTTATTTCCTCTTCCTTTTTCGCATGAACTCTCTTGATTGAGTCTTATGAGACTCCCCTCCTTGCATTCATTTCTCCTTGAGTCAACCTCCATCGAAGTTGTTAAAAGGGAGACATGTTATTGGGTTAAAATGCCTAGAAAGTAATAGCAACAACAACCTTAAAATGCAAAAAACGAAGAGCAATAAAATTGGGCTAAACCCCCCCAAATCAGCAGCAGTCCTAAAGGGACTAAAACTGGGAATTCTTGAACTTAAAAAGTTCAAATCTGGGCAGCAGTGGCAACAAATGAACTTAAAATTGTCCAAGTTTGTGATTTTCCGATTTTGGAGCAATATATTGCAATTTTGTGATATTTTCTTCTAACTTCTAACATTTATTTTATATAACTTAGATGAATCCGTGGAAGTTCTTAAATAACTATTTTATTTGGTTATTTGTTTACGTTTAAAATTTTAAATTCCCAAACCCCTTTTTATGTTGGGCAACCTATGCTTCGAGACTAACTTGAGAATTATTCATATTCTTTCATAGTTAGTATTTAGGTTTTTAAAAAAAAATTACGTTCAAGTGATTATGTTGATCATTTGAGTCAAAAAACTTGACTCGGATAAATTATTAAGTCAAAATATTGTTTTTGCACTTTAACATTTGAATTATTTCATTATTTGGGATAATAAGAATGTACAAGAATCAAAAGATTCCTCATTTTCAAAACATATAAGATTTTTTAAGTGACTTAAGTTTTTTTTAAAAATAGCCAAGCTTTTAAAGCCTTCAGTCAACCACGTGTTAGCGAATTTTTTAACATGCTTAAACCATTCCTGAGGGAATTAATTTTAACTCTTACTCGACTTTGATTTATTAAATGTTTAATTTTAGAATTAAAATTTTAAATCGTTTCCTTACTTTTTCCTAAAAATTAGGCGGAGACTCTTCAAATTATTAATAAAAAATCAAAAACTTTAACAAATTGGCCAATATTGCAAAATCGATTTCGAAACCTTTAATTTTCAAATCGGGTCGTAACAACAAGATACACTAACAATAGAACTAGAGATATCCCCCTAGTCTATCATGATCACACCTAATCAATTAGGAGAATTCATACTTCAACCTGACATATACATATACACATAATCCTTCACATTGATCATAAACAAGCTATAACATGATAACATCATAATTTACATAATAATGCCAATAAGGCTATATTCATCATAATTATAACACATAAACACCACCACCATAAGTGGACCATACCAATCAACACAGTTCAATGCCTATACTACACAATATAGAGAGAATTAGGTCAACTTACAACCATTCCATCGTTATTATCACCAATCATTGGCCTTCTAAATCAAGTCAACTCATAAAGGCTCTTATCAATAGGCATATACATCAATCCATACCTATAATCAAAACATGTAGTTGATCTAACAAGATATCATATGAGAATTATCAAATTAAGGCAGCCTATATACAATTCTACCATAATGTATACATAATTCAATAGCGAAACATAGTCTACAAAATAATTCTATACTATTAAGACTTAATCAAATCACCCATATTAGAGCTAAAAATAGGAAATCATGATTTGCATGAGTTCATAGAGATTTTGATATAAAATCATTAAATTTACATCAATCCAATTATGAATCATTTATTCAAATCATTTTATTGCAAGAACCCAGGGCTAGAATTCAATTTAGAACATTTCATGTTTTGAGAAGTCTTAGAAAAGCCTTTGAAGTTTGCCTCCTTGAAGAAGAGAGTTCAAGGATGAAACACCATGCTTTGATTTATGATAAGCCACGAAAATGAAGAAGACTCATTGGATAAATCAAACTCCTAGCTCCAACCTTGCTCCTAATTTCAATGGAGTTCTACAAGATTCTATTTGGGGTCTTGGGTTTTGATTTTGAATAATGAACTCAAATTTTGGTTCTAGACTTATAAAGTTACTTAAAATACCCCAAAAGACCTTAAGTAACAACCTAATATATTTCTAGAATGCTAGGTGAATTACCTAAACTACCCTTACCTTGGCCGAGAACCTGCATGAAATTGAAGGCCCTCAATCGACAAGCCCATATAGGGGTGTAGACCAGACAATGGGCCTTACTGGCAACTGTCGTTTTTGTTAAAGACCCCTCTTCGGGGGATTAATCTCACATGCCTATGTGTGTAGCAACGTCCCTGAGCAACAGGGCATCGACTGGAACACGAGGCGTCGTTTGGCAGTCATAGGTTGGGACTGCTTTTGGTAGTTTAGATCCACAAGTTTGGATTCTCCTCAAGGACCCATAGTTTATCCTTGGGAATTCCTGCCTAGACGTGTCAAACTTAAATACACTCATCTTGATATTAGGAACCTATCCAATAATTTGAACTGAAACGAACACATAAAATAAGCTAAGGCACGCTAGAACGTGCAAGCACGTCTCAAGGCTATCTTTCAAATGTGTTGGATGTTCTTGGACGTTTAACTTCCAAATACTACCAAACTCAACACACTGCCTCATAACACTATCATTAAAAATCTTAAGAACATATAACCTCATGACACACATGTTAGGCTCTAGTTTCATCTAGTTTATTGTTAGGGATGTTACAGGGCATGGGTTTAATGAGTCTATGTAACGACCCACAAGTACACCCTAGAATTGAGAGCACTCTTGAGTCACCAAAGAGCGTACTTGACCTCTCAGAGGTCTTGTACAAGCCCTTAGACACTATTCATTACATATATATGAAAATTAGTATGGAGTTAAAAAATTTTCTACAAAAACATAATGTGGAATAATTTCATTAATCTTCAAACATATGTCTCAAAAACCATCTATGACAATATGATTACAAATGTCTGGGGTCAAAGCCCATAAAAGTATAATATAGGAAAAAACATAAAAGACAACATAGCGGTGGTGTCCTCGGTTGCTATGAAGACTCACCAATCTTCACTTCTTGATAAGCCTTTGAAACTCAACCCTTCAAGAAACTCAATCTCTTCAAGACCCTACATTGGATTAGAATGTAGGCTAAATATGTGTTAGTATGAAGTGTAATAAATGTGGAAACTATTATACCAATCATAAGATATCTCAAATGGTTAGTCAACAATAGACATAATCATAAGAGATAAAAGCATAATCATAACATGAATATCACAGGCATAACAAAGCAGCATAAAGCATATAAGAGTGCATACTTAAATCATTGTACTTCTTACTCAAATGAACAAGATCACAAGCCACCTCCAAGTATACTTGTACAAGGCCAAGGTAGCATCCCATACTACTATTAAAGCTAAGTACCCCTCTTTTTTCATTCTTGATCATAATTCACTCTCATAATTAAGACATAGGTTGATCATCACATATGAACACTATGCCCCTAGGCCACCTCAAAGCACACTTGTGCAATGCATGTGAAGTATCCAATTCTACCTCACACATTAAGCATATCTCGAAGTCACCAGATTCCCTTTCATTTTAGAAGTCTCTAGTAGACCTATTTCATATTGACAAGGAACTATCATATTTAGCAATCTTGTCATAGAATGCAACTATAGTTACTATCCAATCTAAGCATACATCATGTAGGGGTCATGTTATAGGTAGCTTCAAGTCATACTTGTGACAAGTATGAATGACATCCCATACTAGCATCCATACTAAGTACTTGTCTAGACTATCCTACTCAAAGCTAACTTATGTTGCATCCTTGTCTATTAAGCTTAACATACTTTCATAATAGACCTACTACCATGGAAAGCACCTTAACATACAATCCAAGCTAACAAGGAAGGATACAAGAGTACCATCCCAACCACCATGCAACCAATAATGTAGATACAAGCTAATCCATAGGGGAGCATGAGTCCTCAACCCTAAGTTACCATGAGAAATAAATCTCAAGATATTCCATGAAATGCACCTTGCATGAAAATGAAGCTACCATGAAATGCACCTTGCGTGCATGTCAAGCTTACATTAGGAGAGTATAAGCCTTTCCTCTAAAGTTACCATGAAATGCTTTTGGCCTAACCAAGTCAAGCTATCATAAAGGCACTCTAGTCATGCTACTTCAAGATATTCTTAGGAGAGATTCATTAATCCATCCCAAGCTACCATGGGAACCACCATCCCCAAGATACCATGATCAAGTATCCTTTCAACACATGACCAGCCTAAACATTGGAGAGCTTACTTCCTCCATCCCGAGCTATCATGAGATTCATCACCTTAAGCTACCATGAGTATTTAAACTCAAGCCTCCATGAGATTTTACCATCTCATTCATTTATGATATTCATCATCTCAAGCTATCATGAAAGAGTTATACTCAACCTCAAGCTATTTCATACACAAGAAGTTACTATACAATCCATCTTGAAGTTAGTTTTAGTCTATCATGTCTTGATTTATTTTAGGTTCTCAGTTAAACCTAGAAACCATCTATGTGAGAGAACTTATTTCCCCTAGCTTTTTCATGTCTAAGTGCAAAAGAGAACTAAATCATCAATTACAATCTCCTCATAATGACTTCACCCTCGAATCCCTAGCAACAATGGCATAAAAGCCTTACAATCGATTACTACCTTCCATGTATCACAATCCATGTTCAGTTACATGTTAATTCATTCAATTAGATCATTAGAAGATAAATCTAGTCATGCTTGATCACATATGTTCAATTCCAACTTTACAAGTCAAGATCATCCTTTGTAAAGTAGGCGTAGTTCAATTCATATCTAGGTGATCCTATGATGATCAATTAGTATTCAATACAATTGAACTAAGAAGATCAACTTAGAACCTTCATGTTGCCTCTAATGGCCTAAAATCACAATGATCACCTTCAACATCAAAACATGAATTCATCAATGAAACCACATGAAAGCATTATATAATCATCATATGAACATAATTGAATGCTACCCACAAGATTGGGATTACAATCAAGCCTTATCCACAATGCAATCACAACCCTTCCTAGATTGGGGTCTTTTGGATTCACAAATTGAGGGAAACTAGGGGGACACCATGGATAAATAAGCTTCACATACCTTATATTAAATCCTTAAACCCATCTTGATTCCTGGTGAATTTTGTCCTTAGAGTTGCTTCCATTTTCTCTTCTTCTAATGTGTTCTTGAGAGAGTTTTCGAGAGGAAGAGGTATTTATTTGGAGTCTAGCGTCAAAATACTAATTAAATAAACTAGAACACTTAAAATAACATCCCATGCATTTATTTTGATGCTAGATGCATTTACCAAAGTACCCCACCCTTGGCAGAATCCCTGCAAAATATGCATGTCGATTCGACGCCTGCATAGCGATGAACTGTCAATGAAATGATGGCTCCGTCCTATAGGTATATCATTTTTGACGGAGACCATAAATTTTGGTGCCCAGATCCCACGTCTAAGTGTGGAATTACGCCCCCAATCGACGCGGCATCGTTTGGCAGTCATCAAATAACACCGTCAAGGAAGTTTGTTGCCATGTTTTGGGTCCTCTTAAGGGACCCTTTGGGTGGTCCTTGGGGTCGTGACAGTACTTTTGATTTTTAAATATGTCCATATACTTCCTATAAATTTGATCTCCAAACGCTACTTAAAATACCATGAAATATACTAAGGCACACTAAGACGTCTCAAGTCTAACTTTTGAATGTCTTGGACGTTCTTAGACGTTTGACCTCCAAACTCCTCAAACGGACTTCCAATGTAATAGTTCACCATTTTTGGACCTTATAAGCTCATGATACACATGTTAGTTGATGTACCGTGGTTATACGGTACCTTCAATGGTTTTTAACTTAAGTTTAGTGTGTGTCTAATGCCTTTTTGTATTAGTTTTAATGTAATTTTCTCTTTGTTCTCACGAAATCTGTCCAGAAGAAGAACGTGAGAGTTGTGTGCTGAAATTTGCAGAAGTGGCAACCTACGGAGCCATAGTCGGTCCATCGTGATCTCGACGATCCGTAGGTGGCCACCGTCGTGAGAAAAAGAAGACTGACAAAGGAAGGTGAGAAATTCTGACCAAGTGTAGGGCTACGGAGGCTCGTGACAGACCGTCAGAGCCACGATGAACCTTCCTACACATCCGTCAACATCAACAGAAAGTATCCCCAGTACCCATCTCCAAAAGTTTCTAAGTGTGGAGTGACGGAAGGTCTCGACGGTCCGTCGTGGCAGTCGTCCACTCAGCCGCGTTTTTTGGACAGATTTACCTTAAATAGTTTTCCTTCTTTTATTAGGATTTGAGTATTATAAATACGTGTAAACACCTAATTTTTGGGGTTAGACTCTTGGATATTTTTTAGTTTTATTGTTCTAAGTATTGAAGTTTGAGATTTTGGAAATTAATCTATTTTCCGGAATCGTTTGTTGCAAGTGTTTGATTAATTCAAGTAATTTTCTGGATTATCTTTAATCTCATCAAAGTAAGTGCATGAATTCTTATCTAATTAATATGAATTGTGTGATTATTAACATGGGTAACTAAACTCCATAACTAGGGTTGTGGGAACCATGGGTAAACAACAAGGTCAAACCTAGCTAAAATAACAATTCTCAAATAATGTGTTGCATTTATTGATAATTCTTTCGTTTAGAAGTCTTTTTAACAGTGGCCAACGTTAGAACTTGCCTTATTGCTACTTGTCGTACCAAGGAGGTAGATAATAAGAAAAGAATTATAAACGTAGATTTAGTATATACTATCTAATAAGCGAGTGTTGATTGGTGCGAAGTAACAACTAAGCCAAATAGCAATTATGATGCTTAATATAAGGTAAAGGTAAGGTTTAGTAAAGCATACACACGTTGCCGGACCAAGGTGCGGAGTGAAATTTCCTAGTTGCCGGACCAAGGAATTAGGGATACATAACTTACCACTTTGCATGCAATATATTAGGAAAGGATTGTTATAACTAGAATTACCGAGTTATGAACCTATGGGGAACACTTAAGCCCTAGTTACTTAAATTACTTTATAAAAATCAAATCTTTGAATGTGTCATTTGATTACGTAGAATTAGCCAATTACATTTGTTATTCAAAACCCCCCTTATTTTTATTTGTTTTAGGAAAGGACTTGACTAAATAAAAGTAATAGTAGGTTAAAGTTAAGTCTAAATCATTTTCCTCGTGGGATAGACCTCAACCTCATAGTTGGGTTGTTTACTTGATACGACCGCTTATACTTCTTTTCAAGAAGTAAATTTGAGCATATCAAATTTTGGCGCCACTGTCAGGGAAAGTTGCTTTAGATTAACTTTAAGCTTATTAATGAAGTTTAGTCAATATTTTCCTAATTTTACTTTTTTCTTGTTGTTTTTGTCTCTTGCAGATCTAACTTCCGTGTATGCCAGTTACGCGGAGTAGAAGAGAACTCATACTTCCACACGACCTCGAATTGGAGCATACACTATGCTGGATGAATCGAAACTTGGGTATTAACGATGTCATCTCAACCAGAACATCCCAGCTCCAGTTGATGCTCATGGTCAGTTATTACCTGAAAATCAAGGGGAAGATGAAATACGGAGACAACATCCCGCTCCATGCCCTCAAGAGTATTATAGGGGATATGATAACATTACCGACTCTGATGGGCCACTTTTCTTGCCTCCGCAACCACACGGCCATACTTTTGTGGTAACCAGTAGCCTGATGCAAATGCTCACTGCTAGAGGTTTATTTTTGGGTCTACCTTCTAAAGATCCACATGCTCACATGTCCAAAGTAAGGTCGGTGTATAAGAGTTGTGTAGGGAGGCCTGATTTGAACATGGACATAATCGGGTTAAGAGTGTTTCCTCTCTCACTGACGGGAGTGGCTGCTATATGGTTTACCGAGTTACCTTATAACTCAATCTACACTTGGAATCAACTGAGGGATGTGTTCTTAGCACGCTACTACCCGGTATCTAAGAAGCTAAAACACAAAGATAGGGTGAACAACTTTGTGGCACTACCGGGTGAATCAGTCAGTAGTTCTTGGGATAGGTTCACATCGTTCTTGAGGAGTGTCCCCAATCACCGCATCGATGATGAGTCACTGAAAGAATATTTCTATTGGGGGAAAGATGATAATAATAAGGCAGTACTTGATACGATAGCGAGTGGTTCTTATGGGGAGTGTCCTTATACTGAGATTACTGAGAAGTTGGAGAAAATCTCCCGAAATAATAAAGCATGGAGTACTAGGAAGTCAAATACTGGGAGAAACACCTTTGCAGTGCAATCCGCACACAACCCAGCCACAGACGAGATTCGTGAAGAGATGGCTCAGATGAGAACTGAGCTTGGGTTGGTGTTAAAATATGTCACTGGGGGTGCAGAAAAGGTAAATGCGGTGAACTATTTGTCTAAACCATCACCGCCGAATGATGAGTATTACTATGGAGAGGACTCTTATGCAGTAGCTAATCAGACGGGGTAACTATGGTAACCAAGGTCGGAACTATGGTTATTACAACCGAGAGGGTCATTTTGTCCGAGATGGGAATTACAACCGTGACAACAACTTCAACCGGGGTAACTATGGTAACAGAAATGATAGGATTGGGCCCTATGTTCCACCTCAAAATCGTGAAGTTAATCCTAGGGACGGTGGAGGTAGTATAGCGCGAGTTGACAATATGTTGCAGAAAATGATGATGAGGTTCGACGCTAGTGATGAGCACACCAAATAGTTGAGGAGTGACCTAGCGAGTACTGGGCAGAAATTTGATGTACATGCAGTCTCGATCAAGCACCTTGAGTTTCAAATGGCTCAATTATCTTCGACTGTGAACCCACGTCAACCCGGTACTCTTCCGAGCAACACTTTCCAAAATCCAAAAAATGATGGACATTGTATGGCAATCACAACTAGAGGTGGTAAACAAACCATTGACCCACCAATGCCGTCTGGAGTAGAAAATGTGATAAGAGGAGATGATGAGGTAGTGGAGGTTAGTGGTGAGTTAGGAGACAAAATGGAGAAAGAAACTGAGGTACCCCAAAAGGTGACCCCCATGCCTAGACCACCACCTCCATTCCCACAAAGGTTAGTGAAAAAGACCGAGGATGGTAAATATCGGCATTTTATTAATATGTTGAAATAGTTTTCCATCAATGTCTCTTTGATAGAAGCTCTTGAAAAAATGCCCGGTTATGCCAAGTTCATAAAAGATATGGTGACTAAGAAAAGATCGGTCAGTTTTGAGGATGATGATAGAATGCATCATTGTAGTGCTATTGCTATAAGGTCTCTAGTGCAAAAGAAAGAAGATCAGGGTTCTTTCACTATTCCATGTACAATCGGGTTATTACACTTTGCAAAGGCATTATGTGATCTTGGGGCAAGAATAAACCTCATGCCTCTTTCTATTTACAAGAAATTGGGTTTGGGTAACCCAAAGCCCACTGCAATGCGGCTACTGATGGCCAATCGAACGGTGAAGAGGCCTATTAGGATACTCCACGATGTATTAGTAAAGGTGGAGTCATCATATTTCCGGTCGATTTTGTGATTCTTGATTATGAGGTCAATTTTGAGGTGCCTATTATTCTTGGGAGGCCATTCCTTGCTACAGGTAGAGCCTTGGTTGATATAGAAAAAGGGCAGACAAAATTTCGTTTGAACAATGAAGAAGTGACTTTCAACATTTGTAAATCCATGAGGCAGAGTGGTGATCTCCAATCGGTATCTCCCATATCTTACAGGGTTGAAAAGTCATCTGAGGTACAAAGAGAAGAACGTCTGGGTGTAGAAGCACTAGCGGTAGTGATCATGAATTTTGATAGTGATTGCATTGAAGAATATGGGTCATTGGTCGCGGCACTTGATCGAGGTGATGTTCGATTTAAACCAAAGAAGTTTGAGTTAGATATGAAGAATCGCGAGTACCCACCTGCAAAACCATCTATAGAAGAGGCTCCAAAATTAGAACTAAAGGTCTACCACCTATAGTAGTGTATCTCTGTGTCATGCTTAGAGCCATACATTGATCAGTTACTATGCCTAGTCATGCATCATTTTTGTTAAAATCAGGATATCATTTTTGTTTAGCCATCATGCTTCAGAGTCTATTTCTATACTATGTACAAAAGATAAGAACGTGCGGGTTCAACAATAAAGTAACTAGTCTCTTGGGGGTAACGAACACAGGCAAGAAAACCCAAGAGAGGATCGTGAGTTGGGCTACTCAGATTTCACCCTGGCATTCACTTTCCATTTACCCCACCCCAAAAAAAAAAAATGCAATTGTCCCCAATGCATAAAAATATATGAAATAGAGTGGTGGGGGAAGCAAACCTGAGGCGCAAAGCGCCGGTGATCAACTAGCTAGTGGGTACGGTTTCTCGAAACCCGCTCCCTCTGATGTAGGGACACCAATAGTAGTGTCCTCAGCAACGGCAGCACCATCAGTAGTGCTCCTCTCAATCTCTACAACTCCGGAACTAGACGCTCCAGCAGCCAACTCCATAACCCTCAACGTATCGGCCTCCTCATCAATAAGCGAGGCTCTCCTCGCAGCCTCCATCTCGTGCGCTCCCTCTTCCAAGCTCGGGAATCATCCTCATCTCAAAAACCATCTATGATAATAAGATTATAAATGTCTTGGGTGACAACCCATGAAAATCTAACATAGAAAAAAACATAAAATACAACATAGTGGTGGTGTCCTCGGATGCTATGAGGACTCACCAATCTTCACTTATTGACAAGCCTTGCAAACTCTACCCTTCAAGCAACTCAATCTCTTCACTACCCTACATTTGATTAGAATGTAGGAAAATATATTTGTTAGTACGAAGTGTATTAAGTATGAAAACGATAATATCAATCATAAGATATTTCAAATGGTTAGTAAATAATAGACATACTCATAAGAGATAAAAGCACAAGCATAACATGAAAATCATAGGCATAACAAATCATCATAAAGCATATAAGATTTCATACTTAAATCATTCTCCTTCTTAGTCAAATGAACTACATCATAAGTCACCTCCAAGTATACTTGTGCAAGGCTAAGGTAGCATCCCATACCACTACCAAAGCTAAGTACCTCTCTATGGTCATTGTTGATCATAATCCACTCACATAATTAAGACTTTGGTTCATCATAACATATTAGCACTATGACCCTAGGACACCTTAAATCACACTTGTGCAATGCATGTGAAGCATACCATTTTACCTCACACTAAGCATATCTTGAAGTCACCCTATTCCCTTTCAACCTCTTTTATATTGACAAGGAATTATCATCTTAAGTCAATCATTTCATGGAATGAAACTATAGTTACTATCTCAACATGCATCATCATGTATAGGTCATGTCATAGGTAGCTTCAAGTAATACTTGTGCCATGTATGAATGGCATCCCATACTACCATCCATACTAAGTACTTCTCTAGACTATCCTACTCCAAGCTAACTTATCTTGCATCCTTGTCTATTAAGCTCAACATACTTTCATAATAGACCTAATACCATGGAAATCACCTTAACATACAATCCAAGCTATTATGATGCAGGCTAATCCATAGGGGATCATGATTCCTCAACCCTAATCTACCATGAGAAAAAATTCTCAAGTTATTCCATGAAATGAACCTTGAATCCAAATCAAGCTACTGTGAAATGAACCTTGCATGCAAGTCAAGCTAACATCAGGAGAGTATAGGCCTTTCATCTAAAGCTACCATCAAATTGTTTTGGCTTAACGAAGTCAAGTTATCATGAGGTCACTCTAGTAATGCTTCTTCAAACTATTCTTAGGACAACTTCATTACTCCATCCCAAGCTACCATGGGAACCACTATCCCCAAGATAAAATGATCAAGTATCCTACCCACACATGACCAATTTAAACATGGGAGAGCTTACTTCCTCCATCCCAAGCTATCTTGAGATTCATAGCCTCAAGCTACCATAAGTATTTCAACTCAAGCCTCCATGAGATTTTACCATCTCAAGCTATTATGAGATTCATCATCTCAATCTATCATGAAAGAGTCATTATCAACCTCAAGCTATTACATACACAAGAAGTGACTACACAATCGATCTTCAAGATAATATTAGACTATCATATATTGATTCATTTTATGTTCTAAGGTCAACCTAGAATCCATCTATGTGAGAGAACTTACTTCCACTAGCTTGTTCATGTTTAAGTGCAAACTAGAAAAAAACATCATTTATAATCTTCTCATAATGACTTCACCCTCGAAGCCCTAGAAACAATGGCATAAAAACCCCACAAACAATTACTACCTTCCATCTATGATGATCCATGTTCAATCACATGTTAATTCATTCAATTAAATCATTAGAAGATAAATCTAGTCATGCTTGATCACATAGGTTCAATTCAAACTTTACAAGTCAAGATCATCCTTAATCAATTAGGCCTAGTTCAATTGATATCTAGGTAATCTTATCATTATCAAATAGTATTCAATACGATTGAATTAGGAATATCAACTTGAACCTTCATCTTGCATCTAATGGCCAAAAATAACCATGATCACCTTTAACATCAAGACTTTAATTATTCAAGGAACCCAGATGAAAATATCATATAATCATCATATGAACATAATTGAATGCTACCCAATAAATTGGGATAACAGTCAAGCCTTATCCATAATGCATTCACAACCTTCCTAGATTGGGGTCTTTTGGATTTACAAGAGGAGGGAAACTAGGGGGAATCTATGTATGGAAGAATCAATGGATGAAAAAGATTTAAATACCTTATATTAGGAATTAAACCAAGATTTATTCATTTGTGAATTTCATCCTAAGAGTTTCTTCCAATTTCTCTTCTTCTTCTATGGTGTTCTTGAGAGAGTTTTGAATAGGGAGAGGTTTTGCTTTGCAGTCTAAAGTCTAAATGGCTCTTTTTTGTTTAAATACTCATCAAATACCTCAAACCACCTAAAATAACCTCCCATTCATTAATTTGTATGCTAGATGAATTTACCAAAGTACCCCACCCTTGGCCGAATCCGTTCAGAAAATGCATGTCCAATCAACGCCTGCATTGCGATAAATCATTGATGGAACAATGCTCCATCCTCCAAGTTTATAATTTACGACAGAGACCATAAATTTGGGGGATCATCTCCCACTTCTATTTGTGGAGTGATGCCCCTAATCAACGGGGTGTAGCCTGCTTGACGGGGCATCGTTTGGTAGTCGTCAAACGACACTTCGAAGGTAGTGTGTTCCCATAGTTTGGGTCCTTTTCAAGGATCTTTTAGGTGGTCCTTGGGGAGTCGTACCAAAATAATTCGACCCTAAATACCTCCATATACATGTTAGGGACCTTTCCTATCAATTTGATCTCCAAACACTACTTAAAAACCTATGAAACATACTAAGGCACACTAGCACGTCTCAAGGCTAAATTTCGAAAGTCTTGGACGTTCTTAGACGTTTGACTTCCAAACACCTAAAACTGACTTCTAATTACATAATCACCATTTTTGGACATTATAAGATCATGACACACATGTTATGCTCTACTTTGACATAATTCATTTTTAGGGTCCTTACAGACCGTCAAAGGCTTGAACGTCCATAAATTGTCCATGATATATAGTTTGCACAATAAAAATATGAGTCCTAAAATCTTGTATAGTAGATCCACTTCATGATCACCACCACAGACTGTGATGAGGACCACGGCCCGTGAGGCACTCTATGGCCATCACTTGGTCGACATTACACTTCATCTTCTCAAGACCTAAACACTTAATCCACTCAACAATCACAACCACAGACTATTATAAGGACTACGGTCCGTTACGTCGTTGGTAGTCTTCACTTGATTAACCAAACTGAATTTCTTCCAACCCTTTTCACTAGTCATAATTCACGATCCATATCATGATCACTCATGATCCTCATGGCGTGTTAGAGTGTCTGTGATCTTCACTTGGTTTAAATTCACTTCCACTCTGCATTTTGTTCTTTTCTTTCTTCTTTCATATCCACATGTTTTACTCGTACAAATAGTACCAAACACATTGTATCAACATAAATACATTCAATTCTAATATTAATCCTTAGCTTTCAAGCATCAAGTGTGTCATGATTTCACGGCACATCAACTACAATCAGTTAAGAGTAAGGTAATGTAATATATTAAATACAACTTTCAGTACCCATTATGGTCATTATGAGTTTCTAGTTAGTCATTAGGTTTAACTAATGTACATAGACCTTATGAATATAGTATTCAAGGGTTATTTAGATATGTTTGTAATAGTATTAATTGATGACATTAAGTTATTCTAGAAATGAGGAAGATCATGCTAGCCATCTTAAAATAGTTCTCAAAACTCTAAAGGATAGAGAGTTGTATGCTAAGTTCTCTAAATCTGAACTTTGTCTTGACTCTATGGCAATATTTGGCCACATTGTTTCTGGTGATGTAATTAGAGTTGATACCCTGAAAACAGAGTCAGTGCAAAGTTGTTGTATACCCACATCTCCAGCTAATATTTGGATTCTCAAGGGGATGGCTTTAAATTATAGAAGGTTTGTAGAGGATTTCTCATCTATTTCGTCACCTTTGACTAATTTAACTCAGAAAATAGTGAAGTTTCAATGGTCTGAAGCTTTTGAGAAAAACTTTCAGGAATTGAAAACTAGGTTGACTAGTGCTTAATATTTATCTAACTAGAGGGTACACACGGCTTTGTTGTATATTATGATCCGTCCACAGTTGGATTTGGTTGTGTCAATGAAGAATGGTAAATTTATAACTTCTAGACAACTGAAAGTTCACGATGATAATCATCCAACTCATGATCTACAGTTGGCTTCCATAGTATTTGTTTTGAAAACATGCCATCATTATTGTTTTATGGTGAATGTTTTCACCAATCAAAATAGTCTTTAATATGTGTTTAGTAAAAAAAGAGTTTAATCTTATACAGATGAGGTGATTAGAATTAGTCAAGGACTATTACATTGGTATTATATATCACCAATGTAAGGAAAATGTTGTTGTTGATGCCTTGAGAAGGGTTTCTATGAGTGGTACCACCCATGTTGAATAAGAGAATAGGGAGTTAGCGAAAGAAGTGCAAACACTTGCACGATTGGGATTTTGTTTACTAGATTCAAATGAAAGAGGAGTGGTTGTGATGAGTGGGGTTGAGTCATTATTAAAGTCAGAAGTGAAAGAGAAGCAAGGGAAAACGTTCATAAGAACAAATTAATGGTTTTTGAACAAGAGGAATATGGCGTATTGAGGTATCAAGGTAGGTTGTGTGTACCAAGGGTGGATGAACTCCAAGAGAGGATCATGAATAAAGCTCATAGCTCTAGATAGTCCATTCATCCGGGCTCCACAAATATGTCACGCGACCTGAGAGAAGTTAATTGGTGGAATAGTATGAAGAAAGGTATTGCTGAGTTTGTTGCAAATGCCGGAATTGTCAACAAGTTAAAGTACAACATCAAAGGCCCGTTGGTATTGCTCAGAATATAGAGATTCCAGAGTGGAAATGGGAGATTATAAATATGGACTTTATTACTTGTTTGTCGCAGTCTCGGAGGCAACATGGTTCCATTTGGATGATTGTTCACTTACTGGAGAAATCAGCCTACTTTTTTTTGGTAAATACTACCCAATCAACAAATGATTAATCCAGGTTATATATTCAAGAGGTGGTAAGACTTTATGAGGTTCAAATTTCAGTTATATAAGATAGAGGTGTGCATTTTACTGAAATCTTCGTACAATAACAAATAAAATGGGATATTTGAAACTCTTTTGTAATTGGCTTATCACATATTGAAATGACCATTAACAATGGAAAAATTGGTTGTTAATCGTATTGGTAATTAAGCTAATAACACACCATAAATGGAAGCATTTTTATAGTTAAATTAGTATGTTAACTATGTAAATATACGGACTCTAAAAACGACAAATAATGGTACTTTTCACCCATAATCAAAATCCAGTAGATAAATTTTTACAATATTGCATTTAACGATTGTTTTTTTAATCGTTGTTGATATTTAGAGATAGGATTTTCACTTTTAATGGCCAAATATTCCATTGCGAAAGAATTCTTCCTTTGTAGTAGTGTTAGTATATGTATGTACATTATATATTATATTAAAGAGTTATAGTGACATATATACGACATACAAAACACATACATATAAACATGGTTTTGCTACAAAATTATACCAAGAGCAAAAGAAGGACTTACATGCATATGAAGGTTAATGAACTAATTCTTCTAGATAGAAGCATGCAGTACCAACTAGTATATATTATATGCGATGCACATTTGGCATCAATTAGAATAATTCACGTGATATATACCATCATGCAACTGCGCTGCCCCATAGCTATTTAAAGCCACTTTTGGGGTACTTAGAGTAGTGCTAGATACTTTTTTAATCGGAGGAATTACCTGATAAGCGGGAGGCGAAGAGTGGTGATAGTTGAAACTATCATGTGTCACTTAGAAGTTTGTATCGGCACTATCATTGAGAGTGAATGCCACTATGGTGGCAACTCAATTGATCCTCGCTCAAGGGAAGGAAAACTAAGACCTATGTTTATGATTTCAAAAACATTCACTAAAACTTCAATGATCAATTTTATTTACAACTCTATAATCTAAGAGACTAACTCTAGTACCTCAACTCTAGCGATCAAATATAACCATTGTATCTACTCTAGTACCTTTCTCCGAGGACTTAGACCCCGCGTATGTAGTAGGCTCTAGGTCTTCATGTTCAGGTAGGCCAGCCACTAGTGGTTCCTACATCGACTATTGGTGCAAAAATTGTTACTAAGTTTATCTTGACAAGGTCTAATAGACAATACTATGAGAGGTTTTAGAAGATGAAACCACCCAGTTTAAGGGTTGTAAGAGCAAGGATTTCATTAGTTTTTCACTTTGTTCCATGATATGCTTAAGACAGTGGGTATAGTTGATGCACCTAGTGTCTAGTTTTTATTCACTTCCTCTTTGTTGTCGCGCTAGAGTGTGGTGGAGGACTTTTGTGAGCTCTAGGCTAGTGGATCTCCTTCGGAGAGTCGTTTGAGATTTGTGAGCTGGGTTTTGGGTAGTCAGTCTCTGATAGAGTATGAGGCCCATTTTTGTGAGCTCTCTAGGCATACTTTGGACCCTGTTTCGGATGAGGTTGATGGAGTTCGCCCTTTTGTGAGAGGGTTGACTTTCTCTGTCAGAACTTATTTTTTCATGGTTGTTAGAGATGGGTCTTCCTTCTGGTCCATTGTGAGCACCACCAAAAAGGTAAACTTGATGGTCTTAGAGGATCTTAGAGAGCCCAAGAAGGCTCGTTCTTCAGGTCAATTTTCTAGTGCCTCATTTGGAGACAAAATTCTCATACGGGTAGTGGTTCATTCTAGTTCCGTGGGACGGTTCATACTTCTGCAAGTAGTTGAAAGTGGGCAGTCAGCTCGATGTTCTTATGGTTCTATCTGAGGTGGCCACGATAGTTTATCGAATTTGCAAGAGAAGTTATCGCACAGAAATCTTGCTAGACATCTGGGAATCTAGCTATTATGATGCGAGAGTGTCCTTTGAAGACTCATCTAGCACCTCAACATTCATATACATTTTCTCCAACTGGGGATAAAATGCCTCCATCCATGAACTGAGTAGAACTTAGACCATTAAAGGTTGTAAGATTACAAATAGAGGTGTTCCTGCTTTGTAGGATTGGGTACAAGTTGTACTCACTCTACAGGCCATATGAAGGTAGAGCTTATACTCAAGCTATAGGCTAGTTCTATGCTTATCTAGGAAGGCCTGAGCATTAGACTTTAGACGTTACAATCACATGTATCATCCAACACATGATCTATATGTGTTTGTATTATTCAATCAATTATAAATTTTCTTATATGTGTCTACCTATTTTGTTTTTGGGTTTGATATGATATTGGGGTTCATGTATATGCCTATTAATGTTTAAACACCTATGGGTGAATCTTTAGTGGTGTATCGATCGTGTCAAGTTTCTGTGGTGGGGTATGATACTTTGGTAAACCTAATAATTTTAGGTTGTCAGATTTTGTTTTAATCTTGGGAATGGAATGGCTTCCTAAGCATCATGCCATTCTTGATTTTTATACTAATACTGTGACCTTAGCGATGTCAGGTATCCCTTGGGTTAAACAGACGGGTGTTAGTGGTTCGTACCCTAGAAAGTTAGAGATTTAATTTGGGATGCTAGATATTGGTTGATGAAGGTTGTTTGTCCTGCTTGGATTTCATTTGGGATGCTAGTGTTGAGCCACTATGCATTTATTCCATGCCTGTGTTTCGATATCTTAAGGATGTGTTTCAAACTGATCTTTTAGGTGTTCTTCGAGATAGAAATATTGACTTTGCTATAGACGTAGAGTCGTGTACCAAGCCCATATCTATTTCTCTTATCCTATAGCCTCCAACAGAGTTAAAGGAATTGAAGTACTAGTTGTAGGATTTGTTGAGTAAATGTTTCATTCGCCGTGGTGTTTCTTCATGGGGGTTTCTCCAGTGTTTGTTGTGATGATGAAAGATAGATCTATGAGAATGTGCATTGATTATCGATAGTTTAACAATATAGTGAAGATCATATCCTCTTGCTCGTATTAATGATTTGTTTGATCAACTTTGGGGTGCATCTTTGTTTTCTAAATTTACTCGACGTCTGATTATCATCACATGAAGAGTACGTTATCAGATATCCCTAAGAAAGCTTTCAGGACTCATTATGATTTCTATGAGTTTCTTGTGATGTCTTTTGGTTTTACTAAATCCTCTACAACGTTCATGGAGTTGATGAACGAGTTGTTCCAACCTTTTAAATATTCCATTATGATAGTGTTCATAGACGACATATTAGTGTACTTTAAGACTAAAAAGTACCATGATCAACATTTCAGGATTGTGATCTAGGTATTGAGAGAAAAGAAGTTTTATGCAAGGTTCTCAAACTGTGAGTTTTGTCTTGATTTTGTGGCATTTTTGTGACATGTGGTTTCCAAGGAGGGAATTTAAGTTGATCTAGACAATATTGAGGCATTAAAGGGTAGTACCATATCTACATAAGTTACTAAGATCTGGAGTTTTGTGGGACTTGCGGCCTATTATCCACGATTTTTTCAAATCTTCTTTATTATTAAATCACTTCTAACTAGACTGACTCAACAGAAAGTGAGTCTGCAGTGGTTTAATGACAGAGGAAATCTTTCAAAATCTTAAGACCTTGTTGACTTCGATTCCAATTTTGACCTTATTTAAGGAAGGTGTAAAATTTAGCATTTGTTGGGATGTTTTTATTAGTCAGGTTAGGTGGTGTTCTAATACTGAAAGATAAGGTGATTGCTTATGCTTCTAGGAAGTTGAAGACCCAAGAGAGGAACTATCCTACCATGATTAGGAATATGTAGTTGTAATATTTGTGCTTAAGGTATGGAGACATTATCAATATGGAGTTAATTTTGAGGTTTTCACATATCATTAGAGTCTTCGGCACACTTTATGTCAACATGATCTAATTTGAGGAAACGTAGATTTATTTAGCTATTGAATGATTGTGATATCAATATCTTGTATCATCTTGGGAAGTTCAACGTGTTGGTCATTGCTTTAAGGTGGAAAAATTCTATCATGTGAAGTCATTCTGCTATTAGTGTGGAGGAGAGACCATTGGCTAGACCTATTCGGAGATTTGCCAATAGTCTCATCCGTTTGCAGATTTCTAATTAGACAAGTGGTTTAATTGCTTTCAGCAAGGATCGTTCTTACTTAGTCGAACAAATTTACGAGCACTCATTTGATGATAAGAAAGTATGTATAATTCGAGACAAGTTGTTGAGAGGGGAGGCCAAGTAGGATTTCCTTAATTAAGATGGTGCAGGATATGTGTGACCAAGATGGCTAGTTCATTTGACTGATTCTTGAAGTGGCCTATTATTTCCAATATTTTATTCATTAAGGTTCGTCAAAGATGTACCATGACTAGAACCAGCTCTATTGGTGGTGTATTATGAATACAGATATTGCAAATTATGTTTTTAGGTATTTGACTTGCCAACAAGTCAAGTGTGAGCACTAACGACTTGGAGGCATATATCATAGGATGTTTATTCCTAGTTCGAAGTGGGAGTGGATCATTGTGGACTTTGTTATAGTATTACCTACCAACGTGGGTGGTTATGACTCTATTTAGGTAGTTGCTTATAGGTTGACCAAGTCAGCCCATATCATCCCAGTTTGAGTGAAGTACACGGTGGAGAAGTTAGCCGAGCTTTATATCAATCATATTGTGAAACTACATTAGGTCCTAATTTCTACCGTCTTCCATCGAGGTTACTCATTCACTTCATATATATTGAAGGCATTGCAACATGTTTTGAGTACTTGGTTAGATATCAATACAACATTCAATCCCGAGACATATAAACAATCCAAGCAGACAATTCAGGTGATAGATACATTCTTTGAGTATGTATGATTTTTTAGTGCTAGATGTGATCATCATTTGTCCTTTAAAGAGTTTGCGCATAACAACAGTTATCATTCCAGTATTAAGACAACCTCTTTTAGGCATTGTATGATAGACAACGTAGATCTCCAATTAGATGGGTTGATTTAGCTAAGATGGACTTATTCGTCACAAACTTTCCTAGAAATGCTATGTAGAAGGTTCGTATGATCCATGGTAGAGTATTGACATCCCAAGTTGATAGAAGAGTTATGCGGATCAGAGAGTTTGAGCCTTAGTTTTCATGGAGGATGATCATGTTTATATTTGAGTTTCACCAATGAAAGGTGTGACGAGGTTCAGAGAGAAAGGTAGTCTTAGCCTTTGCTTCATTAGACCCTTCAAGATTTTGAATTGTGTGGAGAGGTGGCATATAATTTGTCCATTCCACCTAGTTTGTAAGTTGTTCGTCCCGTATTTCATGTCTCCATTCTTCAAAAGTATGTGTCAGATGCATCCCATGTACTTTCCCTTGATTCAGTTGTGTTTGGTCAAGGCTTATACTTTAAGGAGGAGCTTATAGCAATTTTAGATATGCAGGTCAAAAATTGTAGGACAGAAGAGATAACTTTAGTAAAGGTGAAGTAGAAACATCATTCGGTTGGTGAGGCTACTTTAGAGACAAAATTTTATTTGCGTGCAAGATATCTGGTCGGTTTTTTTTTAAAAGTTTCATGAATTCCGTGTTTTGCCCCTAATGTTATACGCCCTGAGTCATTTCTGATTGAGTTTGAAAGATTAATTTTGAACTATGAGTTAAAAATTGAGAATTTGGTATGTTTGTGAGTTCTAATGGACATGGTTTTAAGAAAGTAGTTTTTGGATCTTTAAGAGTTTCGAGTGTCGGAAAAGAATTCCATTTATTTCGTTAGTCTTAAAATCGTAAATATTATTCATGAGAGTTTTCATTTTTATATTCTGAGTTTTGTTGAGGATTTGAGGTCTGAAGTTGTGAAAATATGGAAATTTTTGATTTTTTGTTTGACTATGGTCAACTTTTGGGGTAAAGATACTCGAATTAGGTTTTCAAGAATTTCATTGTGTTTTACGGATATTTTTTTGGCCTAAGTGAGGTCATGGTTGATTTTTGAGAAGTATCGATTATTCTTTAGCCTTTTTAAGAGTCAATTAGTTTCTTTTGGTTTTCACGAATCTCGGGTCAAGAAGACCTCAAATTTATGTTTTGACAGTTCCATTGACTCCAGAACGTCAAGTATAATTGATTTGCATATTTTTTGTGTGTGTTAGGAGTTCCGAACGAATGCTAAAGGTCATTTCAATATTTTGGAATTTTTTTGAAGTGGAGGATGTCTTTTGGCCTAGATTTTTCAAACGCCAGCCGCTTAAGCGACCTTTGCATAATGGATAGGCATGTCGCTTAAGTTGCCTTCAGTTTTTTGAAGCGGGCTCCTCTTAAGAGATGCTTGTGTGTATGGCACGGTTCACTTTAGGTACCCATTGTCTCTTTGCGACATCATAGAAGGGTTTTGCTGCCAATTTCGGGGATTAAGCGCTATTTCACCATTTTTGAACTTGGAAAATCCGTAGAGGAAAATTTCAAAAGTATTTTATGTGCTAGATCATTTGTTTATGTTTTCTGTATCCTAAGCCTTCATTTTCCATTGATTAATCCTTTGTTTAAAAGTCAAATTGTGGGATTTTGGCGGGTTTTTGTGAAGTTTTTTTTTTTTTTTAAAACCCCAAGAAATTAGTAAAATGGTGATTTTAAAGTGGTTTTGATTTTGTTTTTTTTTAAATAACTTTTATCTAATAAATTACTGATGTCTTTAACATCATTCTCAAGTATTGTTTTCTGGATTCAAACTTCCATTTTGATGTTGGATTTTAAGTTGATTCACCAATTTCTTTACATCATTGTTGTGGGAAGTGTTGTTTCGAATGGATGATTGTGAATACTTTATTATTTTAGATTCTCTCATTTTGGAAGTAGTCCGGAAGAGAAAGAATTAACTCTTGGACTGATTGTTTATTGGTTTAAGGGAAGTGGCTTCCAAAACCGTTTATTCTAGTAAAATATATGTTTCCTTCGTTGCATGTGTGTTGAGGTAATAGGGATGAGGTAAAGGGTGAAATTTGTCTACTTGTTGCATCTAAATGGATAAAAAGGACTTGAAATCATAAGGGATGTGTCCTGAACATGATAATGTGAATTGTCTTAATGTAACCCTTATTGATTGATCGATGAATGCTTGAATGCCTTAATATGGACTTGAATTGTTTAAATTGTTGAATCCTCTATGTGGTGTGATAATTTTTGTTTGGTTTAATCATTGAATATTGGCATGATTCATGTGATTATTTTGATGTCTAGGTCTTTATACCGAGATGTATTATGTAGAGGTCATCGCCAATGAGTGTTATTCTGTCGAGGTCTTCATTAGTGAGTTTTGAGATGACGAGGTCATGCCCGACAAGTATTTATAAAGAGGATGGAAAATAGTTCCAACTAGGTATTTGATATAAAGACGACAGGATATGGTTCAGGCTAGTGATTTCATATAAAACTTATGGGAAATGTTTCCGGCTATAGTTATTTGATATAACGTTGTTGGGAAATGATTATGTCTAGTGATATTGTACCGATACAAACAATTTTCGGCTATTGATTTGATAGAATACCGATGGAAAATGGTTCCGATTAGTGATATTATGATGATGGGAAAGTTGTAATACTCCGAAAGTCTAAAACCTAATCTAGAGCCTAACATGAGTATCTAATAGTTGTAACACTGTTTTAAGGTAAAATATAATATATATAATTCATTTAGGAAGTTTTAGAATCAAAGCGTCAAGAAGCGTCCATGATATCCGGAAACTAGTTCTGGAGGTGTTAGTGTGCCTTAGACTATTTGACTAGGTTTTAGATGTTGGAATTTGATGGAATTTTGGAATAAGGTGTCCAATACGTATTAAAACTGGTTTATAGTAGAAACATCCGGGTATGACTCCCCAATGACCAACCAAAGGGTCCTTGAGGAGGACCCTTCCATGTTGGCTAAAAAGATGTCATGGACAGTGTCTACCAACGAGGGCCAATGACGGGGCGTGGTCCAATGGACGGGGCATCACTGGCCACCGTTGTTGAAACCTTAGCAATTTTTGCAAAAGGACCATTTGGACCAGTCTCTGACACCATCGACGGATGTGCAGGACGGTGGGGGGCAAGGGCGTAGGTTGACCTACGAACCATCGATCGAGGTCTCGTAGGTCCTGCCACTGTTTTACTGTTAAGTTTTATGTTATGTCATTTAATTAATTAAGTGGTTAGTTAATTAGTTAGGGTTTAGGGGAGGTCTAATTAAGATAGTTAATGACTTCTATAAAGACCAAAACCTAATTAAACTAACCCAACTCTCATATTTCCCATAACCCAATTGATCTTCCTTCTTTCTTCTTTCTCTGTCCCAAATAGAAGAACTCCATTGAAGGGCTAGGTAAAAGTGTAAGTGAAGCAAGAAGGGTGATTTTCTCCATCATTATTCATCAATTAAGAAGGTATGAGATCCTTTCACCTTTGGGATTCCATTCCCTAAAGGGTTCTTCCAAAATTGCTTTTCAAAAAGATGATTTCGTATGGTTTTCTTTCTAATACGAATTTGATCTTCTAAATTGCTTTGATTATGATTTGTTTAGGTTATTATGATGTATTATGATGAAATTATGCTAGTTTTTGATGAATTAACCTAGAGTGTGAAGTAGATCATGAAATTGACCCAAGTCCCTAACCCTAGGTTAGGATTTAGTGACGAATTGATGTGTAGTAATTCAATTGACTTCATTAATATGTTAATTTATATTGTGTGATGATATTACACCGATTTTTGGGTTGGATTGGATGGCTGATCGTAAAACCTTGGATGATGTCTTGTGAAGAAGATGGGGTAAGTCTTGTGATCTCAATCCTTTACTTTGGTTATGATTGCTTGTGTTTAGTGGTTTAGGGTTTAGGGTTTAGGGTTTAGGGTTTAGGGTTTATATGGAAGTATACCATATGATAAGATTGATTAGGGTTGGTATGATGTTGAATTGAAATGTCTTGATTTCTGGCTTGTGAGTTTTTGGTTAGGATGTAATGGTATAAGGATGGTGATGAATTTGCCTATGTGTCCTGTCATAATATGGTTATGTAAATGTGGTAACCTCAGATTTGTTAATTGTATTGAAAGGACAATACTCAAGCAATTCTCTTTGAGCTATTACTATGATTATATAAGGGGTTGGCCCCTATGACCTAAAACTAAGTTATGATTGTTAATAAAAGACATTTCAAAAGGGACTCTATCTTAGCACCGAGTGAATTATACTGAAGAGTGTCCCTTCCCACATAGGGAAGGTAGGTCACTAATTTACTCATGAGATTGGAGACTATAATGCATGTAGAATAAATAAGGTCACAACTACATCTCCTAGTTCTTGAACTATGTTGCCCCCATAGGAATACTATCTAGTGTCCACATAGATGCTATGTTCATGTTTCGGTACTACCTTGGCAAGTAGTACACCTTCTTTCGGTGTAGGGTTCCATGACTCCGGATTCCACATTAACTCATGTGGTCTATGTCGGTTAAGGCAAGATGTTCCCAAAAGGTAAATGAAGTAATAAGTTCAACTCTAACTAGGATGACCTAAGAGGTTTGGCTTAGTCTAGGTAGGGGTATGAGACTCTACCTATATATTGCACTAGTTAGCCTTGAGGGAAGTCTTAGAAGGATGTTCTTATGTGATTGTATCCTTATTAATGTAAATGATATGTATATGTTGATCTTACATGTTAATGACACTATGTGATACGGGTTTCACTTATGAACATGTGGTTGGTATCTATTGCTAAAATATTATGATGTCTAATCTTAATGATATAATATGAAAAATCAGGCATTGCTTGTAGTTCTTGTTTGGTTTAACTGGTTGGGTAAGGTTATGGGGCCTTACTTAGTCATTGCACTAGTAGACTTAATGGGGGTGTATGAGTGATGGTCCTGTTTAGGTTATGATGTTATGAACTCTATTGCATGCTTGTGGATATTATAACTTGATGATAGAGTTGTCTTGATTATGTGCTCAATATTTTGATATGCATGTTGACATGACTAGACTTGGTATTGTTTGTCTTGTGATGTGCAGGGTCTTAACATAAGTAATATGTGCTTATTGACTTGTATTGGTTCTTGAATGTGCATAAGGTATTTCCAAGGTGACTTTGCATGATTTTGAGTAAATGACCCTTTTTAGCATGAATTCTATGTTGTATGTGCATATAATCCTATACTTAGTACAAGTGATGTGTTAACCCCATTTTTCCTTTTTTCCCTACATTTGAGGTTCCGATCGTTGAAGGGTTCGTGACCACTTTTGAAGGAAGGCTTGGAATCATTATCCAAATGTGGGTATGTCCTCAAGTCCGAGGATGATGTCTTACTATTACTCTAACTATGTTTCATTGTTGTAGTCTAAAGACGATCAATTCATTCTACTTGTTCCAAGATATTATTGTAAGCCCTATATGTGGCATTTATACCCTGTGTAAGGGCTTATGCCCATTTTGATTTGACTCCGTTTAGATGGTTTAATATGAGACATCTCTTTTAAACTATATTATGTATGTTGTCTATATGTGGCATAAAAGTAGAAGACTATGTAATCTTCTTATACGAGGAGTCTATTCATTCTCGCTATGAATATATTATGTGTAAGTGGGAGGTCTAAGTAAACCTCATGAAGTAGTGTAGATGAAAAGTTTTAAATTTTCTGCATTTTTAACCTATGAATGTAATGATGAATGCTAAGAGGCTAGTCTTGGTACATATTCTCACGAATAAATAATATTCAGTCCGCAACTCATTTGAACATAAGATTACAAGTTCTCCCGAATGTTTTATTGTCTATTTTATATACATCCTCACAAGTGAAGAACCTTGCAATACATTTATTATTAAATATCCTTGGGTTGAACGTTAAAAATTATGTGATATTAGGATGCTTATATGCGTTATAATATTCTATATAGGTAAGGCTAGAGTCGCACTCTTAAATTGAAATTCCTTTCATACGTTGATTAGTGATAAATGTTCAATCATAGCTTTATTGTCAGTTAAGCATGGCCACGTGTAGGCTGGTATTATAGTTGAATTTCATATTTGGGATTGTCATATACAGACGAAACTCTATTAAATTTTAAAACAATTCATAGATTTATATTCCGCATGAAATTATTTAAATTTGAGGACAAATATTCCCCATGAGAAAATGTGTTACAACCCATGCATTCATGTGAGAATGCATTGTATACATAAATCACTATGAGCTAGATTTGTTATAATTATTATTGATAAGAAATATTTTGAATCCTTACTCAAACACGAATTCAATGAAATTAAAAAAATAGAACTCATGAATAATATAATATCTGTCACGACCGGGGTCTAGACCCTAGTCAAAACCGGCGCCGTTGACCTCTCAGAGGTCGCAGACAAGCCTAGATACGTCATCATTACATCGTATAGGTTAATTTTAGCGAAAAATTTAAAAAAATTGTTTGCTTTGAAGTATTCATAGACTTCATAGTAAGAATTTCATTATGTCACATCAGTTCACCACAACCATCTAATAATGAGAAAATCAAATAAAGGAAATAGTTCATAACTGCATAAATATAAAGTTGCCAAAATGGCACCAATACAACGTCTGAAATAAGTAAGAAAGAAACGCTAGTGGAACATCCTCCACTAGCTCATGCCTGCATCTAAGCTAGAATATAAGAGATAAGCATCCTCGAAAGGATGAGGGCCTACCGAGTCTGAATTAATGCTCCACGTCCGGATAGCTTCAACGTAGTCTCGTAAGCTCTAGCGTCCACCTGTACCTGCACCTAAAAGTAGAGTATTGTATGGGATTAGTACACACTTGTACTAAGTATGGGTGTATGCAAGCACACACCAAGGACATGCATGATTAAGGAAAGCTCTCTCCTAACGATATGAGTTATGGAAAGCCAAGTCAGTTGGTCTTGACAAATCAGATTAGGAAAGTCATGCTATTAGAGTAACATGCATCATCATTCTTTTCATATTGCACACAACACATAACATTATTCATATAGCACAAACATATACCACATATCATTCGTTTATATTCCATGAGACCTTGGAATCATGGACTTAACATTAGGACTTCCCAAAATGAGGGCTCAATATATGGGACCTCAACTTCGGAGCCTTATTTAGCAAACACAGAGTCTGCTTCTTTAATTTATACGTACGTCACAGTATTCATTTCATTCATTCGTAGGCTAATGTAAACACCAGCTATACCTAGGATGAAGTTTAAGACTCTCATCGAGATCATGAAGTGCAATGACAAAGAAAGACCTAATGTCATTACCTGAGTCTAGTTTCACCTCCTGATTGTCTTGCACGTACATCTTGAGTATCATTCCTTTCATTATCTTTCATACATTGAGGAACTTCAACTTTAACCGACATAAATCATGTGAGCATCATGAAATCCGGTGTCTTCCCCACACCGAAAAGAGGTGGAGTCACTGGCCAAGGTGAAACCAAAACATCCCTAGATCGCTTAGGTGGAAAAACACTAGCTAGTTTTCTATGTTGGCAGCATAGTTCAAAGACTAGCAGATTTAGGGAGACACATACCCACCTTGGTGGACAGTCTCATCTCATGAGAATTACGTGAACCTCCGCACTTCCCGAAAGAAGGCATCACCACTCATAGCTAGCCTATCGGTGCTCCGTTTAAAGTACCTATTTCCATTCAACTCATACATCATCGGAGCTTGCTTCTAGCATGAGGTAGTCATAGCTCATTAGATGATTCATCATCTCTTCTTTACGTATTAAGTGTGAATTCTCCTTACACTTACATATAAAGTGTGATTCAGACTTGTCTCTTAATATTCAACATTCTCTTAGGTGAGTACTTTTACTGACATTATATAGGCGTAGGTGCAGCTTGTTTCACTTGCACTAGCCTCATATTGTGCTACCACCCTGTTTTTTCTTAACATTTTTTCATTTCATCTTTACTCACCTTTCATTATTTGTTCATCGTATAACATACATATGCTCTCTTGGAATTTACATTGTGGGACATTGATTCTAGGCGTAGATACATCTTGTCTCACTTGTACTAGCCTATCCTCATGTAGCCACTCTTTCTTTGCTTATTCATCGTTTAGCATATATGTACTCTCTTAGAAATTTCATTTAGTGACATTGATTTTTAGGCTTAGATGCAGCTTGTCTCACTTGCACTAGCCTATAGTCATGTAGTCACTCTTTTTCTTTACATATTAACTATGAATTCATTCTTAACACTTTCTTTTGGAGTATACTTGAGATTTTACTCTACATCATTCCACCCTCCCATAGGTGAGTACATTTGGTAACGTTTTCTTAGGGTTGGTTGAGACTTGCCTCACCATTCATATTAGCCTCTTATCATGTTGTCACTATTTTCATTAGCATCATAGTATAACATAATTACTCACCTCATTACGTGAATGTTCATTTCGTCATATACCAATGCAGTTGGCCTTTTAGTGTGTTTCACACTTTTACTTCACCCTCCTGGGTTCACATCATTTCATTACATACATCTTATGTTTACCTACTTTTAAACGTACGCTGGACTAATGGATCCTTACGTACAAGCCATGAGGCTTCGTTCATAATTCGTCTAAGTGATTCATACTTACCCAAAATTATATGGTACAAGACTTATGCATCTTGTAGGTATGCCAAAGTCTCAATTTCCGATTCCCATAGGCAGCATTCATTAAATATTTAATCACGTAAGACTTATGTGTCAATACGGAATTTAGCAAGGGAACCCGATTTCAAATCCCTTGAGCAACACTTAGTCTTATATTTAATTTTGATTTAAAATTTAAGCTTGGGGACCCGAGATCGAATCCCAACACCTACATTCTTTTTCTTTCTTTTCTCCTTGACTTTTCTTTTTTTGACCAAGAGGATGTGGGATCGATCCCCCACAACCTCATTTTATTTTTCTTTAGTCCTCTCCTACTTTTCTCATCTATCCGAGGGGTTGTGACAAACAACCCATTTATGATCAGGGTCCCCTGGCTGACATAAAGTTTCAACATAAAAATAAATTGCCTCGTCTTTGGGAATACTTAATAACTTAAGTGGGGGTTCTTGTAAGTGGGGTCAGGCATAAAAAAAGTAGGAATGGATAAATAACACATAAATCGAGGGCTATGCGGATCCTCAAACATATATGAAATGGAATAAAGATGGACCTATTTATTTTCTCTTTTTCGTTTGTTTCTTCACCAGCCTTACCCCATTTTGAATCCCCCTCACCCCACTTTAATAATTAGTTTTTCAGCAACCTTCATATAGTGACGTCTCGGGTTCAATCCTTGATGAACTCACATATTTAAAATAAGTTTTTAAATCTACAATTTTTTTCCAGTAACTTAGCCGGAGTCATTATGGAAATTGGATCACGTTTTCCAGTCCAATTTCTCAACATTTTATATGGTAGATTTTAGGACAAATTCGTGAAACACTTCGTACATTATTAGGTGAAATTTTGTGGTTACATTTAGCCAAGAGTATTCACTCAATTTATCAACATCATACCTCATATGAACATCACGATTTTTTCAAGCATTTGCACATAAAATACAAGGATTCAACATGCCTTTTTCACACTTCGATTTATGACCAATAGTTACGGCCTACACCATGCACACACATACTTATCACATAATTTTGGAAAGACATAATTATCAGTCACATAAGTCCGAACATACATACATGAACATAATCATCACGAAAACACGTTGCATCCCTAATTTCTACCAGAAAACATACCCAACCTACAATAATCGATGGGAGCTAGTGACAAGGACATGCAACGGGGAAACATTCATAGTTTTCGGATTAGAATTTGACTGAAACTTAGGGGTCTCTTGGGAAAGGGACCAAGAGGAAGAAAACCCATACCTTTTGTTGATCAACACCCTCCAAATCTTTTCCAATGGCATCCAACTACACAACACCAAATCCTCACCACCAAACTTCAAGCACAACCCGTCAAGAACAATGTTTTTGCTTTTCTTTTTTAGTTTAGTTTTTCTTTTGAGTTTTAGCATTCAAGTTCTTCAAGAGTGATGAACTTTAATTTTGTTCTTTTACTGATAAAGAAGTGTGATAATGAGAGTGGATAATCGTGAGAAAGAGAGTGGAGGTTTAGACGTGAGAGTAGCTTAGGAGTAGGAGTTTTAGTTGAAGACTTAGTCAAACTAGGACTCCTTGCCATTTACTATTAAAATCTGATTTTTTAAAGGCTTAGGTGAAATGACTAATCATGCCCTTACTTAAATGAGATAATTAATACAAATTAATTAAATTTAACGTTGCTTCCACCAAGGATCGAACCCGGGTGAAGCTTAACTTGCGAAAAAGGTCAAATTCGGCCAACCCTACCCGAATTGCCCTCCTTTTTATTTTAATTAATAATTAATATAAATACTTAGGGTAATTACAATATTAACCCTAGCCTGGAAAAGACCATTTTACCCCTAGACCCTTCAAACCTAAGATTACCCCTTTCAAGTCCGGTAAAAAATCATCCGGGTGAATATCTTCAATTCTGGTGCCCTACATGGCTGGTCCCAACCTTGCCTAGCTCAACTAACTCGCCAAGTTGGTTGGCTTGGCTAGTGAATATGTTCTGAGGTATGGTTCCTCGCGCAACAAGCCGTGTGAACCCGGTCTAATCTAGGCATTCTAGGTACGTTTAGGATTACTTAACATAGTCATTTTTGGGTTGTTACAATATCAACTTGATTCGAGTTGATACCTAACTCCTGCTTTAGTGTGCAAGTTGAATTAAGTTAATATATCATAAAATATCGAGTCTCTATTTAGAATATCTATTTAAGTCTAATAATGGAGACAGAATTAAGGTGTAATAATCATGAAAGAGAATGTCGCTGAATAAATTCTTTACATAGTTTAAAAAGAGTTATCTAAGTAAATGATATATATATATATATATATGAGACCTTAAAGATGATCATAGGTGGTGTTATATTCACGAACCCTTAGTGATGCCCTCTAATGTAGTATATTTATGGGTCATTGATGATGTTGATATGTTGTATTATATTTGTGAGTCCTTAATAACACCTCTTTGTTCTATTATATATATGATCCCTCGATGATACCCATTTATATATGGAGTTCAAAATTTAATTACCTGAAAGTCCTTCATGATGCTTATTTATTATATCATTTCTTTGAGTTCTTGATGATGCTCATACGATAAAACAAAAATCTTTTATGTCATAAAATTGTATTAACTATGACTATAATGTTTAGCAAGACTCTTTTGTTTTAAGGTTATTTGCCTAATGTGGCAATCAAAATATAGACTGACTCTTATACATGGTGTTTGTTAAAACTGAATATATGTTTATTCGTCCCTTATATATTTGTACATTTAATTTTGTAGACGTCTCATTAACAGAGGCTATGTATTTTGTGTTTCTTATTTAGGTAGAGTCCTAGGAAGACCTTTTCAATGGGAGTTATTGAGTTCAATATTTTAGTTGGTGAGCTGTTTTCTTTCTAGAGTTGTCAATCTAGAGTATTAATTTTCTCTTACTTATGTAGCAACAACCTTGTTATGTATCTTATGACTCTAACAGCTCGGTATTCGAAAGATCTATAAATAGAATGAACTAAATTGGAAATAAGCTAAATCTAGAAATTTTAAAGTTAATCTTAAGAAGTAAATTTTTGCTCAACTTCAATGGGCATAACATTCAATAAAAGATTAGTTAGGTGGCGTCGTGCACCCCAACAAGTTCTCCGTATTTCAAGGGCTGGCGTGGTGCGCTAGGGTTGTGTGCCCCCACCCTTGCTTCGTCGTTTAGTCTTTCTGAGTTCATCCAAAGGGTAACTTTAATCCCCTTTGATCCTAAACACTCTAAACTACTTCTAAACAATTAGAAATCGTTCAATAAAGAATCACACCTTAATTCATAATTCAAATTTAAGGTAGAACTAAGAGTGAAGTCTTGAGAGTTCATTTGAGTCAATTTAATAAGTCTTTCACAATCTTTTAAACTAGTTTAATTAACTTGAGCACTGAGTTTGAAGGAGAGTAAATTTTGACTCATTTTCATTAAATTGGTATACGAGAAATAAGTATTACAAAGATTAACTGCATTTATGTAAGATAGGAAACACCAATTTTCCAAAAGAGTTCATGAGCATTTTTCACTATTATCTCTTTTTTGAGAAAGAATGTTGAGTAATTAATGAGTCCACAATTTAGACTCATTTAAGGCTATATTTTGGGAGGTTAAGTGTCCTCAAAAGAAAATTTTGTCTCTAAAATATATTAAAACCTTGAGTTTAAGGTATTTAGACATGGACACAAAGGCATGGACACAATTAAGCAAAAAAGAACAAAGTCATCTTAAAGAACAAAGAAATGATGATCTCATAATCGCCGAACCTATTGGTTGTGTCGTCAAAAAGTCTCAACCTCACCTTTTGTTCTAGTGAGCTAATACTTGAAGGAAGGATCAAATCGGAGATTAAAAGGCACAGTCAGTGTGTAGCCGAGCAGTTCCGTAAAGCAGTAGTATGTCGCCTAATGATCCAAAACACGAAGATTTCGTAGGCTAACATAAGACAACGATGAACATACAAAAGGGTGTATCACCGAGATGATTGGTGATCCCGACTAACTATGCTGAGTGATCCATCGCAACACAACTTTTGAAAACTATAAATAATATTTAATGATATTAGCTTAGTATTGATTTTTATAGTTTTGAACAGTAATTTTAGACTTAGCTTCTATTTTGAGTTTTTCAGAGATCTTGGAAAACTTTGCACTTGAACATTGGGGATTTTAAGATCCTCATCTTGAAGAAATTTAAATTGAGCGTTGGAAATTCATCATCCTAGACTTGATTGAAGAGATAATAAATCATACCCGGTTGATGATACTTCTATTTGGTTATCATTGTTTTCCTTTTCTTTTTGTCTAGTTAAAACCCCAATTCATGGGGTATTATTTTGTGAATATGAGGTAAATCTATTGTTGGGTGTTGCTTATTGTTTGTGTATTCGCTGCTTAAATGTGATTTCACTTAGTAGTTGTGTTTGAATTTAATGAGGTTGTACTTTCAAATATGATTTCACCTTAGTATTTTCTGCTTGCTCGAGAGGAAGGTTTTAAAACTAAGACTACAAAGTTGATAGCCAATTGTGATTGAGACGTCAAGGGTTCATCTCGAGAGAGTGATTGGGCTAAGGTGGAGGTTGTGCTTAAAAGCGGCAACTCAGTGTTTGAGAGAACCCTAGTTGATTCGGGGTAAGTTGCTTGAAAGAGAATTTACCCCCACTAAAGTCTAGCATGGTTTCATATATTCATCAATTTACTGTTAATAGCAACTACCCTTCGGTGTCTTTTATCTTATATTACGGTCACATCCGAAGAATCTTCTTTGACCATTAGTCTCTCTTATTGTTTCTACTATCTTTTAAAAAATTTATTCAATATCAACCCCCTTCCCCCATAGCTAATTGTCGCTTGTGTCACCCCCTCTAATTTGTTATGTTTGTATTTGATAATTTCATGTAGCTATGACTGACATAACTTGATTTGTTCTTGGTTGAAGTATTCTCAATACCCCTCCCTGTGGGAATAATGCCAACCCTTGTTTGGGTTATGTATTAATTGACGATTGTCGATACTAACTATATGATGAAGTATCTTAGATGATGTCACCAATCAAAATGGCTCCATTTTGGCGAGTGGTGCCTTGAGAATCTTTAGTTAAGTAGAAATTTTGTTCTAGTTAGTCATAGTGATACTAACGTTACTTTCTGTTTTGTTTTGCTTGATGTGTTATTGTAAAAAGAGAATAAGAGTATGGACAATAGAAATGGTGGAAAATCAACTGATTCGAGCCAAGAAATGAACAAAGAATTCATGATTACTACACTTACAAATCAACTGGACGAGTTGGCCACCAAAATTGCGAGGTAGAAGTCCAGTGCAACAGAAAAGGGAGGTACCTACCCCGTCATGAGGAGAAAAAGTCTAGACACAGTGAACAATTATGTTCAAGATACTGTGCAAATCATTCTCCAAAAGTTCTTCATAGAGTGACGGATGAAATAAAGGATAATGTTATAGTGTTAAATAAGATGGTTGGATCTCACTCTAGATCTATCCAGCTAATCAGAACACTCATGATTCATGTAGTGCCTCATATCCACACAGATGATCACTTGGGGTTACCTAGTGACACTAGGGACAATCTAATAATGGAGAGTGAGCTAGGACTTCCGTTGTGCCACGAAATTAACTAAGGCGCTTCTTGAGAGGCAACCCAAAGTTTTATTGATTTTTGTTTATTACAATAAATAATGGGGCATTGATTGTGCAATGTAAATTGTGGAAAGTGTTGAAAAGTACAGGTTTGCAAGCTGAAAATCCAATTGGTGAATCGTGTAAATGCTTGGCGATCTCAATATTGTTCACTATTTGGACCTCAACATTAATTGAGGTCTTCTAAATCATGGCGAGGTAAGTGACATATCGGCGTATCCCTGAATGGTTTGTCAACCAAGACTAACATCCCGAATGGGCAAAACTTAACTATTTTATTTACAAGCTAATAGTTTAAACTTCCGCTTCATTTATTTTGCCTCTCTTTTTAGTCATGATTTCTCATCTTATTTTAGTCATCAAAATTGAGCTCGAAGCGGATTACTTTGCCGCCTAGCGTTTCAATATTGTGTATTCGACATAAAAGGTTAGTTTTTCTGAACCCAAGATTATGTTTTGAAATTTTGAACTCTTTTTAAAATGATTGTATTGTATTGTTGTGTGGTGGGCCTATCTAATAGGAATATATTTTCTTAATGCCAATTTTAAGTTAAAAAATTTTCCCGTATTGTTGTGATTATAAAATGCACATAATTTTTGTGCTTTTAAATTAATGAAATTTTATTTGATTGAGCTTTTATGTTTTTAGATTGATTGGGTGAAGTCTAAGTGACATGTGTGTGTGTGTTTAATACAGTTTATTGCTCAATGATAGAGCGGGTGAAACCCTTATTAAGGGCAATTGTTATAAGATGATCAAATTTTATAAAACTGGGAGACTCGAGTATTACAGGGCGATGGGTGCTATGGGTCTCAGCCTAATTTTACTATAGCACGCTTTGATTTTGGGGGTTGCCGGGTCGAATTAGAGAAGATAGGTGTAACGACCTGACAGCACCCCCAAGTCATCACACGACGTACTTTACCTCTCAGAGGTCTTGCACAAGCCTCTCAGCATTCATTCATCACACACACACACACACACACACACACACACACACACACACATTTATATATATATATATATATATATATATATACATATATATATATATATATATATATATATATATATATATATATATATATATATATATATATATATATATATATATATAATATGTATATCTATATATACATGTATATATATATATGTATATACACATATATATATAGATATTATATAGATATACATATATATATATATATATATATATATATATATATATATATGAAAAGTAGTGCAGAATTAAAACTTTTCACAATAATAGTCAATAAGGATAATCTTTTATAAAACGTAAGAAAGAAACCGAGTCTTATCATAATCCATCTTAGACACAAGACAATATCATCAATTTAAACCCCTTAATGCAAGAACGCATGCTTAGAATTCGAAATAGGATTTTAAGGTTCTTGGAGATCTTTGAAAAGCATTGGGAATTTGCTCCGTGAATAAAAGAAGATTCAGGATGAAATCACCATACCTTACTAGTATAAATCCCACGAAATTGATGAAGAAATAAATGGAACCTTCAATCCTAGATCCAATTTGACTCTAAGATTTCATGGAGTTTTGAGACAACTTCTTTTGAACTTGGGGTTTTGATTTTGAAGCATGAATTCTAAATCTAGATTTTAGTGTTTTAACTAGCTTAAAATACACTAAATAACCCAAAATAACCATCCCTCTATTTAATTTTCTGAGGGTGGAATTTACCAAACCACCCTTCGCTTGGCCGAAACATTGAAGGAAAATGCAGACCAAACCACGAACCCCCATTGACGAACATGATGAGGCGTACTGCTGGTCCATACTTTTGTCAGATTCCCTTTATTTGGAGGCTAATCTCCCACATTTGATGGGGCGTCGTTTGCATCCGTTAATGAGGCTGTTTTTGCGTCTTCTTATCAAACGTTTGGGTCCTTGAAGTGGTCCTTGGGGAGTCGTATTTCACGACCGGGGAGCACCCCCTATACGTAACCAGCGTCGTCTTCCTCGGATTGGACTAAGACTAGCCTCTTAGCATTCGTCATAACATATCATAGGCCAAAGTACTGAAAAATTAAAACTTTTTACATATACATAGCGAGGTTTACACAGACCTCTCACATACTACTTATAGGGAGTTTACATAGACTCCTCGCATAGGAGTCTTACTTAGGCTTCTCTTATAAACAACATAACAAATATACGAAAGATAGTCTAATAAGATCGTCTCACATAAAACCATCTAATATAGTACAATGTTAAACTTTTCCATTATAACTTCAATATGCCATATAGGCTTACAACAATGTATCAAATTATAAAAGAATGAACAATGTCTTTATGACAATACGATTACAAAGCTAAAATGTGGAAAAGGTAACATCCCCGAACATGAGGACCTACCAACACTTGGAGAAAAGAGTCGAAGTCTTCTTCAATCAGCCTTCTAGAACCTAAAGGGCCAGAACTACATAATTGTAGAAAACATAGGAATATGGGTTAGTACACCACTTGTTCTAAGTATGGAAACAATGCACATAAATCATTTGAAAGCTTGCATGAAAGGGACCATTTCTTTAGAAAACTTGCTAAGTCATTTGGAAAGCCTTTAATGCACATACAAGAGAGCATATACAATATAAGTATCACAATAACATAAATATGTTCATAACCAAATTCAACTGCAACATAAATCCATATCAACATTTCATAATAACTCAAAACTACATAACATACTAAAGCCTTACCAATAATTACACCTGAGCCTACAAGTGAATGCTCATGTAAAGCCTCATAACCCCGCACAACCAAGTAAACAAGATAGGAGATCATAAGTAATGCTTTGCTTCATACAACATATCATCAAAGGTAGTTATTACCACATATAATAATTTAGACCAATAGCATATTCATCAACATAGTCAACATCATATAAGAGTATCATCATATAAATTCAACATTTCATATTACATGATATCATAATACATAATTCAATCTCCTACGACTCCTTTTAGAGTTGACTTGTGCAATGTCGAGGTAAAGACTCATACCGCTACCTATCCTAAGTAGTCCCCTCAAGTCATCCTATCAATGTCCTTTTTTATATTCATTTTGTCATTCATCTTACTTTCAGGAACAATTTCCTTAACCGACATAGACCACATGAGCTAAACATATAATCCGATGCTATGAAACCCTACACGGAAAGAAGGTGGTCTACTAGCCAATGTAGAACCAAAACATAAACATAACATTCTAGGTGAATCCACTAGCTAGTATTACTATGGGGGCAACATATTTCAAGAACTAGGATACATACTTGAGACCCTCTTTATGCATTTCGCATTGTAATATCTATCTCATGAGTACAATAACCCTACCTTCCCTCATTTGGAAGGGACTCTCCTCACATCAGTCACTTTTTGAAATTTCTTTAATACTTTATTAATCATCATAACTTAGTTAAGCCATAGGAGACTAACCCCTTGCATATCATATGATTAGCTCTTTAGGTATTGCATGAGAATGTCCTTTCAATATAAGTGATTTACAACCAACCTTATATCATCATACCCCTAATCATAATCTCACAATTCATATAGTCAAGACATTTCATCACATTCATCATGACATCACCTACCTAATCTAGTCACATGCAACACTTCAATTGAAGATTATCGTCAAGTATAAACCATTACAATTCAAGTAAGGAGTCAAGATCACAAAGTCCTACCAATTCACCTTCGTAATCCATCTACAAAGACCTCACCCCAAATTAACCACGTTCATCCATCAATATAATCAATAAAATCATATAATAGCATTCAATATAAGAACTAAGTCAATTGTATTACTACACATCAAACAAACCTTAATTGATAACTTAGGTTTTAGGGGAAAAGGGTCAAATCATGATTTCTTTCATGGAACCAAATAAAATACCAAGAAATACCATAATTAACCAGTAATAAATCATAAAATATCCATAATAGTCAAAGGAAACCAAGATCAATTCAATTTGAAAGATCAGTTTCAGAATAAGAAGAAAACCCATGATTTTATCAATTTTGGAAAATCAACTTTGAAAAACCTCTTGGGAAAGGATTCCCAAGAGAAAAGATCTTCCATACCTTGTTAATTCTTAAAGATTTAAGAAGATAAATTTAAATTCTTGCATCCCTAATGTCCTTGAAGATTTGTCTTCTATGGAGTCTTTGGGGGAGAGAAAAAGTAGAGAGAAGCTGTAGGAATTTGAGTTTGGCAATTGAGGAGTGTTAGGTTAGTTTAATGAGGGTTAATTGTTATATATCCCCTTAAATAACTAAATTAAACACCCCCTAAAATTTAATTAACAACCTAAGGAAATAACTAATTAATTGACTTAACTTAAAATTAGGCAGCAACCCAGACCCCTCACATATGAGACCACGTCGACGCCCCGTAGGTCCATCGACGGCCCGTGCTGGCAAGGCATATATTAGATCAGAGACTGCCTTTTGGACCCTTTTTCGAATATGGCTAAGTAATAACCAGCGAATACCATCGATTGGCCGATGACCCATCGACGGCTCGTCAATTGGGTCATTGACTGCTAGTGCCAAGTTATGCAGTTTTAGGTCAAATTTAAGGGTCCTCTCCAAGGACCCTTAGGATGGTCCTTGGGGAGTCATACCCACACATTTCGACCATAAACACACTCTAATACCTGTTTAACACCTTTCTAAAAAAATGCATCAAATTCCGACTTATAAAACCCCATGAAACATGACAAGGCACACTACTAGTCTCCGGACGTCTCAGACGTTTCTTGACGTTTTTACTATAACACTTCCTAAATATTTCAAATACATTATTTTATGCCTGAAACAGTGTTCTAAATATTTGCTCTTAATGAGAGTCTCTAGATTAGGTCTTTGACTTCCGGTGTGTTACATATCCCCCTAAGGAACATTCGTCCCCGAATGACATTAAAAATCTTTTCATAGGGAGAGGTAACTCAAGACTAGCAGCTCAACAAACAACATCATATTACGACATGAGTTACAACTCGAATCAACATATCAACATGGCTTTTACATATAGAAACTTAAAAACACATTTAATACATATAAGAGCTCAACATCACAACATGATAAATTACCTTCTCAATATCAGCATGAGCTCAACATTATCATCAAATTACTTATACCAAAACTAGTTTAAAAAAACATTAACAATCTTAATACAATTTCATGAAGGCAATAATACACAAAACACAAATAAGTGCAAATTAAGCCAAAGAGCATTTTCACATGAAAACTCGTTTTAGCATGAACAACTACCATAGATATGCATATTTTAGAAAAATTAACCCAAATTCAAGGTTATTTGTTATTTTCATTATTCATAGAAGTGACTAACTTTAATTATGAAAAAGATAAGGATCATGGGACATCATGTCGGCCTCGTCCTTCCATGTTGCTCCCTTAACTAGGTGGTTTCTCCATAGGACTTTAACGGAGGCCACATCTTTGTTCCTCAACTTCTTTACTTGGCGATATAAATTTCCACCAAAACCTCTTCATAAGAAAGGCTCTCATCCACACCTAACCCTTCATTTGGGATAATGGAGACAAGATGACCAGTACACTTCTTTATTATTGAGACATGAAATATCGGATGAACCGAATACAGTTCACTAGGTAATTTCAACTCATATGCAACTTTTCTGACCCGTTGCAAAATCTCATAGAGACCCACTAATCGGGGACTTAATTTCCCATTTTTTTCGAATCTCATCACCCCTTTCATAGGTGAAATCTTCAAATACACCATATTACCTACTTCGAATTCAATATCTCTTCTTCTATTGTCGGCATAGGATTTTTTCCAACTATAGGATGTTTTCAACATATCCCTTATCACGCAAACCTTCGCCAAAGCTTCATAGATTATTTCAGGACAAAGGAGTGAAGACTCACCAACCTCAAACCACCCAACCGGAGACCTACATCTCCTACCATAGAGTACTTCAAATGGATCCATTTAAATACTCGAGTACTAAATATTTTAATATAATAACACAATCAATGGTAGGTGATTGTCCCAATTCCCTTTGTAATTTATCACACAAGTTCTTAACATGTCTTCTAGGGTTTGAATGTTATTGTAAGGTATCGAAAATGACTTAGGTAAACTAGATCCTAACATGGTGGTATAAGTTCCTATAATGGTATATTATGGTATTGAGCCTATGTCTACAGTCTTAGGTGATTTGGAAGTAAAACATTAAGGGACGACTAAGACGCTCGACGACTAAGTCACCTATGTGCCTCATATGTGGTTTTATGTGATTACGTATGATTCATGAAGTTGTGAAGTCCTTAAATGAGTTATTATAGTGTATATAGGCAGTGTGTCAACTTTCGTGATGTTTGGAGGCTAAACGCTCAAGAACGTCCATGACGTTCGAAAGATGTGTCTTGCAATGACCTTGTGTGTCTAAGCATGTTTCATTGAGTTTTACGTGTTCATTTTGGGTTAAATTCATGTGAGATGTCCTAAACTTGTATACGTTCATGTTTGTGTTGGAAAGGTCCGGGCAAACATCCCCAAGGACCATCCAAGGGTCCTTGAGAAAGGACACAAAGTTAGTGGCCAAGACTGTCCAAGACAGCCCACCTATGGATGACAATCGACGCCCAGTGTGTCAATCGACGCCCCGTAGGGGAGGTTTCATCGATTGGCACTTAATATTGGGGGAGATGAAGCCAAATAAAAGCTTCATCCAAGACCACGGACCAATAGGATGGTCCGTTGGTCAAGGGACAGGGCGTCGATGGGCAACCGTCGATCGGGTCTGTCCCTGCGTGCAGGCCACTGTTAAATTGAGGGGTGAACTTGTAAATTCACCCCACGTCCAAATTGAAGAATTGGAGGTTCCTTGATGGTCTAATGGGTATTTTAGACATCTATATATGTCTTTAATACTTAGAAGAATTCATTCTTCCAAATCAAAACCCCAAAATCCCTTAGAAATTCTTTAGAACTCCATTGAAGCCAAAACTCAAGGAAGAGATTGGATTGGAGATCTGAGTGGTGATTATTCATCAAATTGAAGGATTAACTTAATTGAGGTATGGTTATTTATCCTTGAAACTCTATTCATCAATGAGCCCAAATTCAAAAGAAGTTTTCTAAAGTTTTCAAAGATGAACTTGACCTATTTCATGATCTGGCCATGGTTCTAGCATTACAGGTTTTTAATCATTGAATATTTATTGAATTGTTGTTATTAAGATGATTTTAACTTAACTGACCTATGAACCCATGTAATTGATGAACCCTAGTTTGTTACTACATTATAGGTTTAATGATATTGGTTTAATGCTTTTGAGGCTATAATACAAAGTAAGTTCTTCATATTCCTTAACCATGTGCCTACATGGGATGTGTCCAAGTTCTACCATTGGCAAGTAGAACAACCTCATTGGAATAGGATAGAACTCCGGATCCCATGTTTATCTACCATGGTCTATGTCGGTTATTGCCTATTCTCATCATGTGGGATACCTATTAGTATTAAAGAATTTCTATGAAGTTTAGGTAGTGGTATGGGAAGCTATCTAGACATTGCACAATAGTCTTTGAAGATGTTAGTAAGAGTCCCTAGGCCTTCTCCAAGACCATTACTTGAATGTCCTTATGTGATGAATGTCTCTTAATTGAACTAAGTAATGTAATGATAAGTTAACTAAGCATGTAAATGATGAGTACCTAACCTAAGTGACTTAAGAATTCCTTAGTTAAAGTGTGAAGAGGGCATAAGGGATTATCTCTTCATGTCTTATCTATAGAAGTCTTGAGAACGTCTCTAGTTAGGGAAGTTGGTTGATTCTATCGTCATGGTCTAAGCTTAGGAAGTCTTAAGGATTATTTAGGTAACCTTGAAGAGGGTGTATGGGAGTTCTCTTCTAGGAGTACTTAAGTAAGTCTTTTGATAGCCTTGGTAACGAGAATGACATATCTCATATGTTCATCTGATTGATGTATTGTAAGTATGTATGTGTCTCATTCTAAGTAGTCTTAAGTGTAACACCCTAAAATGAACTAAGGTGAACTAGAGCTTCGTGATTATTTATTGATTTAATTTTGTGTTAAAATGAGTTACATTACTGTTCTCAGGCAGTGTGCAAAGTTTCGTTATGTTTGGAGGTCAAATGTCCAAGAACGTTCATGACGTTAGGAAGGTGTATCTTAGATAGTGCTTGTGTGTATTGATGTATTTGAGTGAGTTTTATGTGTTTGTTTTGCTTGAAATTGGTGTGGGATGTTCCTAAGACCTAGATGACTTAGTTAAGGGGTTTAACGTCCAGGTACGACCCCACCTAGGACCCACGAGGGGTCCTAAAAAAGGACCCAAGACTTAGCACCAAGTTTCCAAACCACTACTCTATCGACGGAGGGCAGTCGACTGGCCGTAGACTCAACGACGACCCGTTCTATAGAGGGCGCAGTTTGGGACTTAGTCCTTGAGTCCAAGCCTCCATGTTTCAGCTGTAGACCCAAACGACACCCATGCAGCACGGGCCGTAGTCCAGTCGACGCCCTGTTGCTTGGGGTCCATTGATGGGTCCTACCAAAAGCTGCAACGTTTCACTGTGAAGGCTTGGGGTGTTTTGTAAATTCACCCCAAGCCTTTTATAACCCTAGGACCATATTTTTAGTGTTTTAAAGGTGTATTAAATTAGTTTTAAATCCTAGACCTAGACAAGACCCCTCACTTCAAAATTCAAACTCTCTCTCTAAAGACTAACTCAGCTCTCAAAGTCAACAGTGGAGCTAAAACTCAAGAAGAGCTAGGAGGGCTTGCTTGGACGTGTTTCTTCACCAAAATTAGAGGGTTATCTTGAATTTGAGGTATGGTATCCCTCCTTAAAGTCTGTTCCATTCAAGGAGTCCCTTCTAATGAATTTTCAAAAATGATTTTCAACCCTAATTTCTACTATCTTCAACTCTAAACATGGGTCTAGCATGAAAATGTTTCTAATGAATTGTTAATGATTTTTCTAATGGTAGCTGATGATTTTAAGGATAAAACTTCAATGAAATCATGTTAAAACCTTTTATCAAATGTTGGCTTAAGAAATGGATTAAATGAGCTTAGTTTTGTAATCTTTGAACTTTGGTTTCCTTATGTTGATATTGTTGTTTAGCTACTGCACTAAGGGCTATTTTATGATGAATTATTGAGTAAATTGTAAATAGGTCTGAAGGATTTGGAAAAATGGTAAGTTGGTTATGTTGTGTAAGCTTTAGTTATGAAATGCTCTTGAGTGGTATGGTCCACCTTCTTGGTGGCCGTGTTTACTTGATGAATTTTGTTATGTTTAGCATGTATTGTGAGTGTAGCTTTGAAGGCCTAATATGTGAAATGAAGTTATATTGAAGATGGTTCTTGTATTGTGTTTTGTGAAGCTGAAATTGCATGTTTGGTTTAGATTATGCCTAAATGAAGAATATGATTATGTGAAGCCGTTAAGTGTATGATTTGATGAATGAACGTTTAAAGCATGTATAGAAGTTAATGTGAATGAAATGACGCTTATATGCAAGGTGTTCTCACATTTACAGACACACACTTAATTGAATGAATGAAGGTAAGTTGAGTAAAAAGGGGAGTTTTGGGGTGAACACTCTTCGTGAGATGAGATGAGACCTCACTACATCCTAAGAGCTTTCTAAGATAGGTCGGAGGATGAATACCCTTCGTGAGTTGAAATGTGGTGTTCACTAGTCATCCTTAACCTATAGTTTATATTTTGAGAATCCGTGGGGAGTTATGCCTAGCACCGAGGGGATATGAAGAAGGGGTGGTTACACTTCATGAGTTGAGATGTTGTATTCCAATGTACCTCTTGAGATGAGTACTCCTCATTAGTAGAGAATGAGTTACTTAGTAGCAATCTTCTTATCCATTAACTATGAGCCCTCATAGGTGTAGCTATTGGGAAAGCCATGTAAAATCTAAAAAGTATGACTTTACTCTAGGCAACTGAAGATCCCTCATCGGATAGAGGTTAATATCGGGATTCCATGTCTATCTCTCGTGGTCTATGCCGGTTAAGCTAACCCCCACAAAAGTAATTAAATTACTAAGTCTTCAAAAGGAGTGTTCTACTTAGGTAGGTAGTGGAATGGGACACTAGTTATCCTTTGCACTAGGTAGGCATTCGGAAAGGGGAGTCTTGGTGAGTCTTATGTGAAGTGAATGAACTAAGTCTTCTAAAAGAACGTGCTACTTAGGGTAGGTGGTGGTATGGGACGATATATATCCATTGCACGAAGTAGGACCTTCCGAAAGGGAAGTCTTGGTGCCAAACCTTCTAAAAGAATGTACTACTTAGGGTAGGTGGTGGTATGGGACGCCATCTACTCATTGCACTAAGTAGGCATTCCGAAAGGGAAGTCTTTGGTGTTTTGTTTGGTGTTCTTCTAATGTCCTGTGATTGAGTAGTGACTTGTTCTCTATAGTCGATTAAGCTCATGGTGGGTAGTCTTAAGGATATCCTTGGTGTGTATTGAAGGAGTAGTTTAGACGTTTTCTTCATGTCGTACCTTGGAGATCCTTAGGATAACCTCGGTTAGGAAACTTCTACGAAAATAAGTTCACTTCCTCATTGGAAATACCTTGGAAGTTCACTATTTTTGGAGTCTTGTTAGTTCACTCTAATGTCAAAATGAACTTACTGTAATTTTGGTTAAGTTATTGAAAAGTTCTTTCTTTGGTTAAAATTATGGAAATCCTTCTCTAAGTGTTAAATGATGTTTATTATGATGTTTTGCTTCTAAATTCATGAATGTTTTAATTTTTTGGCATGAAAGATTATTTTAATAAAATGTCCCTTTTTACATTATTTTGCATATGTCATATTTACTACATTGTTTTGTACTAACCCAATACATTTATATACTCTATAAGTATAGGTTTTTTTAAGCAAGGTTGAAGGATAGAAGGAAAACCTTCGGAAAGTTCCTCTCAAGACAAAGTATGTCCTCATATATATGAAGGCATAGTCGTTTTTGTAGTTTCTTATTTAAAGACTTATTATGTATTTCTTTTAATGTAAAGGGCTGTGTCCCTAAGATATTATGTCGTGTCTCTAAGTTTGGCTTGTGACGATGAGATTCTCTAGTATTTATTAACGATTTCATTTTATTAATTTACTGTTGAAAAGTTTTCAATTCCGCACTACTTTTCATGTCTTATGTAATGAACGATACTTAAAGGGCTTGTACAAGACCACAAAGGGTCAAGTACGCCTTGTTACGACCCAAGGGTTCTTCCTAGCGTCTAGGGGGTGCTTGAGGGTCATGACCGACTTGGTATCAGATCATAAGGTTATGGAAAATAGTTTAGGGTCTAAAAGTCTCACAAGCCACATCTAGTAGAGTCTTAGTCATTGGTGTGAGTTGCGACACATCCATGGACAAGAGGCTATAGGATGATAGAAGTTTTACTTTCTTCTCTCTTATAATGTCGTGCCTTAGAGTTGAGTTCTATAATATGTCTTTTCTCAACCTCTTCTCTTTGTGTTTATAGGACATGAATACAAGGAGATCAACCGCTAGAAGGGAGGAGGGAGGTGTAGCTAATGAGAGGATCCCTCCCTGTGTTGACCAAGTTCCTATTGTTGGCTTAGGGGAAGAGAATGAGGAGGTTCCCCTTCAAGAACCTCAAATGACTTCGGAACCCCAAGAGCCTCAAGTGCCTCCTATGCCTCAAGCTCCTTTTGTTGAAGGTGATATGACAAATGCGGAGTTGAGGGCTTCCCTAATGAACTTTACCTAACTCATGACGGCTCAAGCGCATGTCGTCAATAATCACTTTGTTGCCCAAGCTAATCATGGAGATATACATCAACCTAATGCTAGTACTCCCGCTTCTAGAATTCGAGATTTTATGAGGATGAACCCTCATACTTTTCATGGCACTAAGGTGGATGAAGATCCACAAGGTTTCATAGATGAGGTTTTCAAAGTGGTAGATGCTGTGGGTGTGACCCCTAGGGAGAAAGCGGAGTTAGCCGCTTTCCAACTTAAGGAGGTGGCTCATGTGTGGTATGAGCAATGGAGGGGTGAGAGACGCTTAGAAAGAGATTCAATTGATTGGGAGGAATTAAAAGAGGCTTTCCTAGATAGGTTCTTTCCCTTAGAGTGGAGGGAGAAGAAGATGGTTGAATTCATGAACCTTTATCAAGGGGGAATGAGTGTGGAAGAGTACTCTCTTAAATTAACCCAACTCTCTAAGTATGCCCCAACAGTGGTAGCCAATCCTATGGGTAGGATGAACAATTTTGTGATTGGAGTGTCTAGCTTGGTTGAGAGAGAGTATCATACGAAAATGCTTCTTAATGACATGGATATTTCTAGACTCATGGTTTATGCACAACAAATTGAGGAGTCCAAAATTAGGGAGATAAGGAAAGAGGGTAAGAGGCCTAGGTCGGATGATTCTAGTCACCAAAGGCCTAAGAAGAGGTTCTATCACCAAGATTCCTCTACGAGAAACAAGGATAGGGATCCAAATGAAAATTCCCTAGGTGGTGGCCATACTTTTGAAAGTTATATGTGTCCTACTTGTGGGAAGCAACATTTGGGTAAGTGTCTTGCCGAAAAGGATGGTTGTTTTAGTTGTGGTAGAAAAGGCCACAAGATGAGGGACTGCCCTAGCATCAAAGCAAGAGGGAAAGATGCCAATCAAGCTTCCCTAGACCCTAATACTCAAAAGAAGAACCCTTCCTATGGGATGGGCGCTAGGAAGGATAACTAATCCAGATTTGATTGTATCGGTAAGTCTTAGCCCTTTATGATTGTTATTTTTATGTTATGAGATGAATTTATATGGTTTTATAGTTCATATGATCATGTCATCTTTATGAATTGCTTAAAGAATGGGATTTTGAAATTTTAAGTATGTTGGGCAGTGTTATAGTGATGTTCACTGTAAGATTTTGCATTTTTTTTAAAAAATTGTTTTTCCTTGAATTGAAGTTTCTATGTGTGTAAAAGTGTTGTATATGAACATGTTTAAAGTTTGAGAAGGTAGTTGCTCCATAAAAGAAGGTTAAGGGTGAGTTTTGAAATTTGTGAAGTTGGTAAAAGTTGCATGTGTTCCTGGTGTTTAAAAGTGTGAAATTGTGCTCCTTCAAAGTTGATGATGTGATCTTGGATGTTTTGATATTGTAATGTGTTATGTGTTTCTAACTGAGTCCTTGTTGTTCTTGAAGTTTTAGTGTCATTCGAGGATGAATATTGTTCCAAGTGGAGGAGAATGTAATGCCCTAAAACGAACTAAGGTAAACTAGAGCTTTGTGATTGTTTATTGAGTTAATTTAGTGTTAAAATGATTTATATTAGTGTTGTTAGGCAGTGTGCGATGTTTGGTTAAGTTTGGGGGTCAAACGTCCAAGAACGTCCATGACGTTTGGAAGGTGTGCCTTAGATAGTGCTTGTGTGTCTTCATGTGTTTGAGTGATTTTTATGTGTTCGTTTTGCTTGAAATTGGTCTGGGATGCCCCTAAGACCTAGATGGCATAGTTTAGGGGTTTAACGTCCTGGTACAACCCCACCAAGGACCCACGAAGGGTCCTAGTAGAGGACCTAATACTTAGCACCAAGTTGCCAAACCACAACTCCATCGACGAAGGGCAGTCTACTGGCCATAGACTCAACGACGCCCCGTCGTCTAGGGGGCGTAGGTTGGGACTTAGTCCTTGAGTCCAATCATCCATGTTCCACCTGCAGACCCTAACGACGCCCATGCAGCACGGGCCGTCGTCCAGTCGATGCCCCGTTGCTTGGGGTCCATCGATGGGTCCTGCCAAAAGCTGCAACGTTTTACTGTGAAAGCTTGGGGTGTTTTGTAAATTCACCCCAAGTATTTTATAAACCTAGGACCATATTTTTAGTGTTTTAAGGTGTATTAAATTAGTTTTAAGTCCTATACCTAGACAAGACCCCTCATTTCAAAATTCAAACTCTCTCTCTAAAGACTAACTCTCTCAAAGTCACCATTGGAGCTTACACTCAAGAAGAGCTAGGAGGGCTAGTTTTTACGTGTTTCTTCACCAAAATTAGTGGGTTTTCTTGCATTAGAGGTATGGTATCCATCCTTGAACTCTCTTCCATTCAAGGAGTCCCTTCTAATGAGTTTTTGAAAAGGGTTTTCAACCCTAGTTTCTGCTCTCTTCAACTCTAAACATGGGTCTTGCATGAAAACGTTTCTAATGACTTAATAATGATGTTTATAACGTTAGTTGGTGATTTTAAGGCTAAAATTTCAATAAAATCATGTTAAAACCTTTTATCAAATGTTGGCTTAAGAAATGGGTTAAATGAGCTTTGTTTTGTAATCTTTGAACTTTGGTTTCCTTATGTTGATATTGTTGTTTAGCTACTGCACTAAGGGCTATTTTATGATGAATTATTGAGTAAATTGTAAATAGGTGTGAAGGATTTGGAAAAATGGTAAGTTGGTTATGTTGTTTAAGCTTTAGCTATGAAATGCTCTTGAGTGGTATGGTCCACCTTCTTGGTGGCCGTGTTTACTTGATGAATTTGGTTATGTTTAGCATGTATTGTGAGTGTAGCTTTGAAGGCCTAATATGTGAAATGAAGTTATATTGAAGATGGTTCTTGTATTGTGTTTTGTGAAGCTGAAATTGCATGTTTGGTTTAGATTATGCCTAAATGAAGAATATGATTATGTGAAGCCGTTAAGTGTATGATTTGATGAATGAACGTTTAAAGCATGTATAGAAGTTAATGTGAATGAAATGACGCTTATATGCAAGGTGTTCTCACATTTACAGACACACACTTAATTGAATGAATGAAGGTAAGTTGAGTAAAAAGGGGAGTTTTGGGGTGAACACTCTTCGTGAGATGAGATGAAGTGTTTAGTAGCAACCTCACTACATCCTAAGAGCTTTTTAAGACAGGTCGGAGGATGAATAACATTTATGAGTTGAGATGTGGTGTTCACTAGTTATCCTTAACTTATAGTTTATAATGTTGAGAATCCGCGGGGTGTTATGCCTAGCACTGAGAGGATATGAAGAAGGGGTGGTTACACTTCATGAGTTGAGATGTTGTATTCAAATGTACCCCTTGAGATGAGTACTCCTCCTTTGTAGTGAATGAGTTACTTAGTAGAAATCTCCTTATCCCTTAATTATGTACCCGCATAGGTGTAGCTTTTGGGAAAGCCATGAACAAGCCAAAAAGTATGACCTTACTCTAGGAAAGTGAGGATCCCTCATCCGATAGGGGTTGATATCGGGATTCCATGTCTATCTCTCATGGTCTATGTTGGTTAAGCTAACCCCTACAAAAGTAATGAAAGTACTAAGTCTTCTAAAAGAGTGTGCTTCTTAGGGTAAGTAGTGGAATGGGACGCTATTTATCCATTGCACTTGGCATGAAAGATTACTTTACTAATATGTCCCTTTTTACATGATTTTGCATATGCCTTACTTAGTATATTGTTTTGTACTAACCCCATACTTTTATATACTCTATAAGTATAGGTTTTTTGAAGCAAGGTTGAAGGCTAGAAGGAAAAGCTTGGGAAAGTTCCTCTCAAGACAAAGTATGTCCTCATATATTCGAGGGCATAGTCCTTTTCTTAGTTTCTTATTTAAAGAATTATTATGTATTTCTTTTAATGTAAAGGGCCGCGTCCCTAAGATATTATGTCATGTCTCTATGTTTGGCTTGTAACGATGAGATTCTACAGTATTTATGAAATATTTCCTTTTATTCATTTATTCGTGAAAAGTTTTATATTCCGCAGTACTTTTCATGTATTATGTAATGAACGATAGTTAAAGAGCTTGTACAAGACCCCAAAGGGTCAAGTACACCTTGTAATGACCCAAGGGTTCTCCCTAGCTTCTAGGGGGTGCTTGAGGGTCATGACATTAAGGATCGTTTAGGCATACTTAGAGAGGGTGTATGGGCGGTCTCTCTCTATGTGACTTAAGTGAGTCTTAGGATAGCTTTTAGTGAGAAGATTACATGCTACAAGGTGTCTTAAATGAAGGAATTCACTGTAACAATGAATTGAGTTGCTGTAACGTGACTGCTTAAAGTGTGACAATGGGTTTAAATGTTATCTTATGTGTTTCTAAGTTGATAAATGTTGTTCTTACGATTATATTATGATATTAAAAAGAAAAGATGGATATTTCCAATAAATGTCCGTTTTCATGATTTTTATGCATTATGTCATACTTAGTACATATGGTTGTACTAATTCCATGCTTTTATCTATCTCTATAGTTGTTGGTAGGTAAGAAGCTTTTGGGAAGCAAGACTTGGATAATACCATCGTTCAAGTGAAGTTGAAGTATGTCCTCATTTTACTCGAGGGCATAGATGTTTTTCATTTCTTTTATAAATTATTTGAATATACTTAGTAGTACTATATTTTGTATTTCGTATGGGCCGTGCCAAAGTACTCTTGTGTCTAAGTTTTATGAGATTGAGACTTAGTATTTTCTACTACTTTTACATGAAAGAGTTTTTAAAGACTATGATATTTTTGTGAAAACTTTTAATTCCGCACTACTTTTCACTATGTATATGCGATGAATGATATGAAAGGGGTTGTATAAAACCTCCGAGAGGTCGAGTACGCCAGTTGCACTACAAGAGTGACATATATTCTAGGGTGTGGTCTTGGGATATGTCAAGCTTCGTATCAGAGCATAGGATGTGAAAGTAGTCTGAGGAATCAAAAAGTCTCATAAAGTCACGTCTAGTATAGTCTCGACCATCGGTGTGAGTCGTGATACATCTATGAGCGAGAGGCTATAGGACGATAGAGTTTCCCTTCTTTTCTACTCCTATGTTGTGCCGTAGAATAACTGTTATGAGTTTCCTTCTTAATGTGTTTCCTTGTGTTTCTACGAGATGAATACTAGAAGGATGGCCGGTAGAAGGTTGGAAGAGGAAAGGGTGAGTGAGGAAGTTCCTCCTCAAGTTGAGCAAGTTGAGCAAGTTCCTCAAGATGGGAAAGGAGTCCAAGGTGCTCAAGGTTGTCAAGTGACTCCCCAAGGTGATCATGTCCGTAATGTGGAAGGAGATAATGAGGTTCCGGTGGATCCCCCGGAGTTGAGTAATAGAGATATTAGAGACACTTTGCTTGCTTTGGCCCGAGCCGTGACTACTCAAGCGAATTTGAGTTTGGTGCCTACGGTGAATGCTGTGAAGAGAACTATGACCTCTAGGTTAAGAGACTTTGTGAGGATGAATCCTCCTATCTATCTTGGCTCTAAGGTAGGTGAACATCCCTAAGAGTTCCTTGATGGTGTGTACAAGGTGTTGAGTGCTATGGGGGTTACATCTAGGGAGAAATGGATTTGGCTTAGTATTTATTGAGGGATGTTTCTCAAATTTTGTAGATTCAATGGAAGGATAATAGGCCGGTGGAGTCGGATCCTATTGAGTGGGAAGAAATTAAGCAAGCTTTCTAGGTAAGTACTTTCCCCGTGAGAGGAGAGAGTTTAAGATAAAGGATTTTATTAATCTCAAGCAAGGCAATATTAGTGTTGAGAAGTACACTTTGAGGTTCTCAATGTTGTCTAGATATGCACCGTCTTTAGTTTCAAATCCAAGGGATGAAATGAGTCATTTTGTGACCGGGGTCACCGACATAGTGAGGGAATAATGTCGTACGTCTATGCTACATGATGATATGACCTTATCTAGACTCATTGTGTATGCACAATCTATTTAAAGAGTCTTGATACACTCAAATTACACTTCCCTAAAGAAGATAAGCGGTCGTATCAAGTAAAGAACCAAAATTTTAGGTTGCGTTGATCCCACGAGGAAAATGGTTTAGACTTAACTTGAATCTACGATTAGTTCTATTTAGTCAAGTCCTTTCCGAAAATAAACAATTAAAGGGGAGATTTTGTGTAACAAAAGTATTTAATTAATTCTAAGTAAACAAGTAGCAAGTTCAAATATTTGATGTTTATCAAGTGATGAGAGAAACTAGGGTGTAAGTGTTCCCCATAGGTTCATAACGCAGTAACCCTAGCTATAACAACTCTTCCCAAGTATCTTGCATGCAAAGTGGTAAGTTATGTATCCTTAATTCCTTGTTCCGGCAACTAGGGAATTTCACTCCGCACCTTGGTCCGCCTACGTGTGTATACTTTACTAAACCTTACCTTTTACCTCATATTAAGCATCATATTCAATGTATGTTTAAGTTACTACGTCGCACCAATTGAAACTAGCCTATTAGATAGTGTATACTAAATCTACGTTGATAATTCTTTTCTTATTATCTACCTCCTTGGTCCGGCAAGTAGCAACAAGGCGAGTTCTAACGTTGGCCACCGTTAAAAAGACTTCTAAACGAAAGAATTATCCATATATGCAAGAAACTATTCTAGAATTGTTATTTTAGCTAGTTTTACTTTGTTAATTACCCATGGTTCCCACAACCCTAGTTGTGGATTTAGTTACCCATGCTAAGTATTACACAATTCATGATGAATAAACAAGAAATCATATACTTACTTTAACAAGTCTAAGAAAATCCAGAAAATACCACTTGAATAATGAATATCTTGTAAGAAACGATTCTGGAAAGTATAAGTATTTTCCAAAACCCAAAATTTTCTTCCAATAACACAAGTCTCAAAAAATAATAAAAGAGTCTAACCTCAAAAACGAGGTTTTTAGTCCTTTTTATAATAATAAAACCATAAAAATAAAAGGAATCTATTTAAGGAAAATTCTGTCCAAAACGCGTCTGCCGTTGATTGGGTCGATGGAACGACGGACCATCGACACCTTCCGTCGGTTAGTACCTCAAATATTTCTCAGATTTAACTTTTCAACACTCTCTGTTACCATCGACGGACCAATAACATGGTCCGTCAAGAGACCTACAGTCCGTCAATGGCTTTCGTTCCTCCATACTTAGTGTTTTCTTCGAGCCGGGTACTAGGACTACTTTATGGTACCACCGACGGTTAGCCATGACAGTCCGTCAGTGGGTCGACAGACCGTTGCTCCTTTCGTAGCCCCACACTTGGTCAGATTTCTCTGATTTGATTTCATCTTCTTGGATCTTTAGTCGGCGATCATCACCTACGTACCGTCACTGGGTCGACGGACCGTCGGTGGCTCCGTAGGTCATCCTTTCTAAAAATTTCATCACAGTCTTCAGCGTTTTTGTTCTGGACAGTTTTCCTGCAAACACAGAGAAAAATACATTAAAACTTCTACGAAAAGGCCTTAGACACACACTAAACTTAAGGAAAAAGAATTGGAAGTACCGTAAAACCAAGGTACATCAACACCCTCAACTTAAATTCGTTGTTTGTCCTCACGACGCACTATGACTCACCACAACACCTTTGTACACAAGTATGTTTATTTAAACTTTCACAATCTTCTGGCTATCAATCCCGATTATTTTCATTGTTTTTATGCATGATATCACTCTTAGGATTATTAATGTGGATCAGAGCATGACAGAGACTCACTACACACTGACACCTCTCCTCTTTTATCTCTCACCAAGGTACCAACTTTCCAATATTGCAACTAGTGTCTTCACTTTAAAAACAACATCCTCCTTTTTCACATAGTGATTTCAATTTGAGTATAAGGATTTCTTTTCAACACTCGCTCTCAGAACCAATTCACACCTAGTTGATACTTGTCGCCATAGGTCTGCCCTTATTTTCACTGCTTTAAGTTCACCATATTAAACTCTCAGGATCACGATAGGACTTTCTTAGATTGTAATGTAGGCTCAGGGTCAGGTAGGGTACATATAAATACATTTTAGTGACTTGTTACCCTCCTTGACATAATGGCTTAGCGTTCTACCTTTTCATCGTTTATTACGCCCTACTCTTCATATTCTTATATTCTTGGCCTTGCTTTTCTCCTTTCTTTCTCCTTTTGTGTAAATGATTCTTCTTTAATGTTTTATTTTCAAATATTCAAATTTTTCACTTGATTTCAACTTTTCTTGAGTCACTTTTCTTTACTTTTTTTTTTAAACTCTTTCAACCCCACTTTCCAGAATATTTCTCATAATAGCCACCCTCAACTCATGGCTTTGCCATGAGTTAAGGTACACAATACCCAAAGTTGGGTCAGGGCCAAGATGAGATTATTTTCTGCATTAGCCACCCTAAACTTATGCTTTTGGCATAAGCTGAGGTGCACATGTCCAAGGAGGGAACAGGGCCAACACATTGTACCCAGAAAAGATAAGTTGGGGTAGAAAAGAAAGGTCCGTATTAAGTTCAAATCATTTGGATCAAGAAGGGATTAATTTTATTTGGTTTTGTTTTATTTAGGCTAAAGATTGACTATCTTGAACAAGGGCCTATGATCCTTTCCTAATTTTCTAACATGGATTACTTTTTGCAGGACTAACCGAGCAAGTTCTAGCTTAGTACCAACGGTGGACTATTCAACTTTCCTCACAGTCACTTAACACCTCATTACCCTACCAGATTATTATAAACCTAGTTCGAGCTTTAGATTGAGGGTCATGTAGTGGTGTATCTCTATGTCATGCTTAGAGTCACACATTCATCATTCACTATGCCTAATCATGCAAGCATTTTCTTTAAAACAGGATATCATTTTATTTAGCCATCATGCTTAAGATTTCACACATACTTTGTACAAGGTAATAACATGTCGGTTCAACAATAAAAACAATAAGTCTCTTGGGGGAAAAGAACACAGGCAAGAAAACCCCAAGAGATGATCATGATTTGGGCTACTCAGACTTCACCATAGCACTCACTTTCCATTTACCCCACCCCCAACAAAAAAAACATGCAATTGTCCCCAATGCATAAGAAATATGAAACAAGGTGGTGGGTGAAGCAAACCTGAGGCGCATAGCGCCGATGATCAACAAGCTAGAGGGTCCGGATTCCCGAAACCCGCTCCCTCGTAAGTAGGGACACCATCAGTAGTGTCCGCAGCAATGACAACACCCTCAATAGTGCTACTCTCAGCATCAACAATCCTGGAGCTAGACGCCCCAGCAGGCACCTCCTGAGCCCTCATCTATCGGGCCTCCTCATCAATCAGCGAGGCTCTCCTTGCAGCCTCTAACTCAAGACGCTCTCTCTTCCTAGCTCGGGTCTCATCATCCTCTATGGATCGGTGCCTCTTTGTATGCTCACGTGGCAGAGGCGGTGGCGCATCAGTTGTTTGAAAAATGCAGCCAACACCGTATCCTCAGCAGGCTCCGTAGATGGGGCCTCAGACTCTAGAACCCGGGCCTCCAGAATGGCATCCATATCTGCTCTCACACTCGCCACAGCAGCCTGGAGAGTCGTCAAATCTACAGTAGGGGCTGGGCGGGCGAGCACCCTCAACTCAAAGGCATCAAGGCGCTGGGGGACCGCCAGAATCTTTTGCTCAGTCTGGTGGGCGATCTTTCTCTCTATATGCTCCTCCGCCTCAGCAATGGACTTCTGCATCCAAGGCTGGATATGATGCAGAAGGTGTGGCCATTTGAGGCTCTAACTTCTCGACCCTAGCGATCGGGACCAGTGCTGCAGATGGGGTGGAGAGGGAGGAGCTCGGATTTGTGCTAGTACCCGGGATAGACTCAACTGGGGTGGTGTCGGTAGGCTCTGATGTAGCCTGATCAGCCCCTCGGGCTTGCTCTACCGTGTCTGCCAAGTTCTCACCTAGCGGTTGCACCTCCACTCTGGGTCCTCTGTTGGGTGCCGCCTCGTTGGCCTCATCCCGGATGAGACCGATATCAACTACCCCAGTGGGAGTCCTCAGAACATCAATGTTCCATATGGGCACTCCAGTAGACCTGCACAACTCAAAAATCAAGTAGGGGAAAGGGTAAGTGGTGGTGGCCTTAAAGGCCCTCTCATGAATGACTGACAACAACAGTCTCGGAATGTCCACGTCGAACCCAGCAACCAAAGTAGCTACCAATACAGCCCTATCCCATGTAACAATGTTGTCAGCAGCAGTGGGGCATAAGCAGTGATGGACCAATAACCAGATAAATTTTCCATGAATTTAAGGTTGGCCTTCTTGATGACCTATCTGGGCTCCAGCACCCAATCTGCACCCTCGCCATCCACAGAAATGTGATGTGCTATCCATCTCTTTGTGGTCTCTCTCAGCCCCAGATTACGCTGAAAATGGCCCTCCTTAATTAGCTTCCACCGATAGTCAAACTTGGGGGTAAGGATCTCCCCAACAGCGGCGGCAAAATTTGGTACGCTCAAATTACACTTCCCTAATGAAGTATAAGCGGTCGTATCAAGTAAAAAAACCAAATGTTAGGTTGGGGTCGATCCCACAAGGAAAAAATGGTTTAGACTTAACTTTAATCTACGATTACTTCTATTTAGTCAAGTCCTTTCCGAAAACAAACAATTAAAGGGGGGATTTTGTGTAACAAAAGTATTTAATTAATTCTAAGTAAACAAGTATCAAGTTCAAATATTTGATGTTTGTCAAGTGATGAGAGAAACTAGGGTGTAAGTGTTCCCCATAGGTTCATAACGCAGTAACCCTAGCTATAACAACTCTTCCCTAGTATCTTGCATGCAAAGTGGTAAGTTATGTATCCTTCATTCCTTGGTCCGGCAACTAGGGAATTTCACTCCGCACCTTGGTCCGGCTACGTGTGTATACTTTACTAAACCTTACCTTCTACCTCATATTAAGCATCATATTCAATATATGGCTAAGTTAATACTTCGTACCAATTGAAACTAGACTATTAGATTGTGTATACTAAATCGACGTTGATAATTCTGTTCTTATTATATACCTCCTTGGTCCGACAAATAGCAACAAGGCGATTTCTAACGATGGCCACCGTTAAAACGACTTCTAAATGAAAGAATTATCAATACATGCAAGAAACTATTCTAGAATTGTTATTTTATCTAGTTTTACTTTGTTAATTACCCATGGTTCCCACAACCTTAGTTGTGGATTTAGTTACACATGCTAAGCATTACACAATTCATGATTAAAAAACAAAAAATCATATACTTACTTTAGCAAGTTGAAGAAAATCCAGAAAATTCCACTTAAATTAATGAATATCTTGTAAGAAACGATTCCGGAAAGTATAAGTATTTTCCAAAACCCAAATTTTTCTTCCAATAACACAAGTCTCAAAAAATAATAAAAGAGTCTAACCTCAAAAACGAGGTTTTTAGTCCTATTTATAATAATAAAATCCTATAAATAAAAGGAATTCTACTTAAGGAAAACTTTGTCCAAGATGCGTCTGCCGTCGACGACCAAACTGACGGTCCGTCGATGGAACAATGGACCGTCGACACCTTCCGTCGGTCCATATTTCAAATCTTTCTCAGCTTCACTTTTCAACACTTTCGGTTACCATCGACGGTCCAACAACACGGTCCATCAAGAGACCTACGGTCCGTCAATGGCTTTCGTTCCTCCATACTTAGTGGTTTCTTCAAGCCGGGTACTAGGACTACTTTCTGTTACCACCGACGGTTAGCCATGACAGTCCGTTAGTGCGTCGATGGACCATCGCTCCTTTCATAGCCCCACAATTGGTCAGATTTCCCCGATTTGATTTCATCTTCTTAGACCTTCAGTCGACGATCATCACCTACGGACCGTCACTTGGTTGACGGACCGTCGGTGTTTCTGTAGGTCATCCTTTATGCAAATTTTATCACAATCTTCAGCATTTTTGTTTTGGACAATTTTCCTGCAAACACAGAGAAAAACATATTAAAACTACTACAAAAAGGCCTTATACACACACTAAACTTAAGGAAAAAGCATTGGAAGTACTGTAAAACCACGGCACATCAAGTCTAAAGTTGAAAGGATTGCTAGAAACTTGAAAACAAGTGGTGCAAGTTATCAAGGGAAGCCTAGATACAAAAAGAGGGCTCACACTCAAGAAGAATCTAGGAGTGCTATGTTCAAGATTGAGAAAGGAGGTGGTTCTCAAAATGGCAAACCTACATGTGTCACTTGTGGAAAGAAACATTATGGTGAGTGTCAATTGGGTACCGGTAGTTACTTTGGATGTGGAAAAGATGGACACAAATTTAGAGATTGTCCTAATAGAGATGGTATGAAAGTTGCTCATAATGTCCGAAAGGATGATGCTACAACAAAGAGACACTTCTATGCACTCCGGACTAGAGAAGAAAAGCCGGATGATAGTGATGATGATGTTGGTAAGTCCTTGTATTTCTCTTTCTAGTAATATGAGCTCCTTCTAAGTGGGGGAGTATGGTTATAGATGGGATAGAAAGTCCTAGAAGTTTGTTGCATGTGCATGGTGTTTAGGAGTTTTGTTGGAATTGAATTTCATTAAATTCTTGCATTGTGTATTTAATGAAGACATGATCATTTTGTAAAAGGTGTTTATATGATGTTACATTGCATACTAGCATGCCTTTATCATGAATTGCCGAAAAGATGCATTTTTAGAAAAATTGCACAAATCACTGTAGGTGCTGCCTGCTTACTGTGAGATTTTTGCTAAAATTGACAACTTAATTCTTTGGTCTAAAATTATTGTAATGTTTTTAGAACTGATGTGTATAAGTATTATAATGAATATAAAATGAGAGTTTGCTATTTGGAATGAAGGAGGTGAGTGTTTATAGCATGATGATTTATAGAATTTATTCTAGTTTCTTGTTGTGTTGTCAATCTCTTGACTATGTGAAATTGATGTTTTCTACTTTATAATGTACTATGTGGTTTGGTTTTGATATTCTAGTTGAATCTCTATTCTTGGAAGTGTTCGGAGAGTGGCAAGTGTCATTCGAGGATGAATTTTGTCCAAGTGGGGGAGATTGTAAGGTCTCGAAAATGACTTAGGTGGACTAGAGTATAACATGGTTGTAATGGTTGTATAAGGTCTTAAAATGGTCCATTATGTGGTATTGAGGCAGTGTCTAGAGTCTTAGGTTATTTCGAAGTAAAATGTCAAGGGACGACTAAGACGTTCATCGACTAAGTCACCTATGTGCCTTATATGTGGTTTTATGTGATTATGTTTGATTCATGAGGTTGTGAAGTCGTTAAAAAATGAGTTATTGCATTTTATATAAGCAGTGTGTCAAGTTTCGTGAAGTTTGGAGGTCAAAAGCTCATGAATGTCCATGACGTTCGAAAGATATGCCTTGAAATGACCTTGTGTTTCTAAGCATATTTCATTGAGTTATACGTGTTGTACTTAATGTTAATTAGACTTCAATTATGTTGTGATTGATTTGGTCCACTTATGATGGTGGTGTTATGTGATTGATGTGGCCTTGTTGGCGTTATTTTAAGTATTATGATGATCATGGCCATGTCGGCACTACTTGAATGATTATGATGATGTGTGTAGTTTATTATTTGATGTATGATCATATATACCGATATGTGAAGTAATGTGAATGTATGTGTTCTTCTATTGATGTTATATAACGCCCCAAAATGAACTAAGGTGAACTAGAGCCTCATGATTGTTTCTTGAGTTGATTCTAAGTTAAACGGAGTTAGTTTAGTGTCCTTAGGCAGTGTGCAAAGTTTCGTGAAGTTTGGAGGTCAAACGACCAAGAACGTCCAAGGCATTCAAAAGATATGCCTTGAGTCGACCTTGTACGTCTAGACGAGTTTCGTCGAGTTTTATCTGTTCGTTTTGGATGAAATTCATGTTAGAGGTGTTAAACTTATAGATGATCATATTTGGGTTGGAAACGTCCGGGAAATTATCCCCAAGGACCATCGAAGGGTCATTGAGGAAGGACCCAAAACCTGGTAAGCAGGCTGTCCCAGGCAGCCTTGGCGACGGAGCAGTCGACGGCCAGTCATGGCTGAAGGTTACGTCGTGGGGGACTTGTTAAAGGGTGTAGAGGGGACCCTTGGCAAGCCTCTGAAGTTTGCAACGGATGGTCAAGACGGGCCGTTGCACCCATGACGCCCCGTCACAAGAAGGTCGTCGCAAGTCTGTCCCTGTGCGCAGATTTTTCTGCCAAGTTAGGGGTGAACTTGTAAATTCACCCCACGTCTAAATAAGAGTTTGGACGGTTTGTTAAGGGATTTTTGGGTATATTAAATGAGTTTTAAACCCTAGACCTAGACAAGACCCCCCTCACTTCTAAATTCAACTCTCTCTCTCTAAAGAAACTCTCTCAAAGTCACCATTGAAGCCAAGGCTCAAGGAGGGAAAGGAGGGCTGCTTTGGACTTGTTTCTTCATCAAAATTAGTGGGTTTCCTTCTCTTAAAGGTATGGTATCCATTCTTGAATATCTTTTCATTCAAGAAGCCAATTTCCAAAATGTTTCTAACTTTGATTTCTAGTATGGTTCTTCTTGTGTTTACGTTCTAATGGTTTAAATGTATTTATCTTGGTTTGAATTGATGACTTTGATGTTAAAAACTCCATGAAACTCTTGTATATGCATACTTCAACTTTTGGCTTGAAAATGGGTTATGTGAGCATGATTTGAGTAGGGTATGAACTTGGGTCTTCTTGTATTTGTCATGTTGGTGTAGCTACTTCCCTAAGGACTTTAATATGGTGAAATATTTATAAATTGATTATGGGTGATGATGGTTTGATTTGTTGATGAGTTGCTCTCATTGTATATTTCTTATTATGAATTGCTATTTGAGTGGTATGGTCCACCTTATGGGTGGCGGTGCTAATTGATGAACTTGATGTTACTTAGTATGTTTTGAGTATGTGATCTTGAAGGTCTAATATGTGAAATGAAGATATATGGGAAATGGGTCTTGTATTATGTTTGATGTGGCTTGAATTGCATGTTTGACCTAGTTTATGTCTAAATGAAGTGTATGATTATGAGAAGCATGTAGAGTGTGCAAATTGATGAATTAAGGTTAAAGAATGTGTAGAACTTGATTATAATGAAGCGATGCTTATATGCAAGGTGTGCACATGTACACACACACACTCTTTTAAGATTTGTATTATGCCAAGTTGAGCAAAAAGGGGAATCTTTAGGTGGACATACTTCGTGAGTTGAGATGTAGTGTCTAGTAGCAACCTCTCCATTCCTAGTGAGCTTTCTTTGATAGACTATTATGTTGAGAAATCCGTGGGGAGTTACGCCTAGCACCGAGAGGATATGAAGGGGAGGTGGATTGCACTTCGTGAGTTGAGATGTTGTAATCCAAAGTACCTCTTGAGATGAGTACTCCTCGTTAGTAGAGAGTGAGTTACTTAGTAGCAATCTCCTTATCCCTTAACTATGTGCCCGCATAGGTGAAGCTATTGGAAAAGCCATGTAAACGCTAAGAAGCATGACCTTACACTAGGCAAGTAAAAATACCTCATCCGATAGGGGTTAATATCGGGATTCCATGTCTAGCTCTCATGGTCTTTGTCGGTTAAGCTAACTACCACAAAGAATTGATTTGAAACTAATTATCTTGTATATTGTTGAATTTGTGTATGTATGTCGTGAAGTGCTCAATCCACATTAGTTACCGAGTAGGAGCATTGAGTGGGAGTGGTAGTATGGGATGCTACTCTCACATTGCACTTGGTGTGACCTATACCTACTATGGGAGAAGAGTACCTTCATGAAATCCGTGTGAATGAGTACTATGGTGTAGTGTTATGGATGATTATTCTGGAGTACTTGAGTAAATAGAATCCATTAGGAGTACTAAGTGGGAGTGGGAGTATAGGATGCTACTCTCACATTGCACTTGGTATGACCTATATTTTCCATGAGTGTCTTGCATATGTTAGCCAAGGGAATGGATTTGATTTCCAACGAAGTAAGCCTAAGATTTGGTAGTTTTAAGGGTCGCTTTGTTGTGCTTTGAAGGGAGGTGTAATGAAAATCCCTTCTTAGCTCACTTTAGGGAGTCTTAGGATAACCTTGGGTTAGGGCAACTTCAAAGGAAAAAGAGTTCATATGACTTTGACCGTGCCATTCACTGTAAGGTCTTCATTGTAAGAATCCAATATATTCACTGTGATGCTTTATTCAATTGTCATTGTAAGTTTAGTAAGTTCATTGAAATGTTCCTTTTGATTACTCTAAGTTTTGGTAAGGTTGCCATAAAGTGTTGATTGTCGATCTTATGTTGGTTTGTTTCTAGATTCATGAATATTGCTTTAATTGCATGACAAGTCATTTTTACTAAAATGTCCATTTTTGTATGTTTTCGCATATGCCATACTTAGTACATTGTTGTACTAACCCCATACTTTTCTATACCTTATGAGTATAGGTTGGAAGCCTTTTTGGAGGATCGGAGTTAAAGCTTGGGAATTCTATCTCTCAAGAATTGGGTATGTCCTCATATATTCGAGGACATACTTTTATGTTTCTTAGCTTCTTAATTAAGACTTAAAAATGTATTTACTTTTATTGTAAAGGGCCGTGTCCCTAAGATTCCAAGTTGTGAGTTTAAGTTGGCTTGTGACGATAATATTTTCCTAGTATTTATGAAAAGACTCTTTTTATTATTATTATCGTGAAAAATTTTAATTCCGCACTACTTTTCATGCTTTATGTTATGAATGCTAGTTAGAGGGCTTGTATGAGACACCAAAGGGGTCAAGTACGCCCGGTCATGATTCGAGGATTTTCCCTAACTTTTATGTGGTGCTTTCGGGTCGTGACAGACTTGGTATCAGAGCATAAGATTTTGGGAAATAGTTTAAGGTCTGAAAGTCTCACAAGCCACATATAGTAGTATCTTGGTCATTGGTGTGAGTCGCGACACATCCATGGACAAGAGTCTATAGGATGCCAGAAGTTTCACTTTCTTCTCTATTCTAGTATCGTGCCTTAGAGTTGAGTATGTAAGGTGTCTTTTCTCAACCTCTTCTTTTTGTGTTTTTAGGACATGAATACTAGGAGATCGACCGCTAGAAGGGTGGAGTGAGGTGTACCAAATGAGAGAGTCCTTCCCCGTGTTGACCAAGTTCCTATTGTTGGCTTAGGGGAGGAAAATGAGGAGGTTCCTCTTCAAGAACCTCAAGTGCCTCTGGAACCTCAAGGACCTCAAGTGCCTCCTATGCCTCAAGCTCCTTTTCTTCAGGGTGATATGATTAATGCAGAGTTGAGGGCTGCCCTAATGAACTTGACCCAACACATGACCGCTCAAGCTCAAGTTGTCAACAATCACTTGGTGGGCCAAGCTAACCAAGGATTTAGGCCCCAACCAAATGCTAGTACTCCCGCTTCTAGGATTCGGGATTTCATGAGGATGAACCCTCCTACTTTTCATGGAACTATGGTGGATGAAGATCCACAAGGCTTCATAGATGAGGTTTTCAAGGTTGTAGATGCTATGGGTGTGACCCCTAGGAAGAAAGCAGAATTGGCCGCTTACCAACTTAAGGATGTTGCTCAAGTGTGGTATGAGCAATGGAGGGGTGAGAGACCCTTAGAAAGTGGACCGGTTGATTGGGAGGAATTCAAAGAGGCTTTCCTAGATAGATTCTTTCCTTTAGAGTGGAGGGAGAAGAAGATGGTAGAATTCATGAACCTCCGTCAGGGGGGAATGAGTGTGCAAGAGTACTCTCTCAAATTCACCCAACTCTCTAAGTATGACCCAACCATGGTAGCCAACCCTAGGGCTAGGATGAACAAGTTTGTGATGGGCGTGTCTAGATTTGTGGAAAAAGAGTGTCGTACGGCTATGCTTCTGAATGACATGGATATCTCTAGGCTCATGGTTTATGCGCAACAAATTGAGGAGTCCAAAATTAGGGAGATAAGGCAAGAGGGAAAGAGACCTACGTCGGATGATTCTAGTCACCAAAGGCCTAAGAAGAGGTTTTATCCCCAAGATTCTTCTATGGGAAACAAGGATAGGGCTCCAAATCAATCTTCTCAAGGTGGTGGTCATTCCTATGAAAGGGCTAGGTGCCCTACTTGTGGCAAGCAACATGGGGGTAAGTGTCTTGCCGGATCGGATGGTTGTTTTGCATGTGGTAATAAAGGCCACAAGATGAGGGACTGCCCAAACCTTAAATCAAGGGGGAGAGATGTCAATCAAGCTTCCCTAGATCCTAATGCTCCCAAGAAGAACCCTTCCTATGGGATGGGGGCTAGAAAGGATAGTTAATCCGGATTGATGGTTTTGGTAAGTCTCAACTCTTTGTTATTGTTGCTTTTGTGTTATGAGATGAGTTTATATGATTTTATAGTTCATATGATCATGTCATCTTGATAAATTGCTCAAAGAGTGGAATTTTGAAAGTTTTGTATGTTTGACAGTGTTACAGTGAATGTTCACTGTGAAAAATTTGCAATTTGAGAAAAATTTGTCTGCCTTAATTGAAGTTTAAATATGTGCAAAATTGTTGTATATGAGTATGTTTAATGTTGGAGAAGGTAGTTCCTCCATAAAAGAAGTTTAAGGTTGAGTTTTGACTTTGTGAAGTTTGGCAAAGGTTGTCTATGTTGATAAGTGTTGAAAGTGTGAAATGATGTTCCTTGCTAATTGATGCATTGATTGTTGATGTTTTGATCATGATCTAAGTGAATTATATGATGCGAAGAGAGTCGTTGTTGTTCTTAAAAATTTAAGTGTCATTCGAGGACGAATGATATTCCAAGTGGGGGAGAATATAACGCCCCAAAATGAACTAAGGTGAACTAGAGCCTCATGATTGTTTCTTGAGTTGATTCTAAGTTAAACGGAGTTAGTTTAGTGTCCTTAGGCAGTGTGCAAAGTTTCGTGAAGTTTGGAGGTCAAACGACCAAGAACGTCCAAGGCATTCAAAAGATATGCCTTGAGTCGACCTTGTACGTCTAGACGAGTTTCATCTAGTTTTATGTGTTCGTTTTGGATTAAATTCATGTCAGAGGTGTTAAACTTATATATGATCATATTTGGGTTGGAAACGTCCGGGAAATTATCCCCAAGGACCATCGAAGGGTCATTGAGGAAGGACCCAAAACCTGGTAAGCATGCTGTCCTAGGCAGCCTTGGCGACGGAGCAGTCGACGGCCAGTCATGGTTGTGACCCCCGTCACAAGGTTCCGTCGTGGGGGACTTGTTCAAGGGTGTAGAGGGGACCCTTGGCAAGCCTTTGAAGTTTGTAACGGACGGTCAGGACGGGCTGTTGCACCCATGACGCCCCGTCACAAGCAGGTCGTCGCAAGTCTGTCCCTGTGCGCAGATTTTTCTGCCAAGTTAGGGGTGAACTTGTAAATTCACCCCACGTCTAAATAAGAGTTTGGACGGTTTTTTAAGGGATTTTTGGGTATATTAAATGAGTTTTAAACCCTAGACCTAGACAAGACCCCCCTCACTTCTAAATTTAACTCTCTCTCTAAAGAAACTCTCTCAAAGTCACCATTGAAGCCAAGGCTCAAGGAGGGAAAGGAGGGCTGCTTTGGACTTGTTTCTTCATCAAAATTAGCGGGTTTCCTTATCTTAAAGGTATGGTATCCATTCTTAAATATCTTTTCATTCAAGAAGCCAATTTCCAAAATGGTTTTCAAAAGGCTTTCTAAACTCAAACTTCTTCTAACTTTGATTTCTAGTATGGGTCTTCTTGTATTTATGTTCTAATGGTTTAAATGTATTTATCTTGGTTTGAATTGATGACTTTGATGTTAAAAACTCCATGAAACTCTTGTATATGCATACTTCAACTTTTGGCATGAAAATGGGTTATGTGAGCATGATTTGAGTAGGGTATGAACTTGGGTCTTCTTGTATTTGTCATGTTGGTGTAGCTACTGCCCTAAGGGCTTTAATATGGTGAAATATTGATAAATTGATTGTGGGTGATGATGGTTTGCTTTGTTGATGAGTTGCTCTCATTGTATTTTTCTTATTATGAATTGCTATTTGAGTGGTATGGTCCACCTTATGGGTGGCGGTGCTAATTGATGAACTTGATGTTACTTAGTATGTTTTGAGTATGTGATCTTGAAGGTCTAATATGTGAAATGAAGATATATGGGAAATGGGTCTTGTATTGTGTTAGATGTAGCTTGAATTGCATGTTTGACCTAGTTTATGTCTAAATGAAGTGTATGATTATGAGAAGCATGTAGAGTGTGCAACTTGATGAATTAAGGTTAAAGTATGTGTAGAACTTGATGATAATGAAGTGATGCTTATATGCAAGGTGTGCACATGTACACACACACACTCTTTTAAGATTTGTGTTATGCCAAGTTGAGCAAAAAGGGGAATCTTTAGGTGGACATACTTCGTGAGTTGAGATGTAGTGTCTAGTAGCAACCTCTCCATTCCTAGTGAGCTTTCTAAGATAGACTATTATGTTGAGAAATCCGTGGGGAGTTATGCCTAGCACTGAGAGGATATGAAGGGGAGGTGGATTGCACTTCGTGAGTTGTGATGTTGTAATCCAAAGTACCTCTTGAGATGAGTACTCCTCGTTAGTAGAGAGTGAGTTACTTAGTAGCAATCTCCTTATCCCTTAACTATGTGCCCGCATAGGTGTAGCTATTGGAAAAGCCATGTAAATGCTAAGAAGCATGACCTTACACTAGGCAAGTAAGGATCCCTCATCCGATAGGGGTTAATATCGGGATTCCATGTCTAGCTCTCATGGTCTTTGTTGGTTAAGCTAACTCCCACAAAGAATTGATTTGAAACTAATTATCTTTTATATTGTTGAATTTGTGTATGTATGTCGTGAAGTGCTCAATCCACATTAGTTACCGAGTAGGAGCATTGAGTGGGAGTGGTAGTATGGGATGCTACTCTCACATTGCACTTGGTGTGACCTATACCTACTATGGGAGAAGAGTACCTGCATGAAATACGTGTGAATGAGTACTATGGTGTAGTGTTATGGATGATTATTGTGGAGTACTTGAGTAAATGGAATCCATTAGGAGTACTAAGTGGGAGTGGTAGTATGGGATGCTACTCTCACATTGCACTTGGTATGACCTATATTTTCCGTGAGTGTCTTGCATATGTTAGCCAAGGGCGTGGATTTGATTTCCAACGAAGTAAGCCTAAGATTTGGTAGTTTTAAGGGTCGCTTTGTTGTGCTTTGAAGGGAGGTGTAATGAAAATCCCTTCTTAGCTCACTTCAGGGAGTCTTAGGATAACCTTGGGTTAGGGCAACTTCAAAGGAAAAAGAGTTCATATGACTTGGACCGTGCCATTCACTGTAAGGTCTTCATTGTAAGAATCCAATATATTCACTGTGATGCTTTATTCAATTGTCATTGTAAGTTTACTAAGTTCATTGAAATGTTCCTTTTGATTACTCTAAGTTTTGGTAAAGTTGCCATAAAGTGTTGATTGACGATTCTTATGTTGGTTTGTTTCTAGATTCATGAATATTGCTTTAATTACATGACAAGTCATTTTTACTAAAATGTCCATTTTTTTATGTTTTTGCATATGCCATACTTAGTACATTGTTGTACTAACCCCATACTTTTGTATACCTTATGAGTATAGGTTGGAAGCCTTTTTGGAGGATCAGAGTTGAAGATTGGGAATTCTATCTCTCAAGAATTGGGTATGTCCTCATATATTCGAGGACATAGTTTTATGTTTCTTAGCTTCTTAATTAAGACTTAAAAATGTATTTACTTTTATTGTAAAGGGCCGTGTCCCTAAGATTCCAAGTTGTGAGTTTAAGTTGGCTTGTGACAATAAGATTTTCCTAGTATTTATGAAAAGACTCCTTTTATTATTATTATCGTGAAAAGTTTTAATTCCGCACTACTTTTCATGCTTTATGTTATGAATGCTAGTTAGAGGGCTTGTACGAGACCCCAAAGGGGTCAAGTACGCCCGGTCATGATTCGAGGATTTTCCCTAACTTTTAGGGGGTGCTTTCGGGTCGTGACATGTTATTTAGATGATCATGTTAGACTAATGACTATGTGTTCTTGTGTGTAGTCTTAGAGTTGATGCATGATTGTTCCTACTTTGCTATATGAGTCTATAATGGTTATATTGATGGTGATATAGTAGTGTATAGGATGGCTTAAAGAAGATAATGGTTTTTCTTATGTGCTTCTATAATGACATGTAATATATGCTTAAGTGAAGTAATGTTGTGTTTGTTTGGGTAGACTTGTGTACCTTACATGATGCATGTATGCATATGAATATGTGATGTATTGACTTTGGAGTCTAAAACATCTTAGTATTGTATGTATGTATGATATGTGATACCTTGAATGATCATAAGAGGGTCCTTTATGTGCAACCTTAAACATAATGGTAAGGATATGAAACTTGAAGTCGAAAGTCGTAATGGTATCCTTGATGTAATGAATGATCGACTTAAGGTTGATTGGATGGAATGGCATCGTATCAATCCTTAGGCAAGTCATGATGGGCTTCTTGTGGCCATTGTAAGTCAGCCCTGTAACAACCCTGAAAATGGATAAGATAAGAAATGCTTAGTGTGTCAAGAATGCCTATGATTAGACCAGGGTTCACACGGATTGATGCGCGTAGAACCAGACCTCGGAAGCCTTGCTACAACCAAGCCAACTAAATTGGGGAATTAATTGAGCTTGGAAAGGTTTGGACCAACCAAGTAAGGCTCTCGAAAACAAAGATTTAATCGAAGGAGTTTTTACCGAACTTAAATAGAAGGAGTTTTAAGTTTTGAGGGTCTAGGGGTAAAATGGTCTTTTACCAGGCTAAGGGTAGTATCGTAATTACCCTAAATATATATATAATTAATTATTTAATAAGATGGAGGGGCAATTTAGGGAGAGAGAGCCGAAATTGAGCTCTTGAAGTGAAGTCTTGCTCCACCCGGGTTCGAACCTAGGTGGAAGCAATGATTTAACTTGTTTTTATTTAAATGGATAAATTAATTTAATTAATTAATAAATATTAGCTGATTTAAGAAAAAGAAAAATCACATTTTTTTATTTAAAGGTTTAACAAAGAGTCCTAGTTTGACTAATTTCCAAACTAAAACTCCTAATTTTAAGCCACTCTCTCTCACTCTCTCTCTCTCTCACGTTAAACCATTCATTCTCACGTTTTCTCTCTGCCAAAAACAACTTCAAGAACAGAAAATATATGGAAGTTCTTCACACTTGAAGAACTCACACAAAAAGCTAAGAAAACAATGTTAATCCATCACGTTAGGCAAAGGGGAGGAGTCTTCCGTCGGTTGGTGTTGAAGTGTTGGACTTGAACGTGGTTTGGAGAGGTTGGACAGCATGTTGTGTATTGTAAAAACGTCAAAAAGGTATGGGTTTTCTTACTCTTGGTCCCTTTCCCAAGAGACCCTTAGGACTCAGACGAATCTATTCCGAAAACTAGGGTTGTTCCCCGTTTCATGTCCGTGTCACTAGCTCCTATTGATGGTTGTAGGTTGGTATGTCTGCTGGTAGATATTAGGCATGAATTGTGTTTTTTCGTGTGGAATATGTTCATGAATGTGCATTTGGAATTGTACAAATGATAACCTATGCTTTCCGAAATATGTGTTTATGTTTGTGCAATGTGTAGTCGTGACTTTGAACACGGATTGAAGTATGAAAATGACTTGTTTTATTGTTGTATTTCATGTGCACAAACTTTTATTAATCGTGATGTTCATATGAAGTATAAAGTGGCTGATTTGAGTGAAAAACTATTAGTTAATGATTCACGAAATGCCCTAAAAATTAACTCTAAATGTTGATGAAAAGAAGCTGAAAAATGTATCTCAAATTTCCAGCACATTGTTGGTTAATTTCAGCCAAGTAAAGTTCTTTAATAATCTATGAAAAATGAAGAAAAATAAGTGAGGTAACTGAGGATCGAACCCGTGACCTCACCATGTTAAAAATCAGTGAAATAAGGTGAGAAAAAGGAAATATGGAGAGTGAGGATTGAACCCCCAACCTCTTGAATGGATGAGAAAGTTAGGAGTAAAATAAAGGAGAAAAATAAATGATGAGAGTGGGGATTGAACCCCCAACCTCTTGAATGGATGAGAGAGTTAGGAGAAAAATAAAGGAGAAAATAAATGTGGAGAGTGGGGATTGAACCCACAACCTCTTGGATAGGTGAGAAAGTTAAGAGATAAATTAAAATAAAAATAATGAGCTTGTGGGGGATTGAACCCACAACCTCCTTGACTTAAACGAAAAAGGAGAGGAGAAAAAGAAAGGAAATGTTATGATGTTGATGGGAATCGAACTAGGGTCTCCCAAATCTGAAAAATGCAATTATCAAGTTTAAAATAAGATTAAGTGTTGTCCAAGGAATTCGAAATAGGGTTCCCTTGCCCCAAATTCCGTATTGATACATAAGTCATACGTGAATTAAATGTTCAAGAATAATGCCACCTACTTAGATCAAAATCGAGATCTTGGCATACATACAAGATGCATAAGTCTTGTATTACATAATCTTAGGAAGATATGAATCACTTAGACGATATATGAATGAAGCCTCATGGCTTGTATGTATGGACACATAAGTCTAACATATGTTCAAAAGTAAGTGATCCTAAGATGTATGTAATGAAATGATGAAACCATAGAAGGGTTAAGTATGAGTGTAAATACACTAAATGGCCAAGTGCATTGGCATATGATGAAATGAACACTGAAATGATGAAATGAACAATTAAATGATGAAATGAACAATGAAATGATGAAATGAAAAATGAAATGATGAAATAAACAATGAAATGATGAAATGAACAATGATATGATGAAATGAACAATGAAATGATGAAATGAAAAATGAAATGATAAAACCCTAGAAGGGTTAAGTAAAAGTGTGAAACACACTAAATGGCCAAGTGCATTGGCATATGATGAAGTGAACATTCACGTAAAAAGGGGTGAGTAATTATGAAGAGCAAATGTACTAATGTTAATGAATGTGGTGACAACATTATATAAGTCTAATGTAAAAGATGAGAGCAATCTCAAATGAGCCTAAGTAAATGCTACCAAAACGTACTCACCTATGAGAGTGTAAGATAATGAAGAGACCAGTCTCTATGAACACTCTAATGAAAGTATTGAGCTTAACACACTTAATACTAATGATGAGATGAGAAATCATCTAATGAGCTATGATGTCCTCATACTAGAAGCCAGCTTCCATAACGTATGATATGAATGTAATGGAACTTTATACTAAGCACCGATAGACTAGCTATGAGCGGTGATGCCTTCTTTCGGGAAGGGCAGAGGTTCACGTAACTCTCATTAGATGAGACTGTCCGGCATGCCGGGTATGGGTCTCCTTGTATCTCCTAGTCTTCGAACCTATACTGCCAATATAGGGATCTGGCGGGGTTCGATTCCCATGTACGCTAGCATGTTTCCACCTCTTTTTGGTGTGGGAGAGACACTGGATTTCATGATGTTCACATGATCTATGTCGGTTAAAGTTAAAGTTCCCAAGGAATGAATGGGGCCAGCCTCAATGATGCACATAATGAAATGAATGATACCAAATGTGTTAGGATAGGATAATCAAAAGGTTAGTTAGATTCAAGTAATGACATTAGGTCATTCTTGGTCATTGCACAACGAACTTAATGAAAGTCTTAAACTACATCTTAGGTATAGCTGGTGTTTACACTAGCCTATGAATGAAATGAAATGGAGTACGTATAAATGAACGAAGCAGACTCTGTGTTTGCTAATGAAGACTCCCTAGTTGAGGTCCCATCTGTTGAGCGCTCATTTCTGGGATGTCTTAATGTCAAGTCCATGATTCCAAGGTCTCATGGCATATGAATGAATGATATGAATGAAGTTATGTGCTACATGCAAGATGTACTGTATGCTATATGATATGTGCTATGCGTAAATGTTATGTGCTGTGTGCAAATGTGAAAAGTATGATGATGTATGTTATTCTCATGGCATAACTTTCCTATTCCAAATCTGGAAAGCTCATTTACTTTCCTAATCCAAATTCGGAAACTTTCCTAATCTCAATTTGGCAAATCCACTAACTTGACTTCCAAAAATCATGTTGTTAGGAAAGAGCTATTCTTTCTCATGCATGTCCTTGGTGTGTGCTTGCATATACCCATACTTAGTACAAGTGTGTACTAACCCCATACAAACTTTACTATTTTAGGTGCAGCCACAGGTGGGCGATAGAGCTACAGGATCATCGCTGCAGTCATCCGGACGTCCAGCATTCATCCGGAGTTGGTAGGTCCTCATGCTTTCGAGGATGCTGCTGTTTTATATTCTAGCTTAGTTTCAGAGCTGAGCTAGTGGAGCATGTTCCACTAGCGTTTCTTTCCTGTTTTTATTCAAACTATGTATTGGTGCCATTTTGGCAATTATACACTTAATAAGAATTGAACTATTTCTTTCAGTTGCTTATCTCTTAATGTTAGATGGTTGATGGTGAACAATTACGTATTAATGAGAATGTTTTTATAAGTATGTTACGAAACAAAATGTTTCAAATTTTCCGTTAAAATTAACCTATGTAAAGTAAGAATGATGTAAGTAGGCTTGTCTGTGACCTCTGAGAGGTCAACGACGCCGGTCTCGTCTGGGGTCTAGATTCCAGTCGTGACAAAGTTGGTATCAGAGCCATAGGTTAAATTCCGAGAATCATGAGTTAACATCAACCACATTGAGTAGTTTCTAAGTCATGGTAGTGAAGTGCACCACTATGCTGGATTAGAGACTGCATGATGCGTAGGAAAGTTTCCCTTCTTCTGATCTTATTGTGATTTTCCTAATGTCTAATTTTCTTGGTGTTATGAGCGTGTCTAACATCAACTCTTGAAGTTTCCGAAAGATGAATACAAGGAGAAAAGCAAGCGAAGATATTGGAGGAGCAGCTGCTGGGGTAATCCAAGTTTTTCCCCAGGATCCAGCTGCTGGAATAGAGATGCCTGTTAACCCAGATGGGTTGATAGATGATGAAGTAATAACAACGTTGGTATAAATGGCCCAAGCTAGCACTTTACAAGATCAGGTTGTTGGGTTTGATTGATGTGAAGAAGTCTGAGTTGACATCCTACCAGCTAAAGGATGTAGCTCAATCCTGGTATAAGGTGTGACAGGATAGCAAGGCCTTAGGATGAGGTCCTATTACTTGGAATCTTTTCAAGATGGCTACTCTAGAGCCGTTCTTTCCCAGATAAATGAAGGAGACTAAGGTTGAGGAATTCATCAACCTTAAGCAGGGCTCGATATCAGTCAGGGATTACTCCCTGAAGTTCGTAAGACTTTACAGCCCAGGAGAGGCCACCTAATAGGAAGTGTGGCATAATGCATGGAGGAGAATGTATGATGGACCCTAATGATGTTATAGTTGTGGCAAACCGGGTCACATTATGAAGGATTGACCGAATGGGAGGAAATGTAAGAGCTGATAGGGTATACAAGGAGATTGCCACAGTGAAGGTATTGTGGAGGAATCATCTTGTTGAGGGTGCTACGTGGGAGGCCGAGGCCGACATGAGATCCTGCTACCCTCATCTATTCAGTCCTTGAGGTTAGACTTCCTACTCTTAAGTCTAAGTTTCCTTATCTCTCCATTCTTTGTTGCTATTGCTTGATTGTGTATAGTAACTATGTTATGATCTGACTGGCATTACGCTAGATAGTTAGTAGTGTCATTCGGGGATGAATGTTCCTAAGGGGGGGATAATGTAACAACCCTGAAAATGGATAAGATAAGAAATGCTTAGTGTGTCAAGAATGCCTATGATTAGACCATGGTTCACACGGATTGATGCGCTTAGAACCAGACCTCGAAAGACTTGCTACAACCAAGCCAACTAACTTGGGGAGTTAATTGATCTTGGAAAGGTTGGGACCAACCAAGTAAGGCTCTCGAAAGCAAAGATTTTATCGAAGGAATTTTTACCGGACTTAAAAAGAAGGAGTTTTAAGTTTTGAGGGTCTAGGGGTAAAATGGTCTTTTACCAGGCTAAGGGTAGTATCGTAATTACCCTAAATATATATATAATTAATTATTTAATAAGATGGAGGGGCAATTTGGGGAGAGAGAGCCGAAATTGAGCTCTTGAAGTGAAGTCTTGCTCCACCCGGGTTCGAACCTAGGTGGAAGCAATGATTTAACTTGTTTTTATTTAAATGGATAAATTAATTTAATTAATTAATAAATATTAGCTGATTTAAGAAAAAGAAAAATCAGTTTTTTTTATTTAAAGGTTTAACAAAGAGTCCTAGTTTGACTAATTCCCAAACTAAAACTTCTAATTTTAAGCCACTCTCTCTCACTCTCTCTCTCTCTCTCATGTTTAACCATTCATTCTCACGTTTTCTCTCTGCCAAAAACAACTTCAAGAATATAAAATATATGGATGTTCTTCACACTTGAAGAACTCACACAAAAAGCTAAGAAAACAATGTTAATCCATCACGTTAGGCAAAGGGGAGGAGTCTTCCGTCGGTTGGTGTTGAAGTGTTGGACTTGAACGTGGTTTGGAGAGGTTGGACAGCATGTTGTGTATTGTAAAAACGTCAAAAAGGTATGGGTTTTCTTACTCTTGGTCCCTTTCCCAAGAGACCCTTAGGACTCAGACGAATCTATTCTGAAAACTAGGGTTGTTCCCCGTTTCATGTCCATGTCAGCAGCTCCTATTGATGGTTGTAGGTTGGTATGTCTGCTGGTAGATATTAGGCATGTAATGTGTTTTTTCGTGAGGAATAGGTTCATGAATGTGCATTTGGAATCGTACAAATGATAACCTATGCTTTCCGAAATATGTGTTTATGTGTGTGCAATGTGTAGTCGTGACTTTGAACACGGATTGAAGTATGAAAATGACTTGTTTTATGGTTGTATTTCACGTGCACAAACTTGTATTAATCGTGATGTTCATATGAAGTATAGAGTGGCTTATTTGAGTGAAAAACTATTAGCTAAATGATTCACGAAATGCCCTAAGAATTAACTCTAAATGTTGATGAAAAGAAGCTGAAAAATGTATCTCAAATTTCCAGCACATTGTTGGTTAATTTCAGCCAAGTAAAGTTCTTTAATAATCTATGAAAAATGAAGAAAAATAAGTGAGGTAACTGAGGATCGAACCCGTGACCTCACCATGTTAAAAATCAGTGAAATAAGGTGAGAAAAAGGAAATATGGAGAGTGAGGATTGAACCCCCAACCTCTTGAATGGATGAGAAAGTTAGGAGTAAAATAAAGGAGAAAAATAAATGAGGAGAATGGGGATTGAACCCCCAACCTCTTGAATGGATGAGAGAGTTAGGAGAAAAATAAAGGAGAAAATAAATGTGGAGAGTGGGGATTGAACCCACAACCTCTTGGATAGGTGAGAAAGTTAAGAGATAAATTAAAATAAAAATAATGAGCTTGTGGGGGATTGAACCCACAACCTCCTTGACTTAAACGAAAAAGGAGAGGACAAAAATAAAGGAAATGTTATGAGGTTGATGGGAATCGAACTAGGGTCTCCCAAATCTGAAAAATGCAATTATCAAGTTTAAAATAAGATTAAGTGTTGTCCAAGGGATTCGAAATAGGGTTCCCATGCCCCAAATTCCGTATTGATACATAAGTCATACGTGAATTAAATGCTTAAGAATAATGCCACCTACTTAGATCAAAATCGAGATCTTGGCATACATACAAGATGCATAAGTCTTGTATCACCTAAACTTAGGAAGATATGAATCACTTAGACGATATATGAATGAAGCCTCATGGCTTGTATGTATGGACACATAAGTCTAACATATGTTCAAAAGTAAGTGATCCTAAGATGTATGTAATGAAATGATGAAACCCTAGAAGGGTTAAGTATGAGTGTAAATACACTAAATGGCCAAGTGCATTGGCATATGATGAAATGAACAATGAAATGATGAAATGAACAATGAAATGATGAAATGAACAATGATATGATGAAATAGACAATTAAATGACGAAATGAAAAATGAAATGATAAAACCCTAGAAGGGTTAAGTAAAAGTGTGAAACACACTAAATGGCCATGTGCATTGGCATATGATGAAGTGAACATTCATGTAAAAAGGGGTGGGTAATTATGAAGAGAAAATCTGCTAATGTTAATGATTGTGGTGACAACATGATATGAGGCTAATGTAAAAGATGAGAGCAATCTCAAATGAGCCTAAGTAAATGTTAGCAAAACGTACTCACCTATGAGAGTGTAAGATAATGAAGAGACCAGTCTCTATGAAAACTCTAATGAAAGTATTGAGCTTAACACACTTAATACTAATGATGAGATAAGAAATCATCTAATGAGCTATGATGTCCTCATACTAGAAGCCAACTTCCATAACGTATGAGATGAATGTAATGGAACTTTATACTAAGCACCGATAGACTAGCTATGAGCGGTGATGCCTTCTTTCGGGAATGGGGTAGGTTCACGTAACTCTCATGAGATGAGACTGTCCGGCATGCCGGGTATGGGTCTCCTTGTATCTCCTAGTCTTCGAACCTATACTGCCAATATAGGGATCTGGCGGGGTTCGATATCCATGTACACTAGCATGTTTTGGGTCACTTTGGCCGGTGATTCCACCTCTTTTCGGTGTGGGGGAGACACTGGATTTCATGATGCTCACATGATCTATGTCAGTTAAAGTTAAAGTTCCCAAGGAATGAATGGCGCCAGCCGCAAATGATGCACATAATGAAATGAATGATACCAAATGTGTTAGGATAGGATAATCAAAAGGTGAGTTAGATTCAAGTAATGACATGAGGACATTCTTGGTCATTGCACAACGAACCTAATGAAAGTCTTAAACTACATCTTAGGTATAGCTGGTGTTTACACTGGCCTATGAATGAAATGAAATGGAGTACGTATGAATGAACGAAGCAGACTCTGTGTTTGCTAATGAAAACTCCCTAGTTGAGGTCCCATCTGTTGAGCCCTCATTTCTGGGATGTCTTAATGTCAAGTCCATGATTCCAAGGTCTCATGGCATATGAATGAATGATATGAAAGAAGTTATGTGCTATATGCAAAATGTACTGTATGCTATATGATATGTGCTATGCGTAAATGTTATGTGCTGTGTGCAAATGTGAAAAGTATGATGATGTATATTATTCTGATGGCATAACTTTCCTATTCCAAATCTGGAAAGCTCATTTACTTTCCTAATCCAAATTTGGAAACTTTCCTAATCTCAATTTGGTAAATCCACTGACTTGACTTCCAAAAATCATGTTGTTAGGAAAGAGCTATTCTTTCTCATGCATGTCCTTGGTGTGTGCTTGCATATACCCATACTTAGTACAAGTGTGTACTAACCCCATACAAACTTTACTATTTTAGGTGCAGCCACAGGTGGGCGATAGAGCTACAGGATCATCGCTGCAGTCATCCGGACGTCCAGCATTCATCCGCAGTTAGTAAGTCCTCATGCTTTCGAGGATGCTGCTGTTTTATATTCTAGCTTAGTTTCAGAGCTGAGCTAGTGGAGCATGTTCCACTAGCGTTTCTTTCCTGTTTTTATTCAGACTATGTATTGGTGCCATTTTGGCAATTATACACTTAATAAGAATTGAACTATTTCTTTCGGTTGCTTATATCTTAATGTTAGATGGTTGATGGTGAACAATTACGTATTAATGAGAATGTTTTTGTAAGTATGTTAGGAAACAAAAAGTTTCAAATTTTCCGCTAAAATTAACCTATGTAAAGTAAGAATGACGTAAGTAGGCTTGTCTGCGACCTCTGAGAGGTCAACGACGCCGGTCTCATCTAGGGTCTAAATTCCAGTCGTGACAAGCCCCTAGAGGACCTCTTTGGTATGTTAAATGTAATTGGGTTATGAACTTGATATGGAACTCCTTTGTATGAACCTTAATGTGAATTAATCTATGAGAACGAAGGCTAGCACCGAGTGAGTATGGCAAGGGAAGTAGTTCTAGTTAAATGATGAGTCTAGAATACAAAGTAAGCCCTTCATGTTCCTTAATCATGTGCCTACATGGGATGTGTCCATGTTCTACCATTGGCAAGTAGGACACCCTCATCGGAGTAGGATAGAACTCCGGATTCAATGTTTTGCTACCATGGTCTATGTATGTTATTGACTATTATCATCATGTGGGATACCTATTAGCAATAGAGAAGTTCTATGAAGTTTAAGTGTTTGTATGGGACGCTGTCTAGACATTGCACAATAGGCTTTGAATATGTTAGCAAGAGTCCCTAGGTCTTCTCCAAGACCATTACTTGAATGTCCTTATGTGATGAATGTCTCTTAAATTAACTAAGTAATTTAATGACTTAATTTAAGTAAGAATGTAAATGAATGAGTACCTAACCAAAATTGACTTAAGGATTCCTTAGTTAAAATGTGAAGAGGGCATAAGGGATGTTCTATTCATGTCTTATCTATGGAAGTCTTGAGAATGACTCTAGTTAGGGAAGTTGGTTGATTCTATGGACATGATCTAAGCATAGGAAGTATTAAGGATTATTTAGGTAACCTTGAAGAGGGTGTATGGGCATTATATTCTTGGATTACTTAAGTAAGTCTTTTGATAGCCTTGTTAAAGAGAATGTGATATCTCATTTGTTCATGTGATTGATGTATTGTAAGTGTGTATGTGTCTCATTCTAAGTAGTCTTAAGGATCGTTTAGGCATACTTAGAGAGCGTGTATGGGCGGTCTCTCTTTGTGTGACTTAAGTGAGTCTTAGGATAGATTTTAGTGAGATGATTTCATGCTAGAAGGTGTCTTAAATGAAGGAAGGCAACTTCACTGTACAGTGAAGGAATTCATTGTAACAGTGAATTGAGTTACTGTAAAGTGACTCCTAAAAATGTGATAATTGGTTTAAATGTTATCTTATATGTTTCTAAGTTGATAAATATTGCTCTTACGATTATATTATGATATTAAAAAGAAAAGATGCATATTTCCAATAAATGTCCGTTTTTATGATTTTTATGCATTATGTCATACTTAGTACATGTGGTTGTACTAATTCCATGTTTTTATCTATCTCTATAGTTGTTGGTAGGTGAAAAGAATTTGGGAAGAAAGACTTGGATAATAGCATATTTCAAGTGAAGTTGAAGTATGTCCTCATTTGACTCGAGGGCATAGATGTCTTTCATTTCGGTTATGAAGTATTATAATAGACTTAGTAGTACTATATTTTGTATTTCGTATGGGCCGTGTCCCAAGTACTCTTGTGTCTAAGTTTGATGAGATTGAGACTTAATGTTTCCTATTACTTTTATATGGAAGAGTTTTTAAAGACTATGATATGTTTTGTGAAATTTTTTAATTCCGCACTACTTTTCACTATGTATATGCGATGAATGATAAGAAAGGGCTTGTATAAGACCTCCTAGAGGTCAAGTACGCCGGTTGCACTCCAAGAGTGCCATATCTTCTACGGTAAGGTCTTGGGATGTTACAGGTATGCTCTGCTTGACCATCTGTTTTGGGATGAAAAGCGGTGCTAAGTTTCACTTGTGCACCTAACCCTTTTTGAAAAGACCTCCAAAATCAAGAAGTGAATTGAGCGCCTCTATCCAATAAGATGGACAAAGGGATCCAACGAAGACTCACAATCTCATTAATGTAAATTCTTGCATAATCCTTCCCGAATAAGTAGACTTAACGGGGATAAAGTGAGCGGACTTCGTCAACATATCCACAATAACCCAAATTGGGTCATTTTGCCTACGAGTTCGAGGCAACCCTACAACAAAGTCCATATTAATCTCTTCCCACTTCCAAGTAGGAACACCCATTTGTTGGATTACACCACTATGCTTTAGATGCTCTTCTTTAACTTGTTGGCAATTTAGACACTTGGATACAAACTCTTCTATGTCCCTTTTCAATACATCCCACCAATATTCCTCTCTAAGGTCACGATACATTTTGGTAGAATCAGGTTGAACAAAATATCTGGAACCATGAGCTTCTTACAAAATTTGATTCCTCAAATCATCAACATCCGGTACACACAACATACCTTGGTACACCATCCCCCACTTGGGAGAATGACTCATTCATTTTACCAAGAACCGATTCCTTCAACTCCATCAACAAAGTATAAAGGTGTTGCTTAGACTTCACCACAACCACAAAGGACGATTTTGTTACAACCCGCAAGTACACCCTAGAAGTTAGGGCATTCATTAAGTCGGAACACGGCATACTTGACCTCTCGGAGGTATTGTAGAAGCCCTTAGACATCATTCATTGCATATATACCAAAAGTAGTGTGGAATTAAATCTTTTGCTTCAAAAACATTATGCGAATGTCATTTAATAAATCATCTAACATATGTATCAAAACCATCTATGGCAACATGAATAACAAGAGCTTGGGTCAAATCCCAAAACATCTAAACATAAATAAAACATAAAGGAGCATAAAGGTTCGTCCTCAAAGCTATGATGACTCACCATTTCTTCTCTTCTCGAAAGCCCTGTAAACTCTACCCTTCAAAGCAACTCAATCTTCTCAAGACCCTAGATGGACAACATGCAGCCAATATGCCTTAGTACGATATGTACTAAGTATGGAAATTATCATACCAAATATAAGATATCTCAAAGGGTTAGTCAACAATATACGTAATCATAAGAGATAAAGACATAAGCATATCATCAATATCATAAGCATATTAAAGCATCATAAAACATATAAGAGTTCATACTTAACCCTTTTTGTACTTCTTACTCCAATGAATCATATCACAAGCCACCTCTAAGTATACTTATGCAAGGCTAAGGTAGCATCCCATACTACTACCAAAGCTAAGTACCTCTATTTTGTCATTCTTAATCATGATTCACTTTCATAATTTGGACCTAAGTTCATCATAACATATGAGCACTATGCCCTTAGGCCCTGAAATCATACTTGTGCAATGCATGTGAAGTATCCCATTCTACCTCATACACTAAGCATGTCATAAAGTCACCCTATCTTGTTTCATGTTATCTTAGGAGACTCTAGTAGACCTACCTCATCTTGTCAAGGAACTATCATCTTAAGTCGACCATGGCGTGGAATGCAACTCTAGTCACTATCCAAGCTATGCATACATCATGTAGGAGTCATTTCATAGGTAGCTTCAAGTCATACTTGTGCCATCTATATATGGAATCCCAAACTACCATCCATACTAAGTACTTCTCTAGACTAACCTAATTGAAGCTAACTTATCTTGTAACCTTGTCTATTATGCTCAACATACTACCATAATAGACCTGCTACAGTGGAAAGCACCTCAACGTAATAACAGAGCTACTAAATCAAGGATACAACCATGAAACCAATCATGTAGATGAAAGCTAACCATTGGGGAGCATGAATCCTCAACCCTAATCTACCGTGAGAAACCAATACCAAGTTACTCCATGAAATACACCTTACATGAAAATCAAGATACCATTAGGAGAGTATAGGCCTTTCTCCTAAAGCTACCATGAAATGGTTTTGGCCAAACCAAGTCAAGCTACCATTGAAGTTTATCACCTCAAGATACCATGAAGTTTATCACCTCAAGATTGCATGAGATTCAACATCTTAAGATACCATGTGTATTTCAACTCAAGTGTCACACCCGAACTTCATACCCCGGATGAGACCGGCGTCGTTAACCTCTCAGAGGTGGCAGACAAGCCTCTTCTTAGCTTTCAACACAATCATACAATTAAATTTTGTGTAAATTTAAAAACTTTTTAATATACTAATGAAGTATACTTAGACTTCATACTTAATATTCATATGGTGTTCTAAATCTTGTGTCACATATACAAAACCATCTAAGAGTGCAAAGCCAATAATAATCAATATGCCATATAAGCCTTAGTACAAAAGAATCCAAACAACATAACAAAATAACATATTCTAAAAACTGCTAAATCTTCATAAGGCTGAAAATTTAAATGGTAACGTCCCGAACTTGAGGACCTACCATGACTTGGAGAAAGAGTTTCAAGCTTCTTCAAATCGACCTGCTTAACTTCAATGGTCGGAACCTACAATTGTAGTAAAATAAAGTAATGGGGTTAGTACGTCACACGTACTAAGTATGGGTATATGCACATAACACATAGGGAAATGCATGAAAAAGTATCATTTATCATTCTTTAGAAAACATGCTAAGTCATATGAAAGTCCTCAATGCACATACAATATAACATAAACAAGTAACGATTCCATCACTTAAAGCATGATCATAATCGAAGGAATATTCTCATAAAGTCACGTTAACAATTCATATTCAATAAATCATATAAACATATCATACAAAACAATTACCAATGATCCCATCCCCAACCTACAAGTGCAATGGTCATGTGAAGCCCCATAACCCCACATAACCAAGTAGGTAAGATAGGATACCATAAGTAAACCTTTGCTTAATATAACTTGTAACATAGTTAGTTATCATCAACATATCAATTTAGCCAAATAACATATTTATCAAAATAGCCAATATTCATATAAGAGTAACATCATGTATCATAAACATATATCTTTCATATCATCATAATAGATAAGAACAATCTAATAGGACTTCCCTTAGAGTCAACTTGTGCAATGTCTAGGTAGCGTCCCATACAACTACCTATACTAAGCCAACTCCTCAAGTCACCTTAGTCAATGTTCGTTTACTTGTCTTTCGTTTTACATGAGAGAACATAGGCATTAACCTACATAGACCATGTGAGTTAAACATGGAATCCAGTGTCGTTCCTGCACCGAAAAGAGGTGGTCTACCGTCCAAAGTAGAACCGAACATGACGTAGCTTTCTAGGTGGATCCACTAGCTAGTATCCTATTGTGGCAAAATAGTTCAAGAACTAGCTTATGTATTAGAGACCCATAGTTCCACATTACATGGCAGCCTCAATATCATGAGAATCATTGTGAACCTACCTTCCCGCTGGAGAAGGGACACTTCCCATAACTAGTTCATCGGTGCTTAGCTTAAGTCTCTTTTCTTGAAATAACCATTAATTTGTCTTTTATCAAAAACTTATCATAGGTCATAGGAGATTATCTCCTTGTATAACATGATCATGAACTATTTTAGATTAGATGAGAATTGTCCTTTCATCGTAACCTTTCTTTTTGTGAGATTTACAAGGCATAATCATCTTGTGTAAAGCATACAAGAGAGTATCATAACTTGCATTTTCATATTCTTATCATAAACTCACAATTTACATGTTCATATCCAGCATATTCACATAGCAACATCATACAGGCTTTCATAACATAGCTTCATGACTTATAGGCTAGCATAAATATCTTAGAGTAATCACAATTTTAGAAGACTTACCTCTTGTTTCCAAGAACCTTATTCATCATGAAATATTCATAATCAGACATAGTGAAATACTCTATGACATAATAAAGAACAACTCATAAAATCATGTACAAGATCAATGCATAGCATAGGAGAAGGTAAACGGGTCATTAAAGGGTTCAATCAAACCTTACATTCTAACCCTAACGTTTTCACGTTATCAAACACTACAAACAACCTATTCGAAACCATCACATCTAGAAAGAACATGTATCACACGACATTCAACATTATCAATCAATTACTTAACAATTCATGGGAAATCAAGTATAGAAAACGTTTACTTTTCATTGAAAATCATAAATCTATGGTTGGGAAGAAAATCCATTTTATAGAGTAACACCCCTAGTATTTGAAGTTCTTGAAAACTTTTCTTGAAAGGACCTCTTGGGGAAAGTAATCCCAAGAGTGAAAACCCATACTTTATATATGAAGAATCCACGAAATCTTGATTAGAAACTTCGAAACCTTAGTCTTCTCCCTTAAGCTTTTTCTTGTTCTTCAATGGAGTTTGGAAAAGAGAGCATTCTTGAGAGATTAAGAGAATTTCGTTTGATTCTTATTTGGGACGTGTAATTGTGGTCTAAAACTGACCTAATATCAATATATAGACGTCCAAGAATAACCCTAAATACCCTCCACTAAAATTACTTAAAATGCCCCTCCTAAATTTGACTACAACTAGGAGAATGTTTGACTTAGGGTCTCGGGTTTGACTAGGAATTAAATTAATTAATTAAGTTACTACTTTGATTAATTAAGTGACCTAGGGTAATTACTAAAGTACCCCTAAGTCTTTATGACCATAACCAACCCTTTTGGACCATCCTAGGTTAGGTACTAGGATATTTGTTGAGTTGGTTATTCGTTCAGTGTACCCGGTTAGGTCTTAGGATTTTGGAAATACTAGTTAGTTAATTTTAGTTAGTCCTAGGTTAGTTAGTTAGTTAGGGACGTTAGTTAGGACCTAAAATTAGTTAGGGAGCTCGGCCCCACATGTTTTGATCCGACACAACCTTCCCCCAAACCGCCTTAACTGAATTCAGTTGAGCTTGTCTCTCAGCCGTTGGTAGCACATGTGATTGCACATGTGTTGCGTGCACTCTCCTAACCTTGCACTTCTGGAAAGTTCACTTCTTGTCCAAGGATCCTCATTATGTCCTTGGGCATTGCTTAATCTACAAGATCATTATAAATGGTCATGTTCTATGGTACATACGCTTGACAATTGGATGCCTAGTACCTAATGTGTATACGTGATGAATGTGATTATTTTTAGCTTAGGATCTTCATTGTAGGTACAATTCCTCAATAAGCTTGTATTGAAGCATGTCAAGATAGTTGTTAAAACGTAAAATTTGGCTAACACCGTTAAGCCAATATTCTCTAACATGCCCAATATTACTAAATATTGGACAATGGGATGCCTATGTACCTCAATACATATTCTTAAAACCCAATGGGCTCTTTACTAGACAAGTACATTTTCAGGGAACATCAATTTAAGCATTATTAAATAGATTAAGCTCTAGTCTAAGTCATAGAATTTCCAGAATGTTACATTATCCCACCCCTTAGGAACATTCGTCCCTGAATGACACTAAAATCTTTTTGGAAGGTAAGGAATAGACTCAATACTAGCACCAAAACCCGCACATAACATATCATTATACTTAGTACTCAATTCATGATGCACAAAGTTATAAGAGCTACATATTCATAACACATAGTGAGGAATTTCCTTCTCAACCTTATCATAAGCTCAAAATGTATCAAAGAGTTACCATGCTATCGATCTTCTCAAGATAACAACAAAACAACAAAATCTGAAGAAAACATATGCATACAAGTTTAACATAAGTGCAAGAATAGTGTATGAAAACATCTTCTTCAAACTGTAGTTGGTACTATCTTTTACCAAAACATGCACTTATTTAGTAAACAAGTTAAATTTTTCATTCTTGTTAAATTGGGCATGAAGTCTTTATAGGCCAATTTTTATTGGCTATGCCCAGTCTTTGATTTTTATCACTAGCCAAGTCAATTGACTTCTTGTATATCCTATAGTAATAACATTTTTAAGCAAACCAACTTTTAACCTTTGAATAGCCTATCAGAATAATTTAATGCTTAGTTTAGCCAAGCTATAACGTTGATTTGGAATAGAAGATTTATTATCTAGCTTTGATCTCATTCTTATTTCTTCTTGGAAACATTGCATTCCCAACACTTACAACATGCCTGTCACAATGTCGAGAGAGCTTTCTTGTTCACCCCTAGCCTTGAGTGCATGAAAACGGTTCCTTTTTGGAGCTTCAGAATTAGTATTATCTTTCACCATAAGGAAACCTTTGCCACAACCAAGCGGTCAACCATAGCAACTATTAGTTCCAACAAGACATTTTCCCCCATGCTTCTTACCACACTTACCACAAGTTGTTATTTCTCTTGGTGGATCAACATTTCTCCCCTCTTGAGGTTTAGGATTAGAACCTCTATCATTGCGATTCTTGGAGAAATCTGAACGAACTTGGTTTGAAAAACCTCTTCTTAAACTTAGGCTTGTCTTCAACATCAAGCCTACTTTTAGGAGAACAAATCTAAAAAGACTTTGCCTTCTTGGCTTCCCTATTCCTCTTCCTTAGGCGACTTTATCTACCTTGGGGAGTAGCTCCCGCATTCGCAATCTCCTCTCCTACCCTTCTAGCGGATGTCCTTTTTGTGTTCATCGCCTATATATATAAGAAGGTATTTGATGCTAATCGACACAATGTCAAAGCTCTAGAGGCACAAAATAGGAGTATCAAGAAAAGAGAAGTTTCCTATTCATCACATAGCCTCTCGTTCACGATTGTGGCTCGCTTCACAACCATGAACAAGACGCTAGGCAATGTGGTTTAGTTAGACATTGACCCTCAGGATATTTAACCTCATGCTCTAATAGTAAGCTTAAGATTCCAATGGTTAACCTCATGCTCTGATACCAAGTTTAAGATTCCAATATTTAACCTCATATTTTGATACCAAGTTTTGTCACACCCAGACTTCATACCCGGATGAGACCGGCTTCGTCAACCTCTCAGAGGGTGCAGAGAAGCCTCTTCTTAGCTTTCATCACAATCATACAGTTAAATTTTGCGGAAATTTAAAAACTTTTTATTATACTAATGAAGTATACTTAGACTTCATACTTAATATTCATACAGTGTTCTAAAACTTGTCTCACATATATAAAACCATCTAAGAGTGCAAAGACAATAATAATCAATATGCCATATAGGGCTTAGTACAAAAGAATCCAAAGAACATAACGGAATAATGTATTCTAAAAACTACTAAATCTTCATAAGGCTGGAAATTGAAATACTAACGTCCCAAACTTGAGGACCTACCATTACTTAGAGAAAGAGTACCAAGCTTCTTCAAATCGACCTTCTTAACTTCAATTGTAGTAAAATAAAGTAATGGGGTTAGTACGCCACATGTACTAAGTATGGGTATATGCACATAACACATAGGGAAATGCATAAAAAATATTATTTATCATTCTTTAGAAAACATGCTAAGTCATATGAAAGTCGTCAATGCACATACCATATAACATATACAAGTATTGATTCCATCACTTAAAGCATGATCATAATCGAAGGCATATTCTCATAAAGTCACGTTAACAATTCATATTCAATAAATCATATAAACATACCATACAAAAGACTTACCAATGATCCCATCCCTAACCTACAAGTGCAATGGTCATGTGAAGCCCCATAACCCCACATAACCAAGTAGGTAAGATAGGAGACCATAAGTAAAACTTTGCTTAATATAACTTGTAACATAGTTAGTTATTATTAACATATCAATTTAGCCAAATAACATATTTATCAAAATAGCCAACATTCATATAAAAGTAACATCATATATCATAAACATATATCTTTCATATCATCATAATACATAAGAACTATCTCCTAGGACTTCCCTTAGAGACAACCTATGCAATGTCTAGGTAGCATCCCATACCACTACCTATACTAAGCCAACTCCTCAAGTCACCCTAGTCAACGTTCATTTACTTGTCTTTTGTTTTACATGAGGGAACATAGGCATTAAGCAACATAGACCATGTGAGCTAAACAAGGAATCCGGTGTCTTGCACACACCAAAAAGAGGTGGTCTACCGGCCAAAGTAGAACTGAACATGACATAGCTTTCTAAGTGGATCCACCAGCTAGTATCATATGGTGGCAACATAGTTCAAGAACTAGGATATGTTTTAGAGACCCATAGTTCCACATTACATGGCAGCCTCAATCTCATGAGAATCATTGTGAACGTATCTTCCGGCTGGGAAGGGACACTTCCCATATCTAGTTCATCGGTGCTTAGCTTAAGTCTCTTTTCTTGAAATAACCTTTAATTTGTCGTTTATCAAACACTTATCATAGGTTATAGAAGATTATATCCTTGTATAACATGATCATGAGCTCTTTTAGATTAGATGAGAATTGTCCTTTCATCGTAACCTTTCTTTTTGGGAGATTTACATGGCATAATCATCTTGTGTAAAGCATACAAGAGAGTATCATAACTTGCGTTTTCATATTCTTATCATAATATCACAATTTACATGTTCATAGCCAGCATATTCACATAGCAACATCATACATACTTTCATAACATAGCATCATGACTTATAGGCTAGCATAAATATCTCAGAGTAGTCACAATTTTAGAAGACTTACCTCTTGCTTCCAAGAGCTAGCCTTATTCATCATGAAATATTCATAATCATATATAGTTATCAAACCTTACATTCTAACCCTAACATTTTACGTTATCAAACACTACAAAAAACCCATTTGAAACCATCACATAGATAAAGAACATCTATCACACGACATTCAAACATTATCAATCAATTACTCAAAAATTCATGCGAAATCAAGTATAGAAAATGTTTACTTTTCATTGAAAATCATAAATCTAGGGTTGGGAAGAAAATCCATTTTGTAGAGTAAAAACCCTAGTATTTGAAGTTTTTGAAAACTTAACTTTAAGGGACCTCTTTGTAACGTTCCAGAAAAATTACATGTCTAGTGAAAAGCCTTGTAGGTTTTTAAGAATGCGTATTGGGATACATAGGCGTCCCATTTCCCAATATTGAGAAATATGGGGTATATTATAGAATATTGGCTTAAGGGTGTTAGCCAATTTCTATGTGAAACAAATATTTAGAATATAATCCAAGCTTGTTTAAGAATTGTACCCGCAATAAAGACCCTAGGCTAAAATAACTATATCCTTCATATATACCCACATTAGGTACTAGGAATCCAAGTGTCAAGACTAGTACCATAGCACATAACCATTTAAAATGATCATGTAGATTTAGCAGTGCCCAAGGACGTAGTGAGGATCATTTGACAACAAGTAAACATTACAAATGAACCTTCCAAAATAGTTAGTTAGGAAAGTGCACGCAACACATGTGCAAGCACATCTGCAAGCACACGTGCAATCGGCCAAGGGACCAAGCTAACCGATTCGATTAGAGCGGTTGGGGACAGGTGCGCGTCCGGGTCAGCCCACGTGGTGCCAAGCTCCCTAATCAGTCCTAGACTCTAACTAACTAAGCTAAATAACTAACTAACCTAGGAAAACCCAAAAATAACTAACTAGTGGACCCGACAACCTAAGTCCTAACCGGGTGACATTAAGACAAGTAAGTAACTAAGAAACATCCTCGTACCTAACCTAGGATGGTCCAAAGGGTTCGTTATGGTCCTAACAACTTAGGGGTACATTAGTAAATACCCTAGGTTACTTAATTAATTAAATTAGAAACTTAATCTATTAATTTAATTAGCCAAAACCGAAATCATTAATAAAAATTCAAGATTTCGGTTAAGTCAAGTATTCTCCTATTTCTAGTCAATTTAGGAGGGGCGTTTTAGTAATTAACTAAATGATTTATTTAATTAGCTTATTTAGTCTAAGTTGATTAGTTAATATTCAGTTCCTAAAGACTTAGAATCATGTTATTCATCATAAACCATAAGAATAAAATCAGTGAGAAAATGTAAAGAAACTCTAGGCGATTTCAAGCAAGTTCTTCAAAGGTTTTCGTGCAAAGTGCAAGGTGATCTCCGTACATTTAATATCAAAACTAAGGTTTTCGTGCAAAGTAAGGTATGGGTTTTATCTCCTGGACTCCTTTCTCAAAGAGGCTTTTCAAATGTTTTGAACTAAATAATATCAAAACTAGGGTTGTTCTCAATGAATCGCATGTCCATCTCCCTAGTTCTCTCGATTTCCAATTCTTGTAGTTTGTATGATGTAAATCTCGATGCCTATTGTTTGTATCTGGTGCTAACTTATCATTATGTGTATGTTTTAGCGATTTATATGTCGAATGAAACCTACATGTTAGATCCGCATACCTAGGGTATTATTTACATGAGATGATGAATGTTGTAATGCCTACTAGTGTTCGAGAAGATGAAATTGTTATAAGTTATTCATTGAATTGTTTTATAGACTAATGTATTCATGAAGTAATTGAATTGCCTAGTGATAATATGATAGTTTGATTTATGCCAATAAATTGGCTTAATAATTTATCTCCCAAAATATGTGAAGTCATACCAATATCTACATAAATGAATTCATAACATAGGGTATGCCAATAACTGAGACAAGTCCCAACATACCCTATCCACACGAACTTGTGAACGTAATAGCATTGAATAAGTCGTTATAACTTTCATATTGAATCGTACAAGAATATCAATTAACATTGAACAAGTTAAGGTGAGTAACGAAATAACTAAAATCTTAAGTTATGAAATTGACCTAATATATAGTGTTAAAAGAAGTGAGACAAGTCTCAATTACACTTAAAAGATTACGTCAAAGATACTCACATTGGAGGGTGCTAGAGTCCGTGAGACAAGTCTCAATCGCACCATGATGATAATGTACGATTTAAGTTCATATTCATCAAGTATAGAAAAGGGATGACCAGTCATCCATTGAGTTAAGTATATCTCATACTAGAAGCAAGCTTCCATAATGTTTGAGTCAACTCTAAAAGATATAAAGTAAAGTAAATCTGAGCTTAGCAACGATAGACTAGCAATGATCTTGTGCCAACACATGTAAGCCTCATGAGACGAGATCACCACCCCGGTGGACCAGGGTCTCCGAAAGTCTCTTAGTCTTTGAACTATGTTGCCAGCATAGGGACTAGCTAGTGGATTTATTCACCTGAGAATGCTAGGCAGTTTCGATTTCACTTTGGCCAGTGATTCCACCCCTTTTCAGTGTGGGGAAGACACCGGATTTCATGTTTAACTCACATGATCTATGTTGTTTAAATCTTAGGAAAGTATTCGATTCACTTCAGCGGTGAACCCCTCTTTTCGGTGTGTGAAAGACACTAAACTTGGTTTCACTTTACCCGGTGAACCCCTCTTTTCAGTGTGGGGAAGACACTGAGTTCGGCTTCACTTTAACCAGTGAACCATCTTTTTTTGGTGTGGGGAAGACACTGGATTTTATGTTAGCTTGCATGATCTACTTCAGCTAATGCTAAAGAAATTCTTTAAAGAAAGTAAGAAAGAATGAAAGGAGCATGTTAAGAGTGAACAATAGATCAAAGAAGTAGAAACGTAAGTTCAAACTGAACTAAGTAAGCAAGAGCTTAAGAATGTCAATCATTAATGTTGATAAGAATGAAGTTTTAACAAGTTAGTGGTTTATGCCAATGTTGGATTATGAATATATGCCTCAAAGTTTTATATATTAGGTAAACAACCAATTAATGGGCATAGCCAATAAAGATTGGCTTATAAATACATTCATACCCAATTTAAGAAGAATGAGAAATCTAACTTGTACGTAGGGTAGCAAAATCATTTCCTTGGTATTGTGGATTACTTACTCGATTCATTGTAGGTATGGAACTACAATGAATCATTGCACTTGTAAGTAAAACATAAGATCAAAGAAGATCATTGAACTACACAACAGAAAGAAGAAATGACTAAAAAATAAAAAGTGTGGAGAGGTGAGCTCTCTGCCTAAGAGGATCAAAATTATAAACTTTTGTTTAAGTTGTTATAAATTTTTGTCCATAATTCCAAGGTCTTATGTTCATATAGAAAATGAGTTGTGTGCCTTAATTGTATGAGAACATGTCATATTCATAGCATAATCAGAAATAACGATTTAAGAAAGTAAAGTGACTTAACTTTCCAGAAACGACATGTTGCTTTAGGAAGAGCTTTCCTTGATCATGCATATTCCTTATGTGTTTATGTGCATACACCCATACTTAGTACAAGTGTGTACTAACCCATATATTATTACTATTTTTATAGGCGCAGGTCCGAGAAAAGATTGAAGATTCGACGAAGCGGTTTGGATCAGCGATCTCCAGACTTTGGTAGGTCCTCTTGAGTTCGAGGATGCTACACTTTGTTGTTCTAGCTTAGTAGATTGGATATAGCTAGTGGCTGATGTCCCTAGAGTTCCATTTTAAACATTTGTTCAATCATTGTAATAAGGCCGATTGCAAACTATTATTATCATTATGATTCTCTATTCGATTGTTTAATCTTTAATAGATGGTTGATTTAGTTGACCTCATTAGAATATCACTCTTATGCAGTATATATATGAAGTCTATGTACACTTCAATAAGTAATTAAAAAGTTTTAAATTTTCCGCAAATTTAACACTATGATTGTGATAAAAGCTAAGAAGAGGCTTGTCTGCGACCTCTGAGCGGTTAATGACGCCGTTATATTCTGATTCCAGAATCCGGGTGTGACACTCTTGGGGAAAGGAATTACAAGAGTGAAAACTCATACCTTATAGATGAAGAATCCACTAAATCTTGATTGGAAACTTCGAAACCTTAGTCTTCTTCCTTAAGCTTTTTCTTGCTCTTCAATGGAGTTTGGAAAAGAGAGCGTTCTTGAGAGATTAAAAGAATTTCGTTTGATTCTGATTTGGGACGTGTAATTGTGGTCTAAAACTGACCTAATATCAATATATAGACGTCCAAGAATTACCCTAAAGACCCTCCACTTAAATTACCTAAAACGTCCCTCCTAAAATTGACTACAACTAGGAGAACGTTAGACTTAGGGTCTCGGGTTTGACTAGGAATTAAATTAATTAATTAAGTTACTAATTTAATTAATTTAGTGACCAAGGGTAATTACTAAAGTACCCCTATGTCGTTAGGACCATAACCAACCCTTTTGGACCATCCTAGGTTAGATTTTGAGGATTATTAAATAGATTAAGCTCTAGTCTAAGTCATGGAATTTTCGGAGTGTTACATCAAGCCTTCTTGAGATTTACTATCTCAAGCTACCCTTAAGATCTTGACATCTCAAGATATCATGAGTATTTCACTCAAGCTACCTTGCCCTTGGTGTTGTCTCACAAATTCTACTACACAAGAAGTGACCATCCAACGGATCTTCAAGCTAGTCTTAGTCTATCATGATTCATATTCAATTACATGTTAATCTATTCAACGAGATCATTAGAAGGTAATTCTAGTCATGCTTGATCACATAAGTTCAATTCTAACTTCCTAAGTCAAGATCATCCTTAATCAATTAGACCTAGTTCAATATATATCTAGGTGATTTAATCATAATCAAATAGTATAGAATACAATTGAATTCAAAAGATCAATATAAACCTTCATCTAGCCTCTAATGGCCTAAAAATTACCATGATCACCTTCAACATCAATTACTACAATTCACCATGAAAAAATCATATAATCATCATATAAAAGTCATTTAATGCTACCCACTAGATTGGGATCACAATCAAGCCTTACTCACAGTGCAATCACAATCCTCTGTAGATTTGGGTTCTTTGGATTAAAAATTGAAGGGAAACTAGAGGGGCTTCATGGATAGAAGAATCATGAATGAATAATATTCACATACCTTAGATTAAAGACTTAATTGAAGCTTTATTCAATGTAGAATTCAACCTAGGTTGCTGCCTCCCTTCTTCTCTTCTTCTTCTTCTTCTATTCTAGAGAGATGATTTTTGGAGAGAGTTTTGGGGTCTTTACATGAGTTAGTTAGAATGGTTTTTGAGGGTTTATTAGTCTTATATAGGTGGATAAATTACCTATTAACCAACTCACATTAACCCATAATTAACCACTAACCCAACCCCTAACTCCTAACTTAAAACTAAAATTTGGAAATCTGGCAGCACCTACGGTTTGGCCATCTAGGGACGGAAGATTGAGCTACTGTCCGTGGTTTGGTCCCGTTGATTGAGTATGAAACTCTAAATGTTTCAGTCCCATAAATATTCTTATTATGGATCCATGAGGTCCATACACGGACCGTGGTTTGATCTACAGGGGCATCGTTTGGCTCCGTATATCACCACAAAGGTGAGGACACAAAGCTGTCAAGGCAGCATAGAGGGACAGTTTTGGAGGTCTTGTTCCCAAACGATTTCATGATTCAACTTAGTGTCTTTTTAGATATAAATTTGTATCAAATAAGTAACTAAACAACCCCATAATCCCTTAATCAATCCACCAAATAAAATCCAACACACCAACTGAAAACTAAGACTCCACAAGCTGGCAGTACCTGCGAATTCCCATCCATGGATCGTGGATGGGTCTATAGGCCGTTATGTGCTTCCCTTCATTGTGTCTGGGGCTCATAATTTAAGGAAAACATACCTATATTAAGTCCCCATCAACTCCCATGACCTAAGGGGCGTGGATTGATCTACTGAACGTAGATAGCAACCATAGTTCACCCAATTTGACAGTTTTGAGGACTTTTTTTGGGGTCCCCTTCAAGGACCCCTTAAGTTGTCTTTGGGGGTCGTATCCTGACGTTTAGACACTAAACATGTCCATCTACTTGTAAGGAACCCTTCCGATCAATTATATCTCTAAAAACTACTTAAAACCTCATGAAACAAACTAAGGCATGCTAGCACATCTTAAGTCTTAACCGTCAAACATCACCGGACGTTGTTGGACGTTTCACCTCCAATCTCTCTCAAACTGTATATACTGACTGTTAACACTATATTTGATCATTTTAGGACCTTAAAACGTTATCACACACGTTTGGGACTCTAGTTTCACCTAATTCATTTTGAGGGTGTAACAATACTCCCCACTTATGAAAATTCATCCTCGAATGACACCTTCTTAAACACTTATTTAAGAGACCTATTCTAGACTAGAAGCGCATTGTGTATGCATTATAACTAAATGCATGTACCCAAATAAAGTAAACAATTCAATTCCAAGATAAACATAACTACACATAACCATATGAAGACCTCATAAAAATGCTCTTTATCCCCCACTTCGAAATAAGCTACACGTGTAATTCTAGCATCAATTCCTCATCATTAGGAAACAACAAAATCACAAGACAATTCATAATCATAGGAAATTTAGAAATTTCTTATAAATCATTAACAAACACATACCGAAGAGGGACATAAGGAGATCATTTTTTATCACCCTTGGCTTGGAGAGCATAGAACCTATCCCTCTTCTGAGGCTCATCTACTATACCACAAAGAGAAACTTCCTTGACTTCTCTTCTTGTAACCCTAGCCCATGCACATCAAGGATACATAACAACCTTATTCCCGCATTTGGAGAAAGCCTATGCTAAGTCCTTTCTAAACATCACTAAGATTTCACATCCTTCACCCAAGGTGAATCTTAAACCATGGTGAATTACACTTTTACCCTCCTTAGAGATGTCTATTCAGTCACCCCTTCTATGAAGTACTCAAACACTCTATTCCACCAAATTCTATCAACATACAACAAAACACATCATGGCCTTTTACCAACATCAACATAACCATATATCAACCCATTCATACTAAAAAACATCACAACTCATCATCTCAACTCTAGCAAGTTACATATCAATAATTGGCATTTCAGCCCACCTTTTTCCCTCACTCCTTGTAGCATAACCCTTCTAATAGTCACATCCTAAAGACCATCGGATAAGGAATTAGAGAGAGATCTTATAGATGAATGGAGAAACTTAAATAATGAAGAAGTGAAACTTTCCTAAGCATCTCGTAGCCTCTTACTCATAGATGTGTAGCAACTCACACCAATGAATAAGACTCTACTACATGTGGTTTTGAGACATCATAAGACCATTTCATAAAATTATGCTCCGATACCAAGTTTGTTATGACCTGCAAGTACACCCTAGAAGATAGGGCATCCTTTAACTCAGAACACGACGTACTTGACCTCTCGGATGTCTTGTACAAGCACTTAGACATCATTAATTGCATATATACGAAAAGTAGTACAGAATTTAAACTTTTTAATCAAAAATATAATGAGGAAGTCATTTCATAAAACGTCTAATATATGTCTCAAAACCATCTATAACAACATGAATAACAAGAGTGTTGGGTCACAGTCCACAAAGTGTAAACATATAAAAAACATTAAGGATCATAAAAGTTTGTCCTCGAAGCTATGAGGACTAACCAGTTCTTCTCTTCTCGAAATCCTTGTAAAATATACCCTTCAAAGCAACTCAATCTTCTCAAGACCCTGCATGGACAACATGTAGGCAATATGCTCTAGTACAATATGTACTAAGTATGGAAACTATCATACCAAATATAAGATATCTCATAGGGTTAGTCAATAATAGACATAATCATAGAGATAAAGACATAAGCATATAATGAATATCATAAGCATATTGAAGCATCATAAAACATATAAAAGTTCATAATTAACCCTTTTTGTCCTTCTTAAATCAATTAATCATATCACAAGCCACATCCAAGTATACTTTTGCAAGGGTAATGTAGCATCACATACTACTACCAAAGCTAAGTACCTCTCTTTGGTGATTCTTCATCATGATTCACTTTCATAATTGTGACCTAAGTTCATCATAACTTATGAGAACTATGCCCCTAGGCCACCTCAAATCATACTTTTGCAATGCATGTGAAGCATCCCATTCTACCTCAGACACTAAACATGTCTTAAAGTCACCCTATCTTGTTTCATGTTATCTTAGTAGACTCTAGTAGACCTACTTCATCTTGTCAAGGAACTATCATCCAAAGTCGACCATGTCGTAGAATGAAACTATAGCCACTTTAAAAGCTAAGCATACATCATGTAGGAGTCGTGTCATAGGTAGCTTAAAGTCATACTTTTGCCATCTATAGATGGCATCCCATACTACCATCCATACCAAGTACTTCTCTAGACTAACCTAATCCAAACTAACTTATCCTGTAACAGTCTATTAAGCTCAACACACTACCATGGAAAGCACCTCAACATATTTACCAAGCTACTAAAGGAAGAATACAACCAACCTAACCACCATGAAACCAATCAAGTTGTTACGACCCGAAAGAACAACCTAGAAGTTAGGAAAACACTTAGGTCGGAACAAAAAGTGCTCGACCTCACGGAGGTCTTGCACAAGCCTCTTAGCTATCAATCACTACATAAGATATGAAAAGTAGTGGGAATTTAAAACTTTTCATGACATTCATAATAATAAGGAAAGATATTTTATAAATACTAAAGAGTAGCCTCATCGTCACGTGCAAACTTCAAGACACAAGTAACTATCATAGGGACATGACCCTTTACATTGAAAGAAATACATAAATAGTCTTATACAAATTTTAAACAAGAACTAAAGAAACATAGATTATGACCTCGAATATATGAGGACATACTTAGTCTTGAGAGAGTCGATTCCCAAGTGTTTGTGAGTACATGCAAGCACAGCTTTTACATAATAGCCATTATTTATCACAATGGCTTCTATACATGCTCATACCCACATTTATTACAATTCACACATTTTAATACTTCACATATCAAATACCTTCTTCATTTAAACATAAAACCTTCAAGATATTCATTTTAACCTTCTAACAGATATCATGCATATACATATCAAAATCATCACTTCACTTCACATATCATGCCTTCAAGGCCATTCTCACAATACACATATAACTTCATATACTTTAAGTAAACACCGCCACCAAAAGTTGACCATACCACTCAAGAGTTACTTCAATATAACTTAACCAAGATAGAACAACTTACCCTTCATCCAAGCCTTTACCACCTTTCCTCCATATTTCACCAAAAACATTATATTAAAGTATAATATAAGGTAGTAGTTATTCACAACATAATATAGAGAAAACCATCGTTCTAATATTATCAAACCATGCACATTAAACCCACTTCGTAAGTAAAAGTTGAGAAATTGCATTGAGCATGGGGTCATTGAGTTTTTGACCCTAAAATCATCAACTTACAATGAAAAATATCATATTACATTCACCAAAACGTTTTTATGCAAGACCCATGCTTAGAGTTCAAAATAGAACAATTTGGAGTTTGAAAACCTTTTTTGATAATCTTGAAATGGGCTCCTTGAATGAAAAAGGAGTCAAGTATGAACTACGACACCTCAATATGAATAAACCCACAAAAATTGGTGAAGAAACATGAAGAATTTGGTCTTCTTCTTTGGAGCTTGAAGCTTCTTGAAAATGGAGGTTTTTGGAGCAATTTTGATTTTGAATTTTAGGGTTTGATTTGATAGGTGAAATGGGGTTTAAAGTGACCAAAAACAGTCCACAAATGATCCCCAAAAGTTCCCAAAATACCCATACACTATTTGGAACCTTTTTCAAATTCTAATTTGACTTAAAAATGACGCGGCTAAATATGGGACTTGGCTGCGTGTCACGAAGGAAATTCCTGATTCTTGCCCCTCAACATTTTGAGGCAGTGATCCCCGTGCCACTTGCGCGATGTACAGACAACTTCATTGTCAGGCACACGACGCGAGGTGGCCTGTAAATCTTTGCCATGCACGCAGCCTTGGGCAGATCCCTTGTCCAAAGTCGTGTCCTCCTTGGGGGCCCTTAGGGTGGTCCTTAAGGAGTCATACTCAAACGTTTTGACCCTTGGTATGTCACTCAAGGTACTACGGTCATCCCCATTGGTTTTAAACACAAAACAACACCTAAAAACATGAAGAACAAACAAGGACACACTAGCACGCACACAAGGCTAGTTTCCGAACGTCTTGGTCGTTCCTTGAAGTTTGACATCCAAACTTTGCAAACTGTCTTCTAATTCTAAAATTGTAACATTTTGAAAATCCAAAACATGTCGTAAATCATAGAATAGGTGTTATAAATTCTAGAAACTATTTTTGGGGTTATTTTAAGGAATATATGTCATTTAGGAAGTTTAGAAACCAAAACGTCCAAGAACGTCCATGACGTTTAGAAGTTGGTTCAAAGAGGTACTAGCGTGCCTTAGCCTATTTGACTAGCTTTTAAGAGTTAGAAATTAATGAAATTTGGTAAAAATACGTGGGACATGTGTTAGTGATGTTTCATGGTCGAAACTTCCGGGTACGACTCCCCAAGGGACAACAAAGGGCCCTTGAGGAGGACCACTGCAGGTTGAGGCAACACTGCCTGGGCAGCGTGCATCGACGGGGAAAGAGACGGTGCGTGTGTGGACTGATGGGGCTTCAATGCCACCTTCGTCCCACAATTTGCCAAAGTGGAGAATCCCCTCGCCTGCACAAGTCTCCGAACAAGACAACGGTTGTGCAGAAACAGGGTTCCGTCTCTAAGGGTGTTGATTTCCCTGCACATTTTAATTAGGTTCATTTAATTAGTTAAGGGTTTAAGTGGTTAATTAGGGTATTAAGAGGGGTCTAATTAAGTTAGTTAACCTCCCATATAGAGTCCCCAACCCCATTAAACTAATGAGAACTTCTAAAATAATTCCTCTACCTTCTCTCTTCTTTCTCTCTCTATTGGAAGACACCATTTAAGACTAAGCTAAGGAAGGGCTTTGGGGGATGGAAAGGGACAAATTAATCTTCAAATCCTTGTCAAAATTTTAAGGTATGGGATCTATTCACCTTTGAGACCTCTTTCCTCAAAGTGTCCATTCAAAGTATTTCCAAAACTTGAGTTTTCAAGTGGGTTTCATCTAATCTCAAAATTGAAGTTATGAATTGAGTTATTGATGATTTCTTTAGGTTATATTGAATAGATTAACATGTATTTTAATTTGATTATGATAATTGTTTATGGTTTGGTCTAAGTTGAAGGAAATGATCCCCAACCCCTAACCCTAGGTTGTGATCTTGACCTATATTGTATTGTGATTATTCAATTGACTTGGTTATTGATTAGATTACTACCTATGGTGTTATTATGAATAAATTAAGACGAATAATAGGTCTATCATGCTAGTTCTTGAGATGTGATTTAGGTTATGAAGTATATGATGAAATTGGCCTAAGTATCTTTTCTTAAACTTTAATCTAGTGTTGAATTGTGTTATAGTGATGTAATTAGCCTTTTTATCTTATTAGTTATCATTGTGTGGTGATGTTACTCCCCATATTGGGTTGAGTTATGGGTTGATGGTAAGACCTTGGTCATGAATTGTGAAGGACACTTGGTAAGTGTTATGATCCCTATAATTTACTTCAATTTATGGTAAATTGTGATTAAGCCATGATGTTGTATTGGAGTGTGTGTTAATTAGGTTTTATAGGGTGGTATGATGTTGAATTGAAATGTCTTCTCTATTGTTGTAAGGTTGATTAAGGTGAAAGGTTATGAGGGTGTAGATAACTACCAACGTGCCTTATTATGAATGAACATGTGAATGTGTTGACCTTAATTATATGAATTGTGATGAGAGGATTATATTAATGCAATTCATATTGAGCTATGATGATGATGATTATACAAGGGCTAGACCCTATGACCGAAACTAAGTTATGATTGATAAACAAAGATATTAAAGACATTTCAAGAAGGGACTTAGCTTAGCACCGAGTGATCTTGTGTGTGAGGGGGTGACACTTTCCCACATAGGAAGGTAGGGTTCACTACGGTCCTCACGGGGTGGATAGCTTTATGACCAAAATAGGGTTTAGAGTGATGTTTCAAAGACAGCCCAAGTTCCTTAACTATGTTGCCACCATAGGAATACTAGCTTATGGATCCACCTAGAAAGCTACGTTTATGTTTTGTTTTATCTTGGCCGGTAGACCACCTTCCATAGGTGTAAGGTTTTACAACACCGGATTCCAAACTTAGCTCATGTGGTCTATGTCGGTTAAGGCAAGTGTTCCCTAAACTAAAATGAAGTAATGATGTATAAACTAACTAAAGTGACTTGAGGGGTTTGACTTAGCTTAGGTAGGGTATGAGACTCTATCTATGCCTTGCACTAGTTTTCCTTGATAGGGGATTTAGGAGGTTAATATTTTGTATGTATATGATGATAAATGCAAATGATCTTATATGATGATTTTGATGGTTATAAATATGTAATTGGTCTTTATTGGTAAAGTATGAACCTTTCTGTACTTGGAAGCTATGTTATGTGAAGTGGGTTACTAATTATGGTTCTTATTGGGTTACTTGATTGAGTAAGGTTATGGGGATTTGCTTGATCATTGCACTTGTTGACTTTATGAGGATTTTTGATTAGTTGTCTTTCTTTCCTATTTACATGATAAACTCTTATTCATATTTGTGATGTTATTACTTGGTGATAGAGTTATATGAGATTATGGATTCAAGTATGTTGATATGCGTATAGTTTGATTTGACTTACTGAACATGTGTAAATGATTGGTATGGTCTTGTTTTGATTGTGCATAAATCTTTAAAAAGGTAAGATGACATGATTTAACTAAATGTCCCTTTTTAGCATGCTTTGTTGATTATATGTGCATATGGTCCCATACTTAGTACATGTGGTGTACTAACCCCATTTTCTACCTTTTTCCCAAACATTTTAGGTTCCGATCGTTGAAGGCTCATTTGAGACGACTTGAAGTAGACTTTGATATTCTCTACCATCCAAGTGGGTAGGTCCTCATTTCTCGAGGATGATTCCAATATCTAGCTATGGATTTGATTAGTTCTTAAGACACTTATGTTTACTATATCTTTCATTTGAGGACAAGTTGTATAAGCCTATATTGGCTTCCTTATATTGATGTAGGGTTATGCCTAAATTGCTATTGTCATTGTAGATGGTTTCTGAGATGAGACGAATTTTATGGATCTATTCTATCTTATATATGTATGTGCAATAAAAGTAAAAGACTATGTAATATTTATATACGAAGGGTCTATGTATACTCGATATAACTATATGTATGTGTATGTAGAGGTCTATGTAAATATCAATGTATAAATAGTAAATGTTTTAAATTCTTCCGTATTTTTGGACTTATGAATGCAATGATAAAGACTAAGGGGCTAGTCTTAGTCCTCGAAGGGGACGACGACGCCGATTACGTCTAGGGGGTAAACCCGGATGTAACAAACCTTGTATCAGAGCATCAAGTTAATATAATCGATAATGATGTCTCTATCAACCACGTCTATGTAGATTCGGGTTCATATTTGTGAAGAGGGCCACACTTATGGATAGAAATCTATACGATGCATAGGAATATCTCACTTTTCTTGGAAATCTAATGTCATGCCGTCAGAGTGTACTTATTGTGTGTTTTTGCATCTAATCCTATTGTCGTGATTTTAGGAGCAATGAACATTCAAAGGAATGCGGTACGAAGACTTGAGAAAGAGATTGATAATGCGGGAGCTCCTCTCCATGGTGATCAAGATCCTCCTCTTGAAGAAGAAGCTAATGTTGAACAAGTTCCGGCTAATCCTCCACCTTTGGCGGAAGGTGAAATAAGGGCTATCCTCATCCAAATGGACCAAGCCATTACTACTCAAGCTCAAGCTGCTACTATTCAAGACCAAGCTATGATGGCCCAAGCTAATCGGGAGGCCGTACCCCGAGCTCATCAACAAGTCACTACCATGGCATCCCGTCTAAGGGACTTTACTAGGATGAATCCTCCCATTTTCTATGGGTCTAAGGTTGACAAAGACCCCCAAGAGTTCATCAATGAGGTTTATAAGATACTCGTTGCCATGGGGTTAAGCACTAGTGAGAAGGCTGAGTTAGCCACATATCAACTCAAAGATGTGTCTCAAACTTTGTATGTTCAATGGAGGGATAATAGGCCTCTTCGGGGTGGACCAGTGACTTGGGAGATTTTCACGAAAGCATTTCTTGATCGGTTCATTCCTAGAGAGATGAGGGAAGCTAAAGTGGTGGAGTTCATCAACCTTTGTCAAGGAGGTATGAGTGTTCTTGAGTACTCCATGATATTTACTCAATTGTCAAAATATGCTCCTTTTTTGGTTTCCGATCCTAGAGATGAAATGAGTCGTTTTGTGACGGGGGTGTCGGAAGACTTGCAAGAGGAGTGTTATTCGGCTATTCTACATAGCAACATGAACATATCTTGTATTATAGTGCATGCTAGGAAAGTGGAGGAGTCAAGGGCTACGAGGAAAAGTAAATATGAAAAGAGGCCAAGATCTTATGATAGTAGTTCTTCAAAGAAAAGTCTTGAGATCCTAGACAAGCCTAGGTTCAAAAATAGGTTCTCAAGTCAAGTTCCAACCAAGTTCCCTAAGACTCGTAATGAAAATGGTGCAAACCCTAAGCCTAAGAAGGGAAGAGGTGCTAGTTCACCTAATTGGAAGCCAACTTGTAGTGAGTGTTGAAAGAAGCATTATGGTGCTTGCCTCATAGGGACGGATAAGTGTTTTGGTTGTGGGAATGTTGGACACAAGGTTAGAGATTTTGCTAATGTGAAAGGCCAAGATAAGAGTTGTCAAGCTCAAGCAAGTGGTTCAAATGAGGCTCCAAAGAAGAACCGCCTCTATGCTCTCCGCTTTAGGGTTGAGCAAGAGACTTCTTCCGACGTGGTGATCGGTATGTAAAAAGTCTTATCTATTGATGTATATGCCTTACTTGATCCCGGAGCTACTTTATCATTTTTTACCCATCTAGTAGCTAAAAAGTTTGATACTTTACCCGATATCTTGCATGACCCCTTTTTTAGTATCTACTCCGGTGGGTGAGTTGGTAGTTGCAAAAAGGGTATATAGAAATTGTCCTATCATGTTGCCCAACAGAGTTTCTAATGTAGATGTACTCGAACTAGATATGCTTGATTTTGATATCATTTTGGGTATGGATTGGTTGCACTCTTGTTTTGCCACTATTGATTGTAAGACAATGGTGGTGAGGTTTAATTTCCCAAATGAACCCGTTGTTAAGTGGAAGGGGGGAAGTTCTATTCCTAGAGGTCGTATCATTTCTTGTCTAAAAGCTTGCAAAATGATCTCTAAGGGTTGTCTATGTCATATAGTGAGAGTCCAAGACCTTGACTCCGAAATTCCTCCCATCGAGTTGGTCCCCGTAGTGAGTTACTTTCAGGAGGTCTTTCCTAATGACCTTCCCAATTTTCCTCCTGAACATGAAACTGATTTTGGTATCGATTTGCTGACGAAAACAAAGCCCATTTCAATTCCTCCTTATGGATGGCTCCGGCCGAATTAAAGGAGTTGAAGACACAACTCAAGGATCTACTAGACCAACGTTGCATAAGGCCTAGTATATTGCCATGGGGTGCTCCAGTTTTGTTTGAAAAGAAGAAAGATGGGTCCTTGGGAATGTGCATTGACTACCGACAACTCAACAAGGTCACTATTAAGAATAAGTATTCTCTCCCTTAGATTAAGGATTTGTTTGATCAACTCCAAGGAGCGAGCTTCTTTTCAAAGATTGACTTGAGATCGGGGTATCACCAACTTAGGGTGACAGGTGAGGATGTACCAAAGATGAAGTTTTGGAATAGATATGGCCACTATGAGTTCTTAGTTATGTCCTTTGGTCTTACTAATGCTCCGGCGGCGTTTATGGACCTAATGAATAGGGTGTTTCCAAGTTAGCTAGATTTATTTGTCATTGTCTTTATTGACAAGATCTTGGTATATTCGAAAATTGAGAGTGATAATATGGGTCATTTGAGGGTGGTATTGCAAACCCTTAAAAAACATTGGTTGTTTGCCAAGTATAGCAAATATGAGTTTTAGTTGATGTCGGTAACATCTCTTGGTCACATCATCTCTAGTGAAGAAGTTGAGGATCCAAGGAAAATGGAGGCGGTGAGAAGTTGGCCTAGACCATTGACTCCAATCGACATTAGGAGTTTCTTGGGTTTATCAAGTTACTATCGGAGGTTTGTGGATGGTTTTGCGTCCATACGTCTCCATTGACCACGTTGACCCAAAAGAGTAAACAGTTTGACTGGTCGGAGGCATGTTAAAAGTGCTTCCAAATCTTGAAAGATAGGCTTACTTCCGCTCCGGTGTTGACTTTACCCGAGGGAACAAAGGGTTTTGTTGTGTACTGTGATGCATCCCGTGTGGGTTTGAGGTGTGTGCTTATGCAACATGGCAAAGTGATTGCCTATGCTTCTAAGCAACTTAAGGTTCATGAGAGAAACTATCCAACTCACGACCTTGACTTAGCGGCCGTGTTGTTTACCTTTAAGATATGGAGGCATTACTTGTATGGTGTTCATGTTGATGTATTAACCGACCATAAGAGTCTCCAATACGTGTTTACCCAAAAGGAGTTAAATCTCTGACAAAGGAGGTAGTTAGAATTGTTGAAAGATTATGACATGAGTGTCCTCTATCACCCTGGCAAGGCCAATGTGGTTGTGGATGCCCTAAGTCGTACGACAATGGGTAGTGTTTCTTACATAGATGAAGCCCAGAAAGACATAGTAAAAGACATTCATAGGTTGTCTAGGTTGGGTGTGAGGTTGGAAGACTCTATGAATGGTGGTGTGTTGGTTCGACATAACTTCGAGTCATCTTTGGTGGTTGCGGTTAAGTCCAAACAACACCTTGATCAACCATTGATTGAATTGAAAGAGTCGGTCCTTGGTAAGCTAAATGAATCATTCTCCTTAGGGGTTGATGTTGTTTTGATGTACCAAGGGAGATTATGTGTTCCCCAGGTAGATGGGTTGAGGGACCGGACCCTTTAGGAAGCCCATGGGTCCCTCTACTCCATTCATCCGGGTGCCACAAAGATGCACCATGACCTTAAGGAAACTTATTGATGGGAATGTTTGAAGTAAGTCATTGCGGAATTTGTCGCTAAGTGTCCAAATTGCCAACAAGTGAAGGCGGAACATCTAAAGCCGGGTGGCTTACCACAAGAAATCCAAATTCCTACTCGGAAGTGGGAGGACATCAATATGGATTTTGTGGTAGGTTTGCCTAAGACCCAAAATCAATATGATTCCATATGGGTGGTGGTTGATAGGTTGACCAAGTCCACTCACTTTATTCCCGTCAAGTCTACTTATTCGGCGGAAGATTATGCTAAGATCTTCATAGATGATATTGTGTGTCGCCATGGTATCCCGTTATCCATCATATCGGATAGGGGTGCACAATTAAGATCTAGGTTTTGGAGGTCATTTCAAGAAGGAATGGGTACTAAGGTGAAGTTCAGTACCGCTTTTCATCCCCAAACGTATGGTCAAGCGGAACATACTATTCAAACCCTTGAAGATATGATTCGGGCTTGTGTAATCGATTTCAAAGGAAGTTGGGATAATTTCTTGCATTTGGTAGAGTTTGCTTACAACAATAGTTTCCATTCACCCATTTCCATGGCTCCATATGAAGACTTCTATGGTAATAGGTGTAGGTCTCTGATTGGGTGGTTTGAAGTCGGTGAGTCTTTGATTCTTTGTCTCGATTTGATTTATAAAACTTTAGAAAAGGTTTATATTATAAGAAATCGCTTGCAAACGGCCTATAGTGGGCAAAAGTCTTATGCCGATCATAGAATGAGGGATCTTGAGTTTGAAGAAGGTCATAAGGTGTATTTGAAAGTTTCACCTATGAAGGGGGTTGTTAGATTTGGCAAGAAAGGGAAGTTAAGTCCTCGTTATGTGGGTCCCTATGAAATCTTGTTAAGGGTTGGTAAGGTTGCCTATGAGTTGAGGTTGCCTATTAAATTGTCTTCGGTTCATCCGGTTTTCCATGTTTCTATGCTAAAGAAGTGTGTCGGTGATCCCGAGTCCATTCTTTCTATTGAGGGTCTTGGTGTCAAGGATAACCTCTCTTATGAGAAGGTTACAGTTCAAATTCTTGATAGGCAAGTAATAGTGTTGAGGAACAAAGAGGTGGTTTCCGTAAAACTGTTATGAAAGAGTCACCTTGTAAAGGGTGCAACATGGGAGGCCGAGGCCGACATGAAGTCCCGTTACCCTCATATTTATGATAATTAAGGTTATTCATTCTTTTTAATAATATAAATATGACTAGAATTTGAAGTTTCTTGATTTTTGGGTGAAGTTTTGCAAATATGCATTTCTGAATACTTCACAGTGAAGTTACAGTGAATAATGCCTTTGGACTTGAAATATTGCTTTTGCTTGTTTTGAGTTATGTTGTGCATTTTGATATGGTGAGTCTTTATGAAATTATATGTAGCATGTTGGCAAGTTGAACTTTGGCATAATTGACTCATAAATGTTATGTTGAGCTCTTGTGTTGTGAGAAGGATATTCCTCATAATGTAATGTTGCGGTTTGGGTGTGGTGATTGAAGTATTGAATTGCCTTGATTGAAATGATAGGTATTATTTTGTATTGCATTGATGTTGGTTGGGCTGCTAGTTTTGAGTCTATTCCTTCCTTTAAAAGAGTTTACTGTCATTCGAAGATGAATATTCCTAAGGGGGGGATAATGTAACATTTCAAAAATCCAAGACGTGTTGTAAAGCCTAGCATAGGTGTTATAAAGTCTAGACACTGTTTTTAGGGTTATTTTAAGGAATATAGGTCATTTAGGAAGTTTAGAAACCAAAATGTCCAAGAACGTCCATGACGTTGGGAAGTTGGTTCAAAGAGGTACTAGCGTGCCTTAGCCTATTTCACTAGCTTTTAAGAGTTGGAAATTAATGAAATTTGGTAAAAATGTGTGGGACACGTGTTAGTGATGTTTCATGGTCGAAACGTCCGGGTACGACTCCCCAAGGGCCAACCAAGGGCCCTTGAGGAGGACCCCTACAGGTTGAAAAAAACACTGCCTGGGCAGTGTGCATCGACGGGGCAAGAGACGGTGCGTGTGTGGACTGATGGGGCATCGATGCCACCGTTGTCCCACACTTAGCCAAAGTGGAGAATCCACTCGCCTGCACAAGTCTCTGACCAAGACAACGGTTGTGCAGGACGGGAGGGGTGGGGAGGGTTCCGTCTATGAGGGTCTTGATTTCCCTGCACGTTTTAATTAGGTTCATTTAATTAGTTAAGGGGTTAGGTTGTTAAATGGGATTAACGGGGGACTAATTAAGTTAGTTAACCTCCCATATAAAGTCCCAAACCCCATTATACCAATGAGAACTTCTAAAACAATTCCTCTACCTTCACTCTTGTTTCTCTCTCTATTGGAAGACGCCATTGAAGACTAAGCTAAGGAAGGGCTTTGGGGACGGAAAGGGACAAATTCATCTTCAAATCCTTGTCAAAACGTTAAGGTATGGGATCTATTCATCTTTGAGACCTCTTTCCTCAAAGGGTCCATTTAAAGTATTTCCAAAACTTGAGTTTTCAAGTGGGTTTCATCTAATCTTGAAATTGAAGTTATGAATTGAGTTGTTGATGACTTCTTTAGGTTATATTGAATAGGTTAACATGTGTTTTAATTTGATTATGATAACTGTTGATGGTTTGGTCTAAGTTGAAGAACATGATCCTCAACCCCTAACCCTAGGTTGTGATCTTGACCTATATTGTATTGTGATCATTCAATTTACTTGGTTATTGATTAGATTACTATCCTATGGTGTTATTATGAATAAATGAAGATGAATTATAGGTCTATCATGCAAGATCTTGAGATGTGATTTAGGTTATGAAGTATATGATGAAATTGGCCTAAGTATCTTATCTCAAACTTTGATCTAGTGTTGAATTGTGTTATAGTGATGCAATTAGCCTTGTTATATTATTAGTTATCATTGTGTGATGATGTTACTCCCCAAATTGGGTTGAGTTATGGGTTGATTGTAAGACCTTGGTCATGAATCGTGAAGGAGACTTGGTAAGTCTTATGATCCCTATAATGTACTTCAATTTATGATAAATTGTGATTAAGCCATGATGTTGTATTGGAGTGTGCCTTGATTAGGTTTTACAGGGTGGTATGATGTTGAATTGAAATGTCTTGTCTATGGTTGATAGGTTGATTAAGGTGAAAGGTTATGAGGGTGTAGATAACTACCAATGTGCCTTATTATGAATGAACATGTGAATGTGTTGACCTTAATTATATGAATTGTGATGAGAGGACTATATTCATGCAATTCATATTGAGCTATGATGATAATGATTATACAAGGGCTAGACCCTATGACCTAAACTAGGTTATGATTGATAAACAAAGACATTAAAGACATTTCAAGAAGGGACTCAGCTTAGCACCGAGTGATCTTGTGTGTGAGGGGGTGACACTTTCCCACATAGGGAAGGTAGGGTTCACTATGGTCCTCACGGGATGGATAGAGTCATGACCCAATAGGGTGTAGAGTGATGTTTCCAAGACGGCCCCAAGTTCCTTAACTATGTTGCCACCATAGGAATACTAGCTAGTGTATCCACCTAGAAAGCTACGTTTATGTTTTGTTTTATCTTGGCCGGTAGACCACCTTCCATAGGTGTAAGGTTTTACAACACCGGATTCCACACTTAGATCATGTGGTCTATGTCGGTTAAGGCGAGTGGTCCCTAAACTAAAATGAAGTAATGATGTATAAACTAACTAAAGTAACTTGAGGGGTTTGACTTAGCTTAGGTAGGGGTATGGGACTCTACCTATGCCTTGCACTAGTTTGGCTTGATAGGGGATTTAGGAGGTTAATATTATGTATGTATATGATGATTAATGCAATTGATCTTATATGATGATTTTGATGCTTATGAATATGTAATTGGTTTTTATTGCTAAAGTATGAACCTTTGTGTACTTGGAAGCTATGTTATGTGAAGTGGGTTACTAATTATGGTTCTTATTGGGTTACTTGATTTTGTAATGTTATGGGGCTTTGCTTGATCATTGCACTTGTTGACTTTATGAGGATTTATGATTAGTTGTCTTTCTTTGCTATTTACATGATAAACTCTTATTCATATTTGTGATGTTATTACTTGATGATAGAGTTATATGAGATTATGGGTTCAATTATGTTGATATGCATATAATTTGATTTGACTTATTGAACATGTGTAAATGATTGGTATGGTCTTGTTTTGATTGCGCATAAACCTTTAAAGAGGTAAGATGACCTGATTTAACTAAATGTCTCTTTTTAGCATGCTTTGTTGATTATATGTGCATATGGTCTCATACTTAGCACATGTGGCGTACTAACCCCATTATCTACCATTTTCCCAAATATTTAGGTTTCGGTCGTTGAAGGCTCATTTGAGACGACTTGAAGGAGACTTGGATATTCTCTACCATCCAAGTGGGTAGGTCCTCATTTCCCGAGGATGATGCCAATATCTAGCGATGGATTTGATTAGTTCTTAAGACACTTATGTTTACTCTATCTTTCATTTTAGGACAAGTTGTATAAGCCTATATAGGCTTCCTTATATTGATGTAGGGTTATGCCTAAATTACTATTGTCATTGTAGATGGTTTATGAGATGACACGGATTTTATGACTATCCTATCTTATATATGTATGTGCAATAAACGTAGAAGACTATGTAATCTTCACATACGAAGGGTCTATGTATACTCGATATAACTATATGTATGTGTATGTAGAGGTCTATGTAAACCTCAATGTAGAATTAGTAAATGTTAAATTCTTCTGTATTTTTGGACTTATGAATGCAATGATGAAGACTAAGGGGCTACTCCTAGTCCTCGAAGAGGACGATGACGCCGGTAACGTCTAGGGGTAATCCCAGATGTGACAAAAATACATCATTTTAGATCATTATTAAGTTATGAAACACATGCAAAGCTCTAGTTCAACCTAGTTCATTTTGAGGGTGTAACAATACTCCCCCACTTGGGAACATTCATCCTAGAATGACACTTAAACACTTTCAAGGACAAAAGGGACACAACTAGCAGCATACCAAATATATAATAAAAGTCATAACATTCATATTTAATGCACCAAACTTACAAGGAACATAAATTTCAAATCATTAGGAATTTAAGCAACATAAGCAAATTTGGAAAATTTACACAATTCAAAGAACACATTTACTTCATCACATTCATCTCATTTATGGAGGAACTACCTTCTCCAACATTAGACACACTTATCACATCATTTCAAAACTCAACATGTGATAACCTTCAAATCACACATTGGCTCATAAACGCAAGCAATTGAGCAAATTATGCAAAATACCATTTCAGCAACAGAACTCATTGCATAAGGAGACATGCAACTCATACCAATGCAAGACTCCAAAACAAACCAAACTACAAAGGATTTTGGCCTTAAGCGTGAGTAAGAATAGAATGAAAGATAACGATATCAACTACCTTCCTACTCAACTCACTCTCCCCCACTTAGGGTAAACTCATCTAAAGCAAATCAAAAAAACCATAAGCAACTTATGACTTACCAAGCCATTTACTCCGGATTAGATTCTTTGTTAGCTTGAAGTGCATAAAAATGATTCTTCTTTGGAGCATTAGGATCCCTTTTGCCTTGAGATTAGGGAAATCTCTCATCTTATGACCCCTATTACCACATCCAACCCAAACATCCATGCCGACAAGACACCTAGCAAAGTGTTATTTCCCTCAACTAGTACACCTACGCCTCTCAAAAGCATTACCACCTCCTTGAGAATTTCGGTTGGAAACCCTATCCTTGTTCCTCGTGGAAGAGTCTTGATTATAGAATCTCTTCTTTGACTTAGGTTGACTTAATTCATCCGACCTCTCTAAGCTTGGAGTCCTCAATTTGTTGAGCATACACCATGAGCCTAGAGATATCCATATCATTGTGGATCATTGCCGTACAACATTCTTTCGTAACCACACTAGACACCCCCATCACAAACTTATTCATCCTAGCCCTGGAGTTTGCTACCAAAGTTGGGGCATACTTAGAGAGTTGGGTGAACTTGAGATAATACTCCTTCACACTCTTTCACCCTTGATGAAGGTTCATAAATTCCACTAACTTCCTCTCCCTCAAATCTATGGGAAAGAACCTATAAAGAAAGGCCATTTTCAACACTTCCCAATCTACCAGACCTTCCCTTAAGTGTCTCTCATCCCTCCATTGCTCAAACAACACTTTTGACACATCTTTTATTTTATAATTGGATAATTCCGCTGTCTCTCTAGGAGTCACACCCATAGCATCCACCACCTTGAACAACTAATCTATGAAGCCTTGTGTAACTTCATACACCTTAGTGCCATGGAAAGTTGGAGGGTTCATCCTCATGATACCCCAGATTCTAGAAGCAGGAGTAATTTCATAGGGTCGAGGTCCAACTCTTAGGTTAGCTTGGGCAACCACATGATAATTGACTACATGAACTGGAGTCGTCATGAGTTGAGTCAAATCCCTAGAGTAGCCCTTATCTTCACATTAGTCATATCCCTTCAAAATAGGGAGATTGAAGACCTTGGGGCATTGGAGGAATTTGGGGCACTTGAGGTCCTTGAGGTTCCGGAGGGGGAACCACCTCATTCACATCCTGTTGGTCAACTATAGGAACTTTCTCTCCACGGAGAGGAATTCTATCGTTATCTACTTCTCCTACCTCCCTTCTAGAGGGTGTCCTCCTCTTATTCATGTCCTATAAACACAAGAGAAGAGGTTGAAAAAAGAAACTTATAGAACTAAACTCTATGGCATGACCATAGTATAGTGAAGAAACTGAAACTTCTATAGCCTTATAGGCTCCCTCTCATTAATGTGTCGCGACTCACGCCGATAAAAAAGGACTCTACTTGACGTGGCTTGTGAGAATTTGGACCCTAAACTATTTCCCAAAACTTTATGCTCTGATACCAAGTTTGTTACGACCCGAAAGTACACACTAGAAGTTAGGGCAACCCTTAGGTCGAAACAAGGCGTGCTCGACCTCACAGAGGTCTTGTACAAGCCTCTTAGCTATCATTCACTAAATAAGATATAAAAAGTAGTAGGAAATTTAAAACTTTTCACGAAATTAATAGTAACAAGGAAAGATCTTTTATAAATACTAAAGAGTAGTCTCATCATCACGAGCCAACTTAAAGACACGACCTAACTATCGTAGGGACACGACTCTTTACATTGAAATAAATAAATAAATAGTCTTATACAAGATTTAAAGAATAACTAAAGAAACATAGACTATGCCCTCAAATATATGAGGACATACTTAGTCTTGAGAGAGTCGATTTCCAAGCTTGCATTCTAATCTTCAACTTGCCTCCAACCTATACTTATAGAGTATATAAAAGTATGGGGTTAGTACAAACATTGTACTAAGTATGGCATATGCAAAAACATGCAAAATCGGAAATTTTAGTAGATATATACTTTCATTATAAATAAGTAAAACCTTAATGAATTTATAATTAAAATAACATATAGATCACCATTTAGCACATAGAATAGAACTTCCATAATTTTAGCACAAAGAACCGCTTTATAGTGAACTGAAATCCCTTCAACTCACACTAGACTCATTTCTTTAGACGTGTCCCTAACAAAGGTTATCCTAAGACTCACTGAGGTAAGTTTTGAAGGAACCGCCCATACAATCCCTTCAATACACACCAAAGTGATCCTCAAGATTACCCATTATAGGCTTACTTCGTACGGGTAACAAGTCCACATCTTATAACTAGACATTAGAGAAACATACTTGCATCTAAACTTCACATGAGTGACCTTCTCCAAGTGGACTTGCAAGTTACACAAAATGCAATGTGAGAATAGCATACCATACTACTACTCCTACTATGTACTCCATGAAGATTCCATGAGATTGGGTACACCACATTCATCATTCATAAACTTCATCATACAAGACATAACCTCAACATGCTTTCTTAACATTAGACATAAAGTCACATTATTTTCATTTACATCATATCATGACCCATTCATATATTTCATATAAGGACACAATAAGACCCTCCAAATGTCTACTTGTGCAATGGATAGGTAGTGTCCCATTCAACCACCTACTTTAAGTAGTAAACCCTTATAAAGACATAGTCCATTCATATACATTTGTGGGGGCTAGATTTACCCGACATAGACCATAATAGCTAGACATGGAATACCAATATTAACCCCTACCAGATGAGGGATCGCTACTTGCCTAAGGTAGGGTCATATTCTTTAGAATTTACATGGATTCTCCAATACCTACACCTACGCAGGCACATAGTTAAGGGATAAGGACATTGCTACTAAGGAAATCATGCAATACTAATTAGGAGAACTCATCTCAAGAGGTACATTGCATATAACATCTCTAATCACGAAGTGTACCCACCCCTTTTTCAAATCCTCTCGATGCTAAGCATTACTCTCCCACGGAGTCTTAAACGCTAATTAACTATAGGTTAAGAGATAACTATTAAACGCCACATCTCAACTCACGAAGGGTATCCAACCTCCAACCTATCTTAGGAAAGCTCAACGGGAATAGTGAGGTATCTACTAAACACATCATCTCAACTCACGAAGAGTGTTAACCCGAAAATCCCCCTTTTTTATACTAAGGAATAGTAGGGATGGTCTAGACACTTCATCTCTACTCACGAAGAGTGTCTACCCTACAATTCACCATTTTTGTTCATTGACTTCATTCATGCATTCAAGTGTGTGTGAGTACATGTGAATATACCTTTAACATAATAGCCATTATTAATAAAATTGGCTTATTGACATGCTTATACCCATATTTATCACAATTCACACATTATCATACTTCACATATCAAATATCTACTTCATTTAAACATAAACCTGTAACACCCTAAAATGAACTAAGGTGAACTAGAGTTTTGTGATATTTTATTGAGTTAATTTTAAGTTAAAATGAGTTATATTAGTGTTCTTAGGCAGTGTCTGAAGTTTGGAGGACATATGTCCAAGAACGTCCATGACGTTCGGAAGATATGCCTTAGATAGTGCTTGTAGGTTCTCATGTGTTTGAGTGAGTTTTACATGTTCATTTTGTTTGAAAATGGTGTGGGATGTTCGTAAGACCTAGAAAATTATGTTTAGAGGTTTAAAGTTTGGGTATGACCCCACCGAGGACCCACGAGGGGCCCTAGAAGAGGACCCCACATTTTGGGAAGAATATGCCAAAACATTGACCAAACGATGACCCAAGGGACGGTCCATTGGCCAACCAACGGCCCATCCACCATGGGCGTCGATTGTACCTGCAAGGAAGGATGGCCTTCTAGTGAATGGTGCTAAGTTTAAGCCTATAAGACCCCAACAACGAGTCATTGATGGACAAATGGTCCGTTGGTTGGTCCTTCTGTGAGACTGCCCCAAAAGCTGTCAATTCCCTGTAATGACTTGGGGTGTTTGGTAAATTCACCACAAGTACTTTATGAAATTAGGAAGTAATTTTTAGGGTTATTTAGTATATTAAAGTTTTTCAAATCCTAAGACCTAATTTTAGACCTCCTTTCCTAAAACCCAAAACCCATCTCCCTTAGAACACTCTCTCAAGTCATCATTAGAGCTAAAACTCAAGAAGGGATAGGAGGGCTAGTTTGGACGTGTTTCTTCATCAAATTTAGTGGGTTTTCTTCTACTTTAGGTATGGTATCCATCCTTTAACTCTCTTCAATTCAAGGAGTCACTTCTAATGAATTTTCAAAAAGGGTTTTCAACTCTAGTTTCTTCTATCTTCAACTCTAAATATGGGTCTTGCATGATAACGTTTTGAATGACTTAATAAATATGTTTCTAGTGTTAGTTGAGTATTTTAAGGTTAAAACTTCAATGTAAACACTTTAAAGCTTTTCATCAAATGTGGGCTTAAGAAATGGGTTAAATGAGCTTAGTTTTGTAGTCTTTGAACTTTGGTTATCTTATGTTGATATTGTTGTTTAGCTACTACCCTAAGGGTAAATTTATGATGAATTATTGAGTAGAATTCTATAGGTGATGGAAGCTTGGATTAAAGGGTCAGTGTTTTATGTTGTTTAAGCTATAATTATGAAATGCTCTTGAGTGGTATGGTCCTCCTTCTTTGTTGCGGAGTTTACTTCATGAATTTTTTTATGTTTAGTATGTATTGTTAGTGTGTTTTTGAAGTCCCAATATGTGAAAGGAAATGGTAATGTTGATGGTTCTTGTATTGTGTTTTGTGAAGCTTGAACTGCATGTTGTGCTTAGGTTATGTCTAAATGAAGTACATGATTATGTGAAGCATGTAAAGTGTGTGATTTGAAGAATGAAGGTATAAATCATGTATAGAAGTTAAAGTGAATGAAATTATTCTTATGTGCAAGGTGTGCTAACATGTACACACACACTCTTAGTTGAATGAATGAAGCTAAGTTAAGTAAAAATGGGAGTTTTTGCGGTGGACACTCTTCGTGAGTTGAGATGAAGTATTTAGTAGCAACCTCACTACATCCTAAGAGCTTTCTAAGATAGGTCGGAGTATGAATACCCTTCGTGAGTTGAGATATGGAGTTCACAGTTATCCTTAACCTATATTATAAAATGTTGAGAATCCGTAAGGAATTTTGCTTAGCACCGAGAGGATATGAAGAAGGGCTGGTTACACTACGTGAGTTGAGATGTTGTATTCCAATGTACCTCTTGGGATGAGTACTCCTCGTTAGTAGAGAATGAGTTACTTAGCATCAATTTCCTTATCCCTTAACTATGCGCCCATATAGGTGTAGCTATTGGGAAAGCCATGTAAAAGCTAAAAAGAATGACCTTACTTTTAGCAAGTGAGGATCCCTCTTCCGATAGGGGTTAATATCGGGATTCCATGTCAAGATCTCATGGTCTATGTCAGTCAAGCTAACCCCCACAAAAGTAATAAATGTGCTAAGTCTTCTAAAAGAGTGTACTACTTAGGGCAGGTAGTGGAATGGGACGCTATTTATCCATTGCACTAGGTAGGCATTTTGAAATGGGAGTCTTAGAGAGTCTTATGTGAATTGAATGAACTAAGTCTCCTAAACGAGCGTACTACTTAGGGTAGGTGGTGGTATGGGACGCTATCAATCCATTGCACTAGGTAGGACCTTCTAAAAGGGGAGTCTTAGTTCCAAGCCTTCTAAAAGAGTGTACTACTTAGGGTAGGTGGTGGTATGGGACGCCATCTACTCATTGCACTAAGTGGGCATTCCAAAAGGAAAGTCTTAGTGTGTTGTTGAGTGTTCTTCTAATATCGTGTGATTGAGTGGTGACTTGTTCTCCCGAGTGGATTAAGCCTATGGTGGATAGTCTTAAGGATCTCCTTGGTGTGTATTGAAGGAGGTGTTTAGACGTTTCCTTCATGTCTCACCTTGGAGAGTCTTAGGATAACCTCGGTTAGGGAAACTTCTACGGAAATGAGTTCACTTCCTCATTGGAAATACATTGGAAGTTCCCTATTTTTGGAGTCAAATGGTTTACTGTAAGGTTATAGTAGTTCACTGTAATTTTGGGTAACTTCACTGTAAAGTGCTCTCTTTTGCTAAAATTATGGAAATCCTTCTCTAAGTGTTAAATGATATTTATTATGTTGTTTTGCTTCTAAATTCATGAATGTTATACTCATTTGGAATGATAGCTTACTTTACTTAAATGTCCCTTTTTACATGATTTTGCATATGACATACTTAGTACATTGTTTTGTACTAACCCCATACTTTCTATACTCTAAGTATAGGTTTTTCGAAGCAAGGTTGAAGACTAGAAGGCAAAGCTTGGGAAAGTTTCTCTCAAGACATAGTATATCCTCATATATTTGAGGGCATAGTCCTTTTCTTAGTTTCTTATGTTAAGACTTTTTATGCATTGCTTTTAATGTAAAGGGTCGTGTCCCTAAGATTCTCTGTCGTGCCTTTATGTTTGGCGTGTGACGATGATATTCTCTAAGTATTTATGAAAGATTTATTTTATTTAATTTATTAGTGAAAATTTTTAAATTCCGCACTACTTTTTATGTCTTATGTAATGAACGATAGTTAAAGGGCTTGTACCAAAGCCCAAAGGGTCAAGTATGCCTTGTTATGACCTAAGGGTTCTCCCTAACTTCCAGGGGGTTCTTTCAGATCGTGACACACTTGGTGTAAGAGCCTAAGGTTATGGGAAATAGTTTAGGATCTAAAAGTATCAAAAGCCACGTCTAGTAGAGTCTTTGTCATTGGTGTGAGTCGCGACACATCCATGAACAAGAGGCTATAGGACGCTAGAGTTTCACTTTCTTCATTACTCTTGAATCATGCCATATAACTTAACTCTATATGGTCTCTCTCTTATGTTCCCTTGTCCGGTGGTTTTGTAGGTATGATTTCTTCGAAAGGGAAATGTTTCTAAGTTTGAGGGAGAGAAAAGGGTGAGCTTTTATGTTATGATGGTTTTGTGGCTACAAGAGAGAATGTGAAGGTGAGTTTTGAAAAAATTATGATGTGATGCCATTTATGGCTAGGTGTGATTTATGAGGTTGGAAGTCTTATGATGAGAAACTTTATGGTGATGTAGTTCTAAGCACGGTAAGAGTTATAATAATTGAATGAAGTACCTTTGAGAGCAAATGAGTTACCTTGTGATTATATTCAATGTGGTAGAAAGCATTAAGGTGTAAATTTGAGGAATGTTGAGAGGATGTGGAGATTTTGTAGTAGTTGAGGGCAACCCTCTTGTGTGGTTAATATTTCCTAGATATTCTTGTGATTTGGTTGAGATTCTTGTGTAGGTTTACTCTAACGGGGAAATGTGGTATGATTACCTAGTGAGGAAGTTGTGGAGTTATGCTAGCAAAATGGTGGAGTTTTATATAGTAAGATTTTGATTTCCAAATGATCTACCTTAATTGGTGGAAAGGGAAATGAGGAGTTCTATTCCATTAGATTGAGTTAACTGGTGCCGAAGAGTTGAATGAGGTGATGTTTAAGAACGTTTTTCTAGGCTTGAATCCTAAGAGGAGAATGTTATGCTTGACCAGTAGAGTTGATGTTTAGTCTTGATGTGCATGATTTGAGGGTAGTGTGGGTTCCTACCTTGTGACAGGCATAATGGTGCTTTGAAGTATGAGACCTTTAAGATGGCTTTACCCTAATTGGGGGAGAATGAGTTGAGTAGAAAAGGTTGTTTTGAGTATGAAGTGTATGAGTGAGTTATCTTGTGTTGTATATGAAGTTAAATGACATAAGGTCTAATGGGAAAGAGGCAAGTCAAAGCTAAGTTTTCACATGATGAATGCTAGGTAGGATTGCATGTAGTCTACTTAGTCCAAGAGAATCCTCAAGGGTCACTAAGTGGGAGTGGGAGTATGGGATGCTACTTTCACATTTTACTTAGTGTAACTTACCAAGTCTCTTTTGAGTAAGTTAGAATGGTCTTGTCTCTCATATTGTCATGTCATCTTATTAAAGTTGCTTGAAATGTGCATTATAGAATTTTTAAGAAAGTGACACAATGAATCAGTGTCAAGAAATCCAACTTTTGAGGAAAATTGCACTTTCCATGGACAATGGTTTCAATGTGTTTAGAAATTATGTTTATGAGCATGTTTAATGTTGGAGAAGGTAGTTCCTCCATAAGTGAAGAAATGAAAGTGAGATTGAATTGTGAAGTCTCAAAGTTGCATGTGTTACAATGATGCTCATTGTGAAAATTTTCATTTTTTGAAAAAAATTAGTTTGTATTGAATTGTCGTTTCAATGTGAGTAAAGGTGTAGTACTTGAACATGTTTAATGTTGGAGAATGTATTTCCTCCATAAAACAAGGATAAGGATGAATTTACAATTTGTGAAGTTATACAAAAAGTTGCCTGCGTTGCAAGTGTTTGGAAATGTGAAATGGCGCTCCTTGTTAGTTGATGCTTTGATTATGCGTGTATTGATCATGATTGTAATGTGTTATGTGTTGCTAATGGAGTCCTTTATGGTCTTAATGTTTTAGTGTCATTCGAGGACGAATGTTATTCCAAGTGGGGGAGAATGTAACACCCTAAAATGAACTAAGGTAAACTAGAGCTTCGTGATTTTTTCTTGAGTTGATTTTAAGTCAAAATGAGTTATACTAGTATTCTTAGGCAGTGTGTGTAGTTTGTTTAAGTTTGGAGGTCAAACGTCCAAGAACATCCATGACGTTCGGAAGATATTCCTTAGATAGTGCTTTTGTGTTCTCATGTGTTTGAGTGAGTTTTACGTGTTCGTTTTGTTTTAAAATAGTGTGGGATGTTCCTAAGACCTATACGACTATGTTTAGGGGTTTAAATTTTGGTACGACCCCACCTAGGACACATGAGGTACCATGAAGAGGACCCCACCTCATGGCAAGAAGCTGCCAAAATAGTGACCAAACGACGACCCAAGGGTCTACCATGGCCGTCGATTGTACATGCAAAGAAGGATGGACTTCTCATGAATGGTGCTAAGTCTCAACCAACGAGACCCCACCAACGGGCCATTGATGGGAAACGGTCCGTTGGTTAATCCGTCTGTGAGAGTGCCCCAAAAGCTGTCAATTTCTTGTAATGACTTGGGGTGTTTGGTAAATTCACCCCAAGCCCTTTATGATCCTAGGAAGTCATTTTTAGGGTTATTTATGCATAGTAAAGAGTTTCAAACCCTAAGACCTAATTTTAGACCTTATTTCCTAAAACCCAAAACCCCTCTCCCTTAGAACACGAGGGTTGAAGATAGAAGAAACTAGGGTTGAAAACCCTTTTTGAAAATTCATTAGAAGTGACTCCTTGAATGGAAGAGAGTTCAACGATGGATACCATACCTCAAGTAAAAGAAAACCCACTAATGTTGATGAAGAAACACGTCCAAACCATCCCTCCTAGCCCTTCTTGAGTTTTAGCTCCAATGGTGACTTGAGATAGGTTGGAGGATGAATACCCTTCGTGAGTTGAGATGTGGTGTTCACTAGTTATCCTTAAACTATATTATAAAATGTTTTGAATCCGTGGGGAATTTTGCTTAGCACCGAGAGGATATGAAGAAGGGGTGGTTACATTTCATGAGTTGAGATGTTGTATCCCTATGTACCTCTGGAGATGAGTACTCCTCATTAGTAGAGAATGAGTTACTTCGTAGAAAGCTCCTTATCACTTAACTATGCACCCACATAGGTATAGATATTGGGAAAGCCATTAAAAGGAAAAAAGAATGACCTTACTATAGGCAAGTGAGGATCCCTCATCCCATAGGGGCTAATATCGGGATTCCATGTCTAGCTCTCATGGTCCATGTCGGTTAAGCTAACCCCCACAAAACTAATGAATGTGCTAAGTCTTCTAAAAGAGTGTAATACTTAGGGTAGGTAGTGGAATGGAATGGTATTTATCCATCTCACTAGGTAGGAATTCCGAAAGGGGAGTCTTACTGAGTCTTATGTAAATTGAATGAACTAAGTCTCCTAAAAGAACGTACTACTTACGGTAGGTGGTGGTATGGGATGCTATCTATCTGTTGCATTAGGTAGAACCTTTCGAAAGGGGATTGTCGGTGCCAAGCCTTCTAAAAGAGTGTACTACTTTGGATAGGTGGTGGTATGGGACACCATCTACTCATTGCACTAAGTAGGCATTCCGAAAGGGAAGTCTTGATGTGTTGTTGAGTGTTCTTCTATTGTCTTGTGATTGAGTGGTGACTTGTTCTCCCGAGTCTAGTAAGCCTATGTTGGGTAGTCTTAAGGATCTCCTATGTGTGTATTGAAGGAGGTGTTTAGAAGTTTCCTTAATGTCTCACCTTGGAGAGTCTTAGGATAACGTCGATTAGGGAAACTTCTACGGAAATGAGTTCACTTCCTCATTGGCAATATTTTGGAAGTTCACTATTTTTGGAGTCAAATGGTTCACTGTAAGGTTATAGTAGTTCACTGTAATTTTGGGTAACTTCACTGTTCTCTTTTGCTAAAATTATGGATATCCTTCTCTAAGTGTTAAATAATGTTTCTTATGTTGTTTTTCTTCTAAATTAATGAATGTTATAATTATTTGGCAAGAAAGCTTTTTTTACTAAAATTTCCCTTTTTACATGATTTTGCATATGTGATACTTATTACATTGTTTTGTACTAACCCCATACTTTCTATACTTTAAGTATAGGTTTTTGGACGCAAGGTTGAAGGCTAGAAGGCAAAGCTTGGGAATGTTTCTGTCAAGAAAAAGTATGTCCTCATATATTCGAGGGCATAGTCCTTTTCTTAGTTTCTTGTGTTAAGACTTTTTATGTATTTCTTTTAATGTAAAGGGGCATGTTCCTAAGATTCTATGTCGTGTCATTAAGTTTGGCTTGTGATGATGAGATTCTCCATGTATTTATGAAAGATTTCCTTTATTTAATTTATTCGTGAAAAGTTTTAAATTTCGCACTATTTTTCATGTCTTATGTAATGAACGATAGTTAAAGGGCTTGTACAAGATCCAAAGAGTCAAGTACGCCTAGTTACGACCTAAGGGTTCTCCCTAACTTCTCGGGGGTGCTTTCAAGTCTTGACATAACCCTTCAAGATACTCATTTCAACCTTCTAACACATATCATGTATATACATATCAAAATCATCACTTCACTTCACATATCATGCCTTCAATGCCATTCTCACAATACACATATAACTTCATATACTTCAAGTAAACACCGCCACCAAAGGTGTACCATACCACTCAAGAGTTTTTTCAATATAACTTAACCAAGATAGAACAACTTACCCTTAATCGAAGCCTTTACCATCTTTCCTCCATATTTCAGAAAAAACATCATAATTAAGCATAATAAGACTATATCTAATCACAACATAATATAGAGAAAACCATAGTTCTAACATTATCAAACCATGCACATTAAACCTACTTCATAAGCCAAAAGTTGAGATATGGGATTGAGAATGGGGTCATTGAGTTTTTAACCTTAAAATCAATAACTAACAATGAAAAATATTATATTACATTCACTAAAACATTTTTATGCAAGACCCATGCTTAGAGTTCAAAATAGAAGAATTTGGAGTTTGGAAACCCTTTTTGAAAAGTCTTGAAATGGGCTCCTTGAATGGAAGAAGAGTCGAGGATGAACTACAATACCTCAATATAAAAAAAAAACGAAATTTGGTGAAGAAACTTGAAAATTTGGTCGTCTTCCTTGGAGCTTGAAGCTTTTTGAAAATGAAGGTTTTTGGAGAAAGGTTTTGGAGAGATTTTTGATTTTGAATTTGAGGGTTTGATTTGATAGGTGTAATGGGGTTTAAAGTGACCTAAAACAGTTCACAAATGATCGTTAAAGTTCCCAAAAGACCCCTACACTATTTCGACCCTTTTCCAAATTCTAATTTGGCTTAAAAACGACACGGCCAAATCTGGGACTTGGTTGCGCGTCGCGTTGGAAGCTCATGATTCTTGCCCCTCAACATTTTGATATAGTGAGCCTCTGTCACGAACGGGGAGCACCCCGTAGAAGTAACATTGAATACTGGACCTCTCAGAGGTGTTATTCAAGCCCATATTTATTATTGACACGCATTATCATTAGTAAACTAGCTGAAAATTTAAAACTTTCATAGCACATCATATGCCAGAACATTCACTTCCATTCTATATTTATAATAACATAAGTACATAGTTAAACTCTAAGTCTCATCATTCGAGTACATTAGGGACACGACCCTTTACAACATAAAACATAACTAACTATTACATAATTTTACATTAAGATATGACTTAGGAAATCCTTGGACTCAAGGATTCCTTTCCTTGTGCTTTGTAATCACATATCGAGATCTTCACCATAGAGACATCCTTTAAGCATCCATAACCTAAAATTTGTGTAAAATGGTGAAGAAGAATGGTGTTAGTACAATAATACACTAAGTATGACAACCATGCAAAAACATGTTATTTAAAAGAGACATTTTACTTGAAACCATGTATCATGCCCTTTTCTGAAAACTTCATAAGACTTTGATATAATAAACATTATACAATTCACATAATCCATATCAGCATATTTGATGGTCAAACATCATATAAAACCACACATTGCATTTCAGGCATATAAGTCACCACTTTACACTAAGCTCATTTCACATACAATAAACTTATCTCATTTTACAGTGAACTCCTTCCTTTTACTTTAACTCCTTATCCTCCCAAGTAACCCTCTAGTGATGCTTGCTGCAATGTATAGACAATGTCCCATAACACTATCCACACTCAAGCATCACTTAAAGGCCACTAGGAAATCATGCATGCAACCTTCATTAATCAAACACATGCATTCATAGAACTATTTCATATAATAAGATACATAACTCACATTTGACACAACATACTTTAGGTACTACATAGAAGGACTCATTACAAGACCATATACATGTCAAGACTTCAAACATAATCATAGCAAGTCAATAGTTACATTAACATACTAGGACTTCACCTTCTCAGAACCACATAGAACCCTACTTATAATACCTTTCCATGTCTACTAGTGCAATGTACATGTGAAGTCCCATAACCTCACACATACTTAGTAAACTCATAAAGAGACTACAAGCCTTAACATGTAATCCATACATCACAAAAGGAAAGTATAGACAACCACATGCATAGCAAATAGGACCTCATCATATAGTCAGCAAGACTAACATTATGCATATAAAGTGAGACCTCATCATATAGACTCATTAGGACTCATACCATGCATTTTGATTACAAAAAGTAGACAACACTACAATGTCATGCATAAAGAACATAAACATATACATATACATTAAAAAACTTCCTAGAACTCCCTTTAAGAGCTAATTGTGCAATGCATAGGTAAAGTTCCATACCCTCACCTACACTAAGCAAATTTCCTTAGGTTATCCTAGTCATGGTCCTTACTTTACTTCCATTATCAATTTTACTTTAGGGAAAATAAAGCCCAAACCGGCACTAAGACCATGGGTGCTAAACATGGAATTTAGTGTTGTAGATCCTAAAGGAAGGTTCTCTACCTAGCCAAGGTAGAACATTAACATTCATTCTAGCATATTAGGTGATATCACTTGCTAGATACTATGGGGCAAGCATAGCTTATGGAACTTGGAGGTATATATGGAAACACTCTTTATACCAAATGGGGTATTGTAGTTATCCACCTCGTGAGGACAATGGTGAACAAGACTTCCCACATTGGAAAGGGGCATCCCTCATCTAACAACACACTCACATAACATCAATTTGCCTTTAAGGCCTTAATCAACACACAAAAAAAAAAAAAAAAAAAAAAAAAAAAAACCACAGATATATAGATATGATATAATATATATATTTCTATGAATCTATATATCTTATCTATATATCTATATATATCAATGTAACACATCGCACCATAAGTAGACCATACCCACACAAAGAATAGAAGGTCAATTCACTACCCATTACATAGAAAGGGAAGAGGAATTAGAGTGAAATCGTACCAATTATCACCATTCTTTGCTCATCATTGATCCAGAGTAATCCTGCATCAAACATTCAAACTATAGGGCAGTAGCTAAAATGTATATTACCATGGACGAAAGTATGCATAAACAACCACAAGATCATGCACTACCATGTACATATAACCTCACCCAATTCAATAAAGAGTAGCGAACATAGCTCACATACCAAAACTCCCTTGCTTTGATAATCAAAATCCATACTATAATTCCTTAATAATATAATTAAAGGACAGCATCTAAAGATAAACATAGATAAACCGAAGGATCCTTAATTCAACTACCCTAGACTCGAGATCACATGAATCACTAACATAAACAAGCTAAACCATTAAAAGTAGAAGAAGATAGGTCAATTTCATTCAAATCTTCTAACCTTGATCCACTTGGATAAACTATACATAATTCATCATAAATTTACATCTTAGGCAGTAGATAAGTAAATTTATCATAATTGAATCTCATAACAATCATTCAAGCATCAAGATCACAACATAGTACAATATAGGCTAAATCGAGATTGAGAGGGATCATGGGTTCAACATGGAATTTGATTAAAAATCACATTCAATACAGTAGCTAATCATTAATTCCTTATCATCATGCTTTTGAAATCGATTTTAGAAAGAACCCATGTCTAGATTGAAAGTTAGGAAGATTGATTATGAATTCTCTTTGAAAATATTTGGAGGAACTATCTAGATGAAAAGTTATCTAGAGATGAAGGATCACCATACCTTATTGGATGAAGAAACCTTGAGAAACCATCACCATGGTTGTTCTTGAGCGTCATCTCCAATGGAGGTTTCTAGAGAGGATATCTTTGGAGAGGGAAGTCTAATTTTGAATAATGGATTGGGAATGGGGTTTTCATGTGATTAACTAACTAAATATACCTAAAATACCCCATAATAACCGGCCATAGTAATTTAGGAACGTGGGGTGAATTTCTCATTCACCCCTTTTGTCACACCCGGAGAACATACCCTAGATGCGACCGGTGTTGTTGTCCTCCCAGAGAACTCAGACAAACCCATAGCATTAGTCATAACATGTGATCAGTAAAAATTGCGGAAAATTTAAAACTTTTACATTCTATTTGAAGTATACTTAGACTTCATACTTAACACTCATAATGACATACGATATTATGAAAACTTGTCTCACCTATATGAAACCATCTAAAGAGTAGGAATATCGACTTAGCCAATAAATAGTCAATACGCCATATATGCCTTAATGCAAAAGAACCAAAAGAACATAAATGGAAATAGAATATTCTTAAAATCTACTACTGTCTTCATAAGCTAGAATATTAAAAGATAGCACCTCTTAACATGAGGACCTACCAACACTTGGAGAAAGAGTTCCAAGCTTCTTCAATTGACCTTCTTAATCTTCAATGGCCGAACCCTACATTTGTAGTAATATAGTGTAATGGGGTTAGTACGCCACATGTACTAAGTATGGGTATATGCACATTACATTTAAGGACATGCATGAAAAAGGATCATTTATCATTTATTTGAAAAGCATGCCAAGTCATATGAATTTCTTCAATGAACATACCATAGAACATATACAAGTTAATAATTCCATCAACTTAATGCATGATCATAATCAAAGACATATTTTCATAGAGTCATGTTAACATTTGATATTCAATAGATAATATAAACATAACATACAAAACACTTACCAATGATCCCATCCCCAACCTACAAGTTCAATAGTCATGTGAATCCCCATAACCCACACAACCAAGTAGATAAGTTCGGAGACCATAAGTAAAGATTTGCTTCATATAACTTGTAACATAAGTAGTCATCATTCATAAAGCTATATAGACTAATAACATGTTCATTAACGTAACTAACTTCATATAAGAGTAACGATATGTATCATAAGAATCATACCTTTCATGTTCTCATATAACATAAGAACAATCTCCTAGGACTTCCCTTAGAGTCAACTTTTGCAATGTCTAGTTAGAGTCTCATACCCCTACCTATACTAAGTAGACTCCTCAAGTCACCCTAGTTAATGTCCATTTACTTGTCTTTCATTTTAAATGAGGGAAGATTCGCCTTAACCGACATATACCGTGTGAGCTTACATGGAATCCGGTGTCATAAAACCCTACACCAAAAAAAAGTGGCCTACCGGCCAAAGTAGAACCAAACATGACATAGTTTCTAGGTGGATCCACTAGCTAGTATCCTATGGTGGCAACACAGTTCAAGAACTAGGAGATGAATTAGAGACCCATAGTTCCACATTACATGGCAACCTCTATCTCAGAAGAATTTTTGTGACCTACCTTCCAACTGGAAGGGACACCTCTCATATCTAGTTCATCGGTGCTAAGTTTAAGTCCCTTTTTTATTAACCTTAAGTTGTTATTTATTCATTGTTCTTATCATAATTCATAGAAGATTAACACCTTGTATAAACATGATCATAAGCTCTTTAGGATTATATTAGAATTTCCTTTCATCATAGCACATCGTTTGTGAGATGAACATAACATAATCATCTTGTGTAAAGCATACAAGAGAATATCATAAACTTGCATTATCGTATTCTTATCATGATCTCACATTTAGCATGTTCGTAGTCCAACATATATTCATAGAAGAATCATATATACTTCTTTAGCATAGTATCATATTTCATAGTCTAACATAAACATCATAGAGTAATCACAACGTTAGAAGACTTACCTCTAGCTTCCAAGAACATTATTCAAGAATTTAGCTTCAACTTACAACAATCATATCAACAACATAGTGAAATACTCAATAGCATAACCAATATTAACTCTTAAATTCATAAATAAGATCAACTTATAATGTAGTATAAGGGAAAGGGTCATTAAAGAGTTCATTCAAGTCTTAGTCCCAATCCCAACGTTTCCATATTATCAAATAGTAGAGACAACCATACGAAACCATCATCTAAATAAGAACATGGTTCACATGAAATTCAAACATTACTAACCACATACTCATCAATTCATGTGAAATCAACCATAGAAAACAATTATTTTTCATCGAAAATCATAACTCTGGAGTTAGGAAGAAAATCCATTTTGTAGAATAAAAACCTTTATATTTGAATTTCTTGAAAATTTATCTTTGAAAAGACCTCTTGGCGAAAGGAATCCCAAGAGTTAAAAACCCATACCTTATAGGCGAATAATCCACAAAATTTGGATAAAAATATTGAAGTCTTTGTCTTCTTCCTTAATCTCTTTTTGTTCTTCAATGGTGTTTGGAAAAGAGAGCTTTCTTGAGAGAGATGACAGAAAACTTGTTTGATCTGATTTGGAACGTGTGAAAGTGGTCTAAAAATGACCTAATATACATATATAGTCATCTTACGAATTACCCAAAAGACCCTCCACTTAAATGGGTCTTTTTATCAAGTTAAATTACCAAAAATACGACTTTAGTGATTCTGGGAAGTGGTTGCGCGTCGCAGGGCCAAATCCCGTAATTTTTCTGAAATTTTGGGTTGAGGTAGTGAGGTCCGTGTCAACCTTGTGTCGCGAGGATTCCCCTCACATCTTGATGAAGTACACCTTGTGAGGACCACACGTCGTGCACTTGTTCCTCCAATCTGCCTGTCCGCAGGCCGCTAGGAAGCCTGTTCCCCCATGTTTGGGTCCTCTCAAAAGACCCTTCGGGTGGTTCTTGGGGTGTATTTACCAGACGTTTCGACCATTTGTACTACATACTACTATACAAGGTCTTTTTACATGTTTTAGACTTCATTTTACACTTCAAAACCTTCACCCAACATTGGACGTCAACTAGTTAAAAATACATAGTTTTCGGACGTCAAGGTATTTCTTTGTCGTTTTGGCTCTAACCTTTTCCAAATGAACTTATTACATTAATATAGACCTGTAAACATAATTTTAAACATTATTTAATATATTAAGCTCTAGTCTAAGTCTGACATTTCCGGAGTGTTACATTATCTCCCCCCTCTTAGGAACATTCGTCCCCGAATGACACTAAAATCTTTTGGAGGGTAAGAATAGACTCATTACTAGCGGCCCAACAAATCAACAACATAAAATAACAATGAGTCACAGCTCATAGGAGTATATCACAACTTCTTAAAACACATACCATGACATTAAACATAGCACTCAATTCATGATGCACAAACATATAAGAGCTCCATATTCATAACACATAGTGAGGAATTTCCTTCTCAACCTTATCATTAGATAAAAATGCATCAAAGAGTTACCATGCTATCGTTCTTCTCATGACAACAATAGAACAACAAAATCTCAAGAAGACACATGCATACATATTTCGCATATGTGCAAGAATAAAGTATGAAAGCATTTTCTTAAAACTCAAGTTGGTACTCTCTTTTACCAAAACATGCACCTATTTAGTAACAGTCTATTTAATAATTATTCATTAATTTCTTTACTAAGCGGAATGTCTAATCTCAAGGACAGATATATGAGGGTAACAGGATTTCATGTCGGCTTTAGCCTCCCATGTTGCACCCTCAACAAGATGGTTCCTCCATAGAACTTTTACAAAGGCAACCTCCTTGTTTCTCAACTTCTTGACTTGGCGATCTAGTATCTCAACCGGAACCTCTTCATAGGAGAGGTTCTCATCTACCCTTAAACCTTCAAAAGGCAGAATAGACACGGGTCGCCTATGCATTTCTTGAACATAGAAAAATGAAACACTGGATGAACCAAAGCTAGTTTACTAGGTAGTTTCAGTTCATAAGCAACTGTTTCAACCCGTTGTAAAACCTCATAAGGAACAACATACCGTGGACTTGACTTACCCTTTCTACCGAATCTCATCACCCCTTTAATAGGTTAAATCTTTAAGTAGACATGATCACCTATTTCAAACTCAATATATGTTCTTCTATTGTCGGCATAAGACTTTTGCCGACTATAGGCTGTCTTCAATCTATCTCTTATAATTTGAACCTTCTCTATAGCCTCATAGGTAATATCTGGACCAAGGAGTAAGGATTCACACAACTCAAACCATCCAATCAGAGATCTGCATCTTCTACCATAAAGAGCTTCAAAGGTGCCGTAGAGATGCTCGAATGATAGCTATTGTTGTAAGAGAACTTAACCAATGGTAAGTGATCATCCCAATTTCCTTTGAAATCAATAACACAAGCTCTCAACAGGTCTTCAAGGGTCTGAATCGTACGTTCCACTTGACCATCTGTCTGAGGATGAAAAGCGGTACTAAGTTTCAGTTGATTACCTAAGCCCCTTTGAAAAGCCTTCCAAAAACGACAAGTGAATTGGGCACCTCTATCTGAAATAATAGACAAAGGAATCCCATGAAGACTCACAATCTCATTAATGTAGATTCTTGCATAATCTTTGGCAATATATCTAGACTTAACAGGAATAAAATGGGATGATTTGGTCAACCTATCCACAATAACCCATTCTTCACTCTTGGGATTCCTTTCTCCATGAGGTCCTCTAAAAGAGGAATTTCAATTACTCAAACTGTTAGGTTTTTTTTCTACAAATGGGTTTTCTTCTAAAGTCGAAATTAATGATTTATTATGTTGAATTATGATTGCCTATGACTAATCTAGTATAGGTTATTGTGTTATTGATGTTAATTGTGGAATTTGTGAATAAGATCATGTTCTTTCCCCAATTTTCCCAAATCTTTGCTCTTACTTGTAAATTGAAGAGGAATTATGAATGTGTTGATTACAGTAGTCATCTTATTTATTCTATGGGCTGACTAGGAAATTGAATTGTTGGGACTAGACCTAGTTCTTTAAGAACTCATGATGAACCCTTTTCCCCTTAACCCTAGGTTGTGATCTTGAATTGAATTGTACATTATTGTTGCAATTGGTTTGGTTAGTGTGTGAATTACTATCCTATGTTTTTATTATGTTAATTATGAGTAGTATGGTGATATTACACCCATTATTGGGTTGAGTATGATGGTTGATGGTAAGACCTTGATGTTGGCTTATGAAGGAGACTTGGTAAGTCTTGTAATCTCAACTCTTTACTTCAATTGTGGTTACTTGTGATTAAGTGATGATATTTCATTGAAGTATACCTTATATTAGGATTGGTAGGGTTGCTAGGATGTTGAATTGAAATGTCTTGACTATGGTTTTGTGAGGTATTGGCTAAGACGTACATGTTATAAGGATCGTGATAACTACCAATGTGCCTTATCATGAATAATTACGTAAATGTGTGCTAACCTCACTTATATGAATTATAATGAAAGGACAATACTCATGCAATTTGTATTGATTTATGATGATGATGATATAAGGTATAGACCCTATGACCTACATTAAGCTATGATGGTTAATAAAGACATTAAAGATATCTGAAAAGGGACTCTAGTGTAGCACCGAGTGAACTACAGTGAGTAGTGTCGCTTCCCACATAGGGAAGGTAGGATCACTAATGTACTCTTGAGATTGGAGACTATAATGCATGTACCATAAAGAGGGTCCCATTAATATCTCCTGGTATTTGAAATATGGTACCCCTATAGGAATACTAGCTAGTGGATCCACGTAGTTGCTATGTTCATATTATGGTAATACCTTGGCAAATAGTCCAACTTCCTTCGGTGTAGAATTCCATGACAACGGATTCCACCTTAGCTCATATGGTCTATGTAGGTTAAGGAAAGCTGTTTCCAAAAGGTAAAATGAAGTAATAAATGAACTCTAACTAGGATGACCTAAAGGGTTTATCTTAGTCTATGTAGGGGTATGGGAATCTATCTATACATTGCCCTAGTTAGCCTTGAAGGGTTTCTTAGGAGGTTGTTCGTATGTATGTATATGCTTATAAATGTAAATGATGATAATGTGCTGATCTTATATGTAAATGACACTATGTGATGTTGGCTACTCTGATGAACATGTATTTTTTCTCTATCGCTAAAGTATGATATTATGTACTCTTAGTGATATGTTATGTCGAGTTGGACATTGGTTATGGTTCTTGCTAGGTTTACTTGATTAAGTAAGGTTATGGGGCTTTGCATGGTTATTTCACAAGTGGACTTAATGAGGGTCATGAGTTATGGTCTTCCTTTGTTATAATGTAATGAACTCTTATTCAAGCTTGTGATGTTATGACTTGATCATAGAGTTGTATTTTGTTATGGGTTCAAGTATGTTCATATGCATATTACTTGCTTTGACTTATGGTGGTTTGATCATAAATGGTACATGGTACGAACTTGACGAATATGTCTTATTGGATTGTTATGGTCTTCTTAAATGTGCATAAGGCTTTTAAAATCTAAGACTTAGATGATAAAGGCACATAGAGTACAATGCGGGAGTTCCTCACTGTGGTGATCAAGTCCCTCCTCTTAAAGATGTTTCTAATGATGACTAAGCTTTGGTCAATCCTCCACCTTTGACGGATGGTGACATAAGGTCTGCCTTTTTCAAAATGGCCCAAGCTATTACTACACTAGCACAAGCCGTCACTACTCAAGCCCAACCCATGACGTCCCAAGCTAATCGGGAGGTTGCACCCCGAGTAAACCAACATGTTTGCACCATGGCCTCTCGTTTGAGAGATTTCACTAGAATGAATCCTCCGACTTTCTATGGGTACAAAGTTAAGGAAGACACCCAAGAGTCCATTAATGAAGTCTACAAGATTCTCAATTCTATGGGGTTGACTACTAGTGAGAAGGCCGAGTTAGCCACTTACAAAATAAAAGATGTGGCCCAAACTTGGTACGTCCAATGGAGAGACAATAGGCCTTTAAAAGGTGGACCGGTGACTTGGGAGGTTTTCAAGAAGGATTTTCTTGATCGGTTCTTTCCTAGGGAGAAGAGGGAATCCAAAGTGGTGGAGTTCATCAACCTTCATCAAGGAGGTATAAGTGTACTTGAATACTCTTTGAAATTCACTAAATTGTCAAAGTATGCTCCTTTTTTGGTTTTCGGTCCTAGCGCTGAAATGAGCCTCTTTGTGACAGAAGTGTCGGTTGACTTGCAAGAGGAATGTAATTCGGCTATTCTACATGACAATATGAACGTTTATCGTCTCATGGTTCATTCTCATCAAGTTTAAGAGGCAAGGGCTAAGAGAAAGAGTAGAGATGCCAAGAGGGCAAGATCTTTTGATGTTGGTTCTTCAAAGTGTAGGCTTGATATAAAAGACAAGCCTAAGTTCAAGCAGATGTTTTCTAGTCAAGTTCCTACCATGTTCCCTAAGGCTCGTGATGATAGGGTGGCTAACCCTAAGCCTCAAAAGAGATGGAGCACTAGTTCTCCAACTAAGAAGCCAACTTGTGGAAGGTGTGGCAAGAAACATTATCCCGGTGCTACTTTTTCATTCGTTACTTGTCTAGTAGCTAAAAAGTTTGACATCTTGCCCGATATCTTAAATGAACCTTTTATGGTGTCTACCCCGGTGGGTGAGTCGGTTGTAGAAAAAAGGGTATATAGAAATTGTCCTATAATGTTTCCTAATAGAGTTACTCATGTTGAACTAGTTGAACTTGATATGTATGATTGATGTTATTTTTGGGTATGGATTGGTCGCATGCTTGCTTTGCCTATATAGATTGTAGAACAAGGGTGGTGAAGTTTATCTTTCCAAATGATCCCATCTTAGAGTGGAAGGGGGGGAATTCTATTCGTAGAGGTCGTTTCATCTCCTGTTTTAAAGCATGCAAAATGATCTCTAAATGGTATCTATATGACATTGTAAAATTCAAAGATTTAGACTCCAAAAATCCTCCCACTGAGTCGGTCCCTGTAGTGAGGGAATTTCCGGAGGTCTTTCCTAATGATCTTCCCGGTATTCCTCCCAAATGGGAAATTGATTTTGGTATCGATTTTCTACCGCATACAAATCCCATTTCAATTCCTACTTATCGGATGGCTCCGGCCGAATAGAAAGAATTGAAGGCTCAACTCAAAGACTTACTTTACAAGGTCTTTATTCGGCCTAGTATTTCTCCATAGGGTGCTCCGATATTGTTTATGAAGAAGAAGGATGGGTCCTTTATAATGTATATCGATTACCGTCAACTCAACAAAGTCACAATCAAGAAGAAGTATCCTCTCCCACGAATTGATGATTTATTTTATCAACTCCATGGTGCGAGTTACTTTTCCAAGATTAACTTGAGATCGGGATATCATCAACTTAGGGTTATAGGTAAAGATATTCTCAAGACGGCATTTCAAACAAGATATGGTCGCTAGGAGTTCTTAGTAATGTCTATTGGTCTTACTAATGTCCTGGTGGCGTTTATGGACCTATTGAATAGGGTGTTTTGAAGTTACCTAGATTCATTTGTCATTGACTTCATTGACGACATATTGGTATATTCGAAAAATGAGGGTGAACACATGAGTCATTTGAGAGTGGTGTTGCAAGTACTTAAAGAACATCAATTATTTGCCATGTATAGCAAATGTGATTTTTGGTTGAGGTCGATAGCGTTTCTTGGTCATATTATCTCTAGTGTAGGAGTAGAGGTTGATCCAAGAAAGACCGAAGCAGATAAAAATTGGACTAGGCGTTTGGCTCCTACGGATATTAGGATTTTCTTAGGCCTAGCCAGTTATTATAGAAGGTTTGTCGACGGATTTGCGTCTCTTGCTTCTCCCTTGACAACCTTGACCCAAAAGAATGCGAAATTTGAGTGGTCGGAGGCGTGTGAAGTGAGCTTCCAAATTTTAAAGGATAGGCTTACTTATGCTCCAGTATTGACCCTACCGGAGTGTACTAAGGGTTTTGTCGATTATTGTGATGCATGTGGAGTCGTGTTGGGGTGTGTTCTTATGCAACATGGAAAGGTTATAGCCTATGCTTCTAGAAAACTCAAATTTCATGAGAAGAATTATCCGACTCATGAACTTGAGTTAGCGGTCGTTGTTTTTGCCTTGAAAATATGGAGGCATTATCTATATGGGGTTCATGTTGATGTGTTTACTGACCACAAAAGTCTCAAATATGTATTTACTCAAAAGGAGTTGAATCTCCGGCAACGGAGATGGTTAGAGTTGTTGAAAGACTATGACATGAGGTTTCTCTATCACCCCAGCAAAGCTAATGTGGTAGCGGATGCTCTTAGTCGGTTATCTATGGGAAGTGTGTCCCATGTGGAAAAATCCAAGAGAAATCTAGTGAAAGATGTTCATAGGTTGGCTCATTTAGGGGTTCGAATTGAAGATTCTCCAAATGATTGTATGTTGGTACATCATAACTCCAAATTGTCTTTGGTGGTCGAGGTGAAGTCTAAGCAACACATTAACCCATTATTGATGGAGTTGAAACAATCGGTTCTTAGAAAGATGAATGAGTCATTCTCCCAAGGATGGGATGGTATTCTTAGGTATCAAGGTATATTGTGTGTGCCTAATGTGGATGATTTGAGGAGTAGGATCCTTGAGGAAGCTCATGGAGACCGTTACGCTATTCATCCGGGTTCTACAAAGATGTACCATGGCCTTAGAGAGGTATTTCGGTGGGATGGTAAAAAAAAGGGATATTGCGGAGTTTGTTGCAAAGTGTCCTAATTATCAACAAGTGAAGGCTGAGCACCAAAAGCCGAGTGCTCTACTACAAGAAATCGAAACTCCTTCTTGGAAGTGGGAAGATGTCAACATGAACTTTGTAGTAGGTTTGCCTCTAACTCGAAAGCAATATGACCCTATATGGGTAATAGTGATAGGTTGACCAAATCCTCTAACTTTATTCCCTTTAAGTCTACTTATTCGGTGGAATATTATGCAAAAATCTATATTGACAATATAGTGAGTCTTCATGGGGTTCCTTTGTCCAACATATCGGATAGAGGTGCTCAATATACATCTAGATTTTGGAGATCTGTTCAAAAGGGTTTGGGTACTCAAGTAAAGTTAAGTATCACTTTTCATCCTCATACGGATGGTCAAGCGGAGCAAACTATTCAAACTATTGAAGATATGATTAGATCTTGTATCATTGATTCTAAGGGAAATTGGGATGAGCATTTGCCCTTGGTGGAGTTCTCGCATAATAATAGTTTTCATTCATCCATCTTTATGGCTCCATATAAAGCCTTGTATGGTAGGAGGTGTAGGTCTCCTATTGTGTGGTTTAAGGTTGGAGAGTCCTTGCTTCTTTGTCCCAATTTGATTTATAAGACTTTGGAGAAAGTTCATATCATAAGGAACCGGTTGAAAACAGCCTATATTCGGAAAAAGTCTTATGCCGATCATAGGAGAAGAGATTTAGAGTTTGAAGAAGATGATAAGGTGTACCTTAACAATTTGCCTATGAAAGGGGTGGTTAGATTTGGCAAGAAAGGGAAGTTGAGTCCTCGTTATGTGGGTCCCTATGAAATCTTGCAAAGGGTTGGTGATGTTGCTTATGAATTGAAACTCCCTAGTGAACTATCTTTGGTTCATCCAGTTTTCCATGTTTCTATGCTTAAAAAGTGTATCGGTGATCCCGAGTCTATTTTTTATATTGAGGGTCTTTGTGTGCAAGAGAACCTCTCTTATGAGGAGGTTCCAGTTGAAATCCTTGACCTTCAAGTGAAGAGGTGGAGGAACAAAGAGGTGGCCTCCGTAAAAGTGTTATGGAGAAACCACCTAGTTGAGGGAGCAACATGGGAGGCCGAGGCCGACATGAAGTCACGTTATCCTCTTCTCTTTCCTAATGAAGGTTAGTTTTTTTACTTATAATGAAATTAATGACTAAATTTGAAGTTGATATGAATTTTGGTGAAGTTTTGCAAATATGTGTATTTTGGTGTCATTACAGTGAAATGCACCTATTTAACTTGAAAATTTTCAATTTTGCTCTTTGACTTTTTTGGAGTTATGTTGTGCATTTGATATTGTGAGTCCTTACGAAATGATGTTGAGCATGTGGGTAAGTTGAGTTTTGGCATAATTGACTCATATATAGTATGTTGAGCTCATGTTGTTGTGAGAAGGAAATTCCTCATAATGTGATTTTGAGCCTTATGTTTGGCAGTAGAAGTTTATAAATTGATATGTGTAAAAATAACATGATTGACATTGTAACTCATGTTGTTACGTATTGTTGTTGGTTAGGCTGCTAGTCTTGAGTCTACTCCTTCCTTCCAAAAGATTTTAGTGTCATTCTGGGACGAATCTTCCTAAGGGTGATAATATAACACTCCGAAAGTCTAATACGTGTTCTAAAGCCTAACATAAGTGTCAAAAGGTTTATACACTCTTCTAATGTCAGAAACAATGAAAATAAGTCATTTAGGAAGTTTGGAAATCAAAAACGTAAAGGAACGCCCATGACGTTTGGTGAACTAGTCACATGGACTAGTGTGGTTCTTTAATGGTATGAAACAAGTGTTGATGGTTTTATCTTAGTATGATGATTAGGAAGAAATTAGGGGTCAAGAAAAGGTCAAAGGAAGCAAGACCGAGTGAGGAGTGCCAACCTTCGAGGTCAAGCCAAAGCTATGAGGCCAAAGGCTTCCCAAGAAGGGAGGCTACTGCCTCACCTTTCACGGGCATCACCATGGCTCGTGGTGTCAAACACGGACATGGTCGGGAGCTCTTGAAGAGGCCTTAGACATAGGGGAGAGCCTAGGGAAGCCTAGCTACTGTCCAAGACACCACGACCCACTCTATGACACGTGGTGAACTTGATAGAAGGCAAGGGGCTTCCGTGAAAAGGCCTTAGCCAAAAGGTAGGTGAGTTGGTGAGTGAGGGGGAGCTACTATCTAAGAGCACCACGAGACACTTGAAGGGCCGTGGTGCATCTTTACGAAAGGGTAAAGGTCATTCGTGGTCTTGCCTTGGTGGGAGAAATGGAGGAGGCTCCTTTGGAAGAGCTACTGCCTCCACTCTTCACGACCACCACCACGACCCATCAAGCTTTGCACGAGCCGTGAAGTGGGGCATGAAGTGGGTCGGGGTCTCACAGTGAAGTTAAGTTGGACTTCACTTTTGGAAGTCAAACTTAATAAGGGGTAGTTTAGGTATTTTGCGGGTGGACTATATATTGACTTTAGGTCAATTTTCATTCATTCCCCACTCAAAATCATAAACCCAAATTGCTCTCACTTCTCTCTACTTTCTTTCTCTCCATTCATCCTCCATTGAAGAACAAGAAACTTGGGGAAGAACACAAAGTCTCCTAGTTTTTCACTCAATTTTTGGGAATAAAGCTTCAATAAGGTATGGGTTCTTCACTCTTGGGATTCCTTTACCCAAGAGGTCCTCTAAAAGATGAATTTCAATTGCTCAAATTCTTAGGTTTTTTCTCCACAAATGGGTTTCATTCTAATGTCGAAATTAATGATTTATTATGTTGAATTATGATTGCCTATGACTAATCTAGTACAGATTATTGTTTAATTGATGTTAATTGTGGGAATTGTGAATAAGATCATGTTCTTTCCCTAATTTTCCCAAGAAAAAGTCTTGTCTCTTACTTGTAAATGTAAGAGGAATTATGAATGTGTTGATTATTGTAGTCATCTTATTCATTCTATGGGCTTCCTAAGAACTTGTATTGTTGGGATTAGACCTAGTTCTTGAAGAATTCATGATGAACCCTTTTCCCCTTAACCCTAGGTTGTGATCTTAAATTGAATTGTACATTATTGTTGCAATTGGTTTGGTTAGTGCGTAAATTACTATCCTATGATGTCATTATGCTAATCATGTATAGTATGGTGATATTACACCCATTGTTGGGTTGAGTATGATGGTTGATGGTAAGACCTTGATGTTGGCTTATGAAGGAGACTTGGTAAGTCTTGTAATCTCAACTCTTTACTTCAATTGTGGTTACTTGTGATTAAGTGATGATGTTTCATTGAAGTGTACCTTATATTAGGGTTGGTAGGGTTGCTAGGATGTTGAATTGAAATGTCTTGACTATGGTTTTGTGAGGTGTTGGCTAAGACGTACATGTTATAAGGATGGTGATAACTACCAATGTGCCTTATCATGAATAATTACGTAAATGTGTGCTAACCTTACTTATATGAATTGTAATTAAAGGACAATACTCATGCAATTTTACTGATCTATGATGATGATGATGATTCAAGGGATAGACCCTATGACCTACATTAAGTTATGATGATCAATAAAGACATTAAAGACATTTCAAAACGGACTATAGCTTAGCACTAAGTGAACTAGAGTTAGGAGTGTCCCTTCCCACATAGGTAAGGTAGGATCACTGATGTACTCTTGAGATTGGAGACTATAATGCATGTAGAAATAAGAGGTTCCCAATTATATCTCCTAGTTCTTGAACTATGTTGCCCCCATAGGCATACTAGCTAGTGCATCCACGTAGTTTCTATGTTCATGTTATGGTACTACATTGGCATGTAGTCCGCCTTGCTTCGAGGTAGGGTTACATGACACTGGATTCCACATTAGGTCATGTGGTCTATGTCGGTTAAGTCAAGATGTTGTCAAAAGGTAAAATGAAGTAATGAATGAACTCTAACTAGGATGAACTAAAGGGTTTAGCTTAGTCTAGGTAGGGTTATGGGACTCTACCTATATATTGCACTAGTTAGTCTTGAAGGGAGTCTTAGGAGGTTGTTCTTATGTATGTATATGCTTATAAATGTAAATGATGATAATGTGATGATCTTATATGTAAATGACACTATGTGATGTTGGATACTATTATGAACATGTATTTTGTCTCTATTGCTAAAGTATGATATTATGTACTCTTAATGACATGTTATGTGGAGTTTGGACATTCATTATGACTCTTGCTAGGTTTACTTGATTAAGTAAGGTTATGGGGATTTGGTTGGTTATTGAACAAGTAGACTTAATAAGGGTCATGAATATTGTTCTTGCTTTTTTATAATGCGATGAACTCTTATTCATGCTTGTGATGTTATGACTTGATGATAGAGTTGTATTTGGTTATGGGTTCAAGTGCGTTGAAATGCATGTTACTTGCTTTGACTTAAGGTGGTTTGGTCTTATATGGTACATGTTATTGACTTGACGAATATGTCTTATTGGATTGGTATGGTCTTCTTGAATGTGCATAAGACTTTCCAAATGTAAATTAGCATGTTTTAATGAAATGTCCCTTTTTAGCATGATTTGATATTATATGTGCATATGGTCTCATACTTAGTACAAGTGGTGTACTAACACCATTCTCTCCCTTTTCCCCAACATTTTAAGTTCTGATTGTTGAAGGCTTTTGAGACGACTTTGAAGAAGACTTGGAATTTCTCAATCATCCATGTTGGGTAGGTCCACACTTTCCGAGGGGAATGCCAATATCAAGCTTATGAAGTTGTTTTAGCTTTTAGACTTCTATGTTCTTTCCTTTTCATTTGAGTAAGAATTCTATAGCCTATATGTGGCTTTATTAAATTGATGTATGGGATATGACCAATTGATATACTCTTGTTTCAGATTGTTATGAGATAAGACACTCTTTTAAGGCTATGTTAAGTATCTTATATATCTATGTGCAATAGAAGTAGAAGACTATGTAATTTTCTTATACAAAGGGTCTATCTATACTCGATATGAATATACATTATGTGGATGTAGAGCCTAACTGTCAAATGTCATCTTTAAGCACCTAAGATTTCATCTTTAGAGCCTAACTGTCAAATTTCATATCACGATCATCATTTCAATTAGACTAGCTTCTGCACAATCCAACACACAAAAATATTACACTTGCATAAACCTAAACACAATCACAGTTTATCAGACACAACACAGTTTTAACCTCCATTCATTCTAAGATCTAAATGGGCAGGTTTCTCACCACCCCTACCTAAACAAAAGGACTTTTTCCTCAAAGTCATTACATAAAAACAATACAAGAATTTGAGGAGGTGTCATACCTATGGCACACTAAGCATCGGTCGCCAAATCAACATTGGAACCCTTATCAATGGGTGTACTGTCAGAATATAGTTGACTACCACTTACCAGAACACGTAATTTACTACCGGAAGTGTGAGCTAACAACACAACTCATTGTTGTTGCGCAATTGCTTTATCTTCCCTTGCCTTTTTTTTTTTTGATACCTTGTTTGCATTATTGTGTTATCTTCTTTATTCTTTGGATAGGTAAGTTGGCTGCTCTTCATTAGTCTCTCAAACTTTGTGTTTTATCTTGCCGAATTTTTCCTTTAGGGAGTCTCCTGAGAATTCGACAAGGGATTGAGTAGTAGGCGGCCAACTAGGAAAGTTCATCAAAGACTCTGGCATCACCAGAGTGGGCACCTGTACCGGTTTTCTCTGGCAATTTAGAATCTTGAACTTGCATCTCGGCCAACTATGTCTTCAACTCATGAGTTCTAACTGAATCTATACCCTACAATTGCTCTTAGAAATGGACCTCCAAGCCATTCATCCTGTCTTTTAAGACCTCCATCTCCTCTCACATCTTATCTTTTATTCTCGTCTCCGCTACTAAGACATCCCGTTGTATGAGTTGGGGTATCCGGCGTATAATTTGGTCGACTAAGATCCTTGTTTGTGGATCTGCAACCAAATTCTCAAGGAATAGAGTAGGAATAGTAAAAAAAGTACATGTAGCCTGTGATGTTGAAGTTGGTAGAGGTGGTTCCTTTGTAGGTTGATGTTACGATCCCTCCCCCCTCCCCAGCTCTGGCCCTCTATTTGCATGTGGAATGTCGAGTGGTACATGAAAAACCACTGCCAAGGAACCCACCTCTCCAATTTTTACACCAAAGAGATTGTTAGAGACATTTTTTATTTTAGATGCCTGGGTGAGCCTTAATACCTCACTCCAGCTATCTACTAGCCTATTTGAGGGATGGGCTTGCTTGCCCACACAATTTTTCTATCAAAAATGGAATACATGCTCTCTCATTTAGTGCCCTATCCCAAATTTCTGTAACTATGAACTGACCCACATTAGGTGGGTACCCAGGCATGAGGCAAGCTACCAAATATGCCACTGATTAAGAGAGGGTATTATCATTACCTGTAGGCCACAACTATGCAGGGACAATAACACACCAGACCTTGTCTAGAAACGACAGGGAAGCTTTTGTAACATGTATGGGAGATCTTATATGCCAAGTTGCATTCTCCTTTTCTGAAGCAATTTTCCTTGCAATCTAGCAAATAACCAGCGCTCCAGAATTCTGGACCTCCATTTAAGTTTCAATTGTCACATAATGATGTTTGACCTTAAAAAGTCCTACTGAAGGTGGTGTTATGTATTCAAGATCATGCAACATCCTCTTGATTGTAAACTCCGAGATATCCAAGAATTTTCCCCGGACCATAATTGAGTCTAGTGGACCTAGGTGGCTACAATGTATTTTTGCCCCCAATTAGTGTTCTAAGTCTCTGCTGCAACGTTTCGTCAAAGTGGTTGCATATGAAGCATAAAACTCCCGAGTCAGGTGGTTAGAAAATTCTATAGGTGCGTTGTTTACCCATTCAAACTCATGCAGCTAAACTATCTTGTAAATATCAGGGAATGATTTGATAACTGCCACCACCACTCTAGTCTCAGTCATAATTTGTCAATTCTTAAAGCTTCCCAACTCGTTCACAATTCAATTCTTGAAGAAGTATTTTGACTTGTTCATAGTCCACATAAAAGGGAAATTGTCAATAAACTTTTCTCTGTACTAGGTGAACATATTGGAAACTTGTATCATATGTAGTAATATGCTCCTCTGCATCTATAATACCTGTCTATTCATGTGCTCCAATTTCAACTTTGGTTCCTACCACAGGCGGAGTAGTTGTTATATTTTCTTGAGAGCCGCTAGCAAACTCTGCATTACCACGTCAATAATTATCAGACTTTCTACCCAATTCCTCACCACTACTAGAACTACTACATTCCTCTTCAGATTAGGAAATAGTTTTCTAGAGAATGGCACTAATTGTATGGATCTAGTTGTTTGAGTTGGATGATCTTCAATGTTGGTATTTATCTGAACCTCAGAACTACAAGATACCGTAGCATTTTCACCTTCCAATTAAGAAGAATTTGGTGAGGAATTTACGCTGTAGACTTTCTTTGGGGAGCCATAGTGCCTGAAAAATACAAAAACCAAATAGTATGTAAGTCAATAAAATAACACATTATCGGGTACTCAGACTTCCAATGTGTAATTAAAACATGACGCATTGCCTTAAGAATGTTGTCACCCAATATATCATTGTGAAGGACGACGAAAACAAAATGTAGAAACAGAAATAAAGGAACAAAATATTGTTGTATTCGGAAGTCAAGACAGGTCGTGGAGGGTACCACAATCCACAAAGACTCTTATGAAAAAGAATTGGTGACTTGAAAGAGTTGATGATTGTAGTGGAATGGATCACTAATGGGTTCAGCGTCTGTGATGACCATCTTGACCCTCATCTGTGTAACCTCTATTTTGCAAGTATGGTTCATGAGGGGTTTCATGATCTGTGGTTGTTCCCACGATGTATAAAGCCTATCATGGACATACACTTCACCATTTTCCAGAAATTGTTTCTTCAAAATCCAACCTATACCTAATTTCAACCATATGCCTATAAAATCACTCTTACAAAATCTTAAGCTAGTGAATCCAACAAATCTACCAACATCAAACAATTTCCATTCAATCAAGAACATTGTCTACCTCCTACAAACATACCCACACGCACACGCACACGAGTGTAATCAAATGAGTCCAAAACGTCCAAGTTTTTGACTCATTTAGGGATCTATTTGGATTGATTTATTGGCCTTAAATGTTTATTTTATGTCAATAACTGATGTAAAAACCTTGATTTGTAGGTATTCGTATTGTGGAACAATGCATGGACACTAATGTGAGTTTTGGTTGAGGTCAGTAGCATTTTTCGGTCATATTATCTCTAGTGAGGGTGTAGAGGTTAATCCAAGGAACGCCGAAGCGGTAAAAATTGTCATAGGCCTTTGGCTCCTATGGATATTAGGAGTTTCTTAGGTCTAGCCATTTATTATAGAAGGTTTGTAGATGGGTTTGCGTCTCTTGTTTCCCCCTTGACAACCTTGACTCAAAAGAATGTGAAATTTGAGCGGTCGGAGGCATGTGAAAACAATTTCCAAATGTTGAAGGATAGGCTTACTTCCGCACCGGTATTAACCCTACTGGAGGGTACTAAGGGTTTGGTGGTTTATTGTGATGCATCCTGAGTTGGGTTGAAGTGTGCTCTTATGCAACATGGCAAAGTAATAGCCTACGCTTCTAGGCAACTCAAAGTTCATGAGAAGAATTATCCGACTCATCCCCTTGAGTTAGCGGACGTGGTATTGCCTTGAAAATATGGAGGCATTATCTCTATAGGGTTCATGTTGATGTGTATACAGATCATCAAAGTCTTCAATATGTATTCACTCAAAAGGAGTTGATTCTCCGGCAATAGAGATGGTTAGATTTGTTGAAAGACTATGACATGAGTGTTCTCTATCACCCCGGCAAGGCTAATGTGGTAGCGGACGCTCTAAGTCGGTTGTACATGGGAAGTGTGTCCCATGTGGAAGAATCCAAGAGAAACCTAGTGAAATATGTTCATAGGTTGGATCATTTAGGGGTGCGAATTGAAGATTCTCCAAATGTTTGTATGGTGGTACATCATAACTCCGAGTCGTCTTTAGAAGTTGATGTGTAGTCTAAGAAACACCTTGATCTATTATTGATAGAGTTTAAAAAATCGGTTCTTGGTAAGATGAATGAGTCATTCTCCCAAGGAGGGATGGTGTTCTTAGGTATCAAGGAAAATTGTGTGTGCCTAGTGTGGATGATTTGAGGAGTAAGATCCTTGAGGAAGCACATGGAGCTCGTTACTCTATTCATACGGGTTCTAAAAAGATGTACCATGACCTTAGAGAAGTTTTTTGGTGGGATGGAATAAAAAGAGATTGCGAAATTAGTTGCAAAGTGTCCCAATTGCCAACAAGTGAAGGCCGAGCACCAAAAGCCGAGTGGTCTGCTATAGGAAATCCAAATTCCTACTTGGAAGTGGAAGATGTTAAGATGGATTTCATAGTAGGTTTTCCTCAAACTTGAAAGCAATATGACTCGATATGGGTGGTTGTGGATAGATTGACCAAATCCGCTCACTTTCCCGTCAAGTCTACTTATTTTGTGGTAGATTATGCAAGAATCTATATTTACAATATAGTGAGTCTTCAGGGGGTTCCTTTGTCTATCATATCATATAGAGGTGCTCAATTTACATCTATATTTTGGAGATATTTTCAAAGAGGATTGGGTACTCAAGTGAAGTCAAGCACTGCTTGTCATCCTCAAAGGGATGTTCAAGCGGAACAAACTATTCAAACTCTTAAAGATATGCTTAGATATTGTATCATTGATTTTAAGGGAAATTCGGATGAGCATTTGCCTTTAGTGGAGTTCTCATATAATAATAGTTTTCATTAATCAATATCTATGGCTTCTTATGAAGCTTTGTATGGTAGGAGGTGTAGATCTCCTATTGGGTAGTTTGAGGTTGGTGAGTCTTCGCTTCTTGGTCCCGATTTTATTTATAAGACTTTGGACAAAGTTCATATCATAAGGAACTAGTTGCAAACCGCCTATAGTCGGCAAAAGTCTTATGCCGATCATAGGATAAGAGATTTAGAGTTTGAAGAAGGTGAGATTTGGCAAGAAGGGGAAGTTGAGTCCTTGTTATGTGGGTCCGTATGAGATCTTTCAAAGGGTTGGTAAGGTTGCTTATGAGTTGAAACTTCTTAGTGACCTATCTTTGGTTCGTCCGGTTTTCCATGTCTCTATGCTTAAGAAGTGTATGGGTGATCCTGAGTCTATTCCTCCTATTCAGGGTCTTGGTATGAAGGATAACCTCTCCTATGAGGAGGTTCCGGTTTAAATCCTTGATCGTCATGTGAAGAGGTTGAGGAACAAAGATGTGGCATCCATAATAGTTTTATGGAGAAACCACCTAGTTGATGGAGCAACATGCGAGGCCGAGGCCAACATGCAGTCCTGCTATCCTCACATATTTCCTAATTAAGGTTAGTTATTTTAACTTATACTGAAAATAATGACTAAATTTGAAGTTGCTGTGACTTTTGGTAAAGTTTTGCAAAATGTGCATTTTTGGTGTCATTACAGTGAAGTTACAGTGAAGTGTGCATATTAACTTGAAAAATTGCAATTCTTCTTGTTTTGGGCTATGTTGTGCATTTTGATATGGTGAGTCTTTGTGAAATGATATTGAGCATGTTGGTAAGTTGAGCTTTGGCATAATTGACTCATATATGGTATGTTGAGCTCATGTTGTTGTGAGAAGAAAATTCCTCATAATATGATTTTGAGCCTAATAAGTGGTATTTGAAGTTTCTAATTGTCTGTGTAAAAATACCATGATTGATGTTGTAACTGATGTTGTTATGTATTGTTGACTGGTTGGGCTGCTAGTCTTTAGTTTATTCCTTCTTTCTAAAATATTGTAGTGTCATTTGGGGATGAATGTTCCTAAGGGGGGTATAATGTAATACTTCGAATGTCTATGACGTGTTTTAGAGTTTAACATAGGTGTAAAATGGTTTAGACACTGTTTTAAGGTCATAAATAATTAATATATGTCATTTAGGAAGTTTGGAAATCAAAACGTCAAAGAACGTCCATGATGTCTGGATACTAATTCAACGAGGTTCTAGTGTGTCTTAGTCTATTATTCTAAGTTTTAAGAGTCAGAAATTGATGAATTTTTGTGGTAGCTGTCAAACATATGTTAGTGTTAGTTTATAGTCCAAACGTTCAGCTAAGACTCCCCATGGACCAACCAAGGGCCCTTGATAAGGACCTTTGCTTTTAGGGTCGAAGACTTTCTAAGGCAGTGTCCACAAACGGTTGCCATAGACAGATCGTTGTCCAATCAACAGGGCGTCGATTTCCTCCATCGATGGACACTTAGAATATTTTGCCAAGGCTGAGATTTGGCAAATCTCTGAACAAAATGACGGACCAGCAGGACTGTTGGTTCCACGGTATGTCGATTGACAAATGGGGCATGGACGGGGAGTTGTCTATGAGGGTTGATATTGGTTGCTCGATTTTAAGTGACTTGAGTTAAGCACAAACTCTCTTCCTTCTCTGTTCTTTCTCTCACCCAAGTTGAATAACACCATAGGAGACAAGGTCAAGGTGGGTTCTAGTGCTCCAATCACCAGAGTTTCTTCATCAATCTTCATCAATCAACAAGGTATGGGATTCCTTTCACCTTTGGGATCTCTTTCCCCAAAGGGTTCCTTCAAATTGATTTCAAAAGATGAGTTTCCATGTGGGTCTCTTACAATATCGAAATTGATCTATCACTTGAGTTTGTTTATGGTTTGTTGTGATTATATTGATTAGATTATAATTAATTATGACTACATTACACTACTCATTGATGGATTGGTCTAGTTTGTAGAAGATGACCTTTTCCACTTAACCCTAGGTTGTGATCTTGAGTTGAATTGTGTAGTGTTGGTTCAATTGACTTTGTTATTGGTTGAATTACTATCCTATGATGTTATTGTATCAATTTATGATTAGATTGAGATGAATTGTAGTCCTATCATGCTAGTTCTTGAGTAATTGATCTACGTTGTGAAGTAGATTATGAGATTATGAATTTTGCCTAAGTCTCTAATCTTATGTTATGAACTAGCGATGGATTGTTGTATAGTGTTTAAATTGATTTCACTATTATATTGGTTATCATTGTGTGATGCTATTACACAAATTGTTGGGTTTAGTTTTAGGGTTGACCCTAAGACCTTGATGTTGACTAATGAAAGATGACTTGGTAAGTCTTTTGATCTCAACTCTTTACTTCAATTATGGTTACTTGTGATTAAGTGATGATGTTGTATTGAAGTATACCTTATATTAGAATCGATAGGGTCGGTATGATGTTGAATTAAATGTCTTGACTATGGATTTGTGAGGTTTTGGCTAAGATGTAAATGTTATAGCGATGGTGAAGACTTACCAAATTGCCTTATTATGAATGATTATGTAAATGTCCTAACCTCACATGTATGAATTGTAATGAAAAATTCTTATTAAGCTATGATTATGATGATAATATAAGGGATAGACCCTATGACCTAAACTAAGTTTTGATAATAAAGGATGAACAAAAGACATTTCAAAAGGGATGTTAGCTTAGCACCAACAGAACTTGTCATTGGGAGGTGTTGACTTTCCATAGAGGAAGATTCACCCTATAGTTCCACATGAGGGGTTAATTCCCCTACGAGGGATACTCACCCCATGGATTATCATGAGAGGAGGCTCCAATTGCCAAATAACATGTATAGAGTTAATACCTATCTCTTAGTTCCTTAAACTCTGTTACCCTCATAGGAATAAACTAAGAGGCTAGTCTTAATCCTCTCCGAGGACGACGATGCCAGTTATGTCTAGGGGGTACTCCCCGGATGTGACAACCCTAGTATATTATGATCACACATAATCAATTATAAGAATTCATACTTCAACCTCACATATACATATACACATAATCCTTCACATTGATCATATACAATCTATAACATGATAAGATCACAATTTACATAATAATGCCAACAAGGCCATGTTCATCACAATTATAACACATACGCATAGCCACCATAAGTTGAACATACCAATATATACAATTCAATGCCTATACTACACAATATATAGATAATTAGGTCAACTTACAACCATTCCATCACTATCATCACGAACCCTTGGCCTTCTCAATCAATTCAACTCATAAAGGCTCTTACCAATAACAATATACATCAATCAAAACCAATAATCAAACCATTCAATTGATCTAACAAGATACTATATGAGAATCATCAAATTAAGGTAGCCTTTATACAATTCTACTATAATGTATACATAATTTTATCCCAACGTAATATACACAATAATTCAATACTAGTAAGCCTTAATCAAATCACCCATATTAGAGCCAAAAATAGGAAATCCTGATTTGCATGGGTTCATAGAGATTTTGATCTAAAATCATTCAATTAACATCAATTCAATCATAAATCATTTATTCAAATCATTTTATGCAAGAACTCATGGTTAGAATTTAATTTAGAAGATTCATGTATTGAGAAGTCTTAGAAAAACCTTTGAAATTTGTATCCTTGAAGAAAGGGAGTTCAAGGATGAAAAACCATACCTTGATTGATGATAAGCCACGAAAAAGATGAAGAATCACTGTATTAATCAAGCTCCTAGCTCTAACCTTGCTCCTAGCTTCAATGGATTTCTAGAGGATTCTATTTGGGGTTTTGGATTATGATTTTGAATAATGAACTCAAATTTTGGTTATAGACTTATAAAGTCACTTAAAATACCCCAAAATACCTTAAGTAACCGCCCATTTTAAGACCTTATAACCTCATGACTGATACGCTCAAATTTACTTTTCGAAAAGAAGTATAAGCGTTCGTATCAAGTAAAGAACCCAACTATGAGGTTGGGGTCGATCCCACGAGGAAAATGATTTAGACTTAACTTTAACCTACTATTACTTCTATTTAGTCAAGTCCTTTCCGAAAACAAATAAGAAAAAGGGGGTTTCAAATAACAAATGTAATTAGCTATTTCTAAGTAAATAAGTGGCAAGTTCAAAGATTTGATTTTTATCAAGTAATGAAAGTAACTAGGGCTTAAGTGTTCCCCACAGATTCATAACTCGGTAATTCTAACTATAACAATCCTCTCCTAATATCTTGCATGTAAAGTGGTAAGTTATGTATCCCTAATTCCTTGGTCCGGCAACTAGGAAATTTCACTCCGCACCTTGGTCCGGCTACGTGTATATGCTTTACTAAACCTTACCTTTACCTCATATTAAATATCATAATCGATGTTTGGCTCAGTTGTTACTTCTCACCAATCGATACTAGCGTATTAGATAGTGTATACTAAATCTATGTTGATAATTCTTTTCTTATTATCTACCTCCTTGGCCCGGCAAGTAGCAATAAGGCGAGTTTTAACGTGTGCACTCATTAAAAAGACTTCTAAACGAAAGTATTATCAATACATGCAAGACACTAATCTAGAATTGTTATTTTAGCAGGTTTTACCTTGTTATTTACCCATGGTTCCCACAACCCTAGTTATAGAGTTTAGTTACCCATGTTCATAATCACACAATTCATATTAATTAAATAAGAATTCATGCCCTTACTTTGATGAGATTGAAGAAAATCCAGAAAATTACTTGAATTAATCAAAAACTTGCAACAAACGATTCCGGAAAATAAAGTAATTTCCAAAATCCCAAAGTTCAACACTTAGAACAATAAAACTAAAAAATATCCAAGAGTCTAAACCCCAAAAATGAGGTTTTTACAAGTATTTATAATACTAGAATCCTAACAAAAGAGGGAAATCTATTTAAGGAAAATCTGCCCAAAAACGCGTCTGAGTCAACCACTGGAGCAACGGACCGTCGAAGTCATGACGGACCGTCGAGGCCCTCCGTTGTGCCATACTTAACATCTTTTTCTGCTGCTTTCTCCACCCACGTTCTTTTACAATCGATGGACATGCAGGACGGTCCATCGTGGCTGTGACGGCCCGTCGATGGCTTCCATTCCTACATACTTAGAATCTTTTAAAGATGGGTACTGGGGCTACTTTCTGTTAACCTTAACGCATGTGCAGGACGGTCCGTCATGGCTATGACGGTCCGTCGAGAGCCTCCGTATCCCCACACTTAGTCAGAATTCCGGAACTTCCTTTAGCAGCTTTTCCCATGCATGACGGTGGCCACCTACGGACCGTCGAGTTCACGACGGACAGTCGATGGCTCCGTAGGTCGTCACTTCTGCAATTTTCTGCACAATACTCCCACGTTCTCCTTTTGGACAGATTTCCTGCAAACAAAGAGAAAACTACATTAAAACCAATGTAAAAAGGCTTTAGACACACACTAAACATAAGGAAAAAGCATTGAAAGTACCGTGTAACCATGGTACATCAACACCCTCAACTTAAATTCATTGATTGTCCTCAAGCGACGCACTATGACACACCACAAAATCTTTGTACAAGAGTATCCTTATTTTAGATTTTTGCAATCATCTGGCTATCAATCCCGATTATTTTCAAATTGATTTATGCATGCTATCACTATTAAGCTTAATCATGTGGATCAGACCATGACACAGACTCATCACACACCGACACCTATCCACTTTGATCTCTCACCAAGGTACCAATTTTCTGATATTGCAACTAGTGTCCTCACTTCAAAACAACATCCTCATTTTTCACACAATGATTTCAATTTGAGTATAAGGATTATTTTTCAACACGCACTCTCAGAACAAATTCACACCTCATTTATACTTATTGCCATAAGCTTGCCCTTATTTTCACTGCTTTAATTTTACCATAATAGACTCTTAGAATCACGATAGGACTTTCTTAGCTTTTAACTTAGGCTCTGGGTCAGGTTGGGTACGTTTAGGTGTATTTATAGTGACTTATTGCCCTCCGTGGCATAATGACTAAGCGTCCTACCTTTTCAGCATTTTATTCCGCCCTATTTCTTAATTTTCTTGCATTCTTTCACCTTGCCATTCTCCCATCTTTCTCCTTTTGTGTAAGTGACTCTTTTTTTTTTTACTTGTATTTTCAAATTTTCAAATTTTCCACTTTTCATTCAACTTTTTCTTGAGCCACTTTTCTTTTGTTCTTTCTCTCTCTTTATTCTTTCAACCCCACTTTACGGGGCATTTATCATAATAGCCACCCTCAACTCATGGCTTTGCCATGATTCAAAGTACACAAAACCCAAAGTTGGGTCAGGGCGATGACAAGGTTGATTGCTGCTTTAGCCACCCTCAACTTATGCTTTTGGCATAAGCTTAGGTGCACATGTCCAAGGATTGGCCAGGGCCAACACATTGTTCCCAAAAAAGATCAGTTGGGTTGAAAAAGAAAGGTCTAATTTAAGCTCAAATCATTTGGATCAAAAAGGTATTAATTTCATTCGGTTTTCTGTTATTTAGGCTAAAGATTGGCTATATTGAACAAGGGCCTATGATCCTTTCCTAATTGTCTATTACAGCTTACTTTTAGCAGGACTAACCAGGCAAGTTCTAGCTCAGTACCAATGGTGGAATATTCAAATTTTCCTCACACTCACTTGACATCTCATGAAGTGGTGTATCTCTATGTCATGCTTAGAGCCACACATTTATCAGTTACAGTGCCTAGTCACGCATCATTTTCTTTAAATCAGGATATCATTTTGTTTAGCCATCATGCTTCAGAGTCCATTTTCTATACTATTTAAAAAAAAATACAAACATGCCAGTTCAACAATAAAGTAACCAGTCTCTTGGGGGAAAAGAACACAGGCAAGAAAACCGCAAGAGAGGATTGTGAGGTCGGCTACTCAAATTTCACCCTAGCACTCACTTTCCATTTACCCCACCCCCAACAAAAAAGATATGCAATTGTCCCCAATGCATAAAAGTATATAAAATAGAGTGGTAGGTGAAGCAAACCTGAGGCACAAAGCGCCGGTGATCAACAAGCTGGCGGGTCCGATTCCCCGAAACCCGCTCCTTCTGTAGTAGGGACACCATCAGTAGTGTCCTCATCAATGACAGCACCATCAGTAGTGCTCCTCTCAGCCTCTGGAACTAGACGCCCCAACGGCCACCTCTATAACCCTCAACTGGCGGGCCTCCTCATCAATCAGCGAGGCTCTCCACGTAGCCTCCAACTCATGGTGCTCCTTCTTCCGAGCCCGAGATTCATCCTCATCTCTAGTCTGGTGCCTCTTGGCACACTCTCGTGGTGGAGGTGGTGGCACATCAGTAGTGTCGAACATGGAAGCCATCACCGTGTCCTCAGCAAGCTCTGCAGAAGGGGCCTCTGACTCCGGCACCAAAGCCACTAGCATAGTATCTAAGTCGGATCGTAGCCTGGCCACAGCAGCCTGGAGAGACGTCACCTCCATTGTAGGGGATGGTCGGGCAAGAACCCGCAGCTCAAAAGCATCCAAGAGTTGGTGGACCTCCATGGCCTTCCGCTCAGTGTGGTGGGCCATCTTCCTCTCTAAGCGCTCCTCTGCCTCAGCAATAGATTTATGCATCCACGGCTGGATGTAGTGCAGAAGTGTGGCCATTTGGGCCTTAAGTTTCTGGACCCTAGCAAGTGGGACCAGAGTAGCAGATGGAGTCGATCGGGAGAAGCTCGGTGCGGTGCTACCACCAGGAATAGACTCGACCGCAGTGGTGTCAGTAGGCTCAGATGTAGCCGGATTAGCCGCTGGGGCTTACTCTACCATCGCCGCAAGGGTCTCACCAAGCAGCTGCACCTCCAGACGGGGCCCTCTGTGGGGAGCCAACTCATTGGCCTCATCCTGAATAAGGTCAATATCTACTATGCCCGGCGGGATCTTGAGCACATCAATGTGCCACATGGGCACTCCTGCAAACCTGCACAAAGCAAAAACCATGCACGGGAAGGGGTAAGTAGTAGTGGCCTTGAATGCCCTCACGTGCATCACCGCCTGTAGTAGCCATGCGAAGTCGACCTTAAACCCCGCAATCATCACCGCCATCAGTACTGCACGATCCCAAGTGACAATGTTGTCAGCTGCAGTGGAGGAAAGGCAGTGTGAGACTAGTAACCACAAAAACTTGGCTAGGAAGGTGAGATTATCCTTCTTGATACTTCCCTTGGGCTCCAGCACCCAATCGACAGCCTCACCATCAACAGAAAGGTACTGTGCAATCCACCGCTTGGTGGTCTCTCTCAACTCTGGATCATGCTGGAATCGTCCATCTTTAATCAACTTCCACCTATAGTCGAACTCGGCGGTGAGAGGTGTCCGGGTGGCATCAACATCCGCACCCTAGAGAAACCTGCGGATGGTCGGCAAGGAAATGTCAAACCGCTTGCCACGGACTCGGACGTAATCCAAAGGACCATGTTTGGCGGGGGCTGCCCGCCTGTCTAGCTAAGATCAGAGAGTCTCCACATAGGAGGTGTAGAACTCTCGGACCATCTCCTCACTATAGTGGCCTACATCCCGAGCCATCCACTCCAGCCGATGTCTGGTGAACAACGCATGTATGGCTGGCATGGTGAAAAGGCTACCCGTGAGAACCCGCTGCTCAAGTGTCAGTGTCCGAGTCATGACCCCCTTGTCATTAGGAATCTTAGCGTCTGTTTATATCTGATATTTCCCCTCAACACACCACTGGTTGGGCTGATAAGCAACCAGGGTAGGGACGCCAGTCTGTGGTGCTGTGTAGAGTCAGCACTATCAGCCTCATCATCAGAGGCAGAAGCAGAAGCCTCCACAGATCCGGAGACCTCCTCAGAACTAGAAGATCCCTCAGAACCGGATGCCTCCACTGAACCAGACTCTCCCTCTGAATGTGCAGTCGACCCAGAAGGTGTGCCGGTCAGTATGCCCTCCTTGTCATACTGGGAGATTGTGACTATGCCGGGCGCAACCCTCGTGGGAGTGGCTCTGGTGGGGCGGGTAGCAGGGGTAGCAGTACGGGTTCCTGGAGGCACGTACTCTGGGTCACGCTCATCATATGAGCCTATGATGAGCCAGTTCAATAGGGAGACTGACTTGGAACGCCCTCGAGAGTAGACACGGTCTTGTTTTGGTGCCATTAGTACCTGCCAAAAAAAGCAATCAGCACTAGTCCATGTAGCAGAAGAAAGCAACAAAGTAGAAATATAAATGGAATGGCAGTGCAGCAGTTGTAGCACTGCATGACGGATCCATAGACGGTCCGTCGGAGGCACGACAGTCCATCGATGTGGGTCCGTCGAGGAACACTTAGTGAAATTTTTGTAAAACATCAGAAACAAAGGTTCTGACTGAGGCAACGGATATGCAGGACGGACCGTCGAAGGCACGACGGTGTGTCATGAGTATCCGTCGAGGGATACTTAGAATAAATTTTAAAACCGTCAGAAACCAAGGTTCTGACAGAGGTGACGGATATGCAGGTCAACTTACAACCATTCCATCACTATCATCACGAACCCTTGGCCTTCTCAATCAATTCAACTCATAAAGGCTCTTACCAATAACAATATACATCAATCAAAACCAATAATCAAACCATTCAATTGATCTAACAAGATACTATATGAGAATCATCAAATTAAGGTAGCCTTTATACAATTCTACTATAATGTATACATAATTTTATCCCAACGTAATATACACAATAATTCAATACTAGTAAGCCTTAATCAAATCACCCATATTAGAGCCAAAAATAGGAAATCCTGATTTGCATGGGTTCATAGAGATTTTGATCTAAAATCATTCAATTAACATCAATTCAATCATAAATCATTTATTCAAATCATTTTATGCAAGAACTCATGGTTAGAATTTAATTTAGAAGATTCATGTATTGAGAAGTCTTAGAAAAACCTTTGAAATTTGTATCCTTGAAGAAAGGGAGTTCAAGGATGAAAAACCATACCTTGATTGATGATAAGCCACGAAAAAGATGAAGAATCACTGGATCAATCAAGCTCCTAGCTCTAACCTTGCTCCTAGCTTCAATGGATTTCTAGAGGATTCTATTTGGGGTTTTGGATTATGATTTTGAATAATGAACTCAAATTTTGGTTATAGACTTATAAAGTCACTTAAAATACACCAAAATACCTTAAGTAACCGCCCATTTTAAGACCTTATAACCTCATGACTGATACGCTCAAATTTACTTTTCGAAAAGAAGTATAAGCGTTCGTATCAAGTAAAGAACCCAACTATGAGGTTGGGGTCTATCCCATGAGGAAAATGATTTAGACTTAACTTTAACCTACTATTACTTCTATTTAGTCTAGTCATTTCCGAAATCAAATAACAAAAAGGGGTTTTTTAATAACAAATGTAATTAGCTATTTTTAAGTAAATAAGTGACAAGTTCAAAGATTTGTTTTTTATCAAGTAATGAAAGTAACTAGGGCTTAAGTGTTCCCCATAGATTCATAACTCGGTAATTCTAGCTATAACAATCCTTTCCTAATATATTGCATGCAAAAAGGTAAGTTATGTATCCCTAATTCCTTGGTCCGGCAACTAGGAAATTTCACTCCGCACCTAGGTCCGGCTACGTGTGTATGCTTTACTAAACCTTACTTTCACCTCATATTAAGCATCATAATCGATGTTTGGCTCAGTTGTTTCATCGCACCAGTCGATACTAGCCTATTAGATAGTGTATACTAAATCTATGTTGATAATTCTTTTCTTATTATTTACCTCCTTGGTCCGGCAAGTAGCAATAAGGCGAGTTCTAACATGTGCACTCGTTAAAAGACTTCTAAACAAAAGAATTATTAATACATGCTAGAAACTAATCTAGAATTGTTATTTTAGCTAGGTTTTGCCTTGTTATTTACCCATGGTTCCCACAACCCTAGTTATGGAGTTTAGTTACCCATGTTCATAATCACACAATTCATATTAATTAAATAAGAATTCATGCACATACTTTGATGATATTGAAGAAAATCCAGAAAATTTCTTGAATGAATCAAAAACTTGCAACAAACGATTCTGGAAACTAAAGTAATTTCTAAATTCCCAAAGTTCAACACTTAGAACAATAAAACTAAAAAATATCCAAGAGTCTAAACCCCAAAAACGAGGTTTTTACAAGTATTTATAATACTAGAATCCTAACAAAAGAGAGAAATCTATTTAAGGAAAATCTTCCCAAAAACGCGTCTGAGTCAAGGACTGGAGCGACGGACCGTCAAAGTAACGACGGACCGTCGAGGCCCTCCGTCGTGCCATACTTCACAATATTTTCTGCTGCTTTATTCACCCACGTTCTGTTACCATCGACGGACATGCAGGACTGTCCGTCGATGGCTTCCGTTACTCCACACTTAGAATCTTTTGAAGATGGGTACTGGGGATACTTTCTGTTAACCTTGACGGATGTGCAGGACGGTCTGTAGTGGCTATGACGATCCGTTGAGAACCTCCGTAGCCCCACACTTAGTCTGAATTCCCCAACTTTCTTTAGCAGCTTTTCCTACGCACGACGGTGTCCACCTACGGACCATCGATGGCTCCGTAGGTCGTCACTTTTGTAATTTTCAGCACAATACTCCCGCGTTCTCCTTTCGGACAAATTTCCTACAAACAATAAGAGAAAACTACATTAAAATAAATACAAAAATGATTTAGACACACACTAAACTTAAGGAAAAAGTATTGGAAGTACCGGGTAACCACGGTACATTAATGACACACATGTTAGAATCTACTTTCACCTAGTTCGTTGTTAGGGATGTTACATTCTCCCCCTCTTGGACAACATTCATCCCAAAATGACAATTGCTACTTTTTCAACACTTTCAAGAGTAAAGACTCAATACTAGCAGCTCATTACCATACCACACCATATAAAATATACATACATAGGAGGAACATCAACTCCACATACCTAAGAGACTCAAAACACAACAATAAAGTAGGAACTACATCTACAACTTATCATGCAATAAGACTCTAAATTTTTATATCATATAAGGGAAAATTCCTTCTCCACTTATTGTCATGCTCATAGACATTATTTCTATGCACCTTACAACCATTTATCATAAAAGCACAATTTAGAAACAATTCCAAATTCTTTACAATGAAACATGGTTACTAAATCACTAGTGCAACACTTAAGAAATTTATTTAAGAAGTATGACAATATGACAGACAAAATCATATTAACTCATTTTATAAAAAACACATAACCTCATGAAATACACTATGCAAGGAGATCAATGAAATTCATTTTGAACTTAGAATCCTAAACAAGATGCAACATACTATTATAAAATTCTAACTCTAAAGCTTGAATAGAATAAAAGAGAAGAGACAACAATCTACAACCCAGCTACTCATCATGCTCTTCCACATAGAAGGAACCCATCACACTAACGAGACAAAAACATAATTTATCGGCATCTTCACCCGAATTTTCTCCTTTAGCTTGGGGAACATAGAATCGATTCCTCTTTGGTGCACCATCATACACAATATTTGGAGGAACTTGCTTGGCATCTCTTCCTCTAGCCGCAATAGTGGTAAAATTACTTAACTTCGACCATCCTTACAACAACCAAAGCAATCACCGGTACCGGCTAGACATTTCCCAAAGTTCTTCTTCCCACACCTAGCACAAGTAGGTTTTACAACTTGAGTACCACCACCACTCTCACGCTTGAACATAGGAGCACTACACCCTTCTTGAGTTGGAGCCCTTTTTTTAAACCTAGGTTGGTTTTGCTCATTCCATCTAGCCCTTTTCAAGTTCCTTGTGATCCTTTTATGTTTGGACTCTTCAATGGATTGTGCATATACCATAATCTTAAACAAGTTCATGTTACTATGGAACATTGTCGTAATGACACACTTCTTTCACAAGGTCGGCAACACCGGTCGAAAACCTACTCATCTCATACCTTGGGTTAGCAACAAAATATGGAGCATACTTAGAAAACAAGGTAAACTTCAAAGAATACTCTTCAAAACTCATATCACCGTACCTAAAGTTTATGAACTCCTCAAATTTCACCTCCCTTCTCTCACAGGGAAAGTACTTTCTTAAGAAAGCTTTCTTAAACTCTTTCAACTCTATGGGACCCGACTCAACTAGCCTATCATCTTTCCATTGAGTGTACCATACTTGAGAAACTTCTCTCAATTGGTACAAAGAAAACTCTATATTCACCCTAGAAGTCACCCCCATAGCACTAAACACCTTGTACACACCATCAAGAAACTCTTGGGGTTCCTGTAACACTTTAGAAACATGGAAGATAGGAGGATTCATCCTCACAAAATCCGTCAATCTAGAGGTCGTGTTACTCTTTGTAGTATTCACCCTAGGTCCAATGTCTCTAGTCAATTGATCCATCATGGCTCGGGATAAGGTAAGGAGAGCCTCTCTAATGTGCCTATTAGGCATGTCCCGGGGAACCACCAGAACATCATACCCTTGACCCACTACAGGGACTTTCTCACCTTGAGGAACTTGAATACCTTGTGGAGCTTGTCCACCTTGGGGAACTTGTTCTCCTCGGGGAGGAACTCCCTCAATCACTTCCTCATACACTCTCCTTGACGGTGTCCTCTCTTATTCATATCCTATAAACACAAAAGAATAGAAGTAAGAAAGGGCACTAATAACTTTTAATTCTACGGCACAATATAAGACTAGAAGCGAAGGAAAACTCTATCGTCCTATAGCATCTCGCTCATAGATGTGTAGCGACTCACACTGATGAACAAGACTCTACTAGACGTGGCTTTTACAAGACTCGAAATCCTAAAGAGTACTTCATAACCTTATGCTCTGATACGAAGTTTGTAACGACTAGAGGGCATACCCTAGAAGAAATTGCATCATCAAGTCTCCACACGGCGTACTCGAACTTTCGGAGGTCTTATACAATCCCTTATACATTATTAACCTCATATATACATATGAAAACTAGTGGCAAATTAAAATTTTCACAGTACATTCAAATCTCTTTTATAGAAACATAGGAATTGTGAAGTCTCTTGAAGCCACCTTAGACATATAAATAATATTTGGTAACAGCCAATACATCAATGAAATGGATGTATTATAGTGGATTACAACGTCTTTTGAAAGGAAAAGCTAAACACAAACATTTCCCCGAATCTCGTGAGGACATAACACGAATTGCTTAGGGGAATGCTATTCCTAGGCTTCCAAGAAACTCCTCCAAATTGCCACCTACACCTTTAGAAGTAAAACATGTATGGAATTAGCACACTGTATGTGCTAAGTAGGTGATACGCAATAAAATCATGCTAAACGGACATTTGTATAAATTATGCTCTTTTGAAGAAAACTTCATAACATAATTACGAGAACCACTTTCAAGTCAAGTGTCGCATATAAGATACATTTCAAGTAAGACCCTTGATATCGTATTAGAATTACTTAGAAATCGTATAAATACATACGCTTCCCACAAAAGATTATCCTTAGACTTACTTAACTAAGACAATAAGAGACCGCCCATACACCATCTTTAAGCCTACCTAAATAATCCTGAAGAATACCTAAAGTAAGATTGTTCCCTTTTAATTACATTAAATCACCACCTAAGGTTACTCCAAGATCCACCTAAGTAAGACATGAAGAGACCACCCATGCACCCTATCGAAGCCTACCTAAGCAATCCTCAAGGCTACCCTAGATAGAGATCATTTTACTCAACATACATTAATTTAAGTCTACAATACTCATTAAGATACTTAAGAGATATTTCATCAATTAAGGACTTTACATAATGGTCTTAGATATTACCTAGGGAACCTACACCCTAGCATCTTCAAAGCGTACTCGTGCCATGTCTATATAGCGTCCCATTCCAGTACCTAAACATTGTAGAAGTTATCCAATACTAGAATGCATCCCACATGATGAGAATAGGCATTAACTAACATAGGCCATATTAGCTAGGGGTGGAATCCTGAGTCTTCCCTACTCCGATAGAGGGTGTTCTACTTGCCAAGGGTAGAACTAGGACACATCCCATGTAGTCACATGGTTAAGGAATATCAAGGGTTTATCTTACTCTTGTCTCAACTTAAGTAGAGTCACTCTTCAAGTATATTCTCTCACGTCTAGCCTTAGTTCTCATAGAGTAAGTTCAATCACAATACCAAAAATGGGTCCTCATGAGCTGCCACTCCATGGTCAATATAAGGTGAGCTCCATGACTTCCTTAGAGATGGTTTCATGTTGTTCTAGCCAACCTATCCCTAAGTCCATCATTCACACAAGAAGTATACAATTACAGCTTTCAACTTCAAGTATATCTAAAACTACTTTCTACATTGAAGGTTCCACATACAAGACCTTTTTCACATGTTCAAGGTCATTTACTAGTCATACTTAGAAGGGTACCATCTTAGGTCTACAAATCCTAGACATTCATTCAACATTCATCCATACACACACAAGACAAAGGTATTTTAGCCTACTAAGTCAAGATGTTCATATTCACATACTTAGCATGTATCAAGTAGAAGGACATGGGTCTACTAATCTAGACACACACATGGTAATCATCTTTATATCACCATTACAACAATAGTCAAGTATCATGTAAAACAACCAAGTCAACCTAAAAAGTGTTGATACCAAATTTTGGCCCTCCGCTATTTATTTAATCTTCAAGCTTTCTTAAATTTCAAGCAATTTGAAGTTATCATTCTGAAGAAAAAAAACACTTTCGAAATCATTTTCAATGCAATTTTTTTTTCCATTTAGAATACATAGATTTATATAATTTTCAGTTTTTGAATAAATATTTTTAAAGTCATTTTACCAAAAGTTAGATTTTAATTAAGTATGCATTTTATTCTTTTAAAACTGATCACAGTTTAATAAAGATTTTGGTTCTTTCGAAATAATTATTTTGTGTTGTCAACATTAAGAAGCTTAAATAATTAATTAGATTCTTAATTTATTTCGTTTCCATTTTATTGAATTTGAGCTAAAACAATTAGAATATATGAAATATAAAGACCAAAGAACTTGTTCCTTCTTTCTTCCTTTAAACCAAAATTTTGGCCAAAATTCTTTAAGAAATTCCTAGCCCACAAATCCAACAAAATAACCCACAACAACAATACATACATATCAGGATACATATACCAACTGACCAGAACCAGTCCATCTCCATAACAAAAGAATCCGACTCCTGTACGTCTTCTTCCTCCAAGAAAATTGCGAGAAACATCGACCCTAATCCAAGAAAACGCATATCATATGTGAACCCAGCAATACCGCGCACTCTCTCCTTTTTCTCTCATATGAGTAATGTTCTCGATTTTCCAGATGTCTCCATCTTGATGCCTCGCTCGTCCTTCCTCAAAATCAAGTGTCCCTAGTACATTTTCCTTCTCATTGAAAACGGTAAATTGAAGTTCACCTTATCCTCTAAGAATCTAAAATTTTTGCAGCAGTCCCACATCGACATTTCACCCCATTTTGGGTTTTTTGATTTTCTGTATAAACCGAGCCCATTCATTGTTCAAGGGGAGGATTTTAAGACTGAAGAGTACCCCAAAAATGTTTGGGAAATCTCAGTTCAATAGTTTAACGTTTTTGCGGATGTCGAGTTGAAGAGGTGGTGGAATCGACTCCATCTAGCTCGTCATCAGGTTGGCTTCCCAGAACCGGTAATCTTCTTGCCCTTTCTGCAATCTTTTCTTTCTGCTCTAGTGTAGAATTATTGCTTGTTCTAGTATTGTTAATTAATTTTTAGATTCAATGTGATTATTTAAAGTAAGTGTGATGTTTATGACAGTGAAAGTTTTCATAATCTTGTTAAATTAGTAAGTCAATTTTTAATAAGTGTATTAATAATTTTGGATTGTTGATTCAGAGATGTGATTGTAGTTCTTTTACTTAGTTGAGTTCACAAATCTTTATATGCGCTTACAATTAGTTTTTTCATTCGACTTTGAAATACATGTTACATAGTTGTGATTTCTCTTCATTGCCTTCTTTAGATACATCTGTTTAGAGTTGAAAGTTGTGTACTTCACCGCTTCAAGTTTGTCGATATAAGTGTTATGTTGAGCTTTGTTGTTCTTGAAATGTTCTCTTTTCAGCTAATCTCCTGTATAGTTGAATCAATCGAGTTGTTGTTGCACCATCAAGCATTTTTCGTTGTCATGTTTTGTTTTATTGATATTTCAGATTCAGCAGAGTTTGATTATTTTTCTTATGGTTAAAAGGTTTCCTAGCTCAACGTGAGCTTTTTCCCCTTGATTTTGTTTATTTAACAATATATTTGTTATCTCATTTAAAATGAACATAGATTAGTCTTGTAATCATCAGGTTCAAATGTGTTACTCTCTAAAACCTGCTAGACCTTGTTAAAACAAACTCTTAAGTTCTTATGCCTTTGTTTTCTTCATGTGTTCCCTGATAAAGTATAAACTTTATAGTTGGACAACATTCATCCCCGAATGACAATTGCTACTCTTTCAACACTTTCAAGAGTAAAGACTCAATACTAGCAGCTCATTACCATACCACACCATATAAAATATACATACATAGGAGGAACATCAACTCCACATAACTAAGAGACTCAAAACACAACAATAAAGTAGGAACTACATCTACAACTTATCATGCAATAAGACTCTAAATTTTTATATCATATAAGGGAAAATTCCTTCTCCATTTATTGTCATGCTCATATATATTATTTCTATGCACCTTACAACCATTTATCATAAAATCACAATTTAGAAACAATTCCAAATTCTTTACAATGAAACATGATTACTAAATCACTAGAAATGTCTTACTCTTGTCTCAACTTAAGTAGAGTCACTTTTCAAGTATATTCTCTCACGTCTAGCCTTAGTTCTCATAGAGTAAGTTCAATCACAATACCAAAAATGGGTCCTCATGAGCTGCCACTCCATGGTCAATATAAGGTGAGCTCTATGACTTCCTTAGAGATGGTTTCATGCTGTTCTAGCCAACCTATCCCTAAGTCCATCATTCACACAAGAAGTATACCATTACAGCTTTCAACTTCAAGTATATCTAAAACTACTTTCTACATTGAAGGTTCCACATACAAGACCTTTTTCACATGTTCAAGGTCATTTACTAGTCATACTTAGAAGGGTACCATCTTAGGTCTACAAATCCTAGACATTCATTCAACATTCATCCATACACACACAAGACAAAGGTATTTTAGCCTACTAAGTCAAGATGTTCATATTCACATACTTAGCATGTATCAAGTAGAAGGACATGGGTCTACTAATCTAGACACACACATGGTAATCATCTTTATATCACCATTACAACAATAGTCAAGTATCATGTAAAACAACCAAGTCAACCTAAAAAGTGTTGACACCAAATTTTGGGCCTCCGCTATTTATTTAATCTTCAAGCTTTCTTAAATTTCAAGCAATTTGAAGTTATCATTCTGAAGAAAAAAAACACTTTCGAAATCATTTTCAATGTAATTTTTTTTTCCATTTAGAATACATAGATTTATATAATTTTCAGTTTTTGAATAAATATTTTTAAAGTCATTTTACCAAAAGTTAGATTTTAATTAAGTATGCATTTTATTCTTTTAAAACTGATCACAGTTTAATAAAGATTTTGGTTCTTTCAAAATAATTATTTTGTGTTGTCAACATTAAGAAGCTTAAATAATTAATTAGATTCTTAATTTATTTCGTTTCCATTTTATTGAATTTAAGCTAAAACAATTAGAATATATGAAATATAAAGACCAAAGAACTTGTTCCTTTCTTTCTTCCTTTAAACCAAAATTTTGGCCCAAATTCTTTAAGCAATTCCTAGCCCACAAATCCAACAAAATAAACCCACAACAACAATACATACATATCAGGATACATATACCAACTACCAGAACCAGTCCATCTCCATAACAAAAGAATCTGACTCCTGTACGTCTTCTTCCTCCAAGAAAATTGCGAGAAACATCGACCCTAATCCAAGAAAACGCATATCATATGTGAACCCAGCAACACCGCGCACTCTCTCCTTTTTCTCTCATATGAGTAATGTTCTCAATTTTCCAGATGTCTCCATCTTGATGCCTCGCTCGTCCTTCCTCAAAATCAATTGTCCCTAGTACATTCTCCTTCTCATTGAAAATGGTAAATTGAAGTTCACCTTATCCTCTAAGAATCTAAATTTTTTGCAGCAGTCCCACATCGACATTTCACCCCATTTTGGGTTTTTTGATTTTCTGTATAAACCGAGCCCATTCATTGTTCAAGGGGAGGACTTTAAGACTGAAAAGTACCCCAAAAATGTTTGGGAAATCTCAGTTCAATAGTTTAACGTTTTTGCGGCTGTCGAGTTGAAGAGGTGGTGGAATCGACTCAATCAAGCTCGTCATCAGGTTCGCTTCCCAAAACTAGGTAATCTTCTTGCCCTTTCTGCAATCTTTTCTTTCTGCTCTAGTGTAGAATTATTGTTTGTTCTAGTATTGTTAATTAGTTTTTAGATTCAATGTGATTATTTAAAGTAAGTGTGATGTTTATGACAGTGAAAGTTTTCATAATCTTGTTAACTTAGTAAGTCAATTTTGAATAAGTGTATTAATTATTTTGGATTGCTGATTCAGAGATGTGATTGTAGTTCTTTTACTTAGTTGAGTTCACAAATCTTTATATGCGCTTACAATTATTTTTTTAATTTGACTTTGAAACACATGTTACATAGTTGTGATTTCTCTTCATTGCCTTCTTTAGATACATCTGTTTAGAGTTGAAAGTTGTGTAATTCACCGCTTTAAGTTTGTCGAGATAAGTGTTATGTTGAGCTTTGTTGTTCTTTAAATGTTCTCTTTTCAGCTAATCTCCTGTATAGTTGAATCAATCGAGTTGTTGTTGCACCATCTAGCATTTTTCGTTGTCATGTTTTGTTTTATTGATATTTTAGGTTCAGCAGAGTTTGATTATTTTTCTTATGGTTAAAAGGTTTCCTAGCTCAACGTGAGCTTTTTCCCCTTGATTTTGTTTATTTAACAATATACTTGTTATCTCATTTAAAATGAATATAGACTAGTCTTGTAATCATCTGGTTCAAATGTGTTACTCTCTAAAACCTGCTAGACCTTGTTAAAACAAACTCTTAAGCTCTTATGCCTTTGTTTTCTTCATGTGTTCCCTGATAAAGTGTAAACTTCATAGTTGGTTCTCCACTGTTCTGCTTGCTGCCTGGGAATTAGTATTAATATCTATTTGTTTCTTCTAGGTAGAAGTTTAGATCCATATCCTCACCTTGCGTTTCCATTCAACCTAGCTTGTGTTGACTTCTTGCTATTAATATTAGTAGACTTAACATTAATGTCCAAATGTGATTGACTCATGATTTGGTAGTTTAAATAAGGTGTATATTCAACTCCCTGTTTTAGGATAGTCACACATCATCATTATTCTCTACTACCACTTTAGGCTTAATTAAATTTCATGGTATGATAAGTTATAATAAATCATAGTTTTTCTCTAGAATCGTTAGGACAAGTTCCATTTGCGAAATTTGGCTAGTTTTGACATATTTTGCATTAATTATATCTTAAGGCCACGTTTGATTATATATAAGAAATGAGACAGTCACAAAATTGACTAGCATCTTGGTAAGCAAACGAACAAGAATTGTTTCTCTAAAAAAATCATTACAAGATAAAATCATCTTTTCTGGCACTAGTTTCGGAAGGAATAGATGTTGGTCAATATATTTGGCCCCCACTATTCATATCTTTTTTAGCATAGTTTCAGCTATGCTAAAATTCTGTTATTTGATATTCATTTTATATAAGAGTAGTATCAAAATAGTTGGAAAATAGTATTTTAGAGGGAAAAATATCTTAAATTTTCGAATGTTAGATAAATTTCCGTTCTTTAAGCCTGTGGAGATCATTTTTTTTAATAAAGTACAAATTTTGTGAAAATCTAGAGAACATATTTATTAAGGAAGCATTCCTATCTTTTCAGAAACCTAAAATGTAGTTAATTTGGTTAGACAATAAGAATCCATGGGTCGAATAAATGGTTTTATATACATTATCTACTTATAATGTCTATTATAGTTTCGAATATGTATTAAGTTCAACTATGAAGAAATGTTTTTTTTTAATTCCATTCTACTACAATCTCTATAGGCATCTTAAGTTATTTGCTTAATTTGATATTTTTTTCTTGTCGGTTCTAATTCTTATTTCCTCTTCCCTTTTCGCATGAACTCTCTTATTTGAGACTAAAGAGACTCCCCTCCTTGCGTTTATTTCTCCTTGAGTCAACATCCGTCAAAGTCGTGAAAAGAGAGACATGTTATTGGGTTAAAATCCATAGAAACTAGCAGAAACCACAGCCATAAAAGGCGGAAAATGAAGAACAAAAAAATGGATTAGAACCCCCCAAATCAGCAGCAGTCCTATAGGGACTAAAACTGGGAATTTTTGGGACTTTAAAAGTTCAAATCTGTGTAGAAGCGGCAGCAAATGGACTTAAAATTTTCCAAGTTCGATTCACACTTTTGTTTCTGTTGCGGGTCTAATCGCACACACAAGTGCACGTGATCGTACAAGTAATATAATTACTCTTGTTAAGGAGCCGGGTATCGTACCCATAGGGACTAAAAACTAAACTCTATTAACTTTTCCAATTCTTAACTTAAAACAAGTGCAATATCTAGATTTTGTAAATAGAAGTACTAAAATTTATATCTAACTAAAACTCTTAACTTGTAACAATTATTATGGGAGAGATCCAGGATTGCATCTTTTATCAGGACTTATTGTCACACCCGGGGGAACCCCCTAGAAGTAACACGGCGTACTTGACCTCTCGGAGGTCTTATACAAGCCCATAGTCATCATTCATCGCATTGACATAGTAAATTTAGCAGAAAATTTAAAACTTTTGATAGCACATCATATGCTAGAAATTTCAACTCATATATGTATAATACATAAGCCATAATACATTTATAGACCTTAAGTCTATTTGCCATCTTAGACTCAATAAATTTAGACTACATTAGGGACACGACCCATAAGACATATTACATAACTATACAATATTTAAAGACTTTACATTAAAGACATAAGTAGGACAACCTTGAACTTTAAGGATTCCTTTGATTGAGCTTGGGAATCATCTATCAAGCTCTTCACCATTCAAGACATCCTTTAAGCATCCATGACCTACACTTTGTGTAAAAAGTAGAGAAGAATTGAATTAGCACAAGAATGTACTAAGTATGGCAACCATGCGAAAACATGAATTTAAAAGAGACATTTTCTTTGAAATCATACTTCGTGTCTTTTTGAGTAAATCATCATAAAAACATTAATCAATTGCATTTATATCATTTTCATACTTCATAGAAACACAACCAAAGTCCAAACATCATAGAAAAGCACTTATAGAATTTAAATGCCATTTGAGGTCACTTTACAGTAAACTTTATTCTCTTAACAGTGAACTCCTCCTTTATATTCATTAATCCTCCCAAGAAATCCTTTAGTGATACTTGGTACAATGCATTACCTTAGAACCACAAAGAAAACCATACAAATAACTAACATAAGACAAAACATATCATCATAGAAGTATAGCCCATTACAAGACACATTAAAATCAAGACCATAAGACATTACAGTGAACTCCTAGTCATTATGCACATATACTTATTTTACTTCACATCAGTGCATTATAATACCTTACTCATAATCTTACTCTAAGTATACTAATCCAGTGTATATGTGAAGCCCCATAACCTCACACATACTTAGTAAACCTATCATAAGACCACAAGCATTTACATCCAAGTCATACATCAATGAGTAAATAAAGGCAACTTCATTTGTGTAAAGAAAGACCTTTATCATGTAGTCAATAAGATCAACATCATGCATGTAAGAATAAGATCACATCATCTAGACTCTTACCATGCACATCTTCATGACAAGTAGACAATTATTACCATACCATGCATAAAGACATATTCATAACCATACACCTTCGAAACACTTTCCTAGAACTTCCTAAGGATCTACTTGTGCAATGTCTAGATGGGTTCATTACTTCCACCTATCCTAAGTAACATACCTTAAGTCCTCCTAGTTAGGATCCTATTCATTTACTTCCATTGTCCATTTTACTTTAGGGAAACTATAGCCTTAACTGACACTAAGACCATGGGTGTTAAACATGGAATTTGGTGTTGTAGAGCCTTACACCAACGAAAGGTATTCCTACCTAGCCAAGGTAGAACATTAACATATATCCTAGCATCCTAAGTGAATTCACTTTGCTAGATCCTATGTGGCAAGCATAGTTTATGGAACTAAGAGATAGGTATTCCCTCTACATACCATTTGGTATTGGGGCCTCATCTCATGAGAAAACATGGGTGAATATTCCTCAAAGGAAAGTCAACACCTCATGTGGGTCCATAGATGAATATTCCTCAAAGGGAAGTCAACACTATACAAGGGACAAATGGTGAATCTTCCTCCAAGGAAAGCCAACACCTCTCAATGTCAAGTTCACTCGGTGCTAAGCTAAGTTCCCTTTATTGAAAAGCCTTTAATTATATTTTCATAAAATATAGGCTTAAGATATTCATTCCTCATATGCTTATAGCATATTGAAGCACCTATCTAGTTATAGAGTATTCTTGGGCACACTTTTCAAGGCCCCTCTGTTAACTAGATCATCATCCATGTGTGTGTGTTCATACATGTGAGCAAACCTTTCACATAACCCGTAATGTCACACATGTTCATATATCAATGAATGAGTCAATAGGAATAACTATATGAGCAATCCTTTCATATAAACCCACTAAGACACTATGCACATTCATGCTTCATCATACCATATAAGTCATATTCATAACATGTTCATATATTCATCTTTCATATAAATAGAAACCAAACCTAGGAACTATCCTATCAAGGTACACGTGTCCAATGCATAGACAAGGTCCCATACCCTTGCCCACACTAGTACACCTATCAAGTCATCCTAGTTGAGGAAACATATCATACTTTCATATACATAAACTTAACATGCATAGTAGTAGACACTAGTGAATATGAGAACTACCTTTCATTTAGACACCATGAACCTTTACTACCTTTAAACATGCATGAAGTGTGAGTGTTTGTACATTGGTCAACATGATCACATAATGTCTATCAACAACACCTTGAGGAAGCCACCCTCTTAGACCATAATACACTTTCAAGCATAGACCACACAACACATTTTGCATAGGAGACAAGTCAACTTCATATTACACTTAAGACTCCTAGCTTTGGTTATTCATGCATTCACATAGGGGTACATAGGTAAGGGATTATTAACCCTTTTAACAAATCAATGGCAGTACCTATACTTTACCCTAACATGAATATACACATGCTTATACAATAGCTATACAACATAGATCACAACTAGAATAGGAAAGTACGCATAAGCTTCCCATAGTATCATCTTAAGCACATGTTCATAAGTTCATCAATTTGCCTTCAAGGCCATAGTCAACATATATATAATTACAATAAAGTAAACACCGCCACCATAAGTGGACCATACCACACGATGTCATACAACGCTTCATCAATATTTCTATAAAGAATAGAGAACTAGAAGAGTAGAGGAAATATGCATTCTTATCAACTCCTCAACCTTTGATCCTCATTGATCAATACATCTTGTTTCTCAATAATTCATATATATGGCAGTAGCTAAATGTACTTTAAACATACAAGAAACCATGTACAAGTGGCTACAAGATTATACTATAACATAGTACAACATATCACATACTTGAAAAGTAGAAGAACATAGATCATTAACCAATTTCTTTTATATGGATTATAGATCATATTTCATGAATCATATCACTGAAAGCATAGTCTAGATGAGACACTACTCCAATTTGCCATTAAGGTCGACACAACCATGCTTCATATAAGGAGTTTATGGAAGGTAAGTTTACATAGAATAATCCTATTCAACCTATCATGAATTGACCCATATTGTATTAATTACATATAATTTTATCCTCAAATTTCGTTATAGGCAGCAGCTATAGACATTAACCATGATCAATTCCCATAGCAACTAACCTAACGTCAAGATCACAAGTTACAACTCCATAGACAAGAAGAACCTAGATTAATTCAAACCAATTCTTCTCTACTTTAGTCATACAAGATGTATATCCACAATTTAATCATGGTATCAACATAAAACAGTAGCTACAAGAACTACAACTTAATCGAAATTCACTTTAGATCATTAAGAAGCCAATATTACAGTGAACTATAGAAACTAGGCTAAACATGCTCAAATCTTCATACATTGATCCTCATGGATCCTTCAACCTCAATTCAACAAAACTTGATGTAAATAACAGCATATACAATCATTTCCATGTAATAGAATCATAATTCAATCGATAGCAATTCAAGATCACAAAGCCCATGCAAGGCTAAATCGTTTTGGTGAAGAAGCATGGGTTCATCATGCAATTGGAGTAAAATTCACGTTAAAACCACTGTATTAACTTCAATTAATCATGATTCAATCGTTCAAAACCTTTTTAGAAAGAACCCATGGCTAGATTCAAGAAGAAGGTCTTTGATCACATTTTCTTCTTTGAAATCTTTGAGAATGGCTCTCTAGATGAAAAGATAACTAGAGATGAAGATCACCATACCTTTAATTAGTTGAAAATCTATAAAAATTCATGATTCATTCATAGAAAACCCAGCTCCAAGTAGTTGTTGAGCTTCACCAACAATGGTGGTTTTAAAGAGAACATTTTTGGAAGGAAGAGCTTAAAACATGTGAGCTGATTTTAGAATGGGATGATCACGTTTTAGATAACTTGTATACACCTAAAATTAACTAAATAAACCTATTATAGTCAGTTTATGACGTGGGGTGAATTTCCCATTCACCCCTTACATGAAATAGACGCAGCTGCCAGTTGAGAGGCCACCCACGACGGAGACACTCACGGGGCGTCATGCTGTCGACGGTCCGTGCCTGGCTTCCGTCGCCTGGCACTTAGCCAAATTCTTGGATTGTTACCTGCCCCAGGAAAGTTTCAGTCGACGATACTTGCTCGACGAGCCGTTGGTGGACCAAAAATCCATCGTGGAGTCCGTCAATGGACACTGCCCAGGCAGTGTCTTTGACAACCTTGGGTCCTTCTTTTAGGGCCTCTTATGGGGCCCTTTAGAAGTCGTACCCAGAAGTTTCCAACAGGATTATAAAACTTAACATGTTATAGACCTTCCACATAAATGTTATCCAAAAAAATCACCTACAAGACGTCCAAATAGGCCAAGCCCCATCATGACACACGTTGAACGTCTTAAGGGCTATCTTTCAAACGCCTTGGACGTTCTTGGTCGTTTGACCTCCAACCTTCTCGAAACTTCATATACTATCATTTTAAATCATTAATAACAATTTTAAGACTTCATAAGCTCATGAATCAAACATAATAACATAGAACCATATACGAGGCATTTAGGTGACTTAGTCGTCGAACGTTTCGGTCGACCCTTGGCGTTTGACTTCCAAATCACCTCAAACTTTATAAACTTCCTATAAACCATATTATAAGTCATTTTAGGACCTTAGAATATTAAGACTAACATGTTAGTATCTAGACACCCTATCTCATTTTGGGGTCTTACACTTATGAAGTTGCTATCATCTAATAAAAGTTTTCTGACGTTATCTCATCGCTAAACCATAGGGTTAGATGTATGATAATGGTCTCTCAACCTCTTATCCCCTACAACAATTGCAATCTTAACTACATCGTTGAGAGGGGATACAATGAATAATAGTTGAGCATTAAGTTAGCGTCCTATATGATGATCCAAGTAAGCTCTCTAGGCATATATCTATTATAGAAACGAATCAACCCTAGCTATTTAGAGTCAACCAGACTTCTTATTTTACATGTTCTATCCTCTTATTCCTTTATCGAGTTCAATTTGGACAATGGATTTATTTCTATGGTGGCTAGTCATGAAATACAACAAGCAAGAAAGAACGAATCATAGATAACTCTTGATAAACCCTTAATAAATTAAGCAAACTTCATTCATCTTGTAGCCACAACCCTAGAACTATGGTATTTAGCTACTCATGATCCTCAGAACAATATTCAAAATTTTTGAAGTCATTCCAAAGAATTACAAGAAAAGAAAAAATAGAAAGTAACCCTAAAAACTTCAAGGTCTCGTTGTTGATGACTCCTGTTCGACAATTGGAAAAAGAATCCTTTTAAAATTTCATTGAGGCCCTATTTATACTTAATTCCGGATTTCTAATGTAGGACACTAAATCGTGCGATGCGGGCTGGCACGAGGTACACTGCTTTGCGATTTATTTTCAACTAAGATTCGACACTTAACTGCGCGACACGGAGACTACACGCAATCTTCTGTTTAGACAATATATTCGAGCCCGATATTTCTCTCAATTTTGCATGACGCGGTGCTGGAACGCAAATGCCTTTTGCACATTTCTTGCTTCATTTTTCTTCGCTTCATCCTCAGATTTCCTTATCACTTCTTTTTAACCTCTTCTTGTGAAGATATCTTTCACCTCGCCTTCTTGTACATATAATCATGTTGGTTGGTATGGAACACGGAATTAACTAACTAAGACTCTTAATATAAACTTAACAACTTCAATCTAAGCCACCAAGTGGACATAAATAGCATTATGGGCATGTAAATATGCCCATCACTACCCCAGACTTATAAGTTTTATTCGTCCTCGAACAACTTCTAATGACTCCTAGACAATGGACACTACTTAGATTGTGCTTCTATCATCTTCTCTTCATACTTCATTATATGACATGCTAATGATTCAATCATGCTAAGACAACTTTCTACACCCATACGCATAATTCTCTATGTTCTTTCTTGTATAACATTACCTCCTGCAACAAGTGCCTCTCACACACAGAAATAATCCGCTTACTCACAACATTATTTCACATCATCGACGGACTTATCATCAAGACATCTCACTCTGCCAAAAAGAAGTCACATGTATGCATTGAGAACCATAAGCTTTCCTATTATGTACACCTCTACTACTGATATGTATTATACTCAAGGATCAACCAGGACTTGTTAAGGGTGTAATGTTGGCTCAGGGTCACGGGAGATTTATGTTTATGAAAATAGTGACTTGTTCTCCCTAATGCATTATGCTTGACTTTGACTTTGTAGATCACCTTTGTCTTCTTCACCTTCCTGTTTATCATGTTTTCTCAAATTTAATCTTTCCCTTTTTTCTTCTTTTCGTATCCTATATGTAAATATATATATATATATATATATATATATATATATATATATATATAGAGAGAGAGAGAGAGAGAGAGAGAGAGAATAAGCAAATCTTCAAATTACACACAGGGCATTATTTTAGCCTTTACCTTTTATTTTCCCTTTATGAATACGTCATCTCTTCATTTGGACAGATCTCCTTGTTTTAGTCCCTCAGCCTAACACAGTGCATTAAGGATCAGGATTAATCTTAGGGGCTCAATAAAGGGGATACAACTTATTTTAAAGGTTTTAACAAAAGGATAGGCTAAAAGCTAAGGGGCTGACTAAGGAATGAGATGAGGCTTCATTTCGACAATAATTTTCAAGGAAGGCATGGTATCAACTTATTAAATACAATACAATCATATTTCGCTTCAATAACAACCTTGGAAAGTTCTAGATTCAATTAACATAACAGTGACTATACAATAACTCACTACTTGTGGCACATGTTGCATTGAGAAAGATCAACTCAGCCCATTATATGTTACACGAGAGGGTCATTTCAGCTTACGTTGTACTTTTCTATATCATGACAAATAGTTGCACTTCATATATCCTTCAACTTAATATCTCCTTTCGTACAAAAGCTTTTTCAAAGGACAATAATTTCAGCACGACCTACCCTAGACTTGATCTACGACATTCACCCTTAAGACGGTCGTCATCTATCTATCATTGGGCAGTCTGACTCAATTTATGACTACTACAGACTTACTCCTAACAAATAAAAATATATTTTTTTGTACAAATCAAAGGGACTTTCTTTGGCTAAAGAACCGTAAACAACTACCAAAAAACCCAAACACAAAACATAGTCAACCCAAAAACAAAACATAGTCAACCAAAACACAAAACCTAGTCTTAAAACATAAACAGAACAAACTGAAAGCATACACAGAAAATGCTACCCCCCATCCCACAGTTAAACAATAGCACTATCCTCACTACACATAAACATACTAAATAAAATCACAAGGTAAGGAAAGAACTCCCTGACTAATCCTCCATCCCATCATCAGGGCCGGTTGGAAGGTGATCAGTTTCATCCTCCGAGTGTGACTCAATATCGGAGCCAGTTCGTAAGTTGTCCTCATTAGTTGCGACATCATCACAAAATGGCTTTGCAAATATCGATTTTATCCCCAACAATTCATTAGCGTGGGCATTCAAGTCATATTGGCGGCTAACCTCGTTAAGCTCAGACCAATTTGACGGTCGACCCCCGGTTATGTGCCGCAACATCTCCAGTCCGTACATTCGAGCCATAATCAACTCGTCCCGTCTGTTCCTCTCTACAGTTGTAATAGTGGGTCCTAACTCTGTATCAGGCCCTTTCGCCCGAGTAACATTCATAGCTACAGGGTATAGAGTGGCCATGTAATCTAAAGCTTCTTCCAAAATACCTGCACAGTGATACATGTTGGTGTAAGACCCCCAAATGCATACCGGTGGCCCTTATCTACTCTAGTCTTTCGCAGAGACGATTTTATAATCACCCCGATATTTAGCTCCGTGTTCGTCACCAATGCGTATACCAAACACACCTAGTCACCTGTAATGTCTGTGTAGTGCATCCAGGGTATCAAACAATTCATAGCAATTTTGAAGCAAACAGGAGTCTCGCATAAAATGTGAGGGTAAGAGAGCGTCTTGTGATACCTCTTACGACTATGATGAGCCCACTGAGACATGGATTGAGGTCCACACATTAAATAACGGATTTCCTGATACAGTGGTTGAATGATCAACTGGGTTAACACCAAAGGGTTGATGCCATCAGTTGTGCCGAGAATCTCATTTATAATGGTTTGGGTGATAGGCACATTCCGACCACGTACAATGACAAAGTGTGAGCGAGTGTCGGGAATCCAGTTAGCATAAAATTCACGAAACATTCTCATGTTGCACTCATATGGTTACTGAGATACAAAAACCAACTGCAACCCTTGGATCCGCCATAAAATTTGGGGGAACTCCGGGAGTAGACTGTCCCTATCAACACACACATACGAGAAATAGGATGACTCGGTGTGATTTCTATACCACGTCTTTCCCTCCTTGGCTACTTCTTTCAGCCCATATATAAGTGTCTTCCCTCTAGGAGCAGGGGGTGCGAGTGGAACATTCCCACTTTTAGGACTCTTCTTCTAAGACCCTTGAGCAGCTGCGTGTCCTGACCTCTGCGACGAAGACCTAGTACCTGCTAAAGGAAAGACAATTGAATTCAGTTTAGTTCATGCGTAACGGAGGAACATTCCATCCCACACGTGATAACAAACAATGTCCAACTTGGGTACACATATTATCCCCCATGCTACTATCACACCCTTACCCCATTACAACATAGCAAGGAATGGTCACCAATTTGACCCACAAATGACCGATTATTAACAATAACTATTACACCTTCCCAAAATGACACAACACATGACACATATACTCAACGAGATTCTTAGATACTCAAGAATTCACCAACCACTTAAAAACATAATTCTCAATTTATAACACTCACACATGAAAACCAATAATTCCAAATGTGTAGTGATGAGAACCCAAAAACCCCCTAATTTTTGCTACCCCATGCTTGTATGCATCCTAATTTCTACTCAAGACATTGAAACCACAACAACCCCAAGCATGAAACACTTCCCCCAATGTTTTCCTACCCTCAATATGCAATTTCAACTTAGTAATTTCCAATCAAGAACGAATAATGAAGGACATACCTGGAGAGTTGACTGTTCTTACGTGCAAGAGAAATAAAGAACCGATTTGAAGCTTGGGCGACGCGAGAATATGGATTCTCATTGGGAAATTATAGAGAACAGAGGGAGGGAGGCGCGATGGGGAAGGGAATTATGGTATTAGGACTGTTTTATTTCTGAAATAGGGAATTGGGGAATGGGTCAGGTGTTTTTAAATTTAGAATTGTTTTAGTTAATGAAGGTCAAGAAACTCGCCTAGACCTTGCGACTTGCGAGTGACCCGAGGTCCACTGGAATTTTAATTCCAGTTGACCCAAGAATACTCTCATATCGCGCGACACAGAGCTGACACGAACTAGTGTATTTGTGTGACATAAATTACTTTTATCGTCAAAATCTATTTTACACCTTTTCTCCACGACGCGCGCTCAACACGAGGTATTCTGCCTTGAAGTTTTCAAGCGAGGCAAAATTGGAGACTAACCTCGCGACGCGCAGCTGTCAAGAGGTTAACTGCCTCCAATTTCAGCACTACACCTCGTGATGCAGAGTTGTCACTTGGTCTACTGCCTCTTCGTCCTTTGATGCTAAGTCCTGCATAAACACCCCATTAATGGAAACATTGATGGGGTGCCTCCCATCCAGCGCCGTATTTAAGTGCAAGGCATGACTCATATATTATTTTTGTTATTATTTATTTATTTTTTAATTTAAGCTAAAGAAAATCAAACCTAACTATTACAATAAATCACGGGTTGCCTCCCGTGGAGCACCTGATTTAACATCGCGACACGACCCATCTCATAACTCATTCCTCATCTAGGGTGATCTCTTTAACCTCATGAACCACATCATTTCCCACATAGTGTTCGACCCTCTTGTCCTTTTACAAGGAGCGTGAAACTATCGCCTTTATTTCGTAACTCAACTACACCATGTTGAATCAGTCGCACCACCTCACACGGACCACTCCATTTAGAACGGAGCTTCCCTAGAATCAATTTCAACATGGAGTTGAACAACAACATTAGCTGGGTTGGCTTAAAAGTGTGTGACACTATATGCTTGTCGTGCCACTTTTTAGTTTTTTCCATATACAACTTTGCATTCTCATATGCATGCAGGCTGAACTCCTCGAGCTCATGCAATTAATCTATTCTGACCGGCTAACTGAGCATCCAAATTAGCTTATTTATTGCCTAATATGCCTTATATTCTATCTCAGCGGGCAATTGGCATGCTTTCCGAAACACCATTCGGTAGCGGGAAGTAGCTACCGGTGTCTTGTACGCAGTTCTATATGCTCATAAATCATCATCTAGCTTATCTGACCAATCCTTCCTTTAAGCATTTATTGTTTTCTGCAGGACCTGCTTAATTTCCCTGTTAGATACTTCAACTTGTCCACTAGTTTTAGGTTGGTATGCAGTTGCCACTTTATGCCTTACCCCATACTTAGCCAATAAGTTTTAAATGGAGTTATTTATGAAAAGCTTACCTCCATCACTGATAATCGCCCAGGGAGTGCCAAAATAGGGGAAAATGTGTTTCCTTATAAACTTCACAACCACATTGGAGTCATTAGTTGGTAACGCTACTGCTTTTACCCACTTGGACACATAATCTACCGCTACTATAATATATTGATTCCATGTAGACTATGGAAATGGTCCCATGAAATTGATTCACTAAACATCAAGGATTTCCACCTTGAGAATGTTACTCAAAGGCATCTCATGGCTTCTTGAAATGGTGCCCATTCGTTGGCACTGATCACATATTTTTACAAACAACACCGCATCTCTAAATAAGGTAGGCCAAAAGAATCTAGATAGTAATACCTTATGTGCACTTCGTTCACCCCCATGATGTCCGCATATGGTGAAGAGTGAGAACTTTCTAAAACTTTTGGGGCCTCTTCCTCATCTATACAACTTCTCAGCATTTGATCTGGACCCTACTTAACAAATAAGGCTCATCTCATATATAGAATTTAGCATCGTACCTCAATATCTGCCTGTGATGTGTTGATGCCCCATGTGGTAATAGGCCACTCGCCAAATAATTCACAATGTAAGCATACCAAGGTACGTATGTAATGTCCGGTGCTAAAAATTTTTCATCATGGAATTCTTCCTGATTTTTTCCTTCCTTGCCATATGAGATGAATCTTCTAATCTAGACAAACGGTCATCTATCTGATTCTCTGAACCCTTCCTATCTTTAATCTCTACATCAAATTCCTCGAGAAGTAAGACCCATCTGATCAACTGGAGTTTTGCATCCTTGTTATTGAAGAGATATTTTATGGCTGCATGGTCAATATAGATTATCACCTTTGTTCCCACCATACATGACCTAAAATTTTCAAACGCATACACTAAGGCAAACATTTCTTTCTCAGTTATTGTGTAGTTTGCTTGGGATGCATCTAGTGTCTTACTCGCATAGTATATGGAGTGAAACACTTTATTTCATTTTTGCCCCAACACTGCTCCAACTGCAATATCACTCACTTCACACATCAACTCAAACGACAACCCCAATTTGGTGCTACAAGGATAGGGCCTTCGATCAACTTGTGCTTCAACACTTCAAAGGCCTCTAAATAGGTCTTGTCAAACTTAAATTCCACCTCTTTGTCTAATAGACTGCACATGGGTTTTTGCAATCTTGGAAACATCTATAATGATCCTTCTATAGAAACCTGCATGGACCAAAAAGCTTCTAAACCGTTTAACTTATACTAGAGGTGGTAATTTCTCAATTAATTTAATCTTGGCTTTGTCCACCTCTAACCCATACTTTGATACTTGATGACCCAACACAATCCCTCTGTTACAAAGAAGTGGCACTTTTCCCAATTGAAAAATAAATTGGTTTCTTCACATCTTGCTAAGACTCTATCAATATTTAACAAGCATAGCTCAAAAGACGCACCAAATACTGAGAAGTCATCCATAAATACTTCCACAAAATCTTCCACCAATTCGTGAAAGATTGCCATCATGCATCTTTGAAGAGTGGCTAGAGCATTACATAACCCAAATGTCATGTGTTTGAAAGCATAGGTACCATAAGGGCATGTAAATATTGTCTTCTCTTGGTCCTAAGGTGCAACTACAATCTGATTATACCCTGAGTATCCGTCAAGAAAGCAATAATATTCCTACCCTGCCAATCTGTCCAACATTTGGTCAATGATATGAACCGGATAATGATTCTTTATGATGGCTTCATTTAACTTCCTGTAGTCCATGCATATTCTCCACCCTGTAACTGTTCTTGGTGGGATAAATTCATTTTTGTCATTGGTTATTATAGTCATCCCATGTTTGTTAGGCACACAGTGCACTGGATTTACCTATTTACTGTATGATATTGGATACACTATCCCGACATCTAACCACTTGATAACCTCTTTTCGAACCACATCCTTCATTAAAGGATTTGATCTTCTATACTATTGAGCACTTGCTTTATATCATTCCTCCATGTAGATCTTATGCATACGCAAAGTGTCACACTCCGACTTCATACCCCGGATGATACCGACGTCGTTAACCTCTCAGAGGTCGTAGACAAGCCTCTTAGCATTCGTCATAACATGTGATCATTAAAAATTGTGGAAAGATTAAAAACTTTTAATATACTTAATTGAAGTACACTTAGAATTCATACTTAATATTCATACGGTTTTCTAAAACTTATCTCACATATATAAAACCATCTAAGAGTGCAAAGCCAATAATGATCAATATGCCATATAGGCCTTAATACAAAAGAATCCAAAGAACATAACGGAATAACGTATTCTAAAAACTACTAAATCTTCATAAGGTTGGAAATTGAAATGGTAATGTCCCGAACTTGAGGACCTACCATGACTAGGAGAAAGAGTTCCAAGATTATTCAAGTCGACCTGCTTAACTTCAATGGCCGGAACCTACATTTGTAGTAAAATAAAGTAATGGGGTTAGTACGCCACATGTACTAAGTATGGGTATATTCACATAACACATAGAGACATGCATGAAAAACATTCATTTATCATATCTTTAGAAAACATGGTAAGTCATACAAAAATCTTCAATGCACATACCATATAACATATACAAGCCAATTATTTCATCACTTAAAGCATGCTCATAAACAAAGACATATTATCATAGAGTCATGTTAAATTTACCTATTCAAAATATCATATCATACAAAACACTTACCAATTATCCCATCCCCAACCTACAAATTCAATGGTAATGTAAAGCTCCATAACCCCACATAACCGAGTAGATAAGATAGGAGACCATAAGTAAGGCTTTGCTTCATACAACTTGTAACATAGTTAGTTATCATTAACATATCAACATAGCCAAATAAAATATTCAACATAACAGACAACATTCATATAAAAGTAACATCGTATATCATAAATATATACCTTTCATATCATCATATTATTTATGAACAATTGATGTACCGTGGTTTCATGGTACTTTTATTGCTTTTTTCTTAAGTTTAGTGTGTGTCTAAAGCCTCTTTGTGTTGATTTTGATGTAGGTTTCTCTTTATTTGCAGGAAATTTGTCCAAAGGAGAACGCGGAGGTTTTTAGCAGAAATTGCAGAAGTGACCACCTACGGAGCCCACGACGGTCCGTCGTGACTGTGACGGTCTGTAGGTGGTACCGTAGTGAGAAGAAAATAGCTGCCGAAGGAAGTTGGGGAAGTCTGACCAAGTGTGGGACTATGAAAGCTCACGACGGACCGTCATAGCCACGACGGTCCGTCCTGCATATTCGTTGTGGTTGATAGAGAGTAGTTCTAGTACCCAAGTCCAAGAAGTTTCTAGGTGTTGTGGAACGGAACCCCTCGACGGACCGTCGTGCTTCCAACGGTCCGTCACACCTGTCCGTCGAGGGTAACAGAGTTGATGAAGGAAGCTGCAGAGATTAGAGTTTAAGTATGGAAATACGGAGGCCACGACGGTCTGTCACGTGGGTCATCGATTCATACGCGTTTTGGACAGATTTTCCTTAATTAGATTCCCTCGTTTATTAGGTTTTGTTTTATTATAAATAGTTCGAAAAACCTCATTTTGGGGGTTAGACTTTTGGATATTTTTTAGTTCTCTTGTTTAAGTATTGAACTATTGATTTTGGTATTTGATCATACTTTTCCAGAATCGATTGTTTGAGTTTTTGTGAATTATTCAAGTGAATTTCTGGATTTTCTTCATTCTCATTTAAGTAAGTGCATGAATTCTTATATTATCAATGTGAATTGTGTGATTATGACCATGGGTAACTAAACTCCATAACTAGGGTTGTGGGAACCATGGATAAATAACAAGGTAAAATCTAGCTAAAATAACAATTCTAGAATAGTGTCTTGCATGTATTGATAATCCTTTCGTTTAGAAGTCTTTTTAACGGATGGCCAACGTTAGAACTCGCCTTAATGCTACTTGCTGGACCTAGGAGGTAGATAATAGGAAAAGAATTATCAACGTAGATTTAGTCTATACTATCTAATAGGCTAGTGTCGGTCGGTACGAAGTAACAACTTAGTCAAATATCAATTACGATGCTTAATATGAGGTAAAGATAAGGTTTAGTAAAGCAACACACGTAGCCGGAACAAGGTGCGGAGTGAAATTCTCTAGATACCGGACCAAGGATTTGGAGATACGTAACTTATCACGTTACATGCAAGCTATTAGGAAAGAATTGTTATAGTTAGAATTACCGAGTTAGGAGCCTGTGGGAAACACTTAAGCCATAGTTACTCTCATCACTTGATTAAACTTCAATACTTGAACCTGTTAGTTAATTACTTTAATCTAGTTAATTGCTTTTATTAATCAAAAAACCCCTTTAGTTATTTGTTTTCGAAAAATAATTGACTAAATAGAAGTAATAATAGAATAAAGTTAAGTCTAAACCATTTTTCTCGTAGGATCCACCCCAACCTCATTAGTTGGGTTCTTTACTTGATACGACCGCTTTACTTCTTATTTGAGAAGTAAGTTTGAGCGTATCAAATTTTGGCGCCGCTGCCGGGGAAAGTGGCTTTTAGATTAACTTAAAACTTATTACTAAAGTTTAGTCAATATTTTCCTAATTTTCCTTTTACTGTTGTTTTTGTCTCTTTTAGGTCTAAATTCCGTGTATGCCAATTACGCGGAGTAGAAGAGAACCCTTGTTTCCATACGACAACGAATTAGAGCGTACACTATGCAATATGAATTGAAACTTGGGTATTAACAACGATGATCCCAACCAGGACTTTCCATCTCCAGTTGATGCTCATGGTCGGTTATTACCTGAAAATCGTGGTGAAGATGAACAAAGGGGACAACACCCCGCTCCACGCCCTCAAGAGTACTATAGGGGTTATGATAACATCGCAGACTTTGATGGGCCACTTGTCTTGCCCCCTCTACCACACGGCCACACTTTTGTGGTAACCAGTAGTCTGATACAAATGATCATTGCCAGAGGTTTGTTTTCAGGGCTACCTTCTGAGGATCCATATGCCCACATCGCTAAGGTAAGGGCAGTGTGCAAAAGTTGTGTAGGGAGGGCCGATTTGAATGGATGTAATAGGGCTAAGAGTATTTCCTCTTTCACTAACGGGAAAGGCTGCTATCTATTTTACTGAGCTCTCTTATAACTCTATATTCACTTGGAATCAACTGAGGGATGCTTTCTTAGCACGTTACTACCCAGTCTCTAAGAAACTAAACCACAAAGACAGTGTGCACAACTTTGTAGCACTACCGGGAGAGTCAATTAGTATTTCTTGGGATAGGTTCACTTCATTCTTGAGAAGTGTCCCCAATCACCGCATTGATGATGAGTCACTGAAAGAATACTTCTATCGGGGACAAGATTATAATAATAAAGCGGTGTTGGATACGATAGCGGTTGGTTCTTATGGGGAGTGTCCTTATGTAGAGATTGCCGAAAAGTTAGAGAAAATCTCCTGAAATAATAAAGCTTGGAGTACTAGGAAGTCAGATACTGGAAGAAACACCTTCGCAGTATAATCTGCACACAATCCAGCCACAGACGAGATTCGGGAAGAGATGGCTCCGATGAGAACTGAGCTTGGGTTGGTATTAAAACATGTCACTGGGGGTGCGGAAAAGGTAAATGCAGTGAACTACTTGTTTAAACCACCACCGCCAAATGATGAATATTATATGAGGAGGATTCCTATCTGGTGAATGAGCAGACGGGGGATTTCCGACCGAACGCCCAAGGCTCCAATCACGATAATTGGCGCCAAGGTCAAGGAAACCAAGGTCGGAACTATGGTAATTATAACCGCAAGGGTCATTATGTCCGAGATGGGAATTACAACCGTGACAACAACTTCAACCGGGGTAACTATGGTAACAGAAATTATATGAGTGGGCCCTATGTTCCTCCTCAAAATCGTGAAGTTTCTCCTAGGGATGGTGGAGGTAGTATGGTGTGAGTTGAGGATATGCTGCACAAAATGATGACGAGGTTGGATGCTAGTGATGCACACACTAAAGAGTTAAGGAGTGACTTAGCGAGTATTGGGAAGAAAGTTCATACACATGCAATCTCCATTAAGCAGCTTGAGTTGCAAATGGCCCAATTATCTGCAACTGTGAACACACGGCATCCGGGCACTCTCCCTAGCAACAATGTCCAAAATCCAAAAAATGATGGACATGGTATGGCAATCACTACTCGGGGAGGTAAGCAGACCATTGACCCCCTATGCCGTCTGATGTAGAAAAGGTAATAAGAGATGATGATAAGGTGGTGGAGGTTAGTGGTGAGTTAGAAGATAAAACGGGAAAAGATGTTGAAATGCCCAAAAAGGTTACTCCCATGCCTAGACCACCACCTCCCTTCCCACAAAGACTAGTGAAAAAGACCGAGGATGGTAAATACCGGCGTTTTATAACGATGTTAAAATAGCTTTCCATCAATGTCCCTTTGGTAGAAGCTCTTGAACAAATGCCCGGTTATGCCAAGTTCATGAAAGATCTGGTTACGAAGAAAAGATCTGTCACTTTTGAAGATGATGATACAATGCAGCACTGTAGTTCTAATGCTACAAGATCTCTAGTGCAAAAGAAATAAGATCCCGGTGCTTTCACTATTCCTTGTACAATCGGGTTATTACATTTTGCGAAAGCATTATGTGATCTTGGGGCAAGCATAAATCTCATGCCCCTCTCGATTTACAAGAAGTTGGGTTTGGGTGATCCAAAGTCCACTGCGATGCGGCTACAGATGGCCGATCGAACAAGGCCTATTGGAATACTCCCCGATGTGCTAGTAAAAGTGGAGTCGTTAATATTTCCGGCTGATTTTGTTATTCTTGATTGTGAGGTTGATTTTGAGGTGCCTATTATTATTGGAAGGCCATTCCTTGCTACGGGTAGATCCTTGGTTGATATGGAAAAAGGGCAGATGAAATTTTTGTTGAACAATGAAGAAGTGACCTTCAATATTTGTAGGTCTATGAGGCAGGTGGTGAGCTCCAATCGGTGTCTGCCATATCCTACAAAGTTGAAAAGTCATCTGAGGTACAAATTGAAGAACGTCTGGGTGTTGAAGCACTAGCGGCAGTGATAGCACTGAAGAGTATGGGTCATTGATCGCGGTACTTGATCGAGGTGATGTTCGGTTTAAACCGAAGAAATATGAGTTTGATATGAAGAATCGCGAGTCTCCACCCGCGAAACCATCTATAGAGGAGGCTCCAAAATTAGAACTAAAAGCTCTACCACCTCATCTGAGGTATGAATTCTTAGGAAATGGTGACACTTTGCCGGTAATCATTGCATCAGATCTGAATGTACAACAAGTTGAGAGTTTGGTGAAAGTGTTAAAAAGGTTCAAAAGAGCTATTGAGTGGACTATTGCCGATATTATTGGGATCCCTCCCGGTATTTTTTCTCATAAAATCCAACTCATGCCCGATCATAAGCAAAGTATTGAGCATCAGAGACACTTAAATCCACTATGCAAGAGGTAGTGAAGAAGGAAATTATTAAGTGGTTGGATGCCGGAGTAATATATCCGATCGCTGATAGTAGTTGGGTATGCCATGTTCAGTGTGTACCTAAGAAAGGGGGAATGACTGTGGTCCCCAATGAAAAAAATGAACTTGTTCCAATGAGACCGGTGACTGGATGGAGGGTGTTTATGGACTACCGGAAATTAAATGCATGGACCGAAAAAGACCATTTTCCTATGCCCTTCATGGATCAGATGTTGGATAGACTTGCTGGAAAAGGGTGGTACTGCTTTCTTGATGGTTATTCGGGGTACAATCAGATTTCTATTGCACCGGAAGATCAAGAGAAAACCACCTTCACTTGCACTTATGGACCTTTGCTTTCAAGAGAATGCCGTTTGGGTTGTGCAATGAAACTGCCACATTTCAGAGATGTATGATGTTGATATTCTCCGATATGGTGGAGGACACTATTGAGGTATTTATGGATGATTTTTTTGTGGTTGGTGACTCCTTTGAGCGGTGTTTGAGTCATTTATCTGAGGTTCTTAAGAGGTGTGAAGACTGCAATTTAGTACTAAATTAGGAAAAATGCCACTTCATGGTGAAAGAGGGTATTGTATTAGGTCATCGCATTTCAGAGAAGGGTATAGAGGTTGATCGAGCTAAAGTCGAGGTAATAGAGAGACTTCCCCCACCTATTCCTGCAAAAGGTGTGAGAAGCTTTCTTGGGCATGCAGGTTTTTACCGGAGGTTCATCAAGGATTTTTCAAAAATTGCGCATCCTTTGTGCAAGTTGGTTAAGAAAGAGTGTAAATTTTATTTTGATGAATCATGTCTTAAGTCATTCGGTGATTTGAAAGAAAAGTTAGTGTCTGCACCCATCATTATTTCTCCGGATTGGAGCATTCCGTTTGAGGTGATGTGCGATGCTAGTGGGGTTGCTATTGGTGTGGTATTGGGACAAAGAAGAGACAAAATACTTCACCCAATTTACTATGCTAGTAAAGCCCTCAATGAAGCCCAAAAGAACTACACAGTGACTGAGCAAGAGCTCCTTGCAGTAGTCTTTGCTTTCGAGAAATTTCGCTCCTATTTGCTAGCCACTAGAGTTATAGTGCATACTGATCATTCTGCTTTGAGATATTTGATGATAAAGAAGGATGCAAGACCGAGGTTGATTCGTTGGGTATTACTATTGCAAGAATTTGACTTTGAGGTGAGAGATAGAAAAGGGACTGAGAATCAAGTCGCTGATCACTTGTCCCGTTTAGAAGATGAAGCAATGAGAGAGTTGGGAGATAAGACTGAAAATGATGATACTTTCCCCGATGAGCATGTATTGGCCGCCTCTCATGACTTGATTCCATGGTTCGCAGATTTTGCGAATTTTCTGGCTAGCGATATTGTTCCAACGGACTTGTCCTTTCATCAAAGGAAAAAGTTCATGTACGATGTGAAGAAGTTCTTTTGGGATGAATCATACTTATATAGGAGTTGTGCCGATGCTTATTCGGCGTTGTGTGCCAGAAGTTGAGATGTTGAGTGTTTTGGAGGCATGCCATTCTTCACCCGTAGGTGGATATCATAGTGGTGTCCGGACCGCTCACAATATCTTACAATGTGGCTACTATTGGCCAACTATTCATCAAGATGCTCATGAGTTCGCCAAAGCATGTGATAGATGCCAAAGAGATGGCGGCATTTCAAGAAAGCAAGAGCTCCCTTTAAATCCCATTCTTGTGATTGAGTTATTTGATGTGTGGAAGCTATCGTACTCGCAAATAATGAAGGGAAGAGTGTCACCGCGTTCTTAAAAAAGAATATATTTTCTCGATTTGGTACCCCAACGGCGATTATTAGTGATCGAGGATCCCACTTTTGCAATAAAATTGTTTATGGGATTATTGGAGAAATATGGGGTTCGCCATAATGTGGCCACTCCTTACCATCCTCAAACTAGTGGGCAAGTTGAGGTGTCAAATAGGGGGATCAAGCAGATCTTGTCAAAAACGGTGAACGCTAGTAGAACGGATTGGTCAAGGAGGCTTGATGATCCTCTTTGGGCCTACCGGACAGCATACAAGACTCCCATAGGTATGTCCCTATACCAACTTGTATATGGGAAGGCTTGTCACCTATCGGTTGAATTAGAGCATAAAGCCATATGGGCAATGAAGAATTTGAAAATGGATTGGAATGAAACTGCAGAACAGAGGTTAAATGGGTTGAATGAGCTCGATGAATTTCGCCTAAAAGCTTATGAAAGTTAAGCCCTATACAAAGAAAAGATGAAGAAGTACCATGACCAACAGATTGAGAAACACGATTTTATGGTTGGGGATTTGGTGCTTTTATTCAATTCTAGGTTGCGCTTGTTTCCGGGCAAACTCAAGTCCAAATGGACTGGCCCTTACTTGATCACCCAACTATTCCCTCACGGAGCGGTTGAGTTGGAAAACAAGGAGAGTGTGCGATTTTAGGTGAACGGACAACGAATCAAAATCTATCTGGGGCATGCTGAATCAGCGAATGAAGTGATCGAGGCATACCATCTTGATGAAGTCTGAGTAATCGAGTGTCCTCCATCGTGCCGCGACGTTAAATCAAGCGCTGGTTGGGAGGAAACCAAATATGTATCCTCTAAGCCAACAATAGTTTTTTTTTGTTTATGACTTTCTAGTAATAGTTGCATTTTCTTTGTTTTTCGTTTTGTTAGAAGTGTTGGCTAGAGCATAGTTTAGGGTACGTGTCCAATAAGTGTCCAGATAAATACAAAAGGAATAGCTTAATGGGTGTTAAATTTGCAGGTAGCACATCACCAGAAAAATCTGCGAAAAATTTGTCTGCAACACTCATTGACGGATCCATCGACGGACAGTCACACATGTGACGTACCGTCGCAGAAATCCGTCGTGCCCAGGTAAGTTTTTCCATTTATTTTAAATTAGGGCACCCATGATGGAACTCACGACTGATCGTCACACCTGTGACAGACCGTTGATGGGGACTCATCGCATCAATACCCGTAAACCCGACCCGACCCGACCGGCTAATATTAAAAGTTTTTAAACCTTTTAACTTCCCAACTCTTCATTTCAACCGTTTCTTTCCCTCATTTCTCCAATTTTCTCTCTTTTCAACTCTCTACCACTCTCATTCTCTTCCCAAGATTCTGATCCACCATCCCTTCCCAAATTCCCCTAATCTTCCCAGTCCCAATCTCCCCGCTTCTTCAAGTAATCTACCGATCAGAGTCTACTGTTCTTCTGCTGATCTTCAGAGTTGTGTGCCTCACCCTATTTTCATCTTCTCCAAGTCTCAGGTATGTGGTTCTGATCTCTAACCCATCTACATTTAATTTTTGTTTTCATATACTACATGCCTGTTTCTGAACATTGGGTCTTCAAATTTTGAACCCTATTGTATGCTAAGAACTCATCTTGTTCATCCTACATGCCTTAAGATCCGTCATATAAGTAAAAATGATGTGGGTATTGGGTTAACTAAATCAAAAAAGGGGGGAATACATTTCTGAAACTTGTTCTAACCTAGGTTGATAGTCCTCCAAATTGGCATGCTAAAACTCGAGAAATTATTGGCTTAGAATTGCTAGTTTGCTGGGTATTTCGGTTAGAAATTGTGGGTTGATACGTAGTGTTTCGATTGAAATTTTAGGGGACGATTGAGGCATCCTCAGTTCTGTCACTGAAGGATAGAACGAGACCCCGTCGACGGACCATCGTACTCACGATGGACAGTCGTGGGGTCCGTCCCACCTATTCCCCAATTTATTTTTACAAAGTGTCCGTCGACGACCTCTACCACGGATCGTCGTACCCTCGACGGTCCGTCCTGCACAACCGTCATGGTTGTCAGAGACCCTCCTCCTAAGGGTCTCAAAATTTTCTCTAAGTGTCCAATGACGGATATCTACGATGGACTGCCGTACCCTCGACGGTCCGTCCTGCACAACCTTCATGGTTTTCAGAGACCCTATTCCTAAGGGTCTCCAAACTTATTCTAAGTGTCCCACGATGGACCTCTACAACGGATCATCGTGCCCTCGATGGTCCGTCCTGCTCAACCATCATAACTGTCGGAGACTTTCTTTCTACGAGTCTCCAAAAATTTTCTTAAGTAATTCAGGACAGACCCCCATGACGATCCGTCATACTCACGACGGACCGTCAATTGGTCCGTCGTGCTTCACAGACACTACAACAATACCATTACAGTTTTGGTTTTACATTTGTTGTTTTCTTCTTTGCATGTCTTCTTTTCTTCTACTGGTACTAATTGTTATTCTTTACAGGTACTAACACTAATGGCACCAAAGCAAGATCGAGTTTACGCACGAGGATGTTCAAATTCCATCGCCCTATCTGCTCGACTAGTCATTGGCTCTGACGATGAGCGTGACCCCGAGTACGTGCCCCCAGGCACTGTCACTCCTGCACGGGCTGCACGCGCCACCATAGCCACCCCCACGAAGGTGGCCTCCATCGTAGTCACTGTCTCCCAGTCTGACGAGGAGCGCACACTGACCGGCACGCCTTCTGGGTCTGCTGCACACACCAGGGATGCTTCCGGTTCTGAGGAAGTGTCGGGTTCAGAAGAAGTCTTTGGGTATGATGAGGATTTTGCTCCAATCACCGCATCCCAGTCCTCCTCGTTTGATGAGGCTGACAGTGCTGATTCCACTCCAGCACCACAGACTGGAGTCCCCACCCCGGTGGCCGACCAGCCAAACCGGTGGTGTGTTGAGGGGCACTATAAAGTGTACTCCGACGCCAAGCTGTCGAACGGTAAGGGAGTCATGACCCGGACCCTTACACTGGAGAGGCGGGTCCTTACGGGGAGTCTGCCCACCATGCCGGATATCCATGCACTCTTCACCAGGCACCGGCTAGATTGGACGGCTCGTGCTTTTGGCCGATACAGTAAGGAGTTGGTCTGAGAGTTCTACGCCTCGCATGTGGCGACTCATTGATCCTAGATTGTTAGGCGTGCTGCCCCTGCCTAACAGGCCCCACTTGATCACATCAGAGTCCGCGGTAAGCGGGTAGGCATCTCCTTGCTAGCCATCCGCCGGTATCTATACAGCGAGGATGTTGATGCCACCAGGACCCCTCTCACCACCGAGTTTGATTACCGGTGGAAACTTGTTAAAGATGGACGGTTCTTGCGTGAGCCAGCATTGAGAAAGATCACCAAGAGGTGGATGGCCCAGCATTTGTCTGTTGATGGAGAGGCTGCTGATTGGGTGCTGGAGCCGAAGGGAGCCATCAAGAAGGCTAAGTTGACCTTCCCGGCCAAGTTGACCTTCCCGGCCAAGTTTTTATGGTTGATAGTCCGCCACTGCCTTTCCCCCACTGCTGCAGATAATATAGTTACATGGGATCGCGTAGTTCTGATGGCAGCGATGATAGCGTGGTTCGAGGTCGACTTCGCTTGGCTTCTTCAGGCGGTAATGCACGAGAGGGCCTTTAAGGTCAGCACTACTTACCCATTTCCGTGCATGGTGTTTTCTTTGTGCAGGTCCGCAGGTGTGCCCATTTGGCACATAGATCAGCTCAAGACCCCGCAGGGCAATGTTGATATCCGCCTCATCAGGGATAAGGCCAATGAGTTGGCTCCACACATAGGGCCCCGCTCGGAGGTGCCTCCCCTTGGTGAGAACCTGGCGGATACAGTAGAGCATGCCCGAGCGGCTACCCAGGCTACATCTGAGCCTACTGACACCACCCCGGTCGAGTCTATCCCGGGTGGTAGCATCGCCCCGAACTCCTCTCGCTCAACTCCTTCCACTACTCAGGTCCCACTTGCTAGGGTCCAGAAACTCGAGGCCCAGATGGCCACACTTCTGCATCACATCCAACCTTGGATGCCGAGGTCTAGTGCTGAGGCGGAGGAGCGCATGGAGCGGAAGATGGCCCATCATATGGAGAGGAAGATTATGGAGGTCATCAGTGCTTGGACGCTTTTGAGTTGCATGTGCTAGCCCGGCCAGCCCCTCCGGTAGACGTGTCGACCCTTCAGGCTGCGGTAGAGAGTCTGAGTGCGGATCTGGACACAATTCTAGAGGCTAGGGTGCCCGAGTCTGAGGGCCCTTCTGAACAGCCTGCTGAGGACACCGTGATGGCTGCCTTATTCGCCACTTTATATGTGCCACAACCTTCCCCACGAGAGCATGCCAAGAGGCGTACGGGTTGAGACGAGGATGAGGCTAGGGCAAGGAATAAGGAGCACCGAGATATGGAATTTGCGAGGAGAGCCTCAATTGCTGATGAGGAGGCCCGTCAGATGAGGACCATAGAGTTTGCTGCTGGGGCGTCTAGCTCCAGAGTTGTTGAGGAGGAGAGAGGAACTATTGATGGTGCTGTTGCTGCTGAGGACACTACTGAGGGTGTCCAGACTACATAGGGAGTGGGTACCGGGACACTGGACACACAAGCTTGTTGATCGCCGGCGCTTTGCTCCTCAGGTTTGCATTACCTACCACTTGATTATTTTAGATTCTTTTATGCATTAGGGACAATTGCATATCTTTTTTGTTGGGGGTGGGGTAAATGGAAAGTGAATGCTAGGGTGAAGTCTGAGTAGCCCAATTCACGATCCTCTCTTGGGGTTTTCTTGCCAGTGTTATTTTTTCCCCAAGAGACTGATTACTTTTATTGTTGAACCGGCATGTTTATATCTTGTGTACATAGTATAACTCTGAATCATGATGGCTAAACCAGAAATGATATCCTGATGTAATGAAAATAATGCATGACTAGGCATAGTAATTTATAAATATGTGGGTCTAAGCATGACATAAAGATACACTACTGCATGACCCTGAATCTAAGACTCGAACTAGGTGTCTGATAATCTGGTAGTGTAATAAGATGTCAAGTGAGTTTGAGGAAAAGTCGAATGATCCACCATTGATACTGAGTTAGAACTTGCCTAGTTAGTCTTGCTAAAAGTAAGCCGAAATAAACAATTAGGAAAGGATCATAGGCCCTTGTTCGAAATAGTCAATCTTGAGCCTAAAATAACAAAAAACCAAATGAAGTTGATCCCTTATTGATCCAAATGATTTGAGCATAAAATAGATCTTTCTCTTTAACCCCAACTGATCTTCTCTGGGAACAATGTGTTGGCCCTGGTCCCTCCTTGGACATGTGCACCTCAGTTTATGCCAAAAGCATAAGTTGAGGGTGGCTAATGCAGAAAGCAACCTTGTTGTGGCCCTAACCCAACCATGGGTATTGTGAACCTTGAATCATGGCAAAATAATGAGTTGAGGGTGGCTGTTATGAGGAATACGCCGGAGAGTGGGGTTCAAAGAATAAAGAGGAAGAAAGAACAAAACAAAAGTGACTTATAAATATATATATATATATATATATATATATATATATATATATATATATATATATATATATATATATATATATATATATATATATATATATATATATATATATATAATAGAATAAACACAAGAAAAGAGAAAAGTCGCTTACACATAAGGAGAAGAAAGGGAAAATAGCATAGTGAAAGAAAATTGAAAAATAGGGCGAAATAAAATGATAAAAAGGTGGTACGCTTAGCCGATATGTCAAGGAGGGCCAAAAGTCAATAAAGTATACCTAAATATACCCTACCAGACCATGAGCCTATGTTACAAGCTAAGAAAGTCCTATAGTGATCCTAAGAGTTGTTATGGCGAACTTAAAGCAGTGAAAATAAGGGCAAGCCTATGGCAATATGTATAAATGAGTTGTGAAGTTGTTCTGAGAGCCAGTGTTGAAAAGTAATCCATATACTCAAACTGAAGTCATTGTGTGAAAAATGAGTATGTTATTTTGAAGTGAGGACACTAGTTGCAATACCGGAAAAATTCGCACCTTGGTGAGAAATCAAAGAGGATAGGTGTCAGTGTGTAATTCTGTGTCATGGTATGATCCACATAATTCCAGCCTAATAGTGATAGCATGCATGAATATAATGAGAATAATCAGGATTGATAGCCAAATGATTGTGAAAGCTAAAATACGGATACTCTTGTACAATTATTTTGTAATGAGTCATATTGTGTCACTTGAGGACAAATAACGAATTTAAGTTGAGGGTGTTGATGTACCGTTGTTTCACGGTACTTTAATGCTTTTTTCTTAAGTTTAATGTGTGTCTAAAGCCTTTTTGTGTGAATTTTGATGTAGGTTTCTCTTTAGATGCAGGAAATCTGTCGAAAGGAGAACACGGAGGTTTTGAGCAGAAATTGCAGAAGTGACCACCTATGGAGCCCACGACGGTCCGTCGTGACTGTGACGGTCCGTAGGTGGTACCGTAGTGATAAGAAAATAGTTACTAAAGGAAGTTGGGGATGTCTGACCAAGTGTGGGACTAAGAAAGCTCATGAAGGACCGTCATGGCCACGACGGTCCGTCCTGCATATTCGGTGTGGTTGACAGAGAGTAGTCCCAGTACCCAAGTCCAAGAAGTTTGTAAGTGTTATGGAATGGAACCCCTCGACGGACCGTCGTGCTTGCAACGGTCCGTCACACCTGTCCGTCGAGGGTAACAGAATTGATGAAGGAAGCAACAGAGATTATAGTTTAAGTATGGAACGACGGAGGCCACAGTCGTCGATTCAGACGCATTTTGGAAAGATTTTCCTTAATTAGATTCCCTCTTTTATTAGGTTTTGTTTTATTCTAAATAGTTCGAAAAACCTCGTTTTTGGGGTTAGACTTTTGGATTTTTTTTAGTTCTCTTGTTTAAATATTGAACTATTGATTTTGGTATTTGATCATACTTTTCCGGAATTGATTATTTGTGTTTTTGTGAATTATTCAAGTGAATTTCTGGATTTTCTTCATTCTCATTAAAGTAAGTGCATGAATTCTTATATTATCAATATGAATTGTGTGATTATGACCATGGGTAACTAAACTCCAGAAGTAGGGTTGTGGGAACCATGGGTAAATAACAAGGTAAAATCTAGCTAAAATAACAATTCTAGAATAGTGTCTTGCATGTATTGATAATCCTTTCATTTAGAAGTCTTTTTAACGGATGGCCAACGTTAGAACTCGCCTTAATGCTACTTGCCGGACCAAGGAGGTAGATAATAGGAAAAGAATTATCAACGTAGATTTAGTGCATATTATCTAATAGGCAAGTGTCGGTTGGTACGAAGTAACAACTTAGTCAAATATCGATTACGATGCTTAATATGAGGTAAAGATAAGGTTTAGTAAAGCAACACACGTAGCCGGAACAAGGTACGGAGTGAAATTCTCTAGATGCCGGACAAAGGATTTAGAGATACCTAACTTATCACTTTACATGCAAGATATTAGGAAAGAATTATAATTGTTAGAATTACCGAGTTAGGAGCCTGTGGGGAACACTTAAGCCCTAGTTACTCTCATCACTTGATTAAACTTCAATACTTGAACTTGTTAGTTGATTACTTTAATTTCGTTTATTGCTTTTATTAATCAAAACCCCCCTTTAGTTATTTTTTTCGGAAAATAATTGACTAAATAGAAGTAATAATAGAATAAAGTTAAGTCTGAACCATTTTCCTCGTGGGATCGACCCCAACCTCATTAGTTGGGTTCTTTACTTGATACGACTGCTTTACTTCTTATTTGAGAAGTAAGTTTGAGCGTATCAACAATCTCCTAGGATTTCCCTCAGAGTCAACTTGTGCAATGTCTAGGTAGCGTCACATACCACTACCGATACTAAGACAACTCCTCAAGTAACCCTAGTCAACGTTCGTTTACTTGTCTTTCATTTTACATGAGGGAACATAGGCATTAACCGACATAGACCACGTGAGCTAAACATGGAATCGGGTGTCTTCCCCACACCGAATTGAGGTGGTCCTACCGGCCAAAGTAGAACCGAGCATGACGTAGCTTTCTAGGTGGATCCACTAGCTAGTATCCTATGGTGGCATCAGCTTTCAAGAACTAGGAGATGTATTAGAGACCATAGTTCCACATTACATGGCAGCCTCAATCTCATGAGAATCTTTGTGAACCTACCTTCCCGCTCGGGAAGGGACACTTCCCATATCTAGTTCATCGGTGCTTAGCTTAAGTCTCTTTTCTTGAAATAACGTTTAATTTGTCTTTTATCAAAAACATATCATAGGTCATAGGAGATTATCTCCTTGTATAACATGATGATGAGATCTTTTAGATTAGATGAGAATTGTCGTTTCATCGTTACCTTTCTTTTTGTGAGATTTACATGGCATAATCATCTTGTGTAAAGCATACAAGACAGTATCATAACTTGCGTTTTCATATTCTTATCATAATCTTACAATTTACAGGTTCATAGTCTAGCATATTCACATAGCAAAATCATACATACTTTCATAATATAGAACCATGACTTATAGGCAAGCATAAACATCTAAGAGTAATCACGTTTAGAAGACTTACCTCTTGCTTCCAAGAATATTATTCATGATGCAATATCCATAATCATACATAGTGAAATACTCAATGACATAATCAAGAACAAATCATAAAAATCATGTACAAGATCAATTCATAACATAGAAGAAGGAAAATGGGTCATTAAAGGGTTCATTCAAACCTTAAATTCTAACCCTAACTTTTTCACATTATCAATTACTAGAAACAGCCCATTCAAACAATCACTTAGAGAAAAATCATGTATCACACGACATTCACACATTATGAATCAATTACTCAACAATTCATGCGAAATTAGATATAGAAAACGTTTACTTTTCATTGAAAATCATAAATCTAGGGTTAGGAAGAAAATCCGTTTTGTAGATTAAAAACCCTATTATTCAAAGTTCTTGAAAACTTATCTTGAAAGGACCTCTTGGGGAAAGGAATCCCTAGAGTGAAAACCCATACCTTAAAGATGAAGAATCCACAAAATCTTGGTTGGAAACTTCGAAACCTTGGTCTTCTTCCTTAAGCTTTTCTAGTTCTTCAATGGAGTTTGGAAAAGAGAGCGTTCTTGAGAGATTAAGAGAATTTCGTTTGATTCTTATTTGGGACGTGTAATTGTGGTCTAAAACTGACCTAATATCAATATATATACGTCCCATGTATTACCCTAATGAATCTCCACTTAAATTACTAAAATGCCCCTCCTAAATCGACTACAACTAGGAGAGCATTTGACTAAGGATCTCAGGTTTGACTACGACTTAAATTAATTAATTAAGTTGCTAATTTAATTAATTAAGTGACCTAGGGTAATTAATAAAGTACCCCTAAGTCGTTTGGACCATAAACAAATAGCTAATTCCCAAAACGCCCCTCCTAAATTGACTAGAAATAGAAGAACGCTTGACTTAAGCGAAATCTAGATATTGCTTAAGGGTTTCGGTTTTGACTATTTAAATTAATTATTTAAGTTGCTAAATTAATTAATTAGGTAACCTAGGGTAATTACTAAAGTACCCCTAAGGTGTTAGGACCATAACCAACCCTTTGGAACTTCCTAGGTTAGGTACTTGGTTGTCTCTTACTTGACTTAACCGAAATTTGGAAATTGCTAAGTGGTTTCAGTTTTGTCCGATTAAAATAATTAATTAATTTTCTAAATTAATTAATTAAGTAACCTAAGGTAATTACTAAATTACCCCTAAGTTGTTAGGACCATAACCAACACTTTGGACCATCCTAGGTTAGGTACTACGTTGTCTCTTACTTGACTTAACCGAAATCTGGAAATTACTTACTGGTTTTGGTTTTGTCCATTTAAATTAATTAATTAAGTTTCTAAATTAATTAATTAAGTAACCTAGGGTAATTACTAAAGTACCCGTAAGTGGTTAGGACCATCACCAACCCTTTGGACCATCCTAGGTTAGGTACTACGTTGTCTCTTAGTTAGTTACACGGTTTGGAGACACCCGATTATGTCTTAGGTCGTCGGGTCCCTTAGTTAGTTATTTTTTGTTTGTCCTGGATATTTAGTTAGTTAGGTCAGTTAATTAGGGTCTAGGATCGGTTAGGGAGCCTGGCCGCACGTGGCTAGACCCGTACGTGCGCCTGTCCCCAACCGCTCTAATCGGTTAGAGTGGTCCCTTGGCCGGTTGTACATGTGTTACGTGTATTTTGCTAACTAACTATTCTGGAAGGTTCATTTGGAGTGTTTACTTATTGTCCCAAGGATCCTCACTATGTCCTTGGGCACTACTTAATCTACATGATCATTTTAAATGGTTATGTGCTATGGTACTAGGCTTGACACTTGGATACCTAGTACCTAATGTGTTTAGTTGAGAATTGATATGTGTATTAACAATCTAAAATTTTTAGCTTACAGTCTTCATTGCAGGTATCATTCTAAACAAGCTTGGATTGGAGCATTTGAACATCAAAGATATTTATAAGTTATAAGTTACTTCTGAATATATAAAAAAATTGTCTAACGCCCTTAGCCAATATTCTTCAATATGCCCAATATTACTAAATATTGGACATTGGGATGCCTATGTACCCCAATACTTAATTCTTAGGCTCTTCACTAGACAAGTACATTTTCCGGAATGTTACATTGGACTTATACCTTGGATATCTGACATCTGTCATCCTATACTTGATTTGCGCTTCTTTAGAATCCACAATATTGCTTCCACCTATTCATCTGATAATGTTGCAAACAAAAAAATAGGTAAAGTATCATTTACACCTAAAAATGCATACCTTAGATGTGTTGGAATGTCTTTCAATTCTAACTTACGAGCTTCTTCAATGGAGGGCTTAGGTGCAGGCCATAATACTCTGTTCAATGGTTCTCATATTCCGCCCAATTCTTCAATCACGGCCAAGTCTAACATCTGCACTATTTTTTGTACCTCAGCACCTCCATAGATCTCATCACCCCTCATTACTCGTTCAAGAGGGTATTTAGCTAAGATGTGTTTACCATCTACCTCCAGATCTACCACATTTATGGCAGATGACTCCTCATACACCGGTGGCATTTGTAAGACTCTATATACATCAAAAACCTCTACCTTATCGTGAGCTCTCATAGTAAGTTGACCAGTAGCTACATCAATAATTGTTTTCCCAGTGGCGAAAAATGGGCGTCCTAATATGAATAGAACCTCAAGATTTGGCTCAAAGTTCAATACCACAAGATCCACCGGAAAAATCAAAGATCCCACTTGCACTAGTACATATTTTACAACTCCTGCAGGTCTGGCTACATATCTATCAGCCAATTGTAAAATTACGGTGGTCGGCTTTGGTCCACCATACCCAAGTTTCTTATACAACGAAGTTGGCAGTAAATTATTGCTAGCCCCCAAATCGCACAAACCTCACGCATAGATACTCTAGTCGATGGTAATTTGTAACGTAAAGATACGTGTATCTTTCAGCTTCATCAGCAACCTATTTTTAAATCCTGGAGTCACACTCTTCAGTAAGTGAAACTATCTCGTATTCATTCAATATCCTTTTATTTGCTACAATTTCTTTGACATATTTTTCATACCTGGGTATACCTTGCAAAACATATACAAAAGGCAAGTTAATATGAACTTGTTTTAACAAATATAGAAACTTACCAAAGCACTCATCCTCCTTTTGCTTCTTGAACTTCTAAGGAAATGGAGGAGGTGGTCTTACTATTGGTTGCACCTTTTCTACAGGTGCCATTTCTTCCTTTCTCTTGGGTTCACCCTTTGTCGGTTCACCATCTCAACTCACCACTTCGATAACATTTTTCTTTGGAGATAATTCCTTCAATTGTAGCCCACTACATGTGGTCTAGAATTTTGGGCACTAGCAAATTGCCCAAATTTCTTTTCCAAATTCTGGGTAGCTAACTGATTATTTCTCACATCAGCCGCTAACTGAGCTTGATCTTCCATGATTTTCTTTAACATCTCTTTGACACTCATATTACCAGATTGTAGTTTAGGTTGATATCCTTGCGTGTTACGCTGAGGTCTGTACTAATTCTGACCTTGAACTTGATTTTGATATCCACCCCAAGAGAAGTTTGGATGATTTTGCCAACTCAGGTTGTAGGTGTTCCCATAATTTTTTTGTCCTCCCCATGTGCATATCCCACAAAATTTACCGAATCTTGATTTTCACCACAAGTATCCGCAATATGATCACTTCCACCACAAATCTCACACCAATTTGGTGTTTGCTGGATTGCATTAACTTGAGACGCTTGTTGTCTCAATGCCATATTACTGAAGTAGTATTTATCATATTCTGCATGGCTGAAATTTGAGTAGTTAAAGTTGTTACACCATCAATCTCTAATACCCCTGCAATTTTTTGTACCACTAGTTTTAGCCCACTACCTTTCATTCCGTATAACCTTGAGATATCCTATTCAGCAAGGTGTACAACTCTGCATAAGTTTTCTCTAATGCTTGTCCACCTTCATCTGAATCAAGCAGAATCTTGGTTTTAGGCTCTAAACCCTCAATGAAAGTATGCACTAGCACCTCATTTTCTTGATGATGATGAGGGCAACTCATCAACATTGATTTAAACCTATCCCAAGCTTGGTACAAGTATTCACCATCTTTGTGCCCTTCTCAACTTGGCGGTCTTCCCAGAAGGAAAGAATCTAATGAGGAATTTCTGGGCAAGATCATCCAAAGTGGTGATTGAGTTAGCGGGCTCTAAATTCATCCATCACTTAGCTTCCCCCAACAGAGGAAAGGGGAATAAGGTAAGCCTCACATAATCTTTATTTACTCCAGTTGGAGTATAGGTATCACTGATCTCTAGAATATTATGAATGTGAAATGTTTGATCCTCATGAGAGAGACCAGTAAACTGCCATTTGAGTGCAAGATCTGCACCATTCTCTGTTTCAATTCAAATCTTCCACCCGCCTTAGGTTTCTAAATACAAGAAGTAACATTGGTGGGTCGTGGGATTCCCATATCTCTAACACTTATTTCATTAGCAGCCATTGTTTCAGGTGTCAACTCTTGTTCTTCAGTTTTGTGAATTTGATTTGATGATTCCCCATACTCTAGAAGAATTGAATGATATGCTTGTCTCAGTTTCCTATGTATGAATCTTTCAGGTTTTGAGAGCGGTCACAATATGTCACGATCGTCGTCCAGTTTTTGAGTATCTAAACACCTGCAGTAATGAAACACTAAGATCAATTTGTCAACACTTGTGATTAGCTTTTACAAATAGAAAAATTAAATGTCTTCTAATTTCTGCAGTCCCCGGCAGCGACGCCAAAAACTTGTTGCGGTCTAATCGCACATGCAAGTGCATGTTATCGTACAAGTAATATAATGGATATTTTTAAGGAGCCTGGTATCGTACCCATAGGGACTAAAAATTAGACTCTATTCACTTTTCCAGTTCTTAAGTTAAAACAAGTGCAATATCTAGATTTGTAAATAGCAGTACTAAAATTTATATCTAACTAAAACTAACTATAGTGATTCAATTTCTTAACTTTTAACAATTATTCTGGGAGAGATCTAGGATTACATCTATTATCAGGACTTATGAAGTTGCTATCATCTAATAAAAGTTTTCTGACATTATCTCATCGCCGAACCACAGGGTTAGATGTATTCTCATGGTCTCTCGAACTCTAATTGCCTATAACAATTACAAACTTAACTACATCGTTGAGCAGGGATAAGATGAATAAAGGTTGAGCATTTAGTTATCTTCATGTATGATGATCCAAGTAAGGTCTCTAGGCATATCTCTATCTAGAAACGAATCAACCCTAGCTATTTAGAGTCAACCAGACTTCTTACTTTCCATGTTTTATCCTCTTATTCCTCTCTCGAGTTAAATTTGGACAATGGATTTATTTCTATGGATGCCAGTCATTAAATACAACAAGCAAGAAAGTAAGAACGAATCATAGATAACTCTTGATAAACCCTTAATAAATTATGAAAACTTCATTCATCCAGTAGACACAACCCTAGAACTAGGGTATTTAGCTACTCATGATCCTCAGAACAATATTCAAATTGTTGAAATCATTCCAAAGAATTACAAGAAAAGAAGAAGTAGAAAGTAACCCTAAAAACATCAACGTCTCATTCTTGATGCCTCCCGTTCGAAAATTGGAAAAAGAATCCTTTTAAAATTACATTAATGCCCTATTTATACTGAATTCCGGATTTATAATGTAGGACACTGAATCGTGCAATGCAGGGCTGCCACGAGGTGCACTGCTTTTGCGATTTATTTTCAACAGAGATTTGACTCTTAACTGCGCGACACGGAGACTACACACAGTCTTCTATTTAGAGAGTATATTCGAGACCGAGATTTCTCTCCCTTCTGCGCGACGCGGAGCTGGCACGCAAATGCCTTTTGCACATTTCTTTCTTCTTTTTTTTTGCTTAATCTTTAGATTTCCTTGCCGCCTGTTTTTAACGTCTTTTCGTTCATAATATTTTTCACCTCGCCTTCCTGCACATCAAATCATGCTGGTTAGTATGGAAACACGGAATTCACGAACTGAGACTCTTAATCTAGACTTAATAACTTCAAACTAAGCCACCAAGTGGGCATAAATATGATTATGGGTATGTAAATTTGCCCAAGATTAGTTTCCATCATACATTGTGATTTTCAGATATTTTCTTAACTTCTAACATTAATTTTATCTAACTTAGAAAAATCCTTGGATGTTCTTAAATAACTCTTTTATTTTGTTATTTGTTTATGTTTAAATTTTTAAATTCCCAAACGCATTTTAAGTTGGGAAACCTAAGCTTCAAGACTAACTTGAGAATTATTCATGTTCTTTCATAGTTATTATTTAATTTTAAAAAAAAAATCCACGCTCAAGTGATTGTGTTGATCATTAGACTCAAAAAACATGACTCGGATAAATTGTTAAGTTAAAATATTATTCTGCCACCTTAACATATAACTTATTTCATTATTTGGGATAATACGAATGTACAAGTATCAAAGGATTCCTCATTTTCAAAAAATATAAGAGTATTCAAGTGACTAAAGTTTTTTTTGAAAAAAGTCATGTTTTTAAATTCGTGGGTAAACAGTGTGTTAGCGAATTCTCTAAAATGCTTAAGCCCTTTCTTAGGAAATTAATTTGAAGTCTTACTCGACTCTGATTTATTAAAGGTTTTATTTTAAAATTCTGTTTTTAAATGGTTTTCGCATTTTTTTTGTAAAAATTAAGTGGCGACTCACTAATTATTAATATTTTTTCAAAAACATTAACACATTGTCCAAAGTTGTAAAATCGGCTTTGAAACCTTTAGTTTACAAAATTGGGTCGTAATAGAATGGCGACTCCGCTGCGGATTCATCTAAGTTCTATCCAAAATGATTTTATTGTTTGGCTAACTATTATTGTATTAATTGTATGCAATTATGTGATTACATTTTTATAATTAACTATCATGCTGCATTCATGACATTTTTCAATATGTATGCATAGTATATTAAAGAACGGTTTTGCCGAACAACAACCGATCTTTTTTATATTTAACCTTTTTCCAAAATGATTCAATTTAATGGTTCGTCATGCCTCCAATGGTTATCTTGAGTTTCAGCCTAAGTTGTCCGTTTCGTATCCCGGTCTTTCAAAACCACTCTTAGTCAACTAGCATAGAGCGAATCCAAAACCTTATTTTAGGTGCATTAACCTAAGATAACCCAATACCCGAGGTGTATCAGACCCACTAGAAGAGCACTTGTGTCTAATTGACCCACGGTCAAATATAAGACGATCATCCAACTACGTGTTATATTTGAAGGATATGTATGTCGATCTGTGCATATCATTGTCCCTTGGGGTTGGGTTTTTATTTTTTAAGTAGTTTATTTGTTTATTATTATGATTAGTGGACTAACTATCTTGTTTTTGAGTTGTTTTTTTTAGAATGAGAGAATGATTTGTGTTCGTAATCAAACTTCCTCACTTCACCATAGTACTCGTAGGCAGGACATTCATATTTCACACGGTCTAAGGTTAAGGGAATTTCTACGGACTCATCATTTCTTTCTTTCACTACTAAAAGAACTCGTTCAAAAATTGATCCCACTATCAACACATTTGTTTCATCGGAAATGACCCCTACTTCATGTGTCGTGGTCAATCCTAGCACCTCGGTTGCAAGAGAATCATCCGTGGAATTCATTGCTTGTCTAGAGCGAAAAATTTGTGAACTGAATCTCCTGGTAGTTCGATATAATGATACTTCTGAGAACCTTCAACATGATGCTTGCCAAAAAGGGCCCATGCCACCTTTTTTTCCGAATTCAAGTGATTTCAATCAAGGAGATCATTTTACAACTTTTATGAAAACTCAAAGCGCGTCGCTCACTAATTCAACTTAAGAGACTCCTCTTGTGTAAAAATTTGCTCCTATAAAGGCTCCACGGTACCACATCCTGCCCCGCCAGTGTACACTTATGTCACTGCTCCACCTGTTACAAAGGTAGTAGTTTCACTGCCCAGATGAAATTGAGGGTGACCCAAAATCAATTGATACTGAAACGATGAATAGGAAGATGAAATGCTTGGATGACGCTATGAGAGGTCTTCGAGGGTTCAATAGTAGCGACAGTGCAAGATATGAAGTGTTGTGCACATTTCTCGAGGTTGAGATTCCACTCACTCGGTTACAAGATATCGAAGTTTGAAAAGTTTAGCGAAGAAGGAAATCTTTTCTTTCACTTGAAAATTTACTATAAAAAGTTGATTGATGTTAGAAACAAAGAAGCGATAACAATCCAGTTATTCAATAAAAGTCTAACTGGAAAGGACTAGGAATGATAATCTAAGCAAGATGTGACCAAATGGCCTACTTGGGATGATCTAGCGAATGCTTTTGTGGTCACTGCAAGTTTCATGTTGAAATCCCTCTTGATAGGATCTCTATCACCAAGCTAAAACCAAAATCGACTGAATGCTTTCGAGAATACGTCATTCTTTTTAGGGAAGAAAATGTTAGGGTACACCCACCTATGGAGCAATCAGAAATGATCACCTACTTCATTCAAGATGTAGACTCAAAATACTCTGAGAAAATTGTGACAATTGGTGGAAAGCCATTTGTGGAAGTTATCAAAGCTGGAGAAATGATTGAAGACGTTCTCAAGAATTGCGGAATAACAAGTTTTACCTTGTCTCATTTTGCTAATAGGGCATGTCATACTGGTTCATTTGGAAATAGAAAGAAAAAGAGAAAGAAGTTATGATGTTAACGACTCAAGGAGCTACCTCATATGACTATGAACGACCTCTAGGTATCCCTATTCACAATACTATGTTTGCAACAATCATCAACGTTTCGTCCTCCACGACCAATGCATAATCCTCGAAAAAATACTCCTCATACCAATTTTGAGAAAAAGCCTTCCAGAGTCTTCACTAAATTGTGTGAGACACGGACTCAAATCTTTGAGAGATTGAAAGAGGCAGGATTACTTCATCCAGTGGAAGCAAAAAACTATGAATACTTTAGTCGAGTGGTATGACCCAAATAGTGGTGTGCTTATTATTCAATAGTTATTGGGCATGACACCGAGAAATGTATTACTCTCAAACATAAAATTCAAGATATGATTGACAATTAGGTGGTAAAACTTTCTCAAGCTCCACCGAATGTGAACACCAATCTGCTACCCAAGCAGAAGGAGTAGTTGTCGACACAACCAGCTGCAAAGAAGAAGCAAGATTCCTGGGAGTCGCACTTTTTGCATATTTTAGTGTTTCATTTGAATTTTGTTGTTTTATTTCTCTGTAATCGCACTTTTATCGCTTTGTTCCTTTTTTATCGTTTGTTTTTAATTAATTTCCTTGTAATCATCTTTCAGCTTAAATGAACTATGTTTGACCTGGAGTCTCAGGACTGACATACATATGCCGCCTATGTCGGCCTCGGTCATTTTTTAGTTTAATTTTTCTATTCTCGTTAATCCTCAAGAGTTTCAACTATGTTTGAGTAAATCTTGCTCAACGCGATACGCAGGCGCCACACCAGCTTGGTCATATTCCCCATAAGTTTTTCATTTCTTTTTATAATGAAACTTGGGCAGAATTTTGAGAGGACCTCAAAATTCACAAGAAAGAGAGCTTTATTAAACAGGCTAGAATCAAGGATCACTTCAGAGTTGCAACTGGGCAAAATTTTTGAGATTCGCTAAAAGTTCAACTAAAAATTGTAGAAGTTCAAAGTTTATGCTATTAAACCGGGGTAGAAATTTTGAGGAGCTCCTCAAAAATTCAATCAAGCGACATTTCAAGACCAGATAAGCTTGTAATCCATAAGGCAAAGGAGCATCAGGATCGCAAGGCAAAGCCAACACGACTCAGTCTCTCAAAATTAAGATTTTTTCTTTGAATGCACGAACTACAAAATTACAAGATGGGATAGCATAGTAAAATGGCAAAAACTATAAGACGATATACACATCAATACAACCTGAATAACTTTGTCCTTGTCTTATCTTTTGCTATACCATTTACTTTGATAACTTTATTTTGTTACTAACTTATGATTAAGTTTTTCATGCATCATTACCAAAATTGAAAGCAAATTTTCAAAAGATCTTCTAAAGTTTTGAATGACAATATAAACTTTAACTAGAAAACAAGAAGGAGCCAGCTTCTTCAAATTTCATTGTGTAGGATTCCTGACACGAAGGATCCAATCCATGCTTACTCTTATCCTCTATTTTGTTTGAAGAACTTTTTTCTTCGTTTTCTGAAATCTCTTGCCCTTTTTAAGGCAAATCTTTCATTCTTTTTATAGTAGGTTAAGTTTTAGGTTCGAACTATGTCATACATGATTTCTTGTTCTAGTAAGATACGCAGGTAATCCTATATAAGGATTTGGTCATCTTAATGTTGCAAACTACGGACCTTGGAGGAAACTGTGGCATGTTTTTGAATCAAATCATTTTCTTTCTTGCAAATTATTTCAATTAAGTACCTTTGGACTTGAAAGAAGGGAAACTTTCTGAAATAGTTCAATGTTCCAAATCTCCGTTTAACTTCAAGGATATAATTTATTGATTAATCTTTTCTTTACAAAAGATTCAATATTTAAAGTAGGGACACATCTCATGTGAAATCCCAAATCGGTCATTAGCGCCTTCTTTCAATGTTATAATTTCTCATGGTGTTCTTCAGAGTCCTGCATTCTCTATTGCTACCTGATCTTCCCGACGCATTTAAATGTCTTGACGTTTGTTAATTTATCTGTTCTTATCTAACTAATCTTCAATGAGCGCAGGGATGACAAAATTTTAATGACAACTAGAGATGTTATCGGCTTCACAAATTACAAGAAGTTAATCAAATTACCATGTTATAACCATACTCCCTATTTTAAAATTTGCTCTTTATCATAGGGTATTATTAATGGAGAGTAACTTCATTTAATGTGAAACGTTAAATTATTATTGGAGCGTCACTTCCTTCAAACGTGTCATGTCAAATTTTTATTGGAGCGTCACTTCCTTCGACGTGACACATTAAATTATTATTGTAGCGTCACTTCCTTCAACGTGACATGTTAAATTTTTTATTGGAGAGTCACATCCTTCAACGTGACACATTATACTATTGGAGCGTCACTTCCATCAACGTGACACGTTAAATTACTATTGGAGAGTCACTTCCTTCAAGGTGACACATTATACTATTGGAGCGTCACTTCCTTCAACATGACACGTTGAAATGATTATTGGAGCGTCACTTCCTTCAAAGTGACATGTTAAATTATAATTAGAGCGTCACTTCATTAAATGTGACACATTATTATATTGGAGCGTCACTTCCGTCAACGTGACACATTATTATATTGGAGCGTCACTTCCTTCTACGTGACACGTTAAATTATTATTGGAGCATCACTTCCTTGAACGTGATACATTGAAATTCTTATTGGAGCATCCCTTCCTTCAACGTGACAAATTAAAATTATTAATGGAGCGTCACTTCCTTCAACGTGACACGTTAAATTACTATTAGAGCATCACTTCCTTCAACGTGACACATTAATTTTTTTTGGAGAGTCACTTCCTTCAAACGTGACACCTTATACAATATTATTGAATCATCACATCTTTCAAGCCGACACACTATTCAAGAGAATTACACTTGAAATTGGATCGTCATCTCCTTCAATATGACATGTTAACCCAGGTTTGCACAAATGATATTTGTATTAATGTTACATTTTCTACTTACAACTTTCTTCCAAGCTTTCCAATACATAAAGCGGACTACGTCAAATAGGACGCTACACGATGTGGAACTTTTTTTCTTAGCAGGAAACTGGGACATAGTCCAAAAAGGATATCAAACTCTTAAGATATGAGTTGAGGAACGACTTCAAACAAAGTCAAACCACATCCCTATTGCAACATCCGGGGAGCACCCCCTAGACGTAACCGACGTCGTCGTCCTCGGAGAGGACTAAGACTAGCCTCTTAGTTTACATCATTACATTCATAGGTTAAAAATGCGGAAAATTTAAAACTTTTCTATCTATCATGATGTTTATATAGACCTCTTGCATACACGTAATGTATATTCATATCGAGTATACATAGACCCTTAGTATAAGAAGATTACATAGTCTTCTACTTTTATTGCACATATATATATATTATACTTAACATAGTCTTAAAAGAGTGTCTCATCTCATAACCATCTAAAAGAAGAGTATATCAATTGGGCATATCACACACATCAATGTAATAAATCCACATATAGGCTATACAATTCGTACTCAATTAAAAAGGAAAGAACATAGAAGTCTTAAAATAAAAATAACATTCATGATCTTGATATTGGCATTGCCCTCGGAAAGTGAGGACCTACACAACTTGAATGATTGAGAAATTCCAAGTCTTCTTCAAAGTCGTCTCAAAATCCCTTCAACAACCGAAATCTAAAATGTTGGGGAAAAGGGAGAAAATGGGCTTAGCACATCACATATACTAAGTATGAGACCATTTGTACGTATAATGTCAAATCATGCTAAAAAGGGATATTTCATTAAAACATGTTATTTTACATTTGGAAAACCTTATGAACATTCAGGAACCAATACAAGTCATTAATGCATATTTATCAAGTCACTACCATGTACTATACAAGACCAAACCACCTTAAGTCAAATCAAGTCACATGCATATCTACATACTTGAACCCATATTCAAATACAACTCTATCATCAAGGCATAACATCACAAGCATGAATAAGAGTTCATCACACTATAACAAAGCGAGACCATTAACCATGACCCTATTAAGTCCACTTGTGCAATAACTAAGCAAAACCCCATTATATTACTTAATAAAGTAAACCTAGCAAGAGCCATAATCAATGTCCAACTGAACATAACATATCATTAAGAGTACATAATATCATACTTTAGCAATAGAGACCAAATACATGTTCATAAGAGTAACCAACATCACATAGTGTCATTTATATGTAAGATTATCATATTTTAATCATTTACATTTATAAGAATATACATACATAAGAACAACCTCCTAAGGATTCCCTCAAGACAAACTAGTGCAAGGCAAAGGTAGAGTCTCATACCCCTACCTAGGCTAAGTCAAACCTCTTAAGTCACCCTAGTTGGTTTGTACTCCATTACATCATTTTAGTTTAGGGAACACTCGCCTTAACCGACATATACCACAAGATCCGGTGTTGTAAAACCTTACACCGATGGAAGGTGGTCTACCGGCAAAAGTAGAACTAAACATAAACATAGCTTTCTAGGTGGATCCACTAACTAGTCTTCCTATGGGGGCAACATAGTTTAAGGAACTAAGAGATAGATATTAACTCTCTACATGCCACTTTTCAATTGAAGCCTCCTCTCATGAGAATCCATAGGGTGAGTATCCCTCATAGGGGAGTCAACACCTCATGTGGAACTATAGGGTGAATCTTCCTCTATGGAAAGTCAACACCTCCCAATACCAAGTTCTCTTGGTGCTAAGCTAACATCCCATTAGAAATGTCTTTAATGCTTTTATTAATGATCATAGCTTAGTTTAGGTCATAGGGTCTATCCCTGATATAATCATAATCATTATAGCTCAATAAGAATTGCATGAGTATTTTCCTTTCATTAAAATTCATACATGTGAGGTTAGCACATTTACATAATTATTCATAATAAGGCACATTGGTAAGTCATCACCATCCCTATGACATTTACGTCTTATCCAACACCTCACAAACCATAGTCAAGAAATTTCAATTCAACATCATACGAACCCTATCAATCCAAATATAAGGTATACTTCAATACAACATCATCACTTAATCACAAGTAATCATAATTGAAGTAAAGAGTTGAGATCACAAGACTTACCAAGTAATCCTTCATAAGCCAACATCAAGGTCTTACCATCAACCCTCAAAGTCAACCCACAAGTGGGGGTAATATCATCACACAATAGTAAACAACATTATAATTAAGTCAATTGAAACACTATACAACAACCCATCACTATTTCATAGCTTAAGATTAGAGACTTAGGTCAAATTCATCATCTACTTCACAACCTAGATTAATTACTCACGAACTAGGATGATAAGAGTACAATTCATCTAAATCTATTCATAATTGATACAATAACATTATAGCATAGTAATTCAACCATTAACTAATTCAACTGAACTAACACTACACAATTAAACTCAAGATCACAACCTAGGGTTAAGGGGAAAAATTCATCTTCTGCAAACTTGTTACGACCCAAAGTACCCTCTAGGTGTAACCGGCATCGTTGTCCTCTAATAGGACTAAGACAAGCCTCTTCGCATTCGTCATAGCAAATCATAAGTCAAAAATGCGGAAAAATTAAAAGTTTTTCTTATATAGAAAGGAGGTTTACATAGACCTCTATATAGGAAGCATACATAGGCTTCTCTCAATAGGCAACATAACAATGCATACGAATGTAGTCTTATACTTTGTCTCATATCAACCATCTAAATGAAGTCAAACAATCCGGGCAAAGCCCTTATACAAATTAATAATTTCCACATAGGGCTTACATCAATATCTTCAACAATAGGAAAGAAATGAATGTCTACTAGACAATACAAGTACTACTAATATAGAGTGTGTGGTAGCATCCTCGAACTAGAGGGCATACCAAAACATGGAGAGACTAGTCCAAGCCTTCTTGATTTAGCCTTATTGATATCCAACGGCCTGAACCTACAATGTTGGGTAAAAGGTAAGAGATATGGGTAAGTATAAAACACATGTACTAAGTATGGTCCCTATGCATAAAAAATGTTAATGCATGAGAAAAGGCACCATTTAGTCAAAACTATGCACAATGACCAACAATTCAATGTACACGTATAAGGAAAATCATAATCATATCAAAATATAAGTAACTCAAGCAACACTTGTGCAATTCCAAGAATAAAGCCCCATAACCGTATCCAAAGCTAAGTATCACATTAAGCAACCCATTTCATACTTACAACATATTCTCATATATAACATGTTTCATATATCAATACTAGTCATAGCTTACCAACATAATCATAAACATAATCATAATCATAGTCATAGTCATAAAAGAACAGTACTAGCATCATCCTATTGGATCCCACATGTGCAATGTGTAAGTGAAGTCCCATACCCTCCCTCACTCTATGTAGTAACCTTTAAGACAACCCTAATAGAAGTTCACAAACATAACTTGTTGAAAATTTTACTTTAGGAAAAGAAGTGCCATAACTGACATGAGACCATGCGATCTACATGGAATCTGGTGTTCTACCCCCACACCAAAAAGAGAGGGTTAACACTTGCCTAAGGTACAACCATTCGTACATATCTATTCTAGGTGGATCTACTAAGCTAAAGTCCTATGCGGGCACATAGTTAAGGTGCAAGGAGATTGTTTTTAGAAACCTTGACTAACTAAGCGTGAAGGTTTCCGTCTCATGATACAACACATATCTTAGGAATCCACACTACTAATCGTGAAGAAACCCATATGGGAGGCCGGGCTTACTAACATGAGACCTCCATGTCATTTACATTCCCTTTCGGTGCTTAGAAATTATTACCTTTAGTAATTATCATATAACATCATACAAGTTCACATCATTATCTTTTAGACCTTTAAGTAAACATCTTTTGATAACAGCTCATAGTTGATCACAAGTGATAACTATCCTTTTACTTTAGACACAACATTATAATCAAGAATAACTACATTCAATCATATAATGATCACATCATAACATAATTACATAATTCATATCCAATTCATAGATCTAGGGTTAGGGAAGAGGGATCCTTGTCACCAACATCACAACAACACAATTAGCTATAATATTCTTATCACATAAGTAGATTTCACCTTGCATAATTCACATCATAGGAGAATCAAGAAAATACCTCATTTCCCTTCATGGGACTTCATACTTCAATACTCATGAACTCACAACCAACATATAAAATAGGGCAATTCATGAAGCATTAACATAACTAAACTCAAAGTAAACAAGTGACATGTTCATCACCCTCAACAATTCACCTTAATCAATCCAAGAAATTCCGGATTTGGGGGAAAGACATGCGTGAAGGGAAAACTCCTAGGAATTAATACTTAAACAACATTAATTCATCATATTTCATCACAAATTATTCACAATTTCGTTTTAGAAAGAAGACCCATGTGAGGAGAAAAACCTTTGTTTTGGTGGATTTAGAAATCAACCTTTGAAGGACCTCTTGGGGAAAGGATTTACAAGATTGAAAGAAACCATACCTCATAGACGAATATGTCACGAAATTGAGTTGGAAAACTTGAAGGCTTGATCTTCTTCTTGGAGCTCTTTTGGTCTTCAATGGAGTTTTGGAGGAAGGGAGAATTTGGGAGAGAGAGAGAGAGGGATTTTTGAGTTCAACTTGTGGGACTTGATTTTTGTGTTAGAATTGACCAAATACTGACCGTAAGACATTATATATTCACCAACTAAATTTCCCAAAATACCCCTACTTAAATGGCTTTATTTGTGAAGTAAAAAGACCCAAAATACGACTTTTACGATTCTGTGAAGTAGGTGCGCGTCGCGAGGTTATTTCCCCATATTATTTTCGAATTTTTACTTGAGTCAGTAGGGTCCGTTTCAGCCCCGCGCCACGAGGCAAACTTAAGATTACCACGTGATGGTTGCACGACGCGCAGCAGCCACTAGAATCTTCCTACGCGCAGCTGCTTTTGCAGCTTGCTCGCCGAACTTCAGGTCCTCCCAAAGGACTCTTTCGGTGGTCCTTGGAGTGTCTTGACTGTAAAATTTGACTTTCTATACTATATTATAGCTTTTCAAAGTCTTTTTACAAGTTTTGGACTTCATATGACCCTCAAAACCTTCACCAAACATAGGGACGTCAACTAGTTAAACTTTGCTAGTTTTTGGACGTTAAGGCCTTTGTTTAATGCTATATCTCAGAAACTTCTCAAACAAGTTATTTACAGTTATTTATCATCATTACTCAGCATATTAAGCTCTAGTATAGGTCATGGAAATTTCCGGGTGTGTCAACACTCCCCCAGGAACATTCGTCCCCGAATGACACTCTAAACCTTTTGAAAGGGAGAAAGACTCGAGACTAGCAGAAAACCAACCAACAATATCATAATGAGTCACAGCTCATAGGAGGAAATATACATCACTTTCAACACATAAACATAGCATTAACAAGTAGGAACTTAATCTACACATATCATAACAAAAGCTAAACTTTTCATATCACATAAGGAGGTACTACCTTCTCTATTCAATATGAGTTCAATATGAACATTAAAAGTTGACGTGTTGATTTCTTATCAAAACAATATCAATTATGCTCATTTTAATCTTCCATGAACACTTATAGCACACAACACACTCAAGTGAAAGCCAACATAATAAACATATTTCATGGAAAGATAGCAACTCAACTTTGGCATTAATTTATACTATAATATGCACATATATTTAGAAAAACATGATAAGTTAAACATTATTCACAATAGTCATGGAATTACTAAGATTAATCTTGTCTAGGAGTAAGGGGGAAAAGATGAGGATAGCGGGTTTTCATGTCTGCCTCAGCCTCCCATGTTGCACCCTCAACAAGGTGGTTTCTCCATAGAACCTTTACGGAGGCAACCTCTTTATCCCTCAATTTCTTTACTTGACGATCCAATATCTAAACCGGGACCTCCTCATATTAAAGGTCCTACTTTACCCCCAAACTTTCTAGAGGAAGAATTGACACCGGATCGCCTATAAAGTTCTTAAGCATAGATACATCGAATGCCGGATGAATCATGGCTAACTCATTTGGCAATTTCCACTCATAGGCAACACTCCCAATACTCTTCAAAATTTCATACCGCCCCACATAACGGGGACTAAGTTTCCACTTCTTTCCAAACCTCATTACCTCTTTCATGGGTGAAATTTTCAAATAAACCCAATCCTCTACTTCGAATTCAAGGTCCTTTTTTTTATTGCCGGTATAAGATTTGTTTTGACTTTGAGCGGCTTTTAGTCAATCTCTTATAACAAGAACCTTCTGAAGAGATTCATAAACCAAGTCGGGACCAAGTAGATCAAACTCACCTACCTCATAGCATCCAACCGGGGATCTACACCTTCTCCCATAAAGTGCCTCAAAGGGTGCCATAGAGATAGTAGAATGGTAGCTATTGTTGTAGGATAATTCTATTAAATGTAGGTGGTCATCCCAATTACCTTGGAAGTTGATGATGCAATACCTCAACATATATTAAAGGGTTTAATAGTGTGTTCCGCTTGACCATGCGTCTTCGGATGAAAAGCGGTACTAAGTTTCACCTTTGTACCAATCCCACTTTAGAAAGCTTTCCAAAAATTTGGAGTAAATTGAGTACCTCTATCCAAAATGATGGACAAAGGGGCTCCATGCAATCTCACTATTTATTTGAGGTACAATTTGGCATAATCTTCCGCGAAATATGTGATTTTGACGGGAAGAAAATGTGCGAACTTGTTCACCATATCCACAATGACCCATATCGAGTCATGTTGCCTTAGGGTACGAGGCATCCAAACTATGAAATCCATGTTAATATCCTCCCACTTCCATGTGTAAATGTCTATATTTTTAGTCAAGCTACTCGGGATTTGGTGCGCCACTTTTACTTGTTTGCAATTCGGACACTTAGCGACAAAATCCGCTATGTCCCTTTTCATACCATTCCACCAATATGTTTCTCGTAAGTCACGGTACATCTTTGTGGCACCCTGGTGAATGGAATATCTGGACCCATGAGCCTCTTCCATGATCAATTCCCTCAACCCATACACATCCGGTATAAACAATCTTCCTTGGTGCCTAAGCACCCCATCTTCCACTTGAGAGAGGGACTCATTAGCTTTACTAAGGACCGTTTCCTTTAACTCCATCAATAGATGATCAAGGTGTTGCTTAGATTTCACCCCAACCACTAGAGACGACTCGAAGTTATGGCGAACCATGACACCACCCTTTAGAGAATCTTCTATTCGGACACGCAACCGGGCCAACCTATGAACATCTTTTACTAGCTCTTTCTTATCATTTTCAACATGTGTCACACTACCCGTGGATACTCGACTCAAAGCATCCGCCACCAAATTAGCTTTCCCAGGATGGTAAATTACACTCATATCATAATCCTTTAAAAGCTCTAACCATCTTCTTTGGTGTAGATTCAAGTATTTTGGGGTGAATACATATTCTAGACTCTTATGATCCGTGAACATGTCAACATGCACCCCATATAGATAGTGTCTCCAGATCTTTAAAGCAACTACCACGGCTGCAAGTTCAAAATCATGAGTTGGATAATTCTTCTCATGTGGCTTGAGTTGTCTAGAGGCATACGTTATGATTTTGCCATGTTGCATAAGAACACATCTTAGACCTACTCGGGAGCCATCACAATAAATCACAAAGCCTTCAGTACCCTTGGGTAAGGTCAATACCGGAGCGGAGGTGAGTTTATTATTCAATAACTGGAAACTCTTTTCACATGATTCTGACCATTCGAATTTGGACTTCTTTTAGGTTAAGGACGTTAATGGAGATGCGATAGACAAAAATACATCAACAAATCTCCTATAGTCAATGGCCAACCCTAGAAAACTTTGAATGTCAGTAGGACTCAAAGGTCTCCGCAAACTTTTGACATTTTCCGTCTTCCTTAGATCAACCTTTACCCCTTCATTAGAGACAATGTGCCCAAGAATTGTAATCGACCTCAACTAAAACTCACACTTGCTAAACTTAGCAAAAAGTTGGTTATCCTTGAGAACTTGCAAAACTTTTGTCGAATGATCCATATGATCATCCTCACTCCTCGAGTATATCAAAATATCATCATTAAAGACAACCATGAACAATTCAATATACCTTCTAAAAACTCAATTCATGAGGTCCATGAAAGCCGTCGGGGCATTAGACCAAATGACATAACAAGAAATTTTAAATGACCATATCTTGTTTGAAATGCCGTTTTGGGAATATCAACCTCTCTCACCCTAAGTGGGTGATAACCTGATCTCAAGTCAATCTTTGAAAAGTAACTCACTCGTTGGAGTTGATCAAATAAGTCATCAATCCTAGGAAGCGAGTATTTATTCATTATAGTGACTTTGTTAAATTGACAAAAATCGATACACATTCTCAAAGATCCATCCTTCTTCTTTACGAATAATATCGGGGAACCCCATGGAGATATGTTTGGTTGAATAAAACCCTTATCTAGCAATTCTTTGAGTTGAGCCTTTAGTTCTTTCAACTCGGTCGGGGCCACCCGATAAAAAGAGATTGAAATATGTTGTGTATGAGGTAATAGATCTATACCGAAGTCAATCTCCCATTCGGGATGAATTCTGGGAAGGTCATTGGGAATGACCTCCGGAAATTCCCTCACTACGGGTACCGACTCTATTGGAGGGAGTTTGGATTCAAGATCTCTAACTCTCACTAAGTGGTAGAGACAAACGTTTGCAATCAATTTAGAAACTTTTAGACATGACATGATCTTACCCCTAGGATTTGAGTTTCCAACCTTCCACTCAAAAATGGGTTCATTTGGAAATTGAAATTGGAATACCCTTGTCCTACAATCAATGGAGGCAAATCAAGCATGCAACCAATAAATTCCCAATATTATATCAAAATCTAGCATATCAAGTTCTATCAAGTCAACCAACTTAACTCTATTGGGAAAGGAAATAAGACACCCTTTATATACTCTTTTTACCACTACGGAATCACCTACCGGGGTAGAAACCGAGAAAGGCTAATCTAAGATGTCAGGTAGCATATCAAATTTCATGGCTACAAGAGGGGTCACAAATAACAACGTAGCTCCCAGATCCAACAAAGCAAATACATCAAAGGAAAATAATTTTAACATACCAGTGACCACGTCCGGTGAGCTCTCTTTATCACTTTAGGATCGGAAAGCATAGAAGCGATTCTTGTTAGGAGCATCCGGGTTTGGGGCACTTGCTTGAGCTTGAGCATTTTCCCCTCCTTGATTCTTCATCATAGGGAAATATTTCTTCATGTGACCACTCTTGCCACAATTATAGCAATTACTCGTGCGCACAAGACAACTGCCACCATGTTTTCTACCACATTTATAACAAAGAGGCCTATCAACATAAGAACGACCACCTTTTCCCTCTAGGGGATTGTGAGTAGGCACCTTACTCATATTGGCCCTTGGATAACTAGAAGATCCTTGCTTAGAAAACCTCTTCTTGAATCTTGGTTTGTCTTGAACCTCATACCTATTCTTTTAAGAATTCCCCTTTACAGTTCTCACCTTCTTCAACTCCCTACCAACTTGCTTAAGCTTTTGCTCCTCAACTTGTTCGGCAAGAACCATGAGACGAGAGATGTACATGCTAGGAATCAACATATCCGACCTACACTAATTTACCACAAGATCGGATATCCCCTTGAAAAAATTGTTCACCTAATCTCTAGAATCCCCAACCATAGTAGGAGCATACTATGATAGTTGAGTAAACTTGAGACTATACTCCCTCACACTCATACCCCCTTGACGAAGGTTAATGAATTCTTGCATTTTCCTCTCCCTTAATTTCAAGGGAAAGAACCTATCAAGGAAAGTCGTCTTGAAAACATCCTAAGTAATCCGATCTTCTCTAAATGGCCTTTCATCCCTCCATTGCTCATGCCAAAATTGAGTCACATCCTTGTGTTATTAGGTGGCTAGTTACGCCTTTTCTTGAGAAGAAACACCCATAGCATCAAGAGCCTTGAATACTTCATCAATGAACCCTTGTGGGTCCTCCTCCACCGTAGAACCATATAAAGTAGAGGGATTCATCCTTATGAAATCCCTAATCCTTGAAGCGGTGGTATTATAATTGAGGTTCACTTTCACCCTTGTATCCCTAGCAACTTGGGTATCCAAGACTTGAGTCAAGCTATGAATGGCCGACCTTATCTCAACATTAGACATAGCCACTTCATTAATAGGAACTTGAGGGTTTTGAGGATCTTCAGGGGGAACCGCCACATTCAAATTCTCCACTCCAGCCCTTCGAGCATTGTTCCTTCTTGTATTCATTGCCTATTAGCACAAATAAATTAGAAGAAAGAACCAGAAAGAGTTAAGACTCTTAGGCACGACTAAGGAATAACAAGAGAGTGATAGATCCTACAAATCACATAGTGTCTCATTCATAAGTGTGGCGCGCTTCACAATTATGAATAAGACACTACATAGACGTGGTTTAATGAGACATCAATCCTAAGAACATTTAACCTCATGCTCTGATACCAAGTTTGTTACGAACCAAAGTACCCCCTAGGTGTAACCGGCGTCCTCTAAGAAGACTAAGAAAAGCCTCTTAGCATTCGTCATAGCAAATTATAAGTCAAGATCACGGAAAAATTAAAACTTTTGCTTATATAGCAAGGAGGTTTACATAGACCTCTATATAGGAAGCATACATAGGCTTATCGCAATATACAACACAATAACGCATAGGAATTTAGTCTTATACTTTGTCTCATATCAACCATCTAAACAAAGTCAAACAATCCGGGCAAAGCCCTTACAAAAATACATAATTGCCACATATGTCTTACATCAATATCTTAAACAATAGGAAAGAAATGAATGTCTACTAGACAATACAAGTACGACTAAGATAGAATGTGTGGTAGCATCCTCAAACTAGAGGGCATACAAAAACATGGAGAGTCTAGTCCAAGCCTTCTTACTTTAGCCTCAGTGATACCTCAATGGCCCAAACCTACAATGTTGGGGAAAATGGAAGAGATATGGGTTATATAACGCCCCAAAATGAACTAAGGTGAACTAGAGCCTCATGATTGTTTATTGAGTTGATTTTAAGTTAAACAGAGTTAGTTTAGTGTCCTTAGGCAGTGTGCAAAGTTTCGTGAAGTTTGGAGGTCAAACGACCAAGAACGTCCAAGGCATTCGAAAGATACGCCTTGAAGTCGACCTTGTACGTCTAGATGAGTTTCGTTGAGTTTTATGTGTTCGTTTTGGATGAAATTCATGTGAGAGGTGTTAAACATATAGATTATCATATTTGTGCTGGAAACTTCTGGGAAATTATCCCCACGGACCATCGAAGGGTCCTTGAGGAAGGATGCAAAACCTGCTCAGCAGGCTGTCCCAGGCAGTCTTGGCGACGGAGCAGTCGACGGCCTGTCATGGCTGTGACGCCCCGTCACAAGGTTACGTCGTGGGGGACTTGTTCAAGGTTGTATAGGGTACCCTTGTCAAGCCACTGAAGCATGCAACTGATGGTCAGGACGGGCCGTTGCACCCGTGACGCCGCATCATAAGCAGGTCGTCGCAAGTCTTGTCCCTGTGCGCAGATTTTTCTGCCAAGTCAGGGGTGAACTTGTAAATTCACCCCACGTCTAAATAAGAGTTTGGACGGTTTGTTAAGGGATTTTTAGGTTATATTAAATGATTTTTAAACCCTAGACCTAGACAAGATCCTCACTTCAACATTCAAACTCTCTCTCTAAAAAGAAAACTCTCTCAAAGTCACCATTGAAGCCAAGGCTCAAGAAGGGAAAGGAGGGCTGATTTGGACTTATTTATTCATCAAAATTAGTGGATTTCCTTCTCTTAAAGGTATGGTATCCATTCTTGAATATCTTTTCATTCAAGAAGCCAATTTCCAAAATGGTTTTTCATAAGGGTTTCTAAACTCAATCTTCTTCTAACTTTTATTTTTAGTATGGGTCTTCTTTTATTTAAGTTCTAATGGTTTAAATGTATTTATGTTGGTTTGAATTGATGATTTTGATGTTAAAACTCCATGAAACTCTTGTTTATGCATACATCAACTTTTGACTTAAAAATGGGTTATGTGAGCATGATTTGAGTAAGGTATGAACTTGGGTCTTCTTGTGTATGTCATGTTGGTTTATCTACTACCCTAAGTGACTTAATATGGTGAAATGTTGATAAATTGATTATGGGTGATGATGGTTTGATTTGTTGATGAGTTGTTCTCATTGTATATTTTCTTATTATGAATTGCTAATTGAGTGGTATGGTCCACCTTATGGGTGGCGGTGCTAAATGATGAACTTGATGTTATTTAGTATGTTTTGAGTATGTAACCTTGAAGGTCTAATATGTGAAATGAAGATGTATATTGGAAGTGGATCTTGTATTGTGTTTGATGTAGCTTGTATTGCACGTTTGACCTAGTTTATGTCTAAATGAAGTGTATGATTATGAGAAGCATGTAGAGTGTGTAACTTGATGAATTTAGGTTAAAGTATATGTAGAACTTGATGATAATGAAGCGATGCTTATATGCAAGGTGTGGACATGTACACACACGCACTCTTTAAAGATTTGCATTATGCCAAGTTGAGCAAAAAGGGGAATCTTGAGGTGGACACACTTCGTTAGTTGAGATGTAGTGTCTAGTAGTAACCTCTCCATTCCTAGTGAGATTTCTAAGATAGACTATTATGTTGAAAAATCCGTGGGGAGTTATGCCTAGCACCGAGAGGATATGAAGGGGAGGTGGATTGCACTTCCTGAGTTGAGATGTTGTAATCCAAAGTACCTCTTGAGATGAGTACTCCTCATTAGTAGAGAGTGAGTTACTTAGTAGAAATCGCCTTATCCCTTAACTATGTGCCCGCATAGGTGTAGCTAATGGAAAAACCATGTAAACGCTAAAAAGCATGACCTTACACTAGGCAAGTAAGGATCCCTCATCCGATAGGGGTTAATATCGGGATTCCATGTCTAGCTCTCATGGTCTATGTCGGTTAAGCTAACTCACACAAAAGAATTGATTTGAAACTAATTATCTTGTATATTGTTGAATTTGTGTATGTATGTCGTGAAGTACTCAATCCACATTAGTTACCGAGTAGGAGCATTGAGTGGGAGTAGTAGTATGGGATGCTATTCTCACATTGCACTTGGTGTGACCTATACCTACTATGGGAGAAGAGTACCTTCATGAAATCCGTGTGAATGAGTACTATGGGGTAGTGTTATGGAGGATTATTGTGGAGTACTTGAGTAAATGGAATCCATTAGGAGTACTAAGTGGGAGTGGTAGTATGGGATGCTACTCTCACATTGAACTTGGTATGACCTATATTTCCATGAGTGTTTTGCATATGTTAGCCAAGGGCGTGGATTTGATTTCCAACGAAGTAAGCCTAAGATTTGGTAGTTTTAAGGGTCGCTTTGGTGTGCTTTGAAGGGAGGTGTAATGAAAATCCCTTCTTAGCTCACCTTAGGGAGTCTTAGGATAACCTTAGGTTAGGGCAACTTCAAAGGAAAAGAGTTCATATGACTTGGACCGTGCCATTCTCAGTAAGGTCTCCATTGTAAAAATTCAAAATGTTCACTATGATGATTTATTCAATTTTCATTGTAAGTTTAGTAAGTTCATTGAAATGTTCCTTTTGATTACTCTAAGTTTTGATAAAGTTGCCATAAAGTGTTGATTGTCAATTCTTATGTTGGTTTGTTTCTAGATTCATGAACATTATATTTAGATTGCATTAAAAGTTATTTTTACTAAAATGTCCCTTTTCGTATGTTTTTGCATATGACATACTTAGTACATTGTTGTACTAACCCCATACTTTTAAATACCTTATGAGTATAGGTTGGAAGTCTTTTGGAGGATCGGAGTTGAAGCTTGGGAATTCTGTGTCTCAAGAATTGTGTATATCCTCATATATTCGAGGACATAGTTTTATGTTTCTTAGTTTCTTTATTAAGACTTAAAAAAATGTATTTACTTTTATTGGAAAGAGACCGTGTCCCTAAGATTTTTAAGTTGTGTCCTTAAGTTGGCTTGTGATGATAAGATTTCCTAGTATTTATGAAAAGACTTCTTTTATTATTATTATCGTGAAAAGTTTTAATTCCGCACTACTTTTCATGCTTTATTTTATGAATGCTAGTTAGATGGCTTGTACGAGACCCCAATGGGTTCAAGTACGCCCGGTCATGATTCGAAGGTTTTTCCTAACTTTTAGGGGGTGCTTTCGGGTCGTGACAGACTTGGTATCAGAGCATAAGGTTTTGGGAAATAGTTTAAGGTCTGAAAGTCTCACAAGCCACATCTAGTAGTATCTTGTTCATTGGTGTGAGTCGCGACACATCCATGGACAAGAGGCTATAGGATGCTAGAAGTTTCACTTTCTTCTCTATTCTAGTATCGTGTCTTAGAGTTGAGTATATAAGGTGTCTATTCTCAACCTCTTCTTTTTGTGTTTTTAGGACATGAATACGAGGAGATCAACCGCTAGAAGGTAGGAGGGAGGTGTACCAAATGAGAGAGTCCTTCCCCGTGTTGACCAAGTTCCTATTGTTGGCTTAGGGGAGGAAAATGAGGAGGTTCCTCTTTAAGAACCTCAAGTGACTCCGGAACCTCAAGGACCTCAAGTGCCTCCTATGCCTCAAGATCCTTTTGTTGAGGGTGATATGACTAATGCAGAGTTGAGGGCTGCCCTAATGAACTTGACCCAACTCATGATGGCTCAAGCTCAAGTTGTTAATATTCACTTTGTGGACCAAACTAACCTAGGAGATAGGCCCCAACCAAATGCTAGTACTCCCGCTTCTAGGATTCGGGATTTCATGAGGATGAACCCTCCTACTTTTCATGGCACTAAGGTGGATGAAGATCCACAAGGCTTCATAGATGAGGTTTTCAAGGTGGTAGATGCTATGGGTGTGACCCCTAGGGAGAAAGCGGACTTGGCCGCTTACCAACTTAAGGATGTTGCTCAATTGTGGTATGAGCAATGGAGGGGTGAGAGACCCTTAGAAAGAGGACCGGTTGATTGGGAGGAATTCAAAGAGGCTTTCCTAGATAGATTCTTTCCGTTAGAGTGGAGGGAGAAGAAGATGGTTGAATTCATGAACCTCCGTCAAGGGGGAATGAGTGTGCAAGAGTGCTCCCTGAAATTCACCTAACTCTCTAAGTATGCCCCAACCATGGTGGCCAACCCTAGGGATAGGATGAACAAGTTTGTGATGGGCGTGTCTAGCTTGGTGGAAAAAGAGTGTCGTACGGCTATGCTTCTTAATGACATGGATATCTCTAGGCTCATGGTTTATGCACAACAAATTGAGGAGTCCAAAATTAGGGAGATAAGGCAAGAGGGTAAGAGACCTAGGTCGGATGATTCTAGTCACCAAAGGCCTAAGAAGAGGTTTTATCCCCAAGATTCTTCTATGGGAAACAAGGATAGGGCTCCAAATCAATCTTCTCAAGGTGGTGGTCATTCCTATGAAAGGGCTAGGTGCCCTACTTGTGCCAAGCAACATGAGGGTAAGTGTCTTACCGGAACGGATGGTTGTTTTGCGTGTGGTAATAAAGGCCACAAGATGAGGGACTGCCCAAACATTAAATCAAGGGGGAGAGATGTCAATCAAGCTTCCCTAGATCCTAATGCTCCCAAGAAGAACCCTTCCTATGGGATGGGGCTAGAAAGGATAATTAATCCGGATTGATGGTTTTGGTTAGTCTCAACTCTTTGTTATTGTTGCTTTTGTGTTATGAGATGAGTTTATATGGTTTTATAGTTCATATGATCATGTCATCTTGATAAATTTCTCAAAGAGTAGAATTTTGAAAGTTTTGTATGTTTGGCAGTGTTACAGTGAATGTTCACTGTGAAAAATTTGCAATTTGAGAAAAATTTGCCTTGCCTTTATTGAAGTTTAAATATGTGCAAAATTGTTGTATATGAGCATGTTTAATGTTGGAGAAGGTAGTTCCTCCATAATAGAAGTTTAAGGTTGAGTTTTGACTTTGTGAAGTTTGGCAAAAGTTGTCTATGTTGATAAGTGTTGAAAGTGTGAAATGATATTCCTTGATAATTGATGCTTTTATTGTTGATGTTTCGATCATGATATAAGTGAATTATATGATTCCAAGAGAGTCCTTGTTGTTCTTAAAATTTAAGTGTCATTCGAGAATGAATGTTATTCCAAGTGGGGGAGAATATAACGCCCCAAAATGAACTAAGGTGAACTAAAGCCTCATGATTGTTTCTTGAGTTTATTTTAAGTTAAACATAGTGTCCTTAGGCAGTGTGCAAAGTTTCGTGATGTTTTGAGGTCAAACGACCAAGAACGTCCAAGGCATTCGAAAGATATGCCTTGAGTCGACCTTGTATGTCTAGACGAGTTTCGTCGAGTTTTATGTGTTCGTTTTGGATGAAATTCATGTGAGAGGTGTATTATGTTGAGAAATCCGTGAGGAGTTATGCCTAGCACCGAGAGGATATGAAGGGGAGGTGGATTGCACTTCGTGAGTTGAGATGTTGTAATCCAAAGTACCTCTTGAGATGAGTACTACTCGTTAGTAGAGAGTGAGTTACTTAGTAGCAATCTCCTTATCCCTTAACTATGTGCCCGCATAGGTGTAGCTATTGGAAAATCCATGTAAACGCTAAGAAGCATGACCTTACACTAGGCAAGTAAGGATCCCTCATCCGATAGGGGTTAATAGTCGGATTCCATGTATAGCTCTCATGGTCTTTGTCGGTTAAGCTAACTCACACAAAAGAATTGATTTGAAACTAATTATCTTGTATATTGTTGAATTTCTGTATGTATGTCGTGAAGTGGTCAATCCACATTAGTTACCGAGTAGGAGCATTGAGTGGCAGTAGTAGTATGGGATGCTATTCTCATATTGCACTTGGTGTGACCTATACCTACTATGGGAGAAGAGTACCTTCATGAAATTCGTGTGAATGAGTACTATGGGGTAGTGTTATGGAGGATTATTGTGGAGTACTTGAGTAAATGGAATCCATTAGGAGTACTAAGTGGGAGTGGTAGTATGGGATGCTACTCTCACATTGCACTTGGTATGACCTATATTTCCATGAGTGTTTTGCATATGTTAGCCAAGGGCGTGGATTTGATTTCCAACGAAGTAAGCCTAAGATTTGGTAGTTTTAAGGGTCGCTTTGGTGTGCTTTGAAGGGAGGTGTAATGAAAGTCCCTTCTTAGCTCACCTTAGGGAGTCTTAGGATAACCTTGGGTTAGGGCAACTTCAAAGGAAAAGAGTTCATATGACTTGGACCGTGCTATTCACTGTAAGGTCTCCATTGTAAGAATTCAAAATGTTCACTATAATGCTTTATTCAATTTTCATTGTAAGTTTAGTAAGTTCATTGAAATGTTCCTTTTGATTACTCTAAGTTTTGGTAAAGTTGCCATAAAGTGTTGATTGTCAATTCTTATGTTGGTTTGTTTCTAGATTCATGAACATTATATTTAGATTGCATCAACAGTTATTTTTACTAAAATGTCCCTTTTCGTATGTTTTTGCATATGCCATACTTAGTACATTGTTGTACTAACCCCATACTTTTATATACCTTATGAGTATAGGTTGGAAGTCTTTTGGAGGATCGGAGTTGAAGCTTGGGATTTATATCTCTCAAGAATTGGGTATGTCCTCATATATTTGAGGACATAGTTTTATGTTTCTTAGTTTCTTTATTAAGACTTAAAATAATGTATTTAATTTTATTGGAAAGGGGCCGTGTCCCTAAGATTTTTAAGTTGTGTCCTTAAGTTGGCTTGTGACGATAAGATTTCCTAGTATTTATGAAAAGACTTCTTTTATTATTATTATCTTGAAAAGTTTTAATTCCGCACTACTTTTCATGCTTTATGTTATGAATGCTAGTTTGAAGGCTTGTACGAGACCCCAAAGGGGTCAAGTACGCACGGTCATGATTCAAAGGTTTTCCCTAACTTTTAGGGGGTGCTTTCGGGTAGTGACAGGTTAGTACAAAACACATGTACTAAGTATGGTCCCTATGCATAAAAATCGTTAATACACGAGAAAAGGCACCCTTTAGTCAAAATTATGAACAATGACCAACAATTCAATGTACACATATAAGGAACATCATAATCATATCAGCATATATGTAACTCAAGCAACACTTTAGCAATGCCAAGAATAAAGCCCAATAACCCTATCCAAAGTTATGTATCACATTAAGCAACCCATTTCATACTTACAACATATTCTCATATATAACATGCTTCATATATCAACACTAGTCATAGATTATCAACATAATCATAAACATAATCATAATAATAATCATAGTCATACAAGAACACTACTAGCATCATCCTATTGGATCCCACATGTGCAATGTGTAAGATAAGTCTCATACCCTCTCTCACACTATGTAGTAACCTTTAAGACAACCCTAATAGAAGTTCACATACATAACTTGTTCATACCTTTACTTTATGGAAATAAGTACCATAACTGACATGAGACCATGTGAGCTAGATGGAATCCGGTGTTCTACCCCCACACCAAAAAGAGAGGGTTAACACTTACCTAAGGTGTAACCATTCGTACATAGCTATTCTAGGTGGATCCACTGAGCTAGAGTCCTATGCAGGCACATAGTTAAGGGACAAGGAGATTTTTTCTAGAAACCTTAACTAACTAAGCGTGAAGGTTTCCATCTCATCAGACAACACATCTCTTAGGAATCCACAATACTAGTCGCGAAGAAACCCATGTGGGAGGCCGGACTTACTAACGTGAGACTTCCATCTCATTTAAATGCCCTTTTGGTTCTAAGGAATTATTTAGTAATCGTCATATAACATCATACAAGTTCACATCAATCTCTTTTAGACCTTTAAGTAAACATCTTATCATAATAGCTCATAGGTGATCACAAGTGAGAACTATCCCTTCATTTTAGATACAACATTATAATCATTAGAAGCTACATTCACTAATATAATGATCACATCATAGCATAATTACATAATTCATAGCCAATTCATAGATCTAGGGTTAGGGATAAGATATCCTTGTCACCAATAGCACAACAACACAATTAGCTATAGCATCCTTATAACATAAGTATATTTCACCTTGCATAATAGAGATCAAAGGAAAATCAAGATCATACCTCATTGTCCTTCATGGGACTTCATACTTTAATACTCAAGAACTCACAACCAACATATGTAATAGTGAAATTCATGAGGCATTATCAAAACTATAATCATAGTAATCAAGTGACATGTTCATCACCCTCAACAATTCACCTTAATCAATCCAAGAAATTTGGTATTTGGGGGAAAGACATGGGTCAAGGGAAAACTCATAGGAATTCATAAATTAACCATTATTTCATACTTAAAAACATTAATTCATCATATTCATCACAATTGATTCACAATTTCATTTTAGAAAGAAGACCCATGTGAGGAGAAAAACCCTTGTTTTGGGGGATTTAGAATTCATCTTTTGAAGGACCTCTTGGGGAAAGGATTTCCAAGAGTGAAAGAAACCATGCCTTATATACGATAAATCCACGAAATTGAGTAGGAAAACTTGAAGGCTTGATCTTCTTCTTGGAGCTGTTTTGGTCTTCAATGGAGTTTTGGAGGAAGGGAGAATTTGGGGGAGAGAGAGGAATTTTTGAGTTCAACTTGTGGGACTTGATTTTTGTGTTAGAATTGACATAAAAATTACCCTAAGACATTATATAGTAACTCATTAAATTACCCAAAAGACACCTCACTTAAATGAGTTTATTTGTGAAGTCAAAAAACTCAAAATACGACTTTTACTATATCTGGGAAGTAGGTACGCGTCGCGGGGCTATTTCCCCATTTTATTTTCGAATTTTGAGTTGAGGCATTAGGTTCCGTGTCAGACCTGCGTCATCAAATCCAACTTTAGATTCCAACGTGATGGCTGCGCAATGTGCAGCATCCACCAGAATCTGCCTGGGCGCAGCTGCCTTGGCAGCTTGCTCACCCAACTTCGGGACCTCCCCAAGGACTCTTCTGGTGGTAATTGGGGTGTCGTGACTGTAGGTTTTGACCCTCTATACTACATTCTACCTATTCAAAGTCTTTTTGAAATTTTTGGACTTCATATGACCCTCTGAAACCTTCACCATACATAGGGACGTGAACTAGTTAAACTTTGCTAGTTTCCGGACGTTAATGCCTTTCTTTAATGCTATGGCTCCGAAAATTCTCAAACAAGTTATTTACACTTATTTAGGTCTAAAACCATCATTAATCAACATATTAAGCCTTATTATAGGTCATGGAAATTTCTGGAAAACTAGACCAATCCATTAATAAGTAGTGTAATATAGTCATAATTTATCATAGTTTAATCAATAAAACCAAAAGGAACCATAAAGAAATCAAATTTAAAGATCAATTTCGAGATTGGAAGAGACCCACATGAAAACTCATCTCTTGAAATCAATTTGAAGGAACCCTTTGGGGAAAGACATCCCAAAGGTGAAAGGAATCCCATACCTTCTTGATTGATGAAGATTGATGGAGAAACATTGGTGATTGCAGCCCTAAAAACCACCTTGACCTTGACATCTATGGTGTTATTCAACTTGGGATGGAGAAGGAAGAGAGAGGGAAGAGAGTTTGTGTTTTGGGAATTATGAGAGTTAGGTTAGTCTAATAAGGTTAGGGTATTAGATAGGTTGTCAATTAACTTAATTAGACCTCCTTTAACCCCTAACTAATTAACTAACCCCTAAATTAATTAACTCAAGTCACTTAAAATTGAGCAGCCAAAAAAGACCCTCACAGACGACTCCCCATCCACGTCCCGTTTGTTAATCGACGGACCATGGGACCAACCGTCCTGTTGGTCCGTCCTTTACTTAAGATACTTGTCAAATATAAGACTTGGACAAATATTTTATGTGTCCATCGACGGAGGCAATTGATGCCCCATCTATTGGGACACGATCCGTGGATGGCAAGTCGTTGGTGCACACTGCCTTGGGCAACCCTCGACCCAAATGCAAGGGTCCTCCTCAAGGACCCTTGGTTGGTCCTTGGGGATTTGTACCCGGACGTTTCTACGATGAACTAACTTTAATACATGTTCACAGCCTTCCACCAAAATTCATCAATATACGACTCTTAAAACCTAGTCAAATAGGCTAAGGCACACTAGCACCTCATTGAACTAGTTTTCGGACGTCATGGACGTTCTTTGCCGTTTTGATTTCTAAACTTCCTAAATGACTTATATTCATCATTTATGACCTTAAAACAGTCTCTAATCCTTATTAAAACTATGTTAGACTCTAGAACACATCTTAGATTTTCGGAGTGTTACATCTATCCTAAGGCGTGTGGGGTTTTTATTGGGTTTAATAGTTTCATTTTCGCCTTCAGTGAAAATTTCAACTCTTACCGAAGGAAAATTTTCAAATTTGAGTAAAGATACACCTAGAGAATTTGAAGTTATGTCCATGCAAGTTCATACATATGGGTGTGAAGGGCCCCACATTCGTAGTTGAGATGATTGCAAGCTTCTTTTCCACGCTCAATTATTTTGTCACTTGTCCTTAAGCTAAAACTTATTTTTGTATAAAAGATTTGTTTTTCAATCGATTGAGTCGAACTACAAGCAGTCTGATTCCCAAGTTTAGGGATATGTAGGCGGGTTGAATTTTCAAAACTTGACTATACTCTAACAATTTTGTCATCACTCCATTCTCGAGATTTTCGGTCTCTCCTTACTTCGACACCGTAATAGCTTTTGCATTCTTCCGAAATTGTGCATTAAATGAAGCCTCTTTTGAACTACTAGTGGGTTGAGTTCTCTTGTAACCTGGATAAGTAGGAAACTCAGTACCAGAGTTTGGCCAAAATTCCTCAAAATCCATACCATTTACCATTCATAACAGATTAATTAGTGGTCAGACAAAATTGGATTTGTCAAATTTGTTTGCCTTTGATCTCTTTCATCCATCCCAGTCAAACGAGGGCAGTTGTTGACAACCAATTTTTGCCCTCCACTACTTAGTTAATTTTCAAGCTTTCTTAAATTTCAAACAATTTGAATTTATTATTTTGAAAAGGAAAAAAACATTTTTGAAATCATTTTCAATGCAATTTTCTTTTTTTCCTTAGAATATATAGATTTATATAATTTTTAATTTTTGAATAAATATTTCAAAAGTCAATTTTACGAAAAGATAGAGTTTTAATTAAGTATGCATTTTATTCTTTTTTAAAACGGATCACAGTTTAATAAAGATTTTGCTTTTTTGAATTAATTATTTTGTGGTGTCAACGTTATGAAGCTTAAATAATTAATTAGATTCTTAATTTATCTCAGTTACGTTTTATCGAATTAGAGCTAAAACAATTAAATTTGATGAAATATGGAGACCAAAGAACTTGTTCCTTTCTTTCTTCCTTTAAGCCAAATTTTTTGCCCAAATTCGTTAAGAAACTCCCAGCCCACAAATCAAACAAAATAACTCACAAAAACAATACATGCATATCAGGATACATATACCAATCGACCCGACCCAGTTCATCAATTCTCAATACCAAATGAACCCAACTCATGTACGTCTTCTTCCTCCAAAAATATCGCCATTAACAGCACCCCAAACCAAGAAAACGCGTATCATACGCGAACCCAGTAATAACGTGTTTTCTCTCCTTTTCCTCTCATACGAGTAATGTACTCGATTTTCCAGATGTCTCTATCTTGATGCCTCGCTCGTCCTTAATCAAAATCAAGCGGCCCTAGTATATTCTCCTTCTCATTGAGAATGGTACATTAAAGTTAACCTTATCCTCTAAGAATTTAAAAAATTTGAAGCAGTCCCACATCGAGATTTCACCCATTTTGGGATTTTTGGTTTTCTAAAAAAAAAGATCCCATTCACTCTTCAAGGGGAGGATTTTTGAGACTGGAGAGCACCCCTAAAAGGTTTGGGAAATCGCTGTTCAATAGTTCAATGTTTTGCGGATGTTCGAGTTAGAGGTGGTGGAATCGACTCCGTCAAGCTCGTCGTCCAGTTTTCTACCCAGAACCATGTAATCTTCTTTCCCTTTCTGCAATCTTTTCTTTATGTTCTAGTGTAGAAATGTCATTTGTTCTAGTATTGTTAATTAGTTTTTAGATTCAATGTGATTATTTAAAGAAAGAGTGATGTTTATGACAGTGTGTTTTTATTATCTTGTTAACTTAATAAGTAAATTTTGAATGAGTGTATTAATTGTTTTGCTATGTTGATTCAGAGATGTGATTGTAGTTCTTTTACTTATTTGAGTTCGCAAATCTTTATATGCACTTACACTTACTTTTTTCATTAGACTTTGAAATACATGTTACATAGTTGTGATTTCTCTTCATTACCTTCTTTAGATACATATGTTTAAAGTTGTAAGTTGTGTACTTCACAGCTTCATGTTTGTCGGGATAAGTTTTATGTTGAGCTTTGTTGCTCCCAAAATGTTCTTATTTCAGCTAATCTCCTGTATAGTTGAATCAATCGAGTTGTTGTTGCACCATCTAGCTTTTTTCCGTTCTCATGTGCTGTTTTATTGAAATTTCAGATTCAGCACTGTTTGATTATCTTTCTTATGGTTAAAAGGTTTCCTAGCTCAACCTGAGATTTTCCCCCTTTATTTTGTTTATTTAACAATGTATTTGTTATCTCTGATTTGAAATGAATATAAACTAGTCTTGTAATCACCTGGTTCAAATGTGTAACTCTCAAAAACCTGCTAGACCTTGTTAAAACAAACTATTAAGTTCTTAGACTTTTGTTTTCTTCATGTGTTCCCTGATAAAGTGTAAACTTTATAGTTGATTCTCCACAGTTCTGCTTGCTACCTGGGAAGAATTAATCTCTATTTGTTTCTTCTAGGAAGAAGCTTAGATCCATATCCTCACCTTGCTTTTCGATTCAACCTAGCTTGTGTATATTTCTTGCTATTATTATTAGTAGAATTAAAATTAATATCCAAATGTGATTGACTCATGATTTGGTAGTTTTAATAAGGTGTATATTCAACTCCCTGTTTTCGGATAGTCACACCTTATCGTTATTCTCTACTACCACTTTAGGCTTAAGTAAGTTTCATGGTATGATAAGTTATAATATATCATAGTTGTTCTCTTGAATCCTTATGACAAGTTCCATTTGTGAAATTTGCCTAGTTTTGACATATTTTGCATTAATTATAATTTAAGGCCATGTTTGATTAGATATAAGAAATGAGGCTGTCAAAAAATCGACTAGACTATTGGTAAGCATAAGAACAAGAATTGTTCATAAAAATGATTAGAAGATAAATCATCTTTTCTGGCACTAGTTTTGGAAGGAATAGATGTTTGTCAAATATATTTGGCCCCCATTATTCATATCATGTTTAGGATAGTTTCAGCTATGCTCTAAAATTGAGTTATTTGATATTCATTTTGTATAAGAGTAGTATCGAAATTGTAACATCCCGAGAGCACACCCTAGAAGATATGACACTCTCGGAGTGCAAACGGCGTGCTTGATCTCTCGGAGGTCTTGTACAAGACCTTTCGCATCATTCATCGCATATACATTTACGAAAAGTAGTGTGGAATTAAAACTTTTCTCAAACATTCGAATAGTCTTTCAAAATATCTTTCATATAAACCAAAGGAAATACTAAGTCTCATGTCATCAAATCATTGACTCACGAATACTTGGGACACGGCCCATACAATCAAAATATAGTACTATTAAGTCTATTACAATGCTTTAATAACAGAAACTCTAAAGACATCTATGCCCTTGAGTCAAATGAGGACATACTTTAATCTTGCCTGAAAGATCCTATAATCCAAGTTTCGCTCCCAAAAGCACCTTCACCTATGAATCACTTAGAGATAGATAAAAGCATGGAATTAGTATAAACAGATGTACTAAGTATGACTTAATGCATAAAAATCATGATAACGGACATTTAATGAAAATATGTTATTTTATCTTAAAACATCATAGTATAAACATCATAACAACATTTAGCACCTTAGAAACACATAAGAAATCACATATGCATTTTATCACATATTGCATAATGTTACAGTGAACTAAGCAATGTTACAGTGAACTAACTCAAGCTTCACAGTGAACTCTTTTAGCATGCAACTGTCTCACTAAAAGCTATCCTAAGACTCACTAAAGTAATACAAAGAGAGACTGCCCATACACCCTCTCTAATCACACCTAAATGATCCTTGGGACTACCTATAATGAGATGAATACACTCACAATATACCGAACACATAACATATAATATGACATTCTCCTCACCAAGGTTATCAAAAGACTTACTTAAGTAATTCTAGAAGAGAACGCCCATACACCCTTCCAAGATTACCTAAATAATCCTTAAGACTTGCTAAGATTATATCATGTCTTAAGTTATCAACCAACATTCCTACCTAGAGTCATTCTTAAGACTTCCCTAGATAAGACATGAAGAGATCATCTTTTATGACCCCTTCACACTTTATCTTGGCAATCCATAAAGTCCATCTAGATTAGGTACTTATTTATTTACATGCTTTATAACTTCAGTCATTACTTCATAATTTCATTAAGATGCATTCATCACATAAGGACATTCAAGTAATGGTCTTGGAGAAGACCTTCACTCACTAACATCTTTAAAGTCCAATTGTGCAATGTCTAGGTAGTGTTTCATACAACCACCTAAACTTCATATAACTTCTCAAATACTAGTAGGTATCCCATATGATGAGAATAGGCAATAACCGACATAGACCATGGTAGCGAAGCATGAATCCGAAGTTGTAACCTACTCTGATAAGGGTGTTCTACTTGCCAATGGTAGAACTTGGACACAACCCATAGGCACATGGTTAAAGAATATGTAGGGTTTCTTTACACTCTAGCCTCATTGTTAACTAGAGATTCTTCCATAACCATACTCACTCAGTGCTATCCTTTGTTCTCATAGAGTAATTCACATAAAGTATCACATGAAGAGGTTCCATATATATTTCATAACCCAATCACATTCACCTTACCAAAGAGGTCCCCTAGGGTTTCCTTACAATGGTTAAGAGGATAGCTTTATGACATTCCTTAGGACGATTTCATGCCATTCCAGCCAACCAACCTTAAGTCCACCATTCACACAAGAAGGATACCATTACGACTGTCGACTTTAAGGATATCATAACCTCTCAACTAGTTTGAGGGTTCCACATAATTTTAGACCTTCTCACTATGTTCTAGGCCACGTATCATTCATACATAAAAGACTAAGAGGCTTTAGCATCCTATGTCAAGAATCTCATATTCAAAATGTACATGTATCAAGTAAGGGACACAAGTCTACCCAACAAGAAATATCAATACTTCACTTCATCACATATAGCATATCACTAAAGAAACACATAGGCACAACCAAGTAACCTATAGGTCATCCTATATACTTCTACAGAATCATCAATTTAACCATCATAAGACTCATATTATAAAGTAGAAAGAATTATGCATCATCTCTAAGACCACACACATAAGGACATAGTCATAGTCTAACATGATCACCTAACAACATCAATAGAAGAACACATACTTCACCTTAATCACAAGTAGATAGATATGATCATACTCCACATAAGTCAACTACGCCAACCATCATAATCTATCAAGTAGTGCCGACAAGTCCATGATCATCATAATACATAAAGTAACGCCGACAAGGCCACATAAATAACAATTATTACAAATAACACCGCCACCATAACTGGACCATTCAAATAACAACATAATACAAGATCTACATTACATAAAATAAAGAGATTTAGGGTATCGTACCACCAATCCATTCTCATCACTTCAATCCATAGCTAGATGATCCAATACAATACCAATAGGCCCTTACCCATGACCATGATCACCAATTCAATACAAAAATCACATTACTCAATGAATCTAAATCAATTCAATATATATTTATCAACTAAGACAGACTATACATCAATCCAATACAATTCTTACATCATTCCATAGCCCATAGAAAAATGCACTAGAATTCATAAGCATTGAGAAAATATCATAACATCCATAATATAGCCCATTTGAAGAGATTATGTTTTGAATGGGTTCATGAATATTTTAGGTTAGATCACCTTATTAACATAAATTCAATCAATATTCAATAATCCAAAATGTTTTCTGTAATAACCCATGGCTAGATCATAAAATTGGACAAGTTCATCTTTAGAAGACTTTAGAAAACCACTTTGAAGTTGGCTCCTCGATGAAGAGAGTTTCAAGGATGAAGAAATCATACCTCACTTATGTTAATCCACAAAATTGATGAAGAATCACCAATCAAAACTCCAATCCAAGCTCTTCCTTGAGTTTTGGGTTCAATGTAGTTCAAGAGAATTTCTTAGAATATTTGGGTTTTAATTTGGAAGAATGAATTTCTCTAGGTGTTTAGGACTTATAAACCCACTTAAAATACCTAAAATACCCCTATGTAATCTCCCAAAAAATTATTTTGACGTTGAGTGAATTTACCAATTCACCCTTGCATTTAAGAGTGAGCTGCGAAGTTGCATGCATCATCGATACCTCGCCCATCGACGGACCGTCTCCAAACCAACGGAATGTCCTGCTGGTCCATGGTTTGGGTAAGACACTGGTCCTTGGAAGTTCTTCCTCCCACTACTATGTCCTGACAAACGTCCTCCTCCTACGGGGCGTCGACCAGGCTACTGGCCGTCGATTTCCATCCGTAGGTGGGACTGATTTTGGCAGTTTTGGCCACCAACATGGGTCCTTCCTCCAGGACCCTTGGTTGGTCCTTGGGGATGTTTTCCCAGACAATTCCAACCCAAATATAATAGTATATAAGTTTAGGACCTCCTATATCAATTTCACCCAAAATGAACACATAAAAATCAACGAAATATGCTAACACACACAAGGTCGTTTCAAGGCAAACCTTTCAAACATCGTGGACGTTCTTGGACGTTTGACATACAAACTTCATGAAATTTAATGCATTGCTTATAAACACTGTTATTACTCATATAAGGAACTCGTAAGATCATGAAAGACACATATGAGCACATATAGACACATGAGACAGATCAGTGACTAGTCGTCGAACGTCTTTGTCGTCCCTTGACGTTTGATTTCCGATTCACCTAAATCTTTAGAAACTGCCTCATTACAACATTATAAACCATTTTAGGACCTTATACCCTCATGACAAACATGTTAAGCTCTAGTTTCACCTAAGTCGTTTTAGAGGTGTTACATTCTCCCCCATTTGGACAACATTCGTCCTCGAATGACACTTGCCACTCTCCGAACACTTCCAATATTAGAGATTCATATAAAATCTCTCAAAAATACCACATAACACATTATACAATACACAATCTAAAATAAACATCAATTTCACATAATCAAGAGACTCACAAGAAACAAGAAGATAGGAACTCATTCTACAACTCATTATGCAATAACACTCACATTCTTCATTCCAAATAGCATGAAATCCTTTTACATTCATTTTAATGCTCATATACATTAGTTCTATCCATTTTACAACAATTTTAAACCAATGAACAATTTACTCAAATTTTAAAAAATGTTACAGTACGCTAAATTCCCTGGCAGTGAACATACTTCAATTTTTCAAAAATGCAACATTTAGGCAATGGATGATAGAAACATGCTAATGTGCAAAATAAAACCATATAAACACACTTTACAACATAATCATAATTTCATGAAATTTACAATACAAGGAATCAATGAAATTCAAATCCAACAAGACTACTAAACACAATGCATCAAGCAACATGCTACTATAATCATGTAGATCCTCTACTAACCATACTCCCCCACTTAGAAGGAACTCATAGACGAAGAGATAATACTAGAGATTACCATAGTCATCGTTATCATCCTCATACGACTTTTCTCCTCTAGTCTGGAGTGCATAAAAGTGATTCTTCTTTAGAGAATCACCTTCCGGAACACTTGGAGGAACTTGCTTACCTTCCTTCGTTCTAGAAGATATAGAAGGACAATCCCTCACCTTGTGTCAATCTTATCCACAGCCAAAAGAACTCCCGGTACCCAATAGACATTGCCCATAGTGCCTTTTCCTACAAGTAGCACATGTAAGCTTGTCACCTTGAGAACCACTACCCTTCTCAAGTTTCACCTTAGCACCCCCAGATTCATCTTGACTAGAAATCTTCTTCTTGAACCTAAGTTGGCTTTGATCACTAGATCAACCCCTCTTTAAGTTTCTAGCAATCCTACCATGTTTAGACTCCTCAATGGATTGAGCTTACACCTTGAGTCTAGACAAAGTCATATCATCATGGGGCATGGATGTACAACATTATTCTTTCACTAGGTCGGCGACCCCGGTCACGAAGCTACTCATTTAATCCCTAGGGTTAGATACTAAGGATGGGGAATATCTATACAACATAGATAACTTCAAAGATTACTCCTCAACACTCATATTGACTTGCTTGAGATTGATAAAAGTCTTCTACCTTCACTCCCCTCCTCTCAAAGGGAAAATACTTTCCGAGAAAAGCCTCTTTAAATTCTTCCCACTCGATAGGACCCGACTCAACCAGCCTATTATCTTTCCATTGAGTGTACCACACTAGATCAACCTCCCTCAATTGGTATGAATCTAACTTTGCCTTCTCCCTAGAAGTCACCCCAATGGCACTCAACACTTTATACACACAATCTAGGAACTCTTGGGAATATTATCCAACTTAGAGCCAAGAAAGATAGGAGGATTCACCCTCACAAAATATCTCAATCAAGATGTCATAGTGCTTTCAGCAACATTAACTCTTGGCTCAATATTCCTATTCACATGGGCAGTCAAGGCTCGAACTAAAATAAGTAAAACCTCTCTAATCTCCCCATTAGTCATTTCTGGGGGAACCAACGGAACATCATTACCTCCTTCCACAATAGGGACTTGAGAATCTCTTGCTCCTTGAGCCCCTTGAGTACCTTGAAGAACTTGCTCAATCTGTTCAACTTCAGGAGGAATCTCTTCATTCACATCATTCTCCTCCACTCTCTTAGCTGGTGTCCTCCTCGCATTAGTCTCCTATAACACAATCAAAATCATAAGAAAAGAACACTCATAACTTTTTAGACTAAGGCACGACACAAGAGTAGAGAAAGAAGCAAAACTCTATCGTCTACTAGACGTGACTTGATGAGACTTTTTGATTCCTAAGACCACTGTCATAACTGATGCTCTGATACCAAGCTTGTCACATCCCGCGAGAACACCCTAGAAGATATGGCACTCTGGGAGTGGAACCGGCATACTTGACCTCTCGGAGGTCTTGTACAAGCTCTGTCGCATCATTCATCGCATATACATATATCAAAAGTAGTGCGGAATTAAAAAATTTCACAAACATTCGAATATTCTTTCAAAATATATTTCATATAAACCAAAGGAAATACTAAGTCTCATGTCATCAAATCATAGACTCATGAATACTTGGGACTCGGCTCATACGATTAAAATATAGTACTATTAAGTCTATTACAATGCTTTAATAAAAGAAACGCTAAAGACATGTATGCCCTCGAGTCAAATGAGGACATACTTCAATATTGCTTGAAAGATCTTATAATCCAAGCCTTGCTCCCAAAAGCACCTTCACCTATAAATCACTTTAGAGATAGATAAAAGAATGGAATTAGTACAAACATATGTACTAAGTATCACTTAATGCATAAAAATCATGATAACGGATATTTAATGGACATATGCTCTTTTTGATTAAAAAATCATAGTATAAGCATAAGAACAGCATTTAACACCTTAGAAACACATAAGAAATCACATAAGCTTTTTATTACATATTGCATAATGTTACAGTGAACTAAGCAATGTTATAGTGAACTAACTTAAGCTTCACAGTGAACTCTTTTAGCATGCAACTCTCTCACTAAAATATATCCTAAGACTCACTTAAGTAATACAAAGAGAGAACGCCCATACACCCTCTCTAAGAACACCTAAATGATCCTTGGTACTACCTATAATGAGATGAATACTGTTACAATAAACCAAAGACATAACATATAATATGACATTCTCCTCACCAAGGTTATCAAAAGACTTAAGTAATTCTAGAAGAGAACGTCCATACACCCTCTCGAAGATTACATAAATAATCCATAAGACTTCCTATGATTAGATTATGTCTAAGTTATTAATCAACTTTCCTACCTAGAGTCATTCTTAAGACTTCCCTAGATAAGACATGAAGGGATCATCCTTTATGCCCCCTTCACACATTAATTAGGCAATACTTAAAATCACTTTAGCTTAGGTACTTATTCATTTACATGCTTTCTAACTTAAGTAATTACTTCACCATTATATTAAGATACATTCATCACATAAGGACATTCAAGTAATGGTCTTGGAGAACACCTAGGGACTCACTCACTAACATCTTTAAAGTCTAATTGTGCAATGTCTAGGTAGTCTCTCATACAACAACTTAAACTTCATAGAACTTCTCAAATACTAGTAGGTATCCCATATGATCAGAAAAGACAATAACCGACAGAGACCATGGTATCTAAGCTTTGAATCCAAAGTTGTAACTTACTCCGATAATGGTGTTCTACTTGCCAATGGTAGAACTTGGACACAGCCCATGTAGGGACATGATTAAGGAATATGTAGGGTTTCTTTGCGCTCTAGCCTCATTCTTAACTAGAGTTACTTCCCTAACCTACTCACTCAGTTCTATCCTTTGTTCTCATAGAGTAATTCACATGAAGGATCACATGAAAAGGTTCCATATCTAGTTCATAACCCAATCACATTCACCTTACCAAAGAGTTCCCCTGTGGTTGCCTTACAATGGTTAAGAGGATAACTTAATGGATTTTCTAAGGATGATTTCATGCCGTTCCATCCAACCAACCTTAAGTCCACCGTTCAGACAAGAAGGATACAATTACAACTTTCGACTTCAAGGATATCATAACCTCTCAACTAGGTTGAGTATCCACATAATTTATGACCGTCTCACTATGTTCAAGGCAACATATCATTCATACATAAAAGACTAAAGGCTTTAGAATCCTAATTCAAGAATCTCATATTCACAATGTACATGTATCAAGTAAAGGACACAAGTAGACCAAACAAGACATATCAATACTTTACTTCATCACGTATAACATATCACTAAAGAAGCACATACGAACAACCATGTCAACTATAGGTCATCCTATATAGTACTATAGAATCATTAATATAACCATAATAATACTCATATTATCAAGTAGGAAGAATCATTCATCAACTTTAAGACTACACACAGAAGTACATAGTCATTGTCTAACATGGTCACCGAACAACATCAATAGAAGAACACATACTTCACCTTAATCACAAGTAGATAGATATGATCATACTCCACATAAGTCAACTACACTATTCATCATAATATATCTAGTAGTTACGACAAGTCTATGATCATCATAATACATAAAGTAACGGCGACGAGGCCACATAATTCACAATTATAACACATAACACCGCCACCATAAGTGGACCATTCCAATCACAACATAATTTAAGACCTACATTACATAAAATAAAGAAAATTAGGGCAGCGTACCATCAATCCATTCTCACCACTTCAATTCATAGCGAGGTCATCCAATACAATACCAATAGGCCCTTACCCATGGCCATGATCATCAATTCAATACTAAAATCACAATACTCAATGAATCTAAGTCAATTCAATATATATTTATCAATCTAAGACAACCTATACATAAATACAATACAATTCTTACATCATTCAATAGCACATAATAAATTACACTACAATTCATAAACATTGAGACAAGATCATAACATCCATAATATAGCCAATTTGAAGATATTATGTTTTGCATGGGTTCATGAAGATTTTAGGTTAGAATCACCTCATTAACTTAAATTCAATCAATATTCAATGATCCAAAATGTTTTAGGAAATAACCCATTGCTAGATAATAAAATTGGACAAGTTTATCTTTAGAAGACTTTAGAAAACCACTTTGAAGTTGGTTCCTTAATGAATTGAGTTTCAAGGATGAAGAAACCATACCTCACTGATGTTAATCAACAAAATTTATTAAGAATCACCAATCAAAACTCCAATCCAAGCTCTTCCTTGAGTTTTAAGTCCAATGGAGTTCTAGAGAATTTCTTAGAGAATTTGGGTTTTGATTTGGAAGAATGAATTCATATAGGTGTTTAGGACTTATAAACCATCTTAAAATACCTAAAGTACCCCTAAGTAACCGCCTAAACAATTATTTGGACATTTGGTAAATTTACCAATTCACCCTTGCATTTAACAGTGAGCTGCAAAGTTGCAGGCACCATCGACGCCTGGCCCATCGATGGACCGTCTCCGTACAACCGGACCGTCCTCCTGGTCTATGTATTGGGGCAGAGACTGGTCCTTGGAAGGTCTTCCTCCCACGCCTAAGTCCTGAACAACGACCTCCACCTACAGGGCGTCGACAAGGCTACTGGCCGTTGATTGCATCCGTATGTAGGGCTACTTTTAGCAGTTTTGGACCAGCGTGGGTCCTTCCTCAAGGACCCTTGGTTTTTTCTTAGGGATGTTTGCCTGGACGTTTCCAACCCTAATATGATTGTATACGAGTTTAGGATCTCCCATATCAATTTCACCCAAAACTAACACATAAAACTCGACGAAACATGCTAAGACACACAAGGTTGTTGCAAGGCAAACCTTTCGAACGTCATGGACGTTCTTGAATGTTTAACCTCCAAACTTGATGGAACTTTACAGACTTCTTATAAACACTTTTATTACTCATATAAGGACCTCGTAATCTCATGAAACACACATATGAGCACATATAGACACATAAGGCACATAGGTGACTAGTCGTCTAACGTCTTAGTCGTCCCTTGATGTTTGACTTCCAATTCACCTAAATATTTAGACACTGCCTCATTACCACATTATAAACCATTTTAGGACCTTAGAATCTCATTATAAACATGTTAGTCTCTAGTTTCACCTAAGTCATTTTAGAGGTGTCACAAAAATAGTTTGAAAATAATATTTCAGAGGGAAAAATATCTTAAATTTTGGAATGTTAGATTCCACATTTTTAATCCCGTGGAGATTATTTTTTAATAAAATACAAACTTTGTGAAAATCTAGAACATAATTAATATGGAAGCATTTGTAACGTTTTCAGAAACCTAAAATGTAGTCAATTGGGTTAGACAATAAGAATCCGAAAGTCGAAGCAATGGTTTTCAATTTTTTATCTACTTTTAGTGCCTATTATAGTTTCTAATGTGTGTAAGTTTAAATATGAAGAAATGTATTTTTTATTAAAGTTCCGTCGTTGTACAAGCTCTAAATGCATCTTAGGTTATTTGCTTAATTTGATATTGTTTTTTTGTCGGTTCTAATGGTTATTTCCCCTTCCTTTTTCGCATGAACTCTCTTGATTGAGTCTTATGAGACTCCCCTCCTTGCATTCATTTCTCCTTGAGTCAACCTCCGTCGAAGTTGTGAAAAGGGAGACATGTTATTGGGTTAAAATGCCTAGAAAGTAATAGCAACAACATCCTTAATAGGCAAATAAAGAAGAGCAATAAAATTGGGCTTAACCCAAATCAGCAGCAGTAGCAGCAATCCTAAAGGGACTAAAACTGGGAATTCTGGAACTTTAAAAGTTCAAATCTGGGCAGCAGCGGCAACAAATGAACTTAAAATTGTCCAAGTTTGTGATTTTGCGATTTTGGAGCAATATATTGCGATTTTGTGATATTTTCTTCTAACTTCTAACATTTATTTTATCTAACTTAGATAAATCATTGGAAGTTCTTAAATAACTATTTTATTTGGTTATTTGTTTACGTTTAAAATTTTAAATTCCCAAACCCCTTTTTAAGTTGGGAAACCTATGCTTCGTGACTAACTTGAGAATTGTTCATATTCTTTCATAGTTAGTATTTAGCTTTTTTTAAAAAAAATTACGCTCAAGTGATTATGTTGATCATTTGACTCGGATAAATTGTTAAGTCAAAATATTGTTTTTGCACTTTAACATTTGAATTATTTCATTATTTGGGATAATACGAATGTACAAGAATCAAAAGATTCCTCATTTTCAAAAATATAAGATTTTTTAAGTGACTTAAGTTATTTTAAAAAATAGCCAAGCTTTTAAATCCTTCAGTCAACCGCGTGTTAGCGAATTTTCTAAGATGCTTAAACCATTTCTTAGAGAATTAATTTGAAATCTTACTGGACTTTGGTTTATTAAAGGTTTTATTTTAAAATTAAAATTTTAAATTGTTTACTTAATTTTTCCTAAAAATTAGGTGGCGACTCTTAAAATTATTTAAAAAATTTCAAAAACTTTAACAAATTGGCCAAAGTTGCGAAATCAATTTTGAAACCTTTAATTTTCAAATCGGGTCGTAACAACAAGATACACTAACAATAGAACTAGAGATATCCCCCTAGTCTATCATGATCACATATAATCAATTAGGAGAATTCATACTTCAACCTCACATATACATATACACATAAGCCTTCACACTAATCATAAATAAGCTATAACATGATAACATCACAATTTACATAATAATGCCAACAAGGCTATCTTCATCACAATTATAACGCATAAGCACCACCACCATAAGTGGACCATACCAATCAACACAGTTCAATGCCTATACTACACAATATAGAGAGAATTAGGTCAACTTACAACCATTCCATCATTATTTTCACCAATCATTGGCCTTCTAAATCAATTCAACTCATAAAGGCTCTTATCAATAGACATATACATCAATCCATACCTATAATCAAAACATATAGTTGATCTAACAAGATATCATATAAGAATTATCAAATTAAGGCAGCCTATATACAATTCTACCATAATGTATACATAATTCAATAGCGAAACATAGTTTACACAATAATTCTATACTATTAAGACTTAATCAAATCACCCATATTAGAGCTAAAAATAGGAAATCATGATTTGCATGAGTTCATAGAGATTTTGATATAAAATCATTAAATTTACATCAATCCAATTATGAATCATTTATTCAAATCATTTTATTGCAAGAACCCAGGGCTAGAATTCAATTTAAAAGATTTCATGTTTTGAAAAGTCTTAGAAAAGCCTTTGAAGTTTGGCTCCTTGAAGAAGAGAGTTAAAGGATGAAACACTATGCTTTGATTTTTGATAAGCCACTAAAATGAAGAAGAGTCACTGGATAAATCAAACTCCTAGCTCCAACCTTGCTGCTAATTTCAATGGAGTTCTACAGGATTTTATTTGGGGTCTTGGGTTTTGATTTTGAATAATGAACTCAAATTTTGGTTCTAGACTTATAAAGTTACTTAAAATACCCCAAAAGACATTAAGTAACAACCCAATATATTTCTAGAATGCTAGGTGAATTACCTAAACTACCCTTACCTTGGCCGAGAACCTGCATGAAATTGAAGGCCCTCAATTGACAAGCCCATATAAAGGTGTAGACCAGACGATGGGACTTACTGGCAACTGTCGTTTTGGTTAGAGACCCCTCTTCGGGGGATTAATCTCACACGCCTATGTGTCGAGCAACGTACTTGAGCAACGGGGCATCAACTGGAACACGAGGCTTCGTTTGGCAGTCATAGGTTGGGACTGCTTTTGGCAATTTTGATCCACAGGTTTGGATTCTCCTCAAGGACCCATTGTTTATCCTTGGGAATTCCTGCCTGGACGTGTCAAACCTAAATACACTCATCTTGATATTAGGAACCTGTCCAATAATATGAACTGAAACGAACACATAAAACAAGCTAAGGCACGCTAGAAAGTGCAAGCACGTCTCAAGGCTATCTTTCAAATGTCTTGGACGTTCTTGGATGTTTAACTTCCAATTACTACCAAACTCAACACACTGCCTCATATGTCACAACCCGAGACCATACCCTAGAAGATAGGGTGCAATCTTGGATTGCGACCGGCGTCGTCGAAATCTCAGAGTTCTAAGACAAGCCTCATTCATATCATTCATCGCATATACATAGTGAAAAGTAGTGCGGAATTAAAACTTTTCACTAAAACATAATATAGTATTTAGAAAACCTCTTTCATATAAAAGTAATAGAAATGCTAAGTCTCAATCTCATCATCTTAAGACACAAGAGTACTTTAATACGAAAATAGAAATAACATAGTCTTATTACAATACTTCATAAAAGAAACATAAGATGACATATATGCCCTCGATACAAATGAGGACATACTTCAATTCTTCTACTCGGACGATTCTTCTAAGCCCAAGTCTTCTTCTCCAAAATCTCCTTACCTACCAAGGACTATAGATAGAAAATAAAGCATGGAATTAGTACAACCACATGTACTAAGTATGGCTATATGCATAAAATCATGAAAATGGACTTTATTGAAAATATGCATCTTTTCATTTAAGAAATCGTAGTTTAAACATAAGAACATCATTGATCAATTAAGAAACACATAAGATAACATTTAACCGAAAATAACATTCAAAGACTCACTTTACAGTGAGTTCACTTCACTGTACAGTGAAGTCCCTTCACTGTTACAGTGAAGTCCTAGCCATCCCTTTTAACATCTTCTAGCATGTAATTCCCTCACTTAAGGTCATCCTAAGATTCACTTAAGTCACACAAAGAGAGACCGCCCATACACCCTCTCTAGATGTGCCTAAAAGACACTTAAGATTACCTACGATGAGTCACATACATACTTAGAAAACAATCATAAACATCTATGTAAGATTCTTCTACCAACACAAGAGATCCTATAGACTACCTATAATAGAATCATTCTCACTAAACACACCAATACTTAGATAGAAGACATTCTCTTTCCAAAACATATCAAAAGACCTACTTAAGTAAATCGAGAAGATAAAGTCCACAGTACAATGACCTCTCCAAGATTACCTAAATAGTCCTTAAGACTTCCTAAGGTTTACATCATGTCAACAAGATTAACCAACTTTCCTATCTAGAGTCATCCTCAAGACTTCCAAAGATAAGACATGAAGAGACCATCCTTTCATGTCCTCCTCACCCTTTAGCTAAGGAATGCTTAAGTCACTATAGATTAGGTACTCAACCATTTACAAAGTTACTAACACAGATCATTAGTTCATTAGTTCATTAAGACTCACATCACATAAGACACTCACATAAAGCATCACATAAGACACTCACATAATGGATCACATAATGGTCTTTGGACAAGACCTAGGAACTCCACATAACACCTTCAAAGTCTATTGTGCAATATCTAGATAGCGTACCATACCACCACCTAAACCTCATAAACTTATCTAATGCTAATAGGTATTCCACATGATGAGAATAGGCAATAACCGACATAGACCTTTGTAGCAAGACATGGAATACGAAGTTCTATCCTACTTTGATGAGGTTGTTCTACTTTCCAATGGTAGAACTTGGACACAACCCATGTAGGCACATGGTTAAGAAATATGAAGGGCGTATTAAGCATTCAGTCTGTTCTTTAACTAAATCCGGTTAACCCTACTCATACTCAGTCGGTGCTAGCCTTCGTTCTCATAGATTAGTTCACATTAAGGTTCATATAAATAGGTCCTTATCTAGTTCATGACCCCCTTTACATTCACCCTACCAAAGCAAGTTCCACTAGGGCATATCTCACTTTAGCGATAAGAAGCTCATAGCGATTTTCCTAAGGTATGATATGATGCCGTTCCAGCCAACCATCCCTAAGTCCATCACTCATAACATGAAGGATACCATTACGGCTAACTACTTTACAATTCATAACCTCGCCACTAAGTTCAAGGTTCCACATAACTTTGACATTCTTATCATTAAGGTCCCACTTATATTATTATTCAAGACTAAGATTTATAACACCCTATATCAAGACATCACATATATATAATCATATGTACATCAAGCAAGAGATGCAAGTCAACCAAGACAAGATATCACATACTTCACTTTTAACCCATAATACAAGTCATTCTAGAAACACTTCTAAAACAACCTAACATCTTCAAGTCATCCTATATATCATCATAACATCATTAATATACTCCACATAGACTCATAAAGTCAAATAGGAATAACCAAGACTTAACCTAACACTACACTCAAAATGTCAAGTCAAAGTCTAACATGATCACTTAAGGCAACATAACTAGAAGAATACATACATGACTATATAACTTCACATGTAGATAAGTAATATCATACTCATATCATCAACTACACAAATAGTCACATAACTTCAACTAATTGCCAATAAAGCCATGCTCATAATTTTCCATAAAGTAACGCCGACAAGGCCACATCAATTGCAAATTAAACATATAACACCGCCACCATAAGTGGACGATACCAATCACAATAATATCGAAGTATAATTAATATCAAATTAAGGAAAACGGGGCAGCATACCTTCATCCCCTTATCCACACTTCAATTCAATGCCAAATCAACCAATCCAACATCACAAGGCCCTTACCCATGGCCATGAACAATAATTCAAAGCAATAACCATAAAACTTAATGAATCAACATCAATTCAATCTAGGTTTAACAATATAATATCAATTACATATCAATTAAACACAATTCTTATATCACTAGAAAGCCCATAAGAAACTATACAACAATTCATCAACATTAGCTTAATATCAAGTGACCCAATAAGTAGTCAAAACTAGGGTTCATCAATTCACATGAGTTAATAGGTAATTTATATTGAAATCATCAATAAAATATCAATTAGATCATAATTCAATGTTTAGAAATCATTTATGCAAGAACCCATGGTAGAATCCCGAAATTGGACAATTCACTTTAGAAAACTTTGTAAAACACTTTGAGGATTGGGCTCCTTGATGAAATAAGTTTCAAGGATCAAAAGCCATACCTCAAGGATGATAATTCTTAAATTTTATGAAGAATTCTACTTCAAAACTCCACACCAAGCTGATCCTTCAAGTTGGACTTCAATGGAGTCTTTGGGATTTCTAAGGCACTTTGGGTTTTGATTTAAGAAGAATAATGAAGTCTCTAGGGTCTTAACCACTTAAATAGTTAATTAAAATACCCATAAGACCCCTAAACAACCGGCTAAACTCTTATTAGGACATGGGGTGAATTTACCAATTCACCCCTGACTTGGTAGCAAATCTGCGCACAGGGACAGTGGCTGCGACGACTGCCTTGTGACGGGGCGTCACGGGTGCAACGGCCCGTCATGGCCATCCGTTGCAAGCTCCTGTGGATTGCCAAGGGTTACCCCTACACCCTTGGACAAGTACCCCACGACGAAACCCTTGTGACGGGGCGTCACAGCAATGACTGGCCGTTGACAGCTCCGTCGCCAAGGCTGCCTGGGACAGCCTGCCATCAGATTTTGGGTCCTTTCCTGAAGGACCCTTTTATGGTCCTTGGGGATAATATCCCGGACGTTTCCAACCCAAATATGATAATATATGAGTTTAACACCTCTCACATGAATTTAATCCAAAACTAACACATAAAACTCGACGAAACACACCTAAACGTACAAGGTCGACTCAAGGCATATCTTTCGAACGCCTTGGACGTTCTTGATCGTTTGACCTCCAAACTTCACGAAACTTTAACCACTGCATATACATGCTATAATAACTCTATTAAGAACCTTAAAACACCATGAAACACACATAAACACATAGAACCACATTTTAGACATTTAGGTTACTTAGTCGTCAAACGTCTTAGTCATCCCTTGACGTTCGACTTTCAACACCTCTAATACTTTAGATACTGCCTATATACAAAATATGAAACTTAATTAGGACCTTAGAACACTAAGATCAACATGTTAGGCTCTAGAACACCTAAGCTATTTTCAAGGTGGTACATCATAACACTATAATTAAAAATCTTAAGAACATATAACCTCATGACACACATGTTAGGCTCTAGTTTCATCTAGTTTTTTGTTAGGGATGTTACAGGGCATGGGTTTAATGAGTCTATGTAACGACCCACAAGTACACCCTAGAATTGAGAGCACTCTTGAGTCACCAAAGAGCGTACTTGACCTCTCAGAGGTCTTGTACAAGCCCTTAGACACTATTCATTACATATATATGAAAATTAGTATGAAGTTAAAAAATTTTCTTCAAAAACATAATGTGGAATAATTTCATTAAACTTCAAACATATGTCTCAAAAACCATCTATGACAATATGATCACAAATGTCTGAGGTCAAAGCCCATAAAAGTATAATATAGGAACGAACATAAAAGACAACATAGAGTTGGTGTCCTCGGTTTCTATGAAGACTCACCAATCTTCACTTCTTGATAAGCCTTTGAAAATCAACCCTTCAAGAAACTCAATCTCTTCAAGACCCTACATTGGATTAGAATGTTGGCTAAATATGTGTTGGTATGAAGTGTACTAAGTATGGAAACTATCATACCAATCATAAGATATCTCAAATGGTTAGTCAACAATAGACATAATCATAAGAGATAAAAGCATAATCATAACATGAATATCACAGGCATAACAAAGAAGCATAAAGCATATAAGAGTGCATACTTAAGTTATTGTCCTTCTTACTCAAATGAACTAGATCACAAGCCACCTCCAAGTATACTTGTGCAAGGCTAAGGTAGCATCCCATAATACTATTAATGCTAAGTACCCCTCTTTGGTCATTCTTGATCATAATTCACTCTCGTAATTAAGACATAGGTTGATCATCACATATGAGCACTATACCCCTAGGCCACCTCAAAGCACACTTGCGCAATGCATGTGAAGTATCCATTTCTACCTCACACACTAAGCATATCTTGAAGTCACCAGATTCCCTTTCATTTTAGAGGTCTCTAGTAGACCTATTTAATATTGACAAGGAACTATCAAATTTAGTCAATCTTGTCATGGAATGCAACTATAGTTACTATCCAATCTAAGCATACATAATGTAGGGGTCATGTTATAGGTAGCTTCAAGTCATACGTGTGACAAGTATGAATGACATCCCATACTAGCATCCATACTAAGTACTTGCCTAGACTATCCTACTCCAAGATAACTTATGTTGCATCCTTGTCTATTAAGCTTAACAAACTTTCATAATAGACCTACTACCATGGAAAACACCTTAACATACAATCCAAGCTAACAAGGAAGGATACAAGAGTACCATCCCAACCACCATGCAACCAATCATGTAGATACAAGCTAATCCATATGGGAGCATGAGTCCTCAACCCTAAGTTACCATGAGAAATAAATCTCAAGATATTCCATGAAATGCACCTTGCATGCAAATGAAGCTACCATGAAATGCACCTTGCGTGCATGTCAAGCTTACATTAGGAGAGTATAAGCCTTTCCCCTAAAGTTACCATGAAATGCTTTTGGCCTAACCAAGTCAAGATATCATGAAGGCACTCTAGTCATGCTACTTCAAGATATTCATAGGAGAGCTTCATTAATCTATCCCAAGCTACCATGGGAACCACCATCCCCAAGCTACCATGATCAAGTATCCTTCCAACATATGACCAGCCTAAACAATAGAGAGCTTACTTCCTCCATCCCGAGCTATCATGAGATTCATCACCTTAAGCTACCATGAGTATTAAAACTCAAGCCTCCATGAGATTTTACCATCTCATTCTTTCATGATATTCATCATCTCAAGATAACATGAAAGAGTTATACTTAACCTCAAGCTATTACATACACAAGAAGTTACTATACAATCCATCTTCAAGTTAGTTTTAGTCTATCATGCCTTGATTAATTTTAGGTTCTCAGTTAAACCTAGAAACCATCTATGTGAGAGAACTTATTTCCCCTAGCCTTTTCATGTCTAAGTGCAAAAGAGAACTAAATCATCAATTACAATCTCCTCATAATGACTTCACCCTCGAATCCCTAGCAACAATGGCATAAAAGCCTTACAATCGATTACTACCTTCCATGTATCATGATCCATGTTCAATTACATGTTAATTCATTCAATTAGATCATTAGAAGGTAAATCTAGTCATGCTTGATCACATATGTTCAATTGCAACTTTACAAGTCAAGATCATCCTTTGTAAAGTAGGCGTAGTTCAATTCATATCTAGGTGATCCTATCATGATCAATTAGTATTCAATACAATTGAACTAAGAAGATCAACTTAGAACCTTCATCTTGCCTCTAATGGCCTAAAATCACAATGATCACCTTCAACATCAAAACATGAATTCATCAAGGAAACCACATGAAAGCATTATATAATAATCATATAAACATAATTGAATGCTACCCATAAGATTGAGATTACAATCAAGCCTTATCCACAATGCAATCACAACCCTTCCTAGATTGGGGTCCTTTTGGATTCACAAACTGAGGTAAACTAGGGGGACACCATGGATGATTAAGCTTCACATACCTCATATTAAATCCTTAAACCCAGCTTGATTCCTTGGTGAATTTTTTCCTTAGAGTTGCTTCCATTTTCTCTTCTTCTATTGTGTTCTTGAGAGAGTTTTCGAGAGGAAGAGGTTTTTATTTGGAGTCTAGAGTCAAAATACTAATTAAATAACCCAAAACACCTAAAATAACCTCCCATGCATTTATTTTGATGCTAGATGCATTTAGCAAAGTACCCCACCCTTGGCAGAATCCCTGCAAAATATGCATGTCGATTCGATGCCTGATTAGCGACGAACTGTCAATGAAATGATGGCTCAGTCCTATAAGTATGTCGTGTTTGACAGAGACCATAAATTTGGGTGCCCAGATCCCACGTCTAAGTGTGGAATTACGTCCCCAATCGACAGGGCGTCGTTTGGCAGTCATCAAATAACACCGTAAAGGATGTTTGTTGCCATGTTTTGGGTCCTCTTAAGGCACCCGTTGGGTGGTCTTTGGGGTCGTGACAGTACTTTTGAACTTTAAATATGTCCATCTACTTCCTATAAATTTGATCTCCATACACTACATAAAATACCATGAAATATACTAAGGCACACTAACACGTCTCAAGTCTAACTTTTCAATATCTTGGACGTTCTTAGACGTTTGACCTCCAAACTCCTCAAAAAGACTTCCAATGCAATAGTTCACCATTTTTGGACCTTATAAGCTCATTATCCACATGTTAGTTGATGTACCATGGTTATACGGTACTTTCAATGGTTTTTAACTTAAGTTTAGTGTTTGTCTAAGGCCTTTTTGTATTAGTTTTAATGTAATTTTCTCTTTGTTCTCAGGAAATCTGTCCAGAAGAAGAACGTGAGAGTTGTTTGCTGAAAGTTGTAGAAGTGGCAACCTACGGAGCCATCGACGGTCCGTCGTGACCTCGATGGTCCGTAGGTGGCCACCGTTGTGAGAAGAAGAAGATTGACAAAGGAAGGTGGGGAACTCTGACCAAGTGTGGGGCTACGAAGGCTCGCGACGGACCATCATAGCCACGACGGACCGTCCTACACATCCGTCAACATCAATAGAAAGTAGCCCCAGTACCCATCTCTAGAAGTTTCTAAGTTTGGAGTGACGGAAGGTCTCGATGGTCCGTCGTGGCAGTCGTCGACTTTGCCGCGTTTTTTGGACAGATTTTCCTTAAATAGTTTTCCTTCTTTTATTAGGATTTGAGTATTATAAATACCTGTAAACAACTCATTTTTGGGGTTAGACTCTTGGATATTTTTTAGTTTTGTTGTTCTAAGTATTGAAGCTTGAGATTTTGGAAATTAATCTATTTTCCGGAATCGTATGTTGCAAGTGTTTGATTAATTCAAGTAATTTTGTGGATTATCTTCAATCTCATCAAAGTAAGTGCGTGAATTCTTATCTAATTAATATGAATTGTGTGATTATTAACATGGGTAACTAAACTCCATAACTAGGGTTGTGGGAACCATGGGTAATAACAAGGTCAAACCTAGCTAAAATAACAATTCTCAAATAATGTCTTGCATGTATTGATAAATCTTTCGTTTAGAAGTCTTTTTAACGGTGGCCAACGTTAGAACTTGCCTTATTTCTACTTATCGGACCAAGGAGGTAGAAAATAAGAAAAGAATTATCAACGTAGATTTAGTATATACTATCTAATAAGCTAGTGTTGATTGGTACGAAGTAACAACTAAGCCAAATATCGATTATGATGCTTAATATGAGGTAAAGGTAAGGTTAGTAAAGCATACACACGTAGCCGGACCAAGGTGCGGAGTGAAATTTCCTACTTGCCGGACCAAGGAATTATGGATACATAACTTACCACTTTGCATGCAAGATATTAGGAAAGGATTTTTATAGCTAGAATTACCGAGTTATGAACCTATGGGGAACACTTAAGCCCTAGTTACTGAAATTACTTTATAAAAATCAAATCTTTGAACGTGTCATTTGTTTACATAGAATTAGCCAATTACATTTGTTATTCAAAACCCCCCTTTTTGTAATTTGTTTTCGGAAAGGACTTGACTGAATAAGAGTAATAGCAGGTTAAAGTTAAGTCTAAATTATTTTCCTTGTGGGATTGACCTCAAACTCATAGTTTGGTTCTTTACTTGATACGACCGCTTATACTTCTTTTTGAGAAGTAAATTTGAGCGTATCAAATTTTGGCGCCGCTGCCGGGGAAATTGGCTTTTAGATTAACTTTAAACTTATTACTGAAGTTTAGTCAATATTTTCCTAATTTTACTTTTTTCTTGTTGTTTTTGTCTCTTGCAGATCTAACTTCCGTGTATGCCATTTACGCGAAGTAGAAGAGAACCCATACTTCCACACGACCTCGAATTGGAGCGTACACTACGCAGGATGAATTCAAACTTGGGTATTAACGATGATCATCTCAACCAGAACATCTTAGATCCGGTTGATGCTCATGGTCAGTTATTACCTAAAAATCAAGGGGAAGATGAAATACGGAGACAACATCCCGCTCCACGCCCTCAAGAGTATTATAGGGGATATGATAACATTACCGACTCTGATGGGCCATTTGTCTTGCCTCCCCTACCACACAACCATACTTTCGTGGTAACCAGTAGCCTGAGGCAAATGCTCACTGCTAGAGGTTTATTTTCGGGGCTACCTTCTAAAGATCCACATGCTCACATCACCAAAGTAAGGTCGGTGTGTAAGAGTTGTGTAGGGAGGATAGATTTGAATATGGACGTAATCGGGTTAGGAGTGTTTCGTCTCTCACTGATGGGAGAGGTTGCTATATGGCTTACCGAGTTACCCTATAACATAATCTACACTTGGAATCAACTAAGGGATGTGTTCTTAGCACGCTACTACCCGGTATCGAAGAAGCTAAACAACAAAGATAGGTTGAATAACTTTGTGGCACTACCGGGTGAATCAGTTAGTAGTTCATGGGATAGGTTCACATCATTCTTGATGAGTGTCCCAAATCACCGCATCAATGATGAGTCACTGAAAGAATATTTCTATCGGGGGAAGGATGATAATAATAAGGCAGTACTGGATACGATAGCGATGGTTCTTATGGGGAGTGTCCTTATGCTGAGATCGCTGAGAAGTTGGAGAAAATCTCCCGAAATAATAAAGCATGGAGTACTAGGAAGTCATATACTGGGAGAAACACCTTTGTAGTGCAATCCGCACACAACCTAGCCACAGACGAGATTCGTGAAGAGATGGCTCAGATGAGAACTGAGCTTGGGTTGGTGTTAAAACATGTCACTGGGGTGCAAAAAACGTAAATGTGGTGAACTATTTGTCTAAAGCATCACCGCCGATTGATGAGTATTACTATTAGGAGGACTCTTATGAAGTAGCTGAGAGACGGGGGGTTTCCGACCAAACGCCCAAGGCTCCAATCAGGAGAATTGGCGCCAAGGTCAAGAAAACCAAGGTCGAAACTATGGTAATTAGAACCGAGAGGGTCATTTTGTCCGAGATGGGAATTACAACCGTGACAACAACTTCAACCGGGGTAACGATGGTAACAGAAATGATAGGAGTGGGCCCTATGTTCCACCTCAAAATCGTGAAGTTAATCCTTGGGACGGTGGAGGTATTATGGCGCGAGTTGAGGATATGTTGCAGAAAATGATGAGGAGGTTCGACGCTAGTGATGAGCACACCAAAGAGTTGAGGAGTGATTTAGCGAGTATAGGGCAGAAAGTTGATGCACATGCAGTCTCGATCAAGCACCTTGAGTTTCAAATGGCTCAATTATCTTCGACTGTGAACCCACGTCAACCGGGTACTCTTCCAAGCAACACTGTCCAAAATCCAAAAAAGGATGGACATTGTATGGCAATCTCAACTCGAGGTGGTAAACAAACCATTGACCCACCAATGTTGTCTGGAGTACAAAAGGTGATAAGAGAAGATGATGAGGTAGTGGAGGTTATTGGTGAGTTAGGAGACAAAATGGAGAAAGAAACTGAGGTACCCCAAAAGGTGACCCCCATGCCTAGACCACCACCTCCATTCCCATAAAGGTTAGTGAAAATGACCGAGGATGGTAAATACCGGCATTTTATTAATATGTTAAAACAGCTTTCCATCAATGTACCTTTGATAGAAGCTCTTGAACAAATGCCCGGTTATGCCAAGTTCATGAAAGATATGGTGACTAAGAAAAGATCGGTCAGTTTTGAGGATGATGATAGAATGCAGCAATGTAGTGCTATTGCTATAAGGTCTCTAGTGCAAAAGAAAGAAGATCCGGTTTCTTTCACTATTCCATGTACAATAGGGTTATTACACTTTGCAAAGGCGTTATGTGATCTTGGGGTAAGAATAAACCTCATGCCTCTTTCTATTTACAAGAAATTGGGTTTGGGTAACCCAAAGCCCACTGCAATGCGGCTACTGATAGCCGATCGAACGGTGAAGAGGCCTATTGGCATACTCCACGATGTGTTTGTAAAGGTGGAGTCATCATATTTCCGGTCGATTTTGTGATTCTTGATTGTGAGGTCGATTTTGAGGTGCCTATTATTCTTGGGAGGCCATTCATTTCTATTGGTAGAGCCTTGGTTGATATGGAAAAAGGGCAGATGAAATTTCGGTTGAACAATGAAGAAGTGACTTTCGACATCTGTAAATCCATGAGGCAGAGTGGTGATCTCCAATCGGTATCTGCCATATCTTACAGGGTTGAAAAGTCATCTGAGGTACAAATAGAAGACCTTCTGGGTGTAGAAGCACTAGCGGTAGTGATCATGAATTTTGATTGTGATTGCATTAAAGAATATGGGTCATTGGTCGCGGCACTTGATCGAGGTGATGTTCGGTTTAAACAGAAGAAGTTTGAGTTAGATATGAAGAATCGCGAGTCCCCACCTTCAAAACCATCTATAAAAGAGGCTCCAAAATTAGAACTAAAGGTCCAACCACCTCATCTTAGGTATGTATTCTTGGGAAATGGTGACACTTTGCCGGTAATCATTGCATCAGATATGAATGTACACCAAGTTGAGAGTTTGGTGAAAGTGTTTAAAAGGTTCAAAAGAGCTATTAGGTGGACTATTGCAGATATTATTGGGATTCCGTCCTGTATTTGTTTGCATAAAATCCAACTCATGCCCTATCATAAGCCAAGTATTGAGCACCAAAGACGTTTAAATCCACCTATGCAAGAGGTGGTGAAGAAAGAAATTATTAAGTTGTTGGATGCCGAAGTGATATATCCAATCGCCGATAGTAGTTGGGTATGCCCTGTTCAGTGTGCACCTAAGAAAGGGGGAATGACTGTGGTCCCCAATGAAAAAAATGAGCTTGTTCCAATGAGATCGGTGACGGGATGGAGGGTATGTATGGATTACCGGAAATTAAATGCATGGACCGAGAAAGACCATTTTACGATACCCTTCATGGATCAGATGTTGGAAAGACTTGCAGGAAAGGGGTGGTACTGTTTTCTTGATGGTTATTCGGGTTATAATCAGATTTCTATTGCACCGGAGGATCAAGAGAAAACCACCTTTACTTGTCCATATGGGACCTTCGCGTTCAAGATATTGCCATTCGGGTTATGTAATGCACCTGCCACATTTCAGAGATGTATGATGTCGATATTCTCCGATATGGTGGAGGACACTATTGAGGTGTTGATGGATGATTTTTCAGTGGTTGGTGAATCCTTTGAGCGGTGTTTGAGTAATTTGTCCGAGGTTCTTAAGAGGTGTGAAGACTTAAACCTTGTGCTCAATTGGAAAAAATGTCACTTCATGGTGAAAGAAGGTATTGTATTGGGCTATCGCATTTCAGAGAAGGGTATAGAGGTTGATCGAGCTAAAGTTGAGGTGATAGAGAGACTTCCTCCACCCATCTCTGTAAAAGGTGTGAGAAGCTTTCTAGGGCACGCGGGCTTTTACCGGAGGTTTATCAGAGATTTTTCAAAGATTGCACATCCCTTGTGCAAGTTGCTTGAGAAAGAGTGTAAGTTTATTTTGATGAATCTTGTCTTAAGGCATTTGGTGAGCTAAAGGAAAAGTTGGTGTCTGTACCTATCATTATTTTGCCGGATTGGAACAAACCGTTTGAGGTGATGTGTGATGCGAGCAGAGTTGCTCTTGGTGTGGTTTTGGGTCAACGAAGGGATAAAATCCTTCACCCCATTTACTATGCTAGTAAAGCCCTCAATGAAGCCCAAAAGAACTACACCATGACTGAGCAAGAGCTCCTTGCAGTAGTCTTTGCTTTCGAGAAATTTCGCTCCTATTTGCTTGGCACTAGAGTTATAGTGCATACTGATAATTCTGCTTTAAGATATTTGATGGCAAAGAAGGATGCAAAACCGAGGTTGATTCGTTGGGTATTACTATTGCAAGAATTTGACTTTGAGGTGAAAGACAGAAAAGGGACCGAAAATCAAGTTGCTGATCACTTGTCCCGATTAGAAGATGAAGCAATGAGGGAGTTAGGTGAAAAGGCTGAAATTGATGATATTTTCCCTGATGATCATGTATTTTCCGCCTCCCAAGACTTGATACCATGGTTCGCAGATTTTGCGAATTATCTAGCTAGTGATATCGTCCCACCGGACTTGTCCTTTCATCAAAGGAAAAAGTTCATGCATGATGTGAAAAAGTTTTTTTGGGATGAACCATACTTATATAGGAGTTGTGCCGATGGGCTTATTCGGCGTTGTGTGCCAGAAGTTGAGATGTTGAGTATTTTGGAGGCGTGCCATTCTTCGCCTGTAGGTGGGCATCATAGTGGTATCCGGACAGCCCACAAAATCTTGCAATGTGGCTACTATTTGCCAACTATCCACCAAGATGCTCATGAGTTCGCCAAGGCATGTGATAGATGCCAAAGAGATGGTGGCATTTGGAGGAAGCAAGAGCTCCCTTTAAATCCCATCCTTGTGATTGAATTGTTTGATGTATGGGGCATTGACTTTATGGGCCCTTTTGTGAGTTCTTATGGGATGAAGTACATTCTTGTGGCAGTCGACTATGTATCTAAGTGGGTGGAAGCTATCGCACTTGCAAATAATGAAGGGAAGAGTGTCACCGCGTTCTTGAAAAAGAACATATTTTCCAGATTTGGCACCCCAAGGACTATTATTAGTGATGGTGGATCCCACTTTTGCAATAAGCTATTTAAGGGATTACTGGAAAAGTATGGGGTTCTCCATAATGTGGCCACTCCGTACCATCCTCAAACTAGTGGGCAAGTTGAGGTGTCAAACAGGGAGATTAAGCATATCTTGTCGAAAACGGTGAATGCTAGTAGAACGGATTGGTCAAGGAGGCTTGATGATGCTCTTTGGGACTACCGGACTGCATACAAGACTCCCATTGGTATGTCCCCATACCAACTTGTATATGGGAAGGCTTGTCACTTACCGATGGAATTAGAACACAAAGCCATGTGGGCAATGAAGAATTTAAAAATGGATTGGAATGAGACCGCAGAACAAAGGTTAAACGGGTTGAATGAGCTTGATGAATTTCAGTTGAAGGCATATGAAAGTTCAGCCTTCTACAAAGAAAAGATAAAGAAGTACCATGACCAAAAGATTGAGAAGCGCGATATTGTGGTTGGGGATTTGGTGCTCTTGTTCAATTCTAGGTTGCGCTTATTTCCGGGCAAACTCAAGTCCAAATGGACGTGTCCTTACTTGATCACCCAACTATTCCCCCATGGTGCGGTTGAGTTGGAGAACAAGGAGGGTGTGCGGTTTAAAGTGAACGGACAGCGAATCAAAATCTATCTGGGGCAAGCTGAATCACCGAATGAAGTGATTGAGGCATACCATATTGATGAAGTCTGAGTAATCAAGAGTCTCCGGTCATGCCGCGACGTTAAATCAAGCGCTGATTGGGAGGCAACCCAATATGTATCCTCTAGCCAACTATAGGTCTTTCGTTATTCTTTAGGAATAGTTGCATTATTTTTGCGTTTATTTATGTAATGTTCCGTCTGACTGCTCCTTTCTTTTTTGTTAGTAGTGTTGGCTAGAGCATAGATTATGGTCCGTGTCCAAAAAGTGTCCAGAAAATACAAAAAAAATAGCTTAATGGGTGCTAAATGTGCAGGTATCAAATCACCAGAAAACTGCAGAAAATTGGTCTGCTGCACCCATCGACAGACCGTCGTTCCTACGACAAACCATCGGTGGGATCCGTCATGCCCAGGTATGTCTTTCAAATTTGATTAAGTTAGGGAAACCACGACGGACACCCACGATAGACCATCGCACCTGTTATGGTCCATCGACGGGGAATCGTTGTGTCAACCCGACCCGACCCATCCGGCTGAATATTAAAAGTTTTAAACTTTTAAACCTCCCACCCATCATTTAATCCCTCATAACCGTCCCTTTTTCCCATTTCCTACCATTTCTTCCCCTCCAACTCCCATTCCCTCTCTTACATTCTGATTCCCATCATCTCCCTCACCTTCCCACAACCCTTTCTCTCCCATATTTTGCAAAACCTTTCAGTCCATTTATGGTCGGTACGTGTCTTTTTGAGCTATTGTACAACTACCTGTGAATTACTTCCTTCTCCTCTACTACATTTATCAGGTATATTCTTCGGATCTATCAAATTAACTTTCGTAAATTGTGGTTTGCTTTCTGTTTAGATTTGACATCTTAATGTTTGGGTCTCCAATTTTGGGCCCCCATTGCATGCTAGAACCCCCCCCCCCCCCATAGTGCTAAGTTCCCGAAGAGTACGTCTATTGTAAAAGAATGGGGATTCTGTGGTTAGACATGGTATTTTTTTTTCTGATTTCGTTTCTGACCTAGGGTTGCTACACAGTAGAAAATTGAATGCTAAAACTCGCTAAATTTCTTTCCCTATGAATTATGGGATGCTGGGTATAGTTTTGATACACTTAGGCTTCTAACAATATAGTACATAGGGAACCATTGTGGCTGCAAAACCAGATTCCCTGAAGAATAGTACGAGACCCCGTCGACGGACCATCATTTCCACGATGGACCATCGTTGGAGTCCGTCATGCCCAACTCCATTGGTTTCCATAAGTATCCCTCGACGCACACTTACGATGGTCCGTCGTCCCTTCGACGGTCCAACCTGCATGTTCGTCACTTCTGTGAGAACCTTGGTTTCTTACCAGTTTAAAATTTATTCTAAGTGTCTGTCGACGAACCCAGACGACGGACCGTCGTGCTTTCGACGGTCCGTCCTGCATGTCCGTCGTCTATGTCAGAACCTTGGTTTCTGCCGATTTTTAAATTTATTCTAAGTGTCCATCGATGGACCTTTACGATGGACCATCGTCCTTTCGGTGGTCCGTCCTGCATGTCCGTCGTCTCTGTCAGAACCTTGGTTTCTGATGGTTTATAAAAATATTCCAAGTGTCCCTCGACGGACCCCCACGATGGACCGTCGTGCCTTCGACGGTCAATCCTGCATGTCCGTCGTCTCTGTCATAACCTATGTTCCTGATATTTTGGATATTTTCTCCAAGTGTCCCTCGACGGACCCCCACGACGGACCATTATATCTTCGACGGACCGTCGATGGGTTCGTTCTGCACTCTGCACTTCTGCAATGCTATTTAAATTTTTGTATTTTGCTGCTTCCACTAGTACTAACTACTACTTTTGGTAGGTACTCATGGCTCCTAAATAGGAGCGTGTCTATTAACGAGGGCGCTCCAAGTCTGTCGCTCCGTCCAACCAACTGGTCATCGGCTCAGACGATGAGCGTGACCAAGAGTACGTGCCACTTGGCACCCGCACTGCTGAACCTGCTGCCCGCCCCACCAGAGCCACACCCACGAGGGTGGCGCTCGACATAGTCACTGCCTCCCAGTCTAACGAGGAGCGCATACAGACCGGCACACCTTCGGGGTCGGCTGCATAGTCAGAGGAAGCATGTAGTTCAGAGGAGGCTTTCGGTTCATAGAAGGTATCCGGGTCTGAGGAGGACTCTGTTCCAGCCACCGCATCCCAGTCTGCCTCGTCTGATGAGGCGGATAGTGCTGACTCGATTCCAGCTCAGCCGACGAATGTTCCCGCTCCAGTTGCAGATCAGCCCAACCGGTGGTGTGTTGATGGGCAGTATCAGGTTTACTCGAACGCTAACATGCCGAACGACAAGGGGGTCATGACCCGAACACTGACACTTGAGCGACGGGTTCGCACGGAGAGCTTTTCTACCATGCCGGCTATACATGAGTTGTTCACACAACACCGACTGGAGTGGACGGCTCGACCTGTGGGCCGCTATAGTGAGGAGATGGTCAGACAGTTCTATGCCTCTTATGTGGCGACTCTCCGATTGCAGCTGGATAGGCGGGCATCCCCCGCCAAATATGTTTCTCTAGACTACGTCCAGGTCCGCGGCAAGCGTGTGGACATTTCCTTACCGGCCATCCGCAGATTTCTTTATGGCGCGGATGTTGATAATACTAGGACACCTCTCACCGCCGAGTTCGACTATCGGTGGAAATTGATTAAAGAGGGCCACTTCCAGCGCGATCCAGAGTTGAGGGAGACCACTAAGCGATGGATTGCACAGCACTTGTCTGTTGGTGGTGAGGCTGCCGACTATGTGAAAGAGCCCAAAGGAAGTATTAAGAAGGCTAACCTTACCTTCACAGCCAAGTTTTTGTGGCTACTCGTCCGACACTGCCTTTCTCCCACTGCAGCAGACAATATTGTCACTTGTGATCGTGCGGTACTGATGGCAGCGATGATAGCAAGGTTCGAGGTAGACTTTGCCTGGCTACTAAAGGCGGTGCTGCACGAGAGGGCCTTCAAGGCCACTACCACTTACCCTTTACCCTGCATGGTTTTTGCTTTGTGCAGGTCAACTGGAGTGCCCGTGTGTCACATTGATGTGCTTAAGACCCCGCCGGGCACAATGGATATCGGCCTCATTTGGGATGAGGCCAATGAGTTGGCTCCCCACAGAGGACCCCGTCCGGAGGTGCAGCCGCTTGTAGAGACCCTAGCAGCTACAGTTGAGCAAGGCCAAGCGGCTAACCAGGCCACTTCTGAGCCCACCGACACCACTCCGATCGAGTCTATCTCGGGTGGTAGCACAGCCCCTAGCTCCTCCAATTTGACTCCGGAGACTTCTCTGGTCCCAATTGCTAGGGTCCAGAAACTTGAGGCCCAGATGGCCACACTTCTGCACCATATCTAGCCTTGGATGCAGAAGTCTATTGCTAAGGCGGAAGAGCGTCTTGAGAGGAAGATGGCCCAGCACACCGAGCAGAAGGTAAGGGAGTTCCACTAGCGCTTGGATGCTTTTGAGCTACGGGTCTTGCCCGACCAGCCCCTACTGTGGACGTGACGTCTCTCCAGGCTGCCGTGGCGAGACTACGAGCCAACTTGGATGCTATACTAGAGTCTCGGGTGCCAGAGTCTGAGCCCCCTTCTGCAGAGCCTGCTGAGGACACGGTGATGGCTGCTCTATTTACCACTACTGATGTGCCACCACCTCCGTCCCGAGAGCGTGCAAAGAGGCATCGGACTGGAGATGAGGATGAGTCTCGGGATCGGAAGAGGTAGCGCCATGAGATGGAGGCTGTGCGGAGAGCCTCGCTTATTGATGAGGAGGCCCGTACGTTGAGGGTTATGGAGTTGGCTGCTGGAGCGTCTAGTTCCAGAGTTGTAGAGATGGAGAGGAGCACTACTGATGGTGATGTCATTGCTGAAGACACTACTGTTGGTGTCCCTACTTCAGAGGGAGCGGGTTTTGGGAAACCGGACCTACCAACTTGTTGATCACCGGCGCTTTGTGCCTCATGTTTGCTTCTCCTACCACTATATTTAATATATTTTTATGCATTGGGGACAATTGCATTTTTTTTGTTGGGGGTGGGGTAAATGGAATGTGAGTGCTAAGGTGAAATCTGAGTAGCCCAACTCATGATCCTCTCTTGGGGTTTTCTTGCCTGTGTTCTTTTCCACCAAGAGACTAGTTACTTTATTGTTGAACCGGCACGTTGTTATCTTTTGTACATAGTATAGAAATAGACTCTGAAGCATGATGGCTAAACAAAAATGATATCCTGATTTTAACAAAAATGATGCATGACTAGGCATAGTAACTGATCAATGTATGGCTCTAAGCATGACACAGAGATACACTACTGCATAATCCCAAGTCTAAAACTCGAACTAGGTATCTGATAATCTGGTAGATTAATGAGATGTCAAGAGAGTGTGAGGAAAATTTGAATAGTCCACTATTTGTACAGAGCTAGAACTTGCCTTGTTAGTCCTGCTAAAAAGTAAGTTGTGATAGACAATTAGGATAGGATCATAGGCCCTTGTTCAATATAGCGAATCTTTAGCCTAAATAACAAAAAAACGAATGAAATTAATACCTTCTTGATCCAAATGAATTGAGCCTAAAATAGACCTTTCTTTTTCACCCCAACTGATTCCTTTTTTGGAACAATGTGTTGGCCCTGGTCCCTCCTTGGACATGTACACCTCAGCTTATGCTAAAAGCATAAGTTGAGGGTGGCTAATGAAGCAAACAACTTTGTCGTGGCCCTGACCTAACTTAGGGTATTGTGTACCTCGACTCGTGGCAAAGCCATGAGTTGAGGGTGGCTATTATGAGGAATGCCCCAAAATGTGAGGTTGAAAGAATGAAGAAGCAAAAGAAAAGTGACTCGAGAAAAGTTGAAAGAAAGGTGATAAAGTTGAAAATATGAAAAGAAAAAAAAAAGAAGAAGAAGAAAAGAAAAGAGTCTCTTACACAAAAAAGGAGAAAGAAGGGAGAATAGCAAGGTGAAGGAATGCAAGAAAATTAAGAAATAGGGCGGAATAAAATGATGAAAAGGTAGGACGCTTAGTCGTTATGTCAAGGAGGGAAATGAGTCACTTAAAATACACCTAAATGTATCCAACCTGACCCCGAGCCTAAGTTATAAGCTAAGAAAGTCCTATCGTGATCCTAAGAGTCTATTATGGTGAACGTAAAGCAGTGAAAATAAGGGCAAGCCTATGGCAATAAGTATGAATAAAGTGTGAAGTTGTTCTGAGAGCGAGTGTTGAAAAATAATCCTTATACTGAAACTGAAATCATTGTGTGAAAAATAAGGATGTTGTTTTTAAGTGAGGACACTTGTTGCAATACCGGAAAATTGGTACCTATGTGAGAGATTAAAGAGGATAGGTGTCTGTAAGTGGTAAGTCTGTGTCATGGTCTGATATACATGATCAATCCTAATAGTGATAGCATGCATAACTCAATTTGAAAATAATCGGGATTGATAGACAGATGATTGCAGAAAAGTTAAAATAAGAATGCTCTTGTACAAAGATTTTGTGGTGAGTCATAGTGCGTCGCTTGAGGACAAACAACGAATTTAAGTTGAGGGTGTTGATGTACCGTGGTTATACGGTACTTTCAATGGTTTTTAACATAAGTTTAGTGTGTGTCTAAGGCCTTTTTGTATTAGTTTTAATGTAATTTTCTCTTTGTTCTCAGGAAATCTGTCCAGAAGAAGAACGTGAGAGTTGTGTACTGAAAGTTGCAGAAGTGGCAACCTACGGAGCCATCGACGGTCCGTCGTGACCTCGACGGTCCGTATGTGGCCACCGTCGTGAGAAGAAGAAGACTGACAAAGGAAGGTGGGGAATTCTAACAATGTGTGGGGCTATAGAGGCTCGCGATGGACCATCATAGCCATGACGGACCGTCCTGCACATCCATCAACAACAACAGAAAGTAGCCCCAGTACATATCTCCAGAATTTTATAAGTGTGGAGTGACGGAAGGTCTCGACGGTCCGTCGTGATCTCGACGGTCCGTCGTGGCAGTCGTCGACTCAGCCGCTTTTGTTGGACAGATTTTCCTTAAATAGGTTTCTTTCTTTTATTAGGATTTGATTATTATAAATACCTGTAAGCACCTCATTTTTGGGGTTAGACTCATGGATATTTTTTAGTTTTATTGTTCTAAGTATTGAAGTTTGAGATTTTGGAAATTAATCTATTTTCCGGAATCGTTTGTTGCAAGTGTTTGATTAATTCAAGTAATTTTCTGGATTATCTTCAATCTCATCAACGTAAGTGCATGAATTCTTATCTAATTAATATGAATTGTGTGATTATTAACATGGGTACCTAAACTCCATAACTAGGGTTGTGGAAACCATGGGTAAATAACAAGGTAAACTAGCTAAAATAACAATTCTCAAATAATGTCTTGCATGTATTGATAATTCTTTCGTTTAGAAGTCTTTTTAACGGTGGCCAACGTTAGAACTTGCCTTATTGCTACTTGCCGGACCAAGGAGGTAGATAATAAGAAAAGAATTATCAACGTAGATTTAGTATATACTATCTAATAAGCTAGTGTTGATTGGTGCGAAGTAACAACTAAGCCAAATATCGATTATGATGCTTAATATGAGGTAAAGGTAAGGTTTAGTAAAGCATACACACGTAGCTAGACCAAGGTGCGGAGTGAAATTTCCTAGTTGCCGGACCAAGGAATTATGGATACATAACTTACCACTTTGCATGCAAGATATTAGGAAAGGATTGTTATAGCTAGAATTACCGAGTTATGAACCCATGTGAAACACTTAAGCCCTAGTTACTTTAATTACTTGATAAAAATCAAATCTTTGAACGTGTCATTTGTTTATGTAGAATTAGCCAATTACATTTGTTATTCAAAACCCCTCTTTTTGTTATTTGTTTTCGGAAAGGACTTGACTAAATAAGAGTAATAGTAGTTTAAAGTTAAGTCTAAATAATTTTCCTCGTGGGATCGACCTCTACCTCATAGTTGGGTTCTTTACTTGATACGACATCTTATACTTCTTTTCGAGAAGTAAATTTGAGCGTATCATTAGTCTCTATTAGGACCTAATTCATTTTGGGGTCCTTACAATATCCCCTACATGGGAAACATTCCTCCCAAAATGACACCTTACCAAACACTTCTTTAAAGGATCAAATCTAGACTAGCAGCCCATCGTACATGCATTATACCTAAATGCAAATACCCAAATCAAGTAAAAAAATTCAATTCCAAGCTAGACATGTCTAATGCCCCTCAACATGTATGAAGGAAACATTCTTATGAACATTCAAGGAGAACTCAAACCTCCTAGATTTGACACGTTCAACATACCTCATGGAACATATCATGCTCATTAACCCTAATATGTCACAACAAGAGACAACTCTATGCAACTAGGTCAATTTAACAAGGTTCACACACCTTCACAACATTTAAGGAAAACCATAGCAACACATAATCATATGAAGACCCCATGCAAAGGACTCACTATCCCCCACTTGGGATTAAGACACACATGGCATTCTAACATCAATTCATCAATTAGGAAAACAATATAACCAACAAGGAAAATCAGAATCATAGGAAATTCTAAAAAAATTCATAAATTCTTAAAGAAGAACATACCGGAGAGGGACATAAGGAGATCATTCTTGATCACCCTTGGATCGGAGAGCATAAAACCTATTCCTCTTTGGAGGGCCATCTTACACATCACTAGTGGTAACTTTCTTGACTTAACTCGCATTATCCATTGCGTTAGGACAATTTTTAATCATACGATCACTCTCACCACATCCATAAAAACCATTTCTACCGGCCAAATATTTACCCTCGTATTTCTTACCACACCTAGGGAAAGTAGGTCGGGAATACTCATTACTCTTCCCTTGATGTCTAGGTTAGACACCCATTCATCCTCATATCTAGGAGCATTAGAATAACCTTATCCGGAAAACTTTTGTCGATTCTTAGAACGACATTTCCATCGGACCCATCCTTATCCATCCTACTTCTCTTCCTATCCTTCTTAAGCTTGGACTCTTCTATTCGTTGAGAAAACACCACAAGTTGGGAGACATCCATATCATCAACAAGCATTGCCTTATGACACACTTCTTCTACTAGTTCGGACATGCCCCTCATAAACCTATTCATCAAATCTCTAGGGTTTGTTACCAAGCTTGGTGCATACATAGACAAAAGAGTGAACTTCAAGGCATAATCCTTAAAACTCATATTGCCTTGCTTAAGGTTTATGAATTCTTCCAACTTATCCTCCCTCAATTCCCTAGGAATGAACCAATCAAGGAAAGCCGACTTAAAAGTCACCCACTCTATGGGACCCATCCTTACCGGCCTAGAATATTTCCGTTTTTCATACCACACTTGTGCCACATCCTTCAATTCGTAAGAGGATAGATCCTCTTTATCCCTAGAAGTCAATCCCATAATAGCAAGAGTCTTGTAAACCTCAACTATGAATCCATTTGGATCTTTCTCCACCTTGAAGCCACTAAATTCCGGAGGGTTGATCCTCAAAAACTCCCTAAATCTATAGGCACACATTACCCCTATAGGGTTTGCCACCACCTCCCTATTGGCTTGAGTCGTCAAGGCTTGATCCAACAAGTTCATAGAAGTCCTAAACTTCTCTAGAGAGACATTCCCGACTTGTGGATCATTAGGACCTTGAGGAAGAGCTTGAACTCCTAGGGGAGGAACCTCTTGATCCTCATTTCACTCTCCTTCCCTTCTAGCATTATCCCTAGTGTTATCCATAAACTAGACAAAATCATATGCAAAGAGCCTACTAAAAACAAAATCTATGGCACGACTTGAAGAATGAAGATGTGAAACTTTTCTAAGCATCCCAAAAAGACTCTTAACCATAGGTGTGTCGCGACTCACACCGATGAATAAGAAACTTTTAGACATGGTTTTGAGACATCCTAAGAACATTTCATAACCTTATGCTTTGATATAAAGTTTTAATGACCTGTAAGTACACACTTGAAGTTAGATCAGTCTTGAGTCTCCACATGACATACTTGACCTCTCGGAGGTCTTGTAAAATCCCTTTGACATCATTCATTGCATATACATGAAAAGTATCATGGAATTACACTTTTTCTTCAATAACATAATGCAGAATCATTTCATTAAACTTCTAACATATTTCTCAAAAACCATCTATGATAATAAGATTATAAATGTCTTGGGTCACAACCCATAAAAATCTAACATAGAAAAAAACATAAAATACAACATAGTGGTGGTGTCCTCGGATGCTATGAGGACTCACCAATCTTCACTTCTTGACAAGCCTTGCAAACTCTACCCTTCAAGCAACTCAATCTCTTCAATACCCTACATTGGATTAGAATGTAGGAAAAATATTTGTTAGTACGAAGTGTATTAAGTATGAAAACGATAATATCATTCATAAGATATTTCAAATGGTTAGTCAATAATACACATACTCATAAGAGATAAAAGCACAAGCATAACATGAAAATCATAGGCATAACAAAGCATCATAAAGCATATAAGAGTTCATACTTAAATCATTGTCCTTCTTAGTCAAATGAACTACATCATAAGACACCTCAAAGTATACTTGTGCAAGGCTAAGGTAGCATCCCATACCACTACCAAAGCTAAGTACCTCTTTTTGGTCATTGTTGATCATAATCCACTCACATAAGTAAGACTTTGGTTCATCATAACATATTAGCACTATGCCCCTAGGACACCTCAAATCACACTTGTGCAATGCATGTTAAGCATACAATTATACCATACACTAAGCATATCTTAAAGTCACCCTATTCCCTTTCAACCTCTTTTATATTCACAAGGAATTATCATCTTAAGTCAATCATGTCATGGAATGAAACTATAGTTACTATCTAAACTAAGCATCATCATGTAAAGGTCATGTCATAGGTAGCTTCAAGTAATACTTGTGCCATGTATGAATGGCATCCCATACTACCATCCATACTAAGTACTTCTCTAGACTATCCTACACCAAGCTAACTTATCTTGCATCTTTGTCTATTAAGCTCAACATACTTTCATAATAGACCTACTACCATGGAAATCACCTTAACATACAATCCAAGCTATTATGATGCATGCTAATCCAGAGGGGAGCATGATTCATCAACCCTAATCTACCATGAGAAAAAAATCTCAAGTTATTCCATTAAATGAACCTTGCATCCAAATCAAGCTACCGTGAAATGCACCTTGCATGCAAGTCAAGCTAACATTAGGAGAGTATAGGCCTTTCATCTAAAGGTACCATGAAATTGTTTTGGCTTAACAAAGTCAAGTTATCATGAGGTCACTCTAGTAATGCTTCTTCAAACTATTCTTAGGACAACTTCATTACTCCATCCCAAGCTACCATGGGAACCACCATCCCCAAGATAAAATGATCAAGTATCCTTCCCACACATGACTAATTTAAACATGGGAGAGCTTACTTCCTCCATCCCAAGCTATCATGAGATTCATAACCTCAAGCTACCATAACTATTTCAACTCAAGCCTCCATGAGATTTTACCATCTCAAGTTATTATGAGATTCATCATCTCAATCTATCATGAAAGAGTCATTCTCAACCTCAAGCTATTACATACACAAGAAGTGACTATACAATCGATCTTCAAGATAATTTTAGACTATCATGTATTGATTCATTTTATGTTCTAAGGTCAACCTAGAATCCATCTATGTGAGAGAACTTACTTCCCCTAGCTTGTTCATGTTTAAGTGCAAAATAGAAAAAAACATCATTTATAATCTTCTCGTAATGACTTCACCCTCGAAGCCCTAGAAACAATTGCATAAAAACCCCACAAACGATTACTACCTTCTATATATCATGATCCATGTTCAATCACATGTTAATTTATTCAATTAGATCATTAGAAGGTAAATCTAGTCATGAGTGATCACATAGGTTCAATTCAAACTTTTCAAGTCAAGATCATCCTTAATCAAGTAGGCCTAGTTCAATTCATATCTAGGTAATCCTATCATGATCAAATAGTATTCAATACGATTGAATTAGGAATATCAACTTGAACCTTCATCTTGCATCTAATGGCCAAAAATAACCATGATCACCTTTAACATCAAACATTAATTATTCAAGGAACCCACATGAAAACATAATATAATCATCATATGAACATAATTGAATGCTACCCACTAAATTGGTATTACAATCAAGCCTTATCCATAATGCATTCACAACCTTCGTAGATTGGGGTCTTTTGGATTTACAAGAGGAGGGAAACTAGGGGGAATCCATGTATGGAAGAATCAATGGATGAAAAAGATTTAAATACTTTAGATTAGAGTATTAAACCAAGATTTATTCATTTGTGAATTTCATCCTAAGAGTTTCTTCCAATTTCTCTACTTCTTCTATGGTGTTCTTGAGAGAGTTGTGAATAGGGAGAGGTTTTCCTTTGCAGTCTAAAGTGTAAATGGCTCTTTTTTTGTTTACATAGTCATAAAATACCTCAAACCACCAAAAATAACCTCCCATGCATTTATTTGTATGCTAGATGAATTTACCAAAGTACCCCACCCTTGGCCGAATTTGTTCAGAAAATGCATGTCCAATCAACGCCTGCATTGCGATAGACCGTTGATGGAACAATGCGCCATCCTGCAAGTCTATCATTGACGAAAGAGACAGTAAATTTGGGGGCTCAGATCTCAGTTTTATTTGTGGAGTGATGCCCTTAATCAACGGGGTGTAGCCTGCTTGACGGGGCGTCGTTTGGTAGTCGTCAAACGACACTGCCAAGGTAGTGTGTTCCCATAGTTTGGGTCCTCTTCAAGGATCTTTTAAGTTGTCTTTGGGGAGTCGTGCCAAAAAAATTTGACCCTAAATACCTCCATATACATGTTAGGAACCTTTCCTACCAATTTGATCTCCAAACACTACTTAAAACCCTATGAAACATACTAAGGCCCACTAGCACGTCTCAAGGCTAAATTTCGAAAGTCTTGGACGTTCTTAGACGTTTGACTTCCAAACTCCTAAAACTGACTTCTAATTCCATAATCACCATTTTTGGACATTATAAGATCATGACACACATGTTATGCTCTATTTGGACATAATTCATTTTTAGGGTCCTTACAGACCTTCAAAGGCTTCACGGTCCGTAAATTGTCCGTGATATATATATTTGCACAATAAAAATATGAGTCTTAAAATCTTGTACAGTAGATCCATTTCATGATCACCACCACACACCGTGATGAGGAACACGGCCCGTGAGGCGCTCTATGTCCATCACTTGCTCGACATTGCACTTCATCTTCTCAAGACCTAAACACTTGATCCACTCAACAATCACAACCACAGACTGTTATAAGGACTACGGTCCATTAGGTCTTCTGTAGTCTTTTCTTGATTAACAAAAACTGAATTTCTTCCAACCCTTTTCACTAGTCATAATTCACGAGCCATATCATGATCACTCATGATCTTCATGGCGTGTTAGAGTGTCTGTGATCTTCACTTGGTTCAAATTCACTTCCACTCTGCATTTTGTTCTTTTCTTTCTTCTTTCATATCCACATGTTTTACCCGTACAAATAGTACCAAACACATCATATCCACATAAATACATTCAATTCTAATATTAATCATTAGCTTTCAAGCATCAAGTTTGTCATGATTTCACGGCACATCAACTACAATCAGTTAAGAGTAAGGTAATGTGATATTTTAAATACAACTTTCAGTACCCATTATGGTCATTATGAGTTTCTGGTTAGTCATTAGGTTTAACTAATGTACATAGACCTTATGAACAGAGTATTCAAGGGTTATTTAGATATGTTTGTAATTGTATTAATTGATGACATTAATTTATTCTAGGAATGAGGAAGATCATGCTAGACATCTTAGAATAGTTCTCAAAACTCTAAAGGATAGAGAGTTGTATGCTAAGTTCTATAAATCTGAACTTTGTCTTGACTCTATGGCAATATTTGGCCACATTGTTTCTGGTGATGTAATTAGAGTTGATACCCTAAAAACAGAGTCAGTGCAAAGTTGTCGTATACCCACATCTCCAGCTAATATTTGGATTCTCATGGGGATGGCTTTAAATTATAGAAGGTTTGTAGAGGATTTCTCATCTATTTCGTCACCTTTGACTAATTTAACTCTGAAAATAGTGAAGTTTCAATGGTCTGAAGCTTTTAAGAAAAACATTCGGGAATTGAAAACTAGGTTGACTAGTGCTTAGTATTTATCTAACTAGAGGGTACACACGACTTTGTTGTATATTATGATCCGTCCACAGTTGGATTTAATTGTGTCAATGAAGAATGGTAAATTTATAAATTATGCCTCTAGACAACTGAAAGTTCACGAGAATAATCATCCAACACATGATCACAGTTGGCTTCCATAGTATTTATTTTGAAACCATGGCATCATTATTGTTTTATGGTGAATGTTTTCACCAATCAAAAGAGTCTTCAATATGTGTTTAGTAAATAAAGAGTTTAATCTTATACAGATGAGGTGATTAGAATTAGTCAAGGACTATTACATGAGTATTATATATCACCAATATAAGGAAAATATTGTTATTGATGCCTTAAGAAGGGTTTCTATGAGTGTTACCACCCATGTTGAATAAGAGAATAGGGAGTTAGCAAAAGAAGTGCAAATACTTGCACAATTGGGATTTCGTTTAATAGATTCAAATGAAAGAGGACTGGTTGTGATGAATGGGGTTGAGTCATTATTAAAGTCAGAAGTGAAAGAGAAGCAAGGGAAAACGTTCTTAAGAACAAAGTAATGGTTTTTGAACAAGAGGAATATGGTTTATTGAGGTATCAAGGTAGGTTGTGTGTACCAAGGGTGGATGAACTCCAAGAGAGGATCATGAAGAAAGCTCATATCTCTAGATAGTCCATTCATCTGGGCTCCAAAAATATGTCACGCGACTTGAGAGAAGTTAATTGGTGGAATAGTATAAAGAAAGGTATTGATGAGTTTGTTGCAAATGCCCAAATTGTCAACAAGTTAAAGTACAACATCAAAGGCCCGTTGGTATAGCTCAGAATATAGAGATGCCAGAGTGGAAATGGGAGATTATCCATATGGACTTTATTACTTGTTTTTCGTGGTCTCGGAGGCAACATGGTTCCATTTGGATGATTGTTCACTTAGTGGCGAAATCAGCCTAATTTTTTCGGTAAATAATACCCAATCAACAAATGATTAATCCAGGTTATATATTCAAGAGGTAGTAAGACTTTATGAGGTTCAAATTTCAGTTATATAAGATAGAGGTGTGCGTTTTACTGAAATCTTTGTACAATAACAAATAAAATGGGATATTTGAAACTCTTTTGTAATTGGCTTATATATATTAAAATGACCATTAACAATGGAAAAATTGGTTGTTAATCGTATTGGTAATTAAGCTAATAACACACCATAAACGGAAGCATTTTTATAGTAAATTAGTATGTTTACTGTGTAAATATACGGGCTCTAAAAATGACAAATAATGGTACTTTTTACCCATAATCAAAATCCAGTAGATAAATTTTTACAATATGGCATTTAACGATTGTTTTTTTAATCGTTGTTGATATTTAGCGATAGGATTTTCACTTCTAATGGCCAAATATTCCATTGCGAAAGAATTCTTCCTTTGTAGTAGTGTTAGTATATTTATGTACATTATATATTATATTAAAGACCTATAGTGACATATATACGACATACAAAACAGATACATATAACCATGGTTTTGATACAAAATTATACCAAGAGCAAAAGCAGGACTTACATGCATATGAAGGTTAATGAACTAATTCTTCTACATAGAAGCATGCAGTACCAACTAGTATATATTATATGCGATGCACATTTGGCATCGATTAGAATAATTCATTAGATATATACCATCATGCATCTGCGCTGCCCCATAGCTATTTAAAGCCCTTTTGGGGTACTTAGAGTAGTGCTAGATACTTTTTTTAATCGGAGGAATTACCCAATAAGCGGGAGGCGAAGAGTAGTGATAGTTGAAACTATCATGTGTTACCCAGAAGTTTATATCGGCACTATCATTGAGAGTGAATGCCACTATGGTGGCAACTCAATTGATCCTCGCTCAAGGGAAGGAAAACTATGACCTACGTCTATGATTTCAAAAACATTCACTAAAACTTCAAAGATCAATTTTATTTACAATTCTATAATTTAAGAGACTAACTCTAGTACCTCAACTCTAGCGATCAAATATAACCATTGTATCTACTCTAGTACCTTTCTCCGAGGACTTAGACCCCGCATATGTAGCAGGCTCTAGGTCGTCATGTTCAGGTAGACCAGCCACTAGTGGTTCCTGCATCGACTATTGGTGTACATATTGTTACTAAGTTTATCTTGACAACGTGTAATCGACAATACTATGAGAGGTTTTAGAAGATGAAACCACCCTAGTTGAAGGGTGGTAAGAGCAAGGATTTCATTAGTTTTTGACTTTGTTCCATGATATGCTTAAGACAGTGGGTATAGTTGATGCACCTAGTGTCTAGTTTTTATTCACTTCATCTTTGTTTAGCGCTACAGTGTGGTGGAGGACTTTTGTGAGCTCTAGGCTAGTGGATCTCCTTCGGAGAGTCGTTTGAGATTTGAGAGCTGGGTTTTGGGTAGTCAGTTTCTGATATAGTATGAGGCCCATTTTTGTGAGCTCTCTAGGCATGCTTTGGACCCTGTTCCGGATGAGGTTGATGGAGTTCATCCTTTTGTGAGAGGGTTGACTTTCTCTGCCATAACTTATTTTTTCATGGCTGTTAGAGATAGGTCTTCCTTCTGGTCCATTGTGAGCACCACCAATAAGGTAAACTTGATGGTCTTAGAGGATCTTGGAGAGCCCAAGAAGGCTCGTTCTTCAGGTAAATTTTCTAGTGTCTCATTTGGAGACAAAATTTGCATACGGGTAGTGGTTCATTATTGTTCCGTGGGCTAGTTCAAGCTTCTGCAAGTAGTTTAGAGTGGGCAGTCAGCTCGATGTTCTTATGGTTCTATCTGAGGTGGCCACGATAGTTTATCGAATTTGCAAGAGAAGTTATCGCACAGAAATCATGCTAGACATCTGGGAATCTAGATATTATGATGCGAGAGTGTCCTTTGAAGACTCATATAGCACCTCAACATTCATATACATTTTCACCAACTAGGGATCAAATGCCTCCATCCATGAACTGAGTAAAACTTAGATCATTAAAGGTTGTATGATTATAGAGTTGTTCCTGCTTTGTAGGATTGTGGTAGAAGTTGTACTCACTCTACAGGCCATATGAAGGTAGAGCTTATATTCAAGCTATAGGCTAGTTCTATGCTTATCCAGGAAGGCCTGAGGCTTAGACTTTAGACGTTACAATCACATGTATCATCCTAGTTTACCATCGACATGTGTTTGTATTATTCAATCAATGATATATTTTCCTATATGTGTCTACCTATTTTGTTGTTGGGTTTGATATGATATTGGGGTTCATGTATATACCTATTAATGTTTAAACACCTATGGGTGAATCTTTAGTGGAGCATCGAGTGTATCGATCGTGTCACATTTCTGTAGTGGGGTATGATACTCTGGTAAACCTAATAATTTTAGGTTGTCAGATTTTGTTTTAATCTTGGGAATGGATTGGCTTCCTCAGCATCACGCCATTCTTGACTTGTATGCTAATACTGTGACCTTAGCGATGTCAGGTATCCCTATTGTTAAACAGAAGGGTGCTAGTGGTTCGTACCCTAGAAAAAATAGAGATTTAATTTGGGATGGTAGATATTGGTTGATGATGGTTGTTTGTCCTGCTTGGATTTCATTTGGGATTCTAGTGTTGAGCCACCATGCATTGATTCCATGCCTGTGTTTTGAGATCTTATGGATGTGTTTCAAACTGATCTTTTCGGTGTTCTTCGAGATAGAAATAGTGACTTTGCTATAGATGTAGAGTCGTGCACCAAGCCCATCTCTATTTCTGTTATCCTATGGCCTCCAAAAGATTTAAAGGAATTGAAGTACTAGTTGTAGGATTTGTTGAGTAAATGGTTCATTCGCCGTGGTGTTTCTTCATGGGGGGTTCTCCTGTGTTTGTTGTGACGAAGAAAGATAGATCTATGACAATGTGCATTGATTATTGATAGTTTAACAATATAGTGAAGATCATATCCTCTTGCTCGTACTAATGATTTGTTTGATCAACTTTGGGGTGCATCTTTGTTTTCTAAATTTACTCGTCGTCCGATTATCATCACATGAAGAGTACGTTATCAGATATCCCTAAGAAAGCTTTCAAGACTCATTATGAGTTCTAGGAGTTTCTTGTGATGTCTTTTGGTTTGACTAAATCCTCTACAACGTTCATGGAGTTGATGAACGAGTTGTTCCAACCTTTTAAAGATTCAATTATGATAGTGTTCATAGACGACATATTAGTGTACTTTAAGACTAAAAAGTACCATGATCGACATTTCAAGATTGTGATCTAGGTATTGAGAGAAAAGAAGTTTTATGCAAGGTTCTCAAACTGTGAGTTTTGTCTTGATTTTGTGGCATTTTTGTGACATGTTGTGTCCAAGGAGGGAATTTAAGTTGATCTAGACAATATTGAGGCATTAAAGGGTAGTTCCATATCTACATAAGTTACTAAGATCTGGAGTTTTGTGGGACTTGCGGCCTATTATCCACGATTTTTTCAAATCTTCTTTATTATTAAATCACTTCTAACTAGACTGACTCAACAGAAAGTGAGTCTGCAGTGGTTTAATGACTTAGGAAATCTTTCAAAATCTTAAGACCTTGTTGACTTTGATTCAAATTTTGACCTTATTTAAGGAAGGTGTAAAATTTATCATTTGTTGTGATGTTTTTGTAGTCAGGTTAGGTGGTGTTCTAATACTGAAAGCTAAGGTGATTGCTTATGATTCAAGGAAGTTGAAGACCCAAGAGAGGAACTATCCTACCATGATTAAGAATATGCAGTTGTAATATTTGTGCTTAAGGTATATAGACATTATCTATATGGAGTTATTTTGAGGTTTTCACATATCATTAGAGTCTTCGGCACACTTTATGTCAACATGATCTAATTTAAGGCAGCGTAGATGGATTGAGCTATTGAATGATTGTGATATCAATATCTTGTATCATCTAGGGAAGTTCAACGTGGTGGTCATTGCTTTAAGTGGGAAAAATTGTATCATGTGAAGTCATTCTTCTATTAGTGTGGAGGAGAGACCATTGGCTAGACCTATTCAGAGATTTTCCAATAGTCTCATCCGTTTGCAGATTTCTAATTAGACAAGTGGTTTAATTGCTTTCAGCAAGGATCGTTCTTACTTAGTCGAACAAATTTACGAGCACTCATTTGATGATAAGAAAGTATGTCTAATTCTAGACAAGTTGTTGATAGGGGAAGCCAAGTAGGATTTCCTTAATTATGATGGTGCAGGATATGTGTAACCAAGGTGGCGAGTTCATTTGACTAATTCTTGAAGTTGCCTATTATTTCCAATATTTTATTCATTAAGGTTCGGCAAAGATGTACCATGACTAGAACCAGCTCTATTTGTGGTGTGGTATGAAGACAGATAGTGTAAATTATGTTTTGAGGTATTTGACTTGCCAACAAGTCAAGTGTGAGCACTAACGACTTTGAGGCATATATCATAGGATGTTTATTCCTAGTTCGAACCGGGAGTGGATTATTGTGGACTTTGTTATAGTATTACCTACCAACGTGGGTGGTTATGACTCTATTTAGGTAGTTGCTTATAGGTTGACCAAGTCAGCCCATATCATCCCAGTTTGGGTGAAGTACACGGTGGAGAAGTTAGCCGAGCTTTATATCAATCATATTGTGAAACTACATTAGGTCCTAATTTCTACCGTCTTTAATCGAGGTTACTCATTCACTTCATATATATTTAAGGCATTGCAACATGTTTTGGGTACTCGGTTAGATATCAATACAACCTTCAATTCCCTGACATATAAATAATCCAAGCAGACAATTCAGGTGATAGATACATTCTTTTAGTATGTATGATTTTTTAGTGCTAGATGTGATCAACATCTGTCCTTCAAAGAGTTTGCGCATAACAACAGTTATCATTCCAGTATTAAGACAACCCCTTTTAGGCATTGTATGATAGACAACGTAGATCTCCAATTAGATGGGTTGATTTAGCTAAGATGGACTGATTCGTTACAAACTTTCCTAGAAATGCTATGTAGAAGGTTCATATTATCCAGGGTAGAGTATTGACATCCCAAGTCGATAGAAGAGTTATGCGAATCAGAGAGTTTGAGCCTTAGTTTTCATGGAGGGTGGTCATGTTTGTATTTGAGTTTCACCAATGAAAGGTGTGATGAGGTTCAGAGAGAAAGGTAATCTTAGCCCTTGCTTCATTAGACCCTTCAAGATTTTGAATTGTGTGGAGAGGTGGCATATAATTTGTCCATTCCACCTAGTTTTTAAGTTGTTCATCCCGTATATCATGTCTCCATTCTTCAAAAGTATGTGTGAGATGCGTCCCATTTACTTTCCCTTAATTCAGTTATGTTTGGTCAAGGCTTATACTTTAAGGAGGAGCTTATAGCAATTTTAGATATGCAGGTCAAAAATCGTAGGACAGAAGAGATAACTTTAGTAAAGGTGAAGTAGAAACATCATTCCGTTGGTGAGGCTACTTTAGAGAAAAAATTTTATTTGTGTGCAAGATATCCGGTCGTGCTTTTTTTTAAGTTTCATGAATTCAGTGTTTTTCCCCTAATGTTATACGCCCTGAGTCATTTTTGATTGAGTTTGAAAGATTAATTTTGAACTATGAGTTAAAAGTTGAGAATTTGGTATGTTTGTGAGTTCTAAAGGATATGGTTTTAAGAAAGTAGTTTTTGGATCTTTAAGAGTTTCGAGTGTTGCAAAAGAATTCCATTTATTCCGTTAGTCTTAAATTGTAAATATTATTCATGAGAGTTTTCATTTTTATATTCTGAGTTTTTGTTGAGGATTTGAGGTCTGAAGTTGTGAAAATATGGAAATTTTTGATATTTTGGTTGACTATGGTCAACTTTTGGGGTAAAGATACTCGAATTAGGTTTTCAAGAATTTCATTGTGTTTTATGGATATTTTTTTGGCCTAAGTGAGGTCATGGTTGATTTTTGAGAGGTATCGATTATACTTTAGCCTTTTTAAGAGTCAATTAGTTTCTTTAGGTTTTCATGAATCTCGGGTCAAGAAGACCTCAAATTTATGTTTTGACAGTTCCATTGACTCTAGAACGTCGAGTATAATTGATTTGCATTTTTTTTGTGTGTGTATGGAGTTCCGAACGAATCCTAAAGGTCATTTAAATATTTTGGAATATTTTTGAAGTGGATGTCTTTTGGCCTAGATTTTTCAAACGCCAGCCGCTTAAGCGACCTTTGCATAATAGATAGGCATGTCGCTTAAGTTGCCTTCAGTTTTTTGAAGGGGGATCCTCTTAAGAGATGCTTGTGTGTATGGCACGGTTCACTTTAGGTACCCATTGTCTCTTTGCGACATCAGAGAAGGGTTTTGCTGCCTATTTCGGGGATTAAACGATATTTCACCATTTTTGAACTTGGAAAATCCGTAGAGGAAAATTTCAAAAGTATTTTATGTGCTAGATCATTTGTTTTTGTTTTCTTTATCCTAAGACTTCATTTTCCATTGATTAATCTTTAGTTTAAAAGTCAAATAGTTGGATTTTGGCGGTTTTCTGTGATTTTTTTTTTTGAAAAACCCAAGATATTAGTAAAATATTTTAAAGTGGTTTTTGATTTTTTTTTTTTGAAATAACTTTCAACTAATAAATTACTGATGTCTTTAACATCATTCTCAAGTATTGTTTTCCGGATTCAAACTTCCATTTTGATATTGGATTTTAAGTTGATTCACCAATTTCTTTACATCATTGTTGTGGGAAGTGTTGCTTCGAATGGGTGATTGTGAATACTTTATTATTTTAGATTCTGTCATTTTGGAAGTGGTCCGGAAGAGAAAGAATCAACTCTTGGATTGATTGTTTATTGGTTTAAGGGAAGTGGCTTCCAAAACCTTGTATTCTAGTAAAATGTATGTTTCCTTCGTTGCATGTGTGTTGAGGTAATAGGGATGAGGTGAAGGGTGAAATTTGTCTACTTGTTGCATCTAAATGGATAAAAAGGACTTGAAATCATAAGGGATATGTCTTGAACATGATAATGTGAATTGTCTTAATGTAACCCTTTTTGATTGATCGATGAATGCTTGAAAGCATTAATATGGACTTGAATTGTTTAAATTGTCGAATCCTCTATATGGTGTGATAATTTTTGTTTGCTTTAATCGTTGAATATCGGCATGATTCATGTGATTATTTTGATGTCGAGGTCTTTATTATCGAGATGTATTATGAAGAGGTCATCGCTAATGAGTGTTATTCTGCCGAGGTCTTTGTTAGTGAGTTTTTAGATGACGAGGTCATACCCGACTAGTAATTATAAAGAGGATGGGAAATAGTTCCGACTAGTGATTTGATATAAAGACGATGAGATATGGTTCTGGCTAGTGATTTGACATAAAACTTATGGGAAATATTTTCAGCTATAGTTATTTGATATAAAGTTGTTGGGAAATGATTCTGTCTAGTGATATTGTACCGATACAAAATATTTTCGGCTATTGATTTGATAGAATACCGATGGAAAATGGTTCCGATTAGTGATATTATGATGATGGGAAAGTTGTAATACTCCGAAAGTCTAAAACCTAATCTAGAGCCTAACATGAGTATCTAAGGCTTGTAACACTGTTTTAAGGTCAAATATAATGTATATAATTCATTTAGGAAGTTTTAGAATCAAAGCGTCAAGAAGCGTCCATGACATCCGAAAACTAGTTCAGGAGGTGTTAGTGTGTCTTAGCCTATTTGACTAGGTTTTAGATGTCGGAATTTGATGGAATTTTGGAATAAGGTGTGTAATACGTATTAGAGATGGTTTATAGTAGAAACTTCCGGGTATGACTCCCCAATGACCAACCAAAGGGTCCTTGAGGAGGACCCTTCCATGTTGGCTAAAAAGTTGTCATGGACAGTGTCTACCAACGAGGGCCAATGGAGGGGCTTGGTCCAACGGACGGGGAATCACTGGCCACCGTTGTTGAAAACTTAGCCATTTTTGCAAAAGTACCATTTGGACCAGTCTCTGACACCATCGACGGATGTGCAGGACGGTGGGGGGCAAGGGCGTAGGTTGACCTACAAACCATCGATCGAGGTCTCGTAGGTCCTGCCACTATTTTACTGTTAAGTTTTAAGTTGTGTCATTTAATTAATTAAGTAGTTAGTTAATTAGTTAGGGTTTAGGGGAGGTCTAATGAAGATAGTTAATGACTTCTATAAAGACCAAAACCTAATTAAACTAACCCAACTCTCATATTTCCCATAACCCAATTGCTCTTCCTTCTTTCTTCTTTCTCTGTCCCAAATAGAAGAACTGCATTGAAGGGCTAGGTAAAAGTTTAAGTGCAGCAAGAAGGGTGATTTTTTCCATCATTCTTCATCAATTAACAAGGTGTGAGATCCTTTCACCTTTGGGATTCCTTTCCCTAAAGAGTTCTTCCAAAATTGCTTTTCAAAAAGATGATTTCGTATGGTTTTCTTTCTAATACGAACTTGATCTTCTAAATTACTTTGATTATGATTTCTTTAGGTTAGTATGATGTATTATGATGAAATTATGCTAGTTTTTGATGAATTCACCTAGTGTGTGAAGTAGATCATGAAATTGACCCAAGTCCCTAACCCTAGGTTATGATTTAGTGATGAAGTGATGTGTAGTAATTCAATTGACTTCATTATTATGTTAATTGCTATTGTGTGATGATATTACACTGATTTTTGGGTTGGATTGGATGGTTGATCGTAAAACCTTGGATCATGGCTTATGAAGAAGATGGGTTAAGTCTTGTGATCTCAATCCTTTACTTTAGTTATGATGCTTGTGTTTAGTGATGAAGTTATATGGAAGTATACCTTATGATAAGATTGATTAGGGTTGGTATGATGTTGAAATGTCTTGATTTCTGTCTTGTGAGTTTTTGGTTAGGATGTAATGATATAAGGATGGTGATTAATTTGCCTATGTGTCTTGTCATAATATGGTTATGTAAATGTGGTAACCTCAGATGTGTTAATTGTATTGAAAGGACAATACTTATGCAATTCTCTTTGAGCTATTACTATGACTATATAAGGGGTTGGCCCCTATGACCTAAAACTAAGTTATGATTGTTAATAAAAGACATTTCAAAAGGGACTCTAGCTTAGCACCGAGTGAATTAGAGCGAAGAGTGTCCCTTCCCACATAGGAAAGGTAGGTCACTAATGTACTCATGAGATTGGAGACTATAATGCATGTAGAATAAAGAAGGTCACGACTACATCTCCTAGTTCTTGAACTATGTTGCCTCCATAGAAATACTATCTAGTGGATCCACATAGATGTTATGTTCATGTTTCGGTACTACCTTGGCAAGTAGTCCACCTTCTTTCGGTGTACGGTTCCATGACACCGAATTCCACATTAGCTCATGTGGTCTATGTCGGTTAAGGCAAGATGTTCCCAAAAGGTAAATGAAGTAATAAATTCAACTCTAACTAGGATGACCTAAGGGGTTTGGCTTAATCTAGGTAGGGGTATGGGACTCTACCTATATATTGCCCTAGTTAGCCTTCAGGGAAGTCTTAGAGGGATGTTCTTATGTTATTGTATGCTTATTAATGTAAATGATATGTATATGTTGATCTTACATTTTAATGACACTATGTGATACGGGTTTCACTTATGGACAAATGGTTGGTATCTATTGCTAAAATATTATGATGTCTAATCTTAATGATTTAATATGAAAAATCGGGCATTGCTTGTAGTTCTTGTTGGGTTTACCTGGTTGGGTAAGGTTATGGGGTCTTACATAGTCATTGCACTAGTAGACTTAATGGGGGTGTATGAGTGATGGTCCTGCTTAGGTTATGATGTTATGAACTCTATTGCATGCTTGTGGATATTATAACTTGATGATAGTGTTGTCTTGATTATGTGCTCAATTATTTTGAAATGCATGTTGACATGACTAGACTTGGTATTGTTTGTCTTGTGATGTGCATGGTCTTAACATAAGTAATATGTGCTTATTGACTTGTATTGGTTCTTGAATGTGCATAAGGTATTTCCAAGGTGACTTTGCATGCTTTTGAGTAAATGACCCTTTTTAGCATGAATTCTATGTTGTATGTGCATATAATCCTATACTTAGTACAAGTGATGTGTTAACCCCATATCTCCTTTTTCCCCTACATTTGAGGTTCTGGTCGTTGAAGGGTTCGTGACCACTTTTGAAGGAAGGCTTGGAATCATTCTCCAAGTGTGGGTATGTCCTCAAGTCCGAGGATGATGTCTTACTATTACTCTAACTATGTTTCTTTGTTGTAGTCTAAACACGATCAATTCATTCTACTTGTTCCAAGATATTGTTGTAAGCCCTATATGTGGCATTTATACCCTGTGTAAGGGCTTATGCCCATGTTGATTTGACTCCGTTTAGATTGTTTAATATGAGACATCTCTTTTAAAACTATATTATGTATGTTGTCTATATGTGGCATAAAAGTAAAAGACTATGTAATCTTCTTATACGAAGAGTCTATGCATTCTCGCTATGAATATATTATGTGTAAGTGAGAGGTCTGAGTAAGCCTCATGAAGTAGTGTAGATGAAAAGTTTTAAATTTTCCGCATTTTTAACCTATGAATGTAATGATGAATGCTAAGAGGATAGTCTTAGTCCTCTCTGAGGATGACGATGTTGGTTACGTCTAGGGGGTACTTCCCGGATGTGACGAAAGTGTTGTGGCAATAGGTTTGTTATTGTGAACTCATGCCTTTCTTGTCAATGCGTAACTTGTTTGCTAATTGAGATTGATTTACTTGTTGGGTGTAATTGAACTACTCGATAGTGAGATTAACTTATTTGATTGTTCAATTCAAAAGATTTGATTTTTTTAATATTGGGCCTATGAGTTGTGTATAATATAATTGCTAGGTTGGGCTCATTTTTGTGCAGGTTGTAATTTCAGGAGGTTTGGTAGGAGTTTAAGGGGTATCTGTTTTCTAACTAATTTCATTGTTTAGTAGGTTGCTTGTTGGGTACCATGTTATTGGTACTAACCCATTTCCTATATACTTGTGTACCTTCCGAGCCCGGACACGTGTGAGCTCTTTCTTTTTTTATTAATCTGTAGGATAGTCAAGGACTTAAAGAGGTAGTTGCTTGTTATTTGGCGCACCCTCTTTTTCCTTTTCTTACACTTTGTTCTATTTGAGAAACAAATAATGACACTTATATTTATTTTTAAATTCCACACTTTTGTATTTAGTGGCTTATACATGTGACAACTAGATTTTGGGGGTTTAAAAAGAATAATAAATTTTCCGCTTTATCTTGTTCTTCTTTTTACTGCAATTCCATTTTTCTTTCGTTTCGTTTCGTAGGGTTGAGGTTGACTTGTCTTGGTGGAAATATACAGGTGTCATCACATCCATTTTTTGTTTAGGAAAAAAAATTAATATTAGAAAAAATAATCGTTATCATGGATTTGAAGCTGTCAAACCCCATACGATAGCTTCAGATAAGACGACATATGATATTAATGAGTAATTTAATTCGACACCGAATTGTTGAAAGTAATTTGATGAAATTCTTGTTATTTGGATGAGAAACATTAGTAGACTAACATGTTTGTCAATTTTTTACAATAAACACACTTGTATGAGTTTATAGTAAATAAGTTGTTTGAATTCTGATGTCTAGGAACCATAGCTCTAGTTTAATTTTAATCCTTGATAACAAATTGTTGTATAATCTAGTTCATATATCCTAATTTATAACCCACGTTCGAAATAGTAGTTATGACATCGGAATTCATTAACAAATGTAAAATTCTGTCATCACGCTCTTGATAGGATTTGAACCCAACCTTTCTTGGTTACTATATTTTGGCAACAACCATTTTATTCCCATTTGAGGGTGTAATTGGGAGACGTCAATGTATAACACTTGATGAGATATTACATGCATACATGTTAGAGGCTACACACTCATAAGTCGTAGGTTATTTGATTACATACTATAGACCATATAATAAGTAACTATTTTTATGAAACAAGCATAGTAGGTCATTATTTTAAGTGTTATCTATTATAAAGGTTGTAAAATTAAAAGTTATTGATTGAATGTTATAGGACTAATGCATTATATTTGAATAACCGTATGTTATAATGTTTTTACACTGTAAGATTTCATGTTTTAAAGAATTTTGTATTCATCTTGCGTACAAGATAGCCGGATAAGTTTCATATTATAGATTATTCTCAAACTTGCTACATATTAAAGAGGTCATAGGTACACATTCTCACGAATAAATAATAATCAGTCCGCAACTCATTTGAACATAAGATTACAAGTTCTCCCGAATATTTTATTGTCTATTTGATATACATCCTCACAAGTGAAGAACCTTGCAATACATTTATTATTAAATACCCTTGGGTTGAACGTTAAAAATTATGTGATATTAGGATGCTTATATGCGTTATAATATTCTATATAGGTAAGGCTAGAGTCGCACTCTTAAGTTGAAATTCCTTTCATACGTTGATTACTGAGAAATGTTCAATAATAGCTTTATTGTCAGTTAAGCATGGCCACGTGTAGGTTGGTTTTATAGTTGAATTTCATATTTGGGATTGTCATATACAGACGAAACTCTATGAAAATTTTAAAACAATTCATAGACTCATTTTCCGCATGCAATTATTTAAATTTGAGGACAAATATTCCCCATAAGAAAAGGTGTTACAGCCCATTCATTCATGTGAGAATGCATTGTATACATAAATCACTATGAGCTAGATTTGTTATAATTATTATTGATAAGAAATATTTTGAATCCTTACTCATACACGAATTCAATGAAATTAAAAAAATAGAACTCATGAATAATATAATATCTGTCACGACCGGGGTCTAGACTCTAGTCAAAACCGGCACCGTTGACCTCTCAGAGGTCGAAGACAAGCCTAGATACGTCATCATTACATCGTATAGATTAATTTTTGTGAAAAATTTAAAAATTTTGTTTGCTTTGAAGTATACATAGACTTCATAGTAAGAATTTCATTATGTCACATTAGTTCACCACAACCATCTAATAATGAGAAAATCAAATGAAGGAAATAGTTCATAACTGCATAAATATAAAGTTACCAAAATGGCACCAATACAACGTCTGAAATAAGTAAGAAAGAAACGCTAGTGGAACATACTCCACTAGCTCATGCCTGCATCTAAGCTAGAATATAAGAGATAAGCATCCTCAAAAGCATGAGGGCCTACCGAGTCCAGATTAATGCTCCACATCCGGATAGCTTCAACGTAGTCTCGTAAGCTCTAGCGTCTACCTGTACCTGCACCTAAAAGTAGAGTATTGTATGGGATTAGTACACACTTGTACTAAGTATGGGTGTATGCAAGCACACACCAAGGACATGCATGATTAAGGAACGCTCTCTCCTAACGATATGAGTTATGGAAAGCCAAGTCAGTTGGTCTTGCCAAATCAGATTAGGAAAGTCATGCTATGAGAGTAACATGCACCATCATTCTTTTCATATTGCACACAACACATAATATAATTCATATAGCACAAACATATACCACATATCATTCGTTTATATGCCATGAGACCTTGGAATCATGGACTTAACATTAGGACTTCCCAAAATGAGTGCTCAACATATGGGACCTCAACTTGGGAGCCTTCTTTAGCAAACACAGAGTCTGCTTCTTTCATTTATATGTACGTTACAGTATTCATTTCATTCATTCGTAGGCTGATGTAAACACCAGCTATACCTAGGATGAAGTTTAAGACTCTCATCGGGATCATGTAGTGCAATGACCAAGAATGACCTAATGTCATTACCTGAGTCTAGTTTAACCTCCTGATTGTCTTGCACATACATCTTGTGTATCATTCATTTCATTATCTTTCATACTTTGAGGAACTTCAACTTTAACCGACATAGATCGTGTGAGCATCATGAAATTCGGTGTCTTCCCCACACCGAAAAGAGGTGGAGTCACTGGCCAAGGTGAAACCAAAACATCCCTAGCTCGCTTAGGTGGTAAACCACTAGATAGCTCCCTATGTTGGCAGCATAGTTCAAAGACTAAGAGATTTAGGGAGACCCATACCCAACTTGGTGGACAGTCTCATCTCATGATAATTACGTTAACCTCCGCCCTTCCCAAAAGAAGGCATCACCACTCATAGCTAGCCTATCGATGCTCCATATAAAGTTCCTATTACATTCAACTCATACATCATCGAAGCTTGCTTCTAGCATGAGGTAGTCATAGCTCATTAGATGATTTATCATCTCTTCTTTACGTATTAAGTGTAAATTCTCCTTACAGTTACATATAACGTGTGATTGAGACTTGTCTCTTAATATTCAACACTCTCTTAGGTGAGTACTTTTGCTGACATTATCTTGGCGTAGGTGCAGCTTGTTTCACTTGCACTAGCCTCATATTGTTGTACCACCCTGTTCTTTCTTAACATTTTTTAATTTCATCTTTACTCACCTTTCATTATTTGTTCATCGTATAACATACATATGCTCTCTAGGAATTTACATTGTGGGACATTGATTCTAGGCGTAGATACAACTTGTCTCACTTGTACTAGCCTATCCTAATGTAGCCACTCTTTCTTTGTTTATTCATTGTTTAGCATATAGATGTTGACACCCAATTTTGGCCTAACATTTTAAAAAATTCATAATTTTATAGTTTCAATTTCGATTTGCTAAAATCACTTAATTCATATTCGAATCAATTAATTTATTTTGTTTAGATTAAGAAGCTCTCTAAATTAATTTATGTGAATTCATTCTATTAATCAATTACTTTAAAACCATTCAAATAGACAAATTTTGGATTTTTTTTTTCATTTGTCCCACATCGCTTTCCACATCTATCTTGAACCCAAAATTGGTCCTATATAAGCCCCTCTTCATTACACCAAAGAGGGAAGGAAAAAAAAGAGGAGACCAAAGAGTACCCAGAAATTTTTCGGAAATTCTTGGTTCCATAGTTTAATATTTTTAAAATATTTTTGCAGCTGTTCGAGTTTGGGGAGGTGGTGGATCGTCACCGTCAAATTCGCAGTTTCGGTTCGCTGCCCAGAGCCAGGTAAATTCTTTCTTAGCTTTGTATTATTTAATTTCTAGCTTTTCTATATGTTATATGTTAATTAGCTTTGTTTTAGCTTTCGTGCATTAGGTTGTGGTATGACATTTTAGTAGCGTTTCTCTTGTTCCTACTGTTTTACTTACTATTAGTTGTAAATTTATTTATTTATTTATTTTTCTTTAGTTTTGCTTATGTTTCTTTAGGAATTTATTTGTGTATTAGTTATAGTTTAGGAGTTATGGCCAATGATAAAATCTCTCCGTCGGTTTTGGAGGCCTACCAATTTTAAAAGACGGAATTTTAATTTAAGTTTATATATTTTATATGTTGAAATTGGCCAATGATAAAATCTCTCCGTCGGTTTTGGAGGCCTACCCATTTTAAAAAGACGAAATTTTAATTTAAGTTTATATATTTTATATGTTGAAATTGGCCAATGATAAAATCTCTCCGTCGGTTTTGGAGGCCTACTCAATATTAAAAGACGGAAAATTTTAGTTTAAGTTCATATAAATTGTTTGTTAAAATTGTTAAAATGTCCGATGAAGAAATTATCGTCGATTTCCAAGGCCTCCAATGTTAATAAGACGGGTTTTTATTTTTAAGTTATTATTTCATGTATTCAATTTTATTCATATTTATTTATTACTAACACTTTTACTAAGTGTGTTTACAGGTACACAGAGTTGCTTCCATTGAAACTATTCGAAGAGCTCAAATTATATTTTTATTCATTATTGTGTAAATATCGACGTTAGGCAAATCTTAGGCCGTTGCTTATGTTATTATTTTATTTTATTACTTGTGTATATTGCATATTTATATTACTTGTATATTATTATTATCTCCTCCTCAATTTGAAAAAATGAATTCAGTTGGGACCCACATTTGTGGATTTCGAAGGATGCTTAACCCCTTCCCTTCGGAATAATTTGAACCCCTTACGTAGAATCAAATTGGTTTCATAGATCATTTATTGGTTTTCCTAGCTTTTTCCTAAAATTAGGTGGCGACTCTTTTTAAAACTCGTTTATTTTTTAAACTCTTTTAAAATTGAATAAATTAATTATTTTTTGAGTTGCCGCGACATTTTGCCCTATTTGAATAAAGTAGTGATGTAAACAGAATGACGACTCCGCTGGGGACTATAGAGGTTTTAACCAATATGAATTTAATTTTTTTTCAAATTGAGGAAATTTTTGTTTTATTATTATGTTATACCTTGTATTTTTATATTTCGCTGATTATTTGTTTATTGTATTTATTCATTATTTATTTTATTGTGTGTATATTATCATTGCATTCATGGCATAATATTTTCCGTCAAATGACAATTATTTCATTTCCACTAAAGGACGATTATGCGGGTTCGCAGTCGTTCATTAACCAAAATTTTCTCGGGGCACCCGACGAGTGTGGTTGGCTACTTGATAGTCAATGATCGTTAACTGTTCCATCCCAAGTAGTCCGCTTGGGTTACCTTTTCCAATCTAAATACAACCCACTCATAGTAAACTAGCGTAGAGCCGAGCCAAATCCAAATTTAAGCATCATCCTGAGATGACCCAACACCCAAGGCGTGTTGAGCCCATTAGAAAGACCACCTTGAGTCCATAATGGCTTCCGGCCTAAACGGACAGTCATAATTGTGTATAATTTGAAGGATGTATACGAAATTTGACAAACCATTGTTCATTTGATTAGAGAGTTATTTTAATAGTCTATTTTTTGTCAGATTCGGTTCTTCAAAAGCTATCATTCCATCCAAAGTGTTGACAATCGAAGATGACAACAAGTTCAAGAGAGAGTATCTTTCACAAAGGCTTAGAAGAGGATGGTACCCTTTCGCGGGACTGAATATTTTGTATCCCATTTTCCCTGTTATGTATCCCCATTTATTTTATTCGTATAAATTTGTATAAATTTAGATTTCGGGACAATGGAAAGTTGTCAATGGGCGTAATACATCCTTCAAATCGATAGGCCTACCCTAGGCATAAAAGGGTCACATATTTGTATAGGACGCGCAATAATTGTTTGTATGCTATGTGATATATTTCAGTTTGTCTTTAATTAAAATAGTATTTGTGTGTTTTATTCATTATTTGTGTGATATTTTGCATTATCCATTATGTACAGGAACTAACACTCTTACATTTTGAGTTGTTCTTCGTCACAGCGAAAAATTGATTTATGTCCGAATTCAGAAATCATTATTTGTTCGAAGTCGCAAGAGACAAGAGGATTAGCGAAATTAAAGTCCTTCTATTTCACAAGACATTAATATCAAGTCAAAACGATAAATCAGGGGAGTATTTGACTATGGGGTCGCATCGATTTATTTTTATTATTATTTGGCATGATGTTCCTGCTGTCACATATTTCTCATATTTTTGTAGGAATGCCGTCCCCGACATCAGTCGGGGATGGTCATAACAATGTCTGGATCTCGTGAAAATTGGGAAGAGACAAAGGTCCAAGAAAACACCCAAAAGAGTACAACAAATCATTACTGTGGAAATTCGTGAGTTACATTCAACAGATATAAATATCGACGATTAAGAGGCTATAAAACATACTGATGCGGAAAACAAAAGGGTCAAACACACACAAAAAAAAATAATAATAAAAAAAAATAAATCATGACTACAAATTTTAGTGGCGCTAGACCTAGGAATTTTTTTTTAGTTGTCTAAATCTTTAAATTATTATATGCCTTATCTGGACGAACTACGCGTACCTGATTCTCATTTTAATGAGATACGTAGGCAACCCTTCTTGGGTTCGATATTATCTTCTCCAAAAATAAAAAAAAATAAAAAAAAATAGTTTGTTAATATTTTCAAAGTTATATCTACATGAACTACGCACACCTGATCCTCATCTTAATGAGATATGTAGGCAGCCCTTCTCCGGTTCGGTAATCATTCTTTCAAAAAAAAAAAATACATGTACATACTGTAAGAGTCATGTCTTCAACTCGGTCGGGACCTATGTAGTTAAGAGCATGTAAATATATTTGATATGATGGAAAAAACTGACTTTGTGGTAAACTATAGATTCTCGTGGTACCTCTTATCTGTACTTTTGTGATGCTTGAAAATTCTCTTGCATGCAATCAAGATAAGAATAAAACTAACCTTATGTTTCATGTGCATTGTGTGGTGAGATTTTGATCAAAGTTCAATTGTGTTACACTGTTGATCTAGAACTTGACCTGAATGTTTTTCGAGGCGAAATCCTGAGTAATGTTTGGTTTGAGAAAGGATTGTAGGCCTTTTTCACCCGATTGTGCCTTTCAAAGCCTACCAAATTACATTAATTCTTAGTTTTCCCACTTTGAGCCTAAAACCTTTCGTTGGATAGCCACATCTTAACCACTACCCTTTTGAGAGCTTACAAGCACTATCCTCTCTTGGCCCAATCTTCTTGAGTGCACCAAGAATGTGCAAATTATAAGAGAAGATCCATGTTTGAAATTTTCAAAAGCAAAGATATTGAGTCTCCCAAAATCAAGGAAGCAAAGACTCTAGAGAAATGAGAGAAAGGAAGACAAAAAAAGGGTGGAAGAAATAAAGAAAGGTAAAAAATACCTTTACAGAGTCAATGAAAAGGGGAAAGGAAAATACTCTATAAAAAAAAAAGAAGGAAAATTTATTAACATAAAGAAGTGAATGAAAGAAAAGCTCCAAGGAATAAGGACTGAAAAGAATGAAAAGAGAAGAAGAGAAAAGCTCCAAAAAATGAGAGCTCCCAAAAAAAAAGGGAAAAACGTTAAAAATGAGAATTCAGAAGAATTTGAGAGGTCAGAGAATGATGAAGACGATCTAGTGCCAAAGTCGTACCAATCATTAAGAGCACAAATTCTGTGTGACGCTCAAGGAGGAATTTAGTCACTTTTATCCCAAATAAATATTCTACCCATCCCTAAGCCTACGTTACAAGCCAATGACAAGCCCTACATGATCTCATTCCAAATGTTCTCACATTAGTGGAGATTTACATAAGGGTCAAGCATATGGTTTCACAGTTGTATGCATTGAACATTCTTGTGAGTGTGAGTGCACTTTGGAAAATGTCCTAAAATCAAATGTTTCAAATACGTGTGAAATAGGACAAGTCTTTTTCGTGAGGGCACTTGAAACATGAGGATTGATACAATTCAAAACCTTTGTTGAAACAAGATGAACGGATCATGTTGATCCTTAAGTATATTGGAGGTACCACTTGAAGCTGTAGGAATTACCTTAAATTCAACCTTTAAAAAAAAAAAAAGGGAATGAGAGATTTACCTGCAATCTTAACTGTTGGTACCAATTGTAGTGAAGGTTTGACTATCTCATCACATTTTTTTATTTTTCAAAAAGAAAAGAAAAAAGTGAAAAAACACTCATTCTTTAATATTTTAAAACCTTTTTAAGAATCTTTCAATTTTATAAAAAAAAAAAAATTGCCTTTTGAGCTGTTCATTGTAAAAAGTGTCATCGGGTTAATCTCGTATGTGTGAGAGTCATATTTTACGGCATGGATTGTTCGTCCAAAAATGTGACATGTTTTTTTATAGGCTTTGGCTATCACATGCAATATTATTTTCCTATTTCATCATGTTCATATTGTACATTTTCTACTGATGATCTTCTTTCAGATTTTTGCAGTATTCATCATCTACAAGTTTGGCACTACATTTGACCTGATTCCTGGATCAACAGGATATGTAGGCGCCACGACGGCTCGGTCATATACTCAGTGTGATTATTATTTCTCCTTACAATAAAAACTGGGACATAATTTTTGAAAATATCTCAAAAATTCTCAATGGAGGTGTTATCGCCAACAAGTCAAGATTGAAGATCATTTTGAGATTTGCCAAAATTCTAACTGGGACAGAATTTTTGAGGAAGACCTCAAAATTCTGATAAGTACTGCGAGAAGCTTGATAGCAACTACAAAGATCATGCATTGAGAGTTAATATTCATGCATTGCAAAAGATCATGCATCGCGAGTCAATATTCATGCATTACAGAATTCATGCATCGCGAGTTAATATACATGCATTGTGAGAAGATTTCATTCCTCGCAAAAAGTTACATATCGCAAGAAGATTTTATACCTTGCGGAATTAAGGCATCGCGAGAAGATTCCATCCCTCGTAAAAATTCATGCATTGCGGAAGATCATGCATCGCGAGTCAATATTCATGCATTGCAAAAAATCATGCATTGCGAGTCAATATTCATGCATCAGAAAAAAAAAATCATCATGCATCGCGAGTCAATATTCATGCATTGCAAAAGATCATGCATCGCGAGTTAATTCATGCATCGAGAGTTAATATTCATGCATCGCGAGAAGATTTCATACCTCGCAGAAATTCATGCATAGCGAGAAGATTTCATATCTCGCAGAAATTCATGCACCGCAAGAAGATTTCATACCTTGAAGAATTTATGCATTGCGGGAAGATATTCATGCCCCGTAGAAGATCATGCATCGCGAGTTAATTCATGCATCGAGAGTTAATATTCATGCATCGCGAGAAGATTTCATACCTCGCAGAAATTCATGTATAGCGAGAAGATTTCATAGCTTGCAGAAATTCATGCATCGCAAGAAGATTTCATACCTTGCAGAATTTATGCATTGCGGGAAGATATTCATACCCCGTAGAAGATTATGCATCGCGAGTTAAATCATGCATTGCGAGTCAATATTCATGCATCAGAAAAAAAAAATCTTCATGCATCGCGAGTCAATATTCATGCATTGCAAAAGTTGATGCATCACAAGTTAATATTCATGCATCGCGAGTTAATATTCATGCATCGCGAGAAGATTTCATACCTCGCAGAAATTCATGTATAGCGAAAAGATTTCATACCTCGCAGAAATTCTTGCATCGCAAGAAGATTTCATACCTTGCAGAATTTATGCATTGCGGGAAGATATTCATGCCCCGTAGAAGATCATGCATCGCGAGTTAATTCATGCATCGAGAGTTAATATTCATGCATCGCGAGAAGATTTCATACCTCGCAGAAATTCATGCATAGCGAGAAGATTTCATACCTCGCAGAAATTCATGCACCGCAAGATGATTTCATACCTTGCAGAATTTATGCATTGCGGGAAGATATTCATGCCCCGTAGAAGATAATGCATCGCGAGTTAATTCATCCATCGAGAGTTAATATTCATGCATCGCGAGAAGATTTCATACCTCGCAGAAATTCATGCATAGCGTGAAGATTTCATACCTCGCAGAAATTCATGCATCGCAAGAAGATTTCATACCTTGCAGAATTTATGCATTGCGGGAAGATATTCATGCCCCGTAGAAGATCATGCATCGCGAGTTAATTCATGCATCGCGAGTTAATATTCATGTATCGCGAGAAGATTTCATACCTCGCAGAAATTCATGCATAGCGAGAAGATTTCATACCTCGCAGAAATTCATGCACCGCAAGAAGATTTCATACCTTGCAGAATTTATGCATTGCGGGAAGACATTCATGCCCCGTAGAAGATCATGCATCGCGAGTTAATTCATGCATCGCGAGTTAATTCATGCATCGAGAGTCGATATTCATGCATCGAGAGTTAATATTCATGCATCGCAAGAAGATATTTGCATTTGTATTTAAGACGCATCTATTCGGAGGTGAAGGATGTACACCATATCTTTTCAAACGTTCAAGTCGGTGGAAACTTGCGTTGAAAGATATTTGCATTTAAGACGCATCTATTCGGAGGTGAAGGATGTGCACCATATCTTTTCAACGTTTAAGTCAGAGAAAACTTGTGTTGAAAGATATTTGCATTTAAGACGCATCTATTCGGAGGTGAAGGATGTGCACCATATCTTTTCAACGTTCAAGTCAGTGAAAACTTGTGTTGAATGATATTTGCATTTAAGACACATCTATTTGGAGGTGAAGGTTGTGCACTCTATCTATTCAACGTTCAAGTCGGTGGAAACGTGCGTTGAAAGATGTTTACATTTTGTCCTACCGATGGACATACATTCAAAATCCTATCGATGGATCATCATTTTTTTCATTCGTCCTACCGATGGACATACATTTCAAATCCTACAGATTGATCATCATCTTCATTTGTCCTACCAAGGGACCTGTATTTATCTCCATTTATCGTATCATAAGAGATGCTGCCCTTTTTCTTTTAGTTTTGCCTATATTACTGAGTTTTATGTTGTTTTTTTTTTAGAACATTCTAGAGGATGCACTCTCAGGGAAGCCACATGTGCGAATTACTTCAACAAGGATGCAACATATCATAGAACCTTTTGGAGATAAGTCTGGGATTGACTTCCACCACATTCAACCGCACTTCTCTACAAAGGTCATGTGTTCGGTCAAAATTGGGTTTGTCAATTTTCGTTGTCCACGATTTCTTTCATCAATCATACACAACGAAAGGGATAGCTGTTGACACCCAATTTTGGCCTAACATTTTAAAAAAATCATAATTTTATAGTTTCAATTTCGATTTGCTAAAATCACTTAATTCATATTCGAATCAATTAATTTATTTTGTTTAGATTAAGAAGCTCTCTAAATTTATGTGAATTCATTCTATTAATCAATTACTTTAAAACCATTCAAATAGACAAATTTTGGATTTTTTTTTTCATTTGTCCCACATCGCTTTCCACATCTATTTTGAACCCAAAATTGGTCCTATATAAGCCCCACTTCATTACACCAAAGAGGGAAGGAAAACAAAGAGGAGACCAAAGAGTACCCAGAAATTTTTTGGGAATTCTTGGTTCCATAGTTTAATATTTTTAAAATATTTTCGCGGCTGTTCGAGTTTGGGGAGGTGGTGGATCATCTCCGTCAAATTCGCAGTTTCGATTCGCTGCCCAGAACCAGGTAAATTCTTTCTTAGCTTTGTATTATTTAATTTCTAGCTTTTCTATATGTTATATGTTAATTAGATTTGTTTTAGCTTTCGTGCATTAGGTTGTGGTATGACATTTTTGTAGCGTTTCTCTTTTCCTACTGTTTTATTTACTGTTAGTTGTAAATTTATTTATTTATTTATTTTTCTTTAGTTTTGCTTATGTTTCTTTAGGAATTTATTTGTGTATTAGTTATAGTTTAGGAGTTATGGCCAATGATAAAATCTCTCCGTCGGTTTTGGAGGCCTACCCATTTTAAAAGACGGAATTTTAATTTAAGTTTATATATTTTATATGTTGAAATTGGCCAATGATAAAATCTCTCCGTCGGTTTTGGAGGCCTACCCATTTTAAAAAGAAGGAATTTTAATTTAAGTTTATATCTTTTATATATTGAAATTGGCCAATGATAAAATCTCTCCGTCGGTTTTGGAGGCCTACTCAATATTAAAAGACGGAAAAGTTTAGTTTAAGTTTATATAAATTTTTTGTTAAAATTGTTAAAATGTCCGATGAAGAAATTATCGTCGATTTCCAAGGCCTCCAATGTTAATAAGACGGGTTTTTATTTTTAAGTTATTATTTCATATATTCAATTTTATTCATATTTATTTATTACTAATACTTTTACTAAGTGTGTTTACAGGTACACAGAGTTGCTTCCATTGAAGCTATTCGAAGAGGTCAAATTATATTTTTATTGATTATTGTGTAAATATCGACGTTAGGCAAATCTTAGGCCGTTGCTTATGTTATTATTTTATTTTATTACTTGTGTATATTGCATATTTATATTACTTGTATATTATTATTATCTCCTCCTCAATTTGAAAAAATGAATTCAGTTGGGACCCACATTTGTGGATTTCGAAGGATGCTTAACCCCTTCCCTTCGGAATAATTTGAACCCCTTACCTAGAATCAAATTGGTTTCATAGATCATTTAATGGTTTTCCAAGTTTTTTCCTAAAATTAGGTGGCGACTCTTTTTAAAACTCGTTTATTTTTAAAACTCTTTTAAAATTGAATAAATTAATTATTTTTTGAGTTGCCGCGACATTTCACCCTATTTGAATAAAGTAGAGATGTAAACATATGTACTCTCTTAGAAATTTCATTTAGTGACATTGATATTTAGGCGTAGATGCAGCTTGTCTCACTTGCACTAGCCTATAGTCATGTAGTCACTCTTTTTCTTTACATATTAACTTTGAATTCATTCTTAACACTTTCTTTTGGAGTATACTTGAGATTTTACTCTACATCATTCTACCCTCCCATAGGTGAGTACATTTGGTAACAGTTTCTTAGGCTTGGTTGAGACTTGCCTCACCATTCATCTTAGCCTCTTATCATGTTGTCACTATTTTCATTAGCATCATAGTATAACATAATTACTCACCTGATTACATGAATGTTCATTTCGTCATATGCCAATGCACTTGGCCTTTTAGTGTGTTTCACACTTTTACTTAACCCTCCTGGGTTCACATCATTTCATTACATACATCTTATGTTCACTTACTTTTAAACGTATGCTGGACTTATGGATACATACGTACAAGCCATGAGGCTTCGTTCATAATTAGTCTAAGTGATTCATACTTACCCAAAATTATATGGTACAAGACTTATGCATCTTGTAGGTATGCCAAAGTCTCAATTTTGATTCCCATAGGCAGCATTCATTAAATATTTAATCACGTAAGACTTATGTGTCAATACGGAATTTGGGCAAGGGAACCCGATTTCGAATCCCTTGAGCAACACTTAGTCTTCTATTAAATTTTGATTTAAAATTTTAGCTTGGGTACCCGAGATCGAATCCCAACACCTACATTTCTTTTTCTTTCTTTTCTCTCCTTGACTTTTCTTTTTTTGACCAAGAGGATGTGGGATCGATCCCCCACAACCTCATTTTATTATTCTTTAATTTTTCTCCTAACTCCCTCACCTATCCGAGAGGTTGTGGTTCGATTCCCACACACCTCATTTTATTTTTCTTTAGTCCTCTCCTACTTTTCTCATCTATCCGAGGGGTTGTGGGTTCGATCCCTACACTGCCCATTTTATTTATTTTCCCTTTTTCCTTTGTTTCTTCACAATCCTTACCCCATTTCGAATCCCCCTCACCCCACTTTAATAATTAGTTTTTCAGCAACCTTCATATAGTGAGGTCTCGGGTTCAATCCTTGATGACATCACATATTTAAAATATTTTTTTAAATCTACATTTTTTTCAAGTAACTTAGCCGGAGTCATTATGGAAATTTAATCACGTTTTCCGGTCCACTTTCTCAACATTTTATATGGTAGATTTTAGGACAAAAATTCGTGAAACACTTCGTACATTATTAGGTGAAATTTCGTGGTTACATTTAGCCAAGAGTTTTCACTCAATTCAACAACATCACACCTCATATGAACATCACGATGTTTACAAGCATTTGCACATAAAATACAAGGATTCAACATGCCTTTTTCACACTTCGATTTATGAACAATAGTTATGGCCTACACCATGCACACACATACTTATCACATAATTTTGGAAAGACATAATTATCAGTCACATAAGTCCGAACTTACATACATGAACATAATCATCATGAAAACACGTTACATCCCTAATTTCTACCAGCAAACATACCCAACCTACAATAATCGATTGGAGCTAGTGACAAGGACATGCAACGGGGAAACATTCATAGTTTTTGGATTAGAATTTGATTGAAACTTAGGGGTTTCTTGGGAAAGGGACCAAGAGGAAGAAAACTCATACCTTTTGTCGATCAACACCCTCCGAATCTTTTCCAATGGCAGCCAACTCCATGACACCAAAGCCTCACCACCAAACTTCAAGAACAACCCATCAAGAACAATGTTTTCGCTTTTCGTTTTTAGTTTAGTTTTTCTTTTGAGTTTTAGCATTCAAGTTCTTCAAGAGTGATGAAATTTTGATTTTGTTCTTTTACTAATAAAGAAGCGTGAGAATGAGAGTGGAGAATCGTGAGAAAGAGAGTGGAGGTTTAGACGTGAGAGTAGCTTAGGAGTAGGAGTTCTAGTTGAAGACTTAGTCAAACTAGGACTCCTTCCCATTTACTATTAAAATCTGATTTTTAAAGGCTTAGGTGAAATGACTAGTCATGTTCTTACTTAAATCAGATAATTAATATAAATTAATTAAATTTAACATTGCTTCCACCAAGGATCAAACCCAGGTGAAGCTTAACTTGCGAAAAGGGTCAAATTCGGCCAACACTTCCCGAATTGCCCTCCTTTTTATTTTAATTAATTAATTAATATAAATACTTAGGGTAATTACAATATTACCCCTATCCTGGAAAAGACTATTTTACTCCTAGACCCTCCAAACCTAAGATTACACCTTTCAAGTCCGGTAAAAACTCATCCGCTTCAATTCGGGTGCCCTACATGGCTGGTCCCAACCTTGCCTAGCTCAACTAACTCGCCAAGTTGGTTGGATTTGCTAGTGCATAGGTTCTGAGGTATGGTTCCACGCGCAACAAGCCGTGTAAACCCGGTCCAATCTAGGCATTCTAGGTACGTTTAGGATTACTTAACATAGTCATTTTCGGGTTGTTACAATATCAATTTGATTCGAGTCGATACCTAACTCCTGCTTTAGTGTGCAAGTTGAATTAAGTTAATATATCAGAAAATATCGAGTCTCTATTTAGGATATCTATTTAATTCTAATTATGGAGATAGAATTAAGGTGTTATAATCATGAAAGAGAATGTCGCTGAATAATTTCTTTACATAGTTTAAAAAGAGTTATCTAAGTAAATGATATATATATATGAGACCTTAAAGATGATCATATGTGGTGTTATATTCACGAACCCTTAGTGATGCCCTCTAATGTGGTATATTTATGGGTCATTGATGATGTTGATATGTTGTATTATATTTAAGAGTCCTTAATGACACCTCTTTGTTCTATTATATATATGATCCCTCGATGATAAATTACCTGAAAGTCCTTCATGATGCTTATTTATTATATCATTTCTTTGAGTTCTTGATGATGCTCACACGATAAAACAAAAATCTTTTATGTCATAAAATTGTATTAACTATGACTATAATGTTTAGCAAGACTCTTTTGTTTTAAGGTTATTTGCCTAATGTGGCAATCAAAATATAGACTGACTCTTATACATGGTGTTTGTTAAAGCTGAATATATGTTTATTCATCCCTTATATATTTGTACATTTAATTTTGTAGACGTCTTATTAATAGAGGCTATGTATTTTGTGTTTCTTATTTAGGTAGAGTCCTAGGAAGACCTTTTCAATGGGAGTTATTGAGTTCAATATTTGAGTTGGTGAGCTCTTTTTTTTCTAGAGTTGTCAATCTAGAGTATTAATTTTCTCTTACTTATGTAGCAACAACCTTGTTATGTATCTTATGACTCTAACAACTCGATATTCGAAAGATCTAAAAATAGAAAGAACTAAATTGGAAATAAGCTAAATCTAGAAATTTTAAAGTAAATCTTAAGAAGTAAATTTTGGGTCAACTTCAATGGGCATAACATTCAATACAAGATTAGTAAGGTGGCGTCTTGCACCCCAAAAAGTTCTCCGTATTTCAAGGACTGGCGTGGTGCGCTAGGGTTGTCTTCACGCACCCTTGCTTCGTCGTTTAGTCTTTTTGAGTTCTTCCAAAGGGTAACTTTACTCCCCTTTGATCATAAACACTCTAAACTACTTCTAAACAATTAGAAATCGTCCAATAAAGAATCACAACCCTTAATTCATAATTCAAATTTAGCGTAGAACTAAGAGTGAAGTCTTGAGAGTTCATTTCAGTCAATTTAGTAAGTCTTTCACAATCTTTTAAACTAGTTTAATTAACTTGAGCACTGAGTTTGAAGGAGAGTAAATTTGGACTCATTTTCGTTAAATTGGTATACGAGAAATAAGTATTACAAAGATTAATTGTATTAACATTTATGTAAGATAGGAAACACCAATTTTCCAAAAGAGTTGATGAGCATTTTTCACTATTATCTCTTTTTTGAGAAAGATTGTTGAGTAATTGATGAGTCCACAATTTAGACTCATTTAAGGCTATATGTTGGGAGTTTAAGTGTCCTCAAAAGCAAATTTTGTCTCTAAAAATATATTAAAACCTTGAGTTTAAGGTATTTTGACATGGAGACAAAGGCATGGACACAATTAAGCAAAAAAGAACAAAGTCGTCTGAAAGAACAAAGAAATGAAGATCTTATAATTGCCGAACCTATTAGTTGTGTTGTCAAAATGTCTCAACATCACCTTTTGTTCTAGTGAGCTAATCCTTGAAGGAAGGATCAAATCGGCGATTAAAAGGCACAGTCAGTGTGTAGCCGAACAGTTCCGCAAAGCAGTAGTATGCCGCCTAATGATCCAAAACACGGAGATGTCGTAGGCTAACATAAGACAACGATGAATATACAGAAGGACGTATCACCGAGATGTTCGGTGATCCCGACTAACTATGCTGAGTGATCCATCGCAACACAACTTTTTGAAAATTATAAATAATATTTAATGATATTAGCTTATCTTCTATTTTGAGTTTTTAAGAGCTCTTGGAAAACTTTGCACTTGAACCTTGGGGATTTTAAGATCCTCATCTTGAAGAAATTTAAAGTGAGTGTTGGTAATTCCTCATCCTAGACTTGATTGAAGCAAAAATAAATCATACCTGTTGATGTTACTTCTATTTGTTTATCATTTTTTTCCTTTTCTTTTTGTCTAGTTAAAACCCCAATTCATGGGGTGTTATTTTGTGAATATGAGGTAAATCTATTGTTTGGTGTTGCTTATTGCTTGTGTATTCGTTGTTTAAATGTGATTTCACTTAGTAGTCGTGTTTTAATTTAATGAGGTTGTAGTTTCAAATATGATTTCACCTTAGTATTTTCTGCTTGCTCGAGAGGGAGGTTTTAAAACTAAGACTACAAAGTTGATAGCCAATTGTGATTGAGACGTCAAGGGTTTATCTCAAGAGAGTGATTGGACTAAGGTGGAGGTTGTGCTTAAAAGCGGCAACTCAGTGTTTGAGAGAACCCTATTTGATTTGGGGTAAGTTGCTTGAGAGAGAATTTACCCCCACTAAAGTCTAGCATGGTTTCATATATTCATCAATTTACTATCAATAGCAACTACCCTTCGGTGTCTTTTATCTCATATTACGATCACATCCGAAGAATCTTGTTTGACCATTAGTCTCTCTTATTGTTTCTACTATCTTTTAAAACTTTTATTCAATATCAACCCCCTTCCCCCATAGTTAATTGTCACTTGTGTCACCCCCCTCTAATTTGTTATGTTTGTATTTGATAATTTCATGTAGCTATGACTGGCATAACTTGATTTGTGCTTGGTTGAAATATTCTCAATACCCCTCCATGTGGGAATAATGCCAACCCTTGATTGGGTTATGTATTAATTGACGATTGTCGATGCTTACTATATGATGAAGTATCTTAGATGACATCACCAATTAAAATGGCTCCATTTTGGCGAGTGGTGCCTTGAGAATATTTAGTTAAGTAGAAATTTTGTTCTAGTTAGTCATAGTGATACTTACGTTACTTACAGGTTTGTTTTGCTTGATGTGTAATTGTAAGAAGCGAATAAGAGTATGGACAATAGAAATGGTGGAAAATCAGCTGAATCGAGCCAAGAAGTGAAGAAGGAATTCATGATTACTACACTTACAAATCAATTGAACGAGTTGGCCACCAAAATTGCGAGGTAGAAGTCCAGTGCAACAGAAAAGGGAGGTACCTACCCCGTCATGAGCAGAAAAAGTCTAGACACAGTGAAAAATTATGTTCAAGATACTGTGCAAATCATTCTCCTAAAGTTCTTCATAGAGTGCTGGATGAAATAAAGGAGAATATTGTAGTGTTAAATCAGATGGTTGGCTCTCACTCTAGATCTATCCAGCTAATCAGAACACTCATGATTCATGTAGTGCCTCATCTCCACACAAATGATCACTTGGGGTTACCTAGTGACACTAGGGACAATCTAATAATGGAGAGTGAGCTAGGACTTCCGTTGTGCCACGAAATTAACTAAGGAGGTTCTTGAGAGGCAACCCAAAGTTTTATTGATTTTTGTTTATCACAATAAATAATGGTGCATTGATTGTGCAATGTAAATTGTGGAAAGTGTTGAAAAGTACAGGTTTGCAAGCTGAAAATGCAGTTGGTGAATCGTGTAAATGCATGGCGATCTCAATATTGTTCACCATTTGGACCTCAACATTAATTGAGGTCTTGTAAAACATGGCGAGGTAAGTGACATATCGGCGGATCGCTGAATGGTTTGTCAACCAAGACTAACATCCCGAATGGTCAAAACTTAACTATTTTATTTACAAGCTAATAGTTTAAACTTCCGCTTCATTCATTTTCCCTCTTTTTTTAACCTCTCAAACTCTCACCCGAGTAGTATTTTCATTGTCTCATGATTTCTCATCATATTTTAGTCATCAAAATTGAGCTCGGAGCGGATTACTTTACCGCCTAGCGTTTCAATATTTGGTATTCGACATAAAAGGTTAGTTTTTCCGAACCCAAGATTGTGTTTTCAAATTTTGAACTCTTTTTAAAATGATTGTATTGTATTGTTGTGTGGTGGGCCTATCTAATAGGAATATATTTTCTTAATGCCAATTTTAAGTTAAAAATTTTGCCCGTATTGCTGTGATTATAAAATGCACATAATTTTTATGCTTTTAAATTAATGAAATTTTATTGGATTGAGCTTGTATGTCTTTAGATTGATTGGGTGAAGTCTAAGTGACATATGTGTGTGATTAATACAGTTTATTGCTCAATGATAGAGCGGGTGACACCCTTATTAAGGGCAATTGTTATAAGATGATCAAATTTTATAAAACTGGGAGACTCGAGTATTACAGGGCGATGGGTGCTATGGGTCTCTGTGTAATTTCACTATAGCACGCTTTGATTTTGGGGGTTGCCGGGTTGATTTAGAGAAGATAGGTGTAACGACCTGAGAGCACCCCCAAGTCATCACACAACGTACTTTACCTCTCAGAGGTCTTGTACCAGTATCTTAGCATTCATTCATCACACACACACACACACACACATATGGATATATATATATATATATATATATGAAAAATAGTGCAGAATTAAAACTTTTCACAATAATAGTCAATAAGGATAATCTTTTATAAAACGTAAGAAAGAAACAGAGTCTCATCATAATCCATCTTAGACACAAGACAATATCATCAATTTAAACCCTTTAATGCAAGAACGCATGCTTAGAATTCGAAATAAGATTTTAAGGTTCTTGGAGATCTTTGAAAAGCATTGGGAATTTGCTCCGTGAATAAAAGAAGATTTAAGGATGAAATCACCATATCTTACTAGTATAAATCCCACGAAATTGATAAAGAAATAAATGGAAACCTTCAATCCTAGATCCAATTTGACTCTAAGATTTCATGGAGTTTTGAGAGAACTTTTTCTGAACTTGGGGTTTTGATTTTGAAGCATGAATTTTAAATCTAGGTTTTAGTGTTTTAACTAACTTAAAATACACTAAATAACCCAAAATAACCATCCCTCTATTTAATTGTCTAACGGTGGAATTTACCAAACCACCCTTGGCTTGGCCGAAACATTGAAGGAAAATACAAACCAAACCACGAACCCCCATTGACGGACATGATGAGGCATGCTGCTGGTCCATACTTTTGGTTTGAGACCCCTCATTTGGAGGCTAATCTCCCACAACTAAGTGTATATCTAAGCCCCCTTTTGACGAGGCGTCGTTTGGTTTATGGGGCGTCGTTTGCATCCGTTAATGAGGCTGTTTTGGCAGCTTCTTATCAAACGTTTGGGTCCTCCTCAAGGACCCTTAGGGTGGTCCTTGGGGAGTCGTATTTCACAACCGGGGAGCACCCCCTATACGTAACGGGCGTCGTCTTCCTCGGATTGGACTAAGACTAGCCTCTTAGCATTAGTCATAACATAAGGCCAAAGTACAGAAAAATTAAAACATTTACATATACATAGCGAGGTTTACACAGACCTCTCACATACTACTTATAGGGAGTTTACATAGACTCCTCTCATAGGAGTCTTACTTAGGCTTCTCATTTAAACAACATAACAAATATACGAAATATAGTCTAATAAGATCGTCTCACATAAAAGCATCTAATATAGTACATTGTTAAACTTTTCCATTATAACTTCAATATGCCATATAGGCTTACAACAATGTATCAAATGATAAAAGAATGAACAATGTCTTTATGACAATACGATTACAAAGCTAAAATGTGGAAAAGTTAACATCCCGGAACATGAGGACCTACCAACACTTGGAGAAAAGAGTCGAAGTCTTCTTCAATCAGCCTTCTAGAACCTAAAGGTCCAGAACTACATAATTGTAGAAAACATAGGAATATGGGTTAGTTCACCACTTGTTCTAAGTATGGAAACAATGCACATAAAACATTTGAAAACATGCATGAAAGGGACCATTTCTTTAGAAACCTTTCGTCATTTGGAAAGGCTTTAATGCACATACAAGAGATCATATACAATATAAGGATCACAATAACATAAATATGTTCATCACCAAATACAACTGCAACATAAATCCATATCAACATTTCATAATAACTCAAAACTACATAACATACTAAAGCCTAACCAATAATTACACCCGAGCCTACAAGTGAATGCTCATGTAAAGCCCCATAACCCCGCACAACCAAGTAAACAATATAGGAGATCATAAGTAATGCTTTGCTTCATACAACATATCATCAAAGGTAGTTATTACCACATATAATAATTTAGACCAATAGCATATTCATCAACATAGTCAATATCATATAAGAGTATCATCATATAATTTCAACATTTCATATTACATGATATCATAATACATAAGTCTATCTCCTATGACTCCTTTTAGAGTTAACTTGTGCAATGTCGAGGTAAAGTCTCATACCGCTACCTATCCTAAGTAGTCCCCTCAAGTCATCCTATCAATGTCCATTTTTATATACATTTTGTCATTCATCTTACTTTCAGGAACAGTTGCCTTAACCGACATAGACCACATGAGCTAAACATAGAATCCGATGATATGAAACCCTACACCGAAAGAAGGTGGTCTACTTGCCAATGTAGAACCAAAACATAAACATAACATTCTAGGTGAATCCACTAGCTATTATTACTATGGGGGCAACATATTTCAAGAACTAGGATACATACTTGAGACCCTCTTTATGCATTTCGCATTGTAATATCTATCTCATGAGCACAATAACCCTACCTTCCCACATTTGGAAGGGACTCTCCTCACATCGATCACTTTTTGAAATTTCTTTAAGACTTTATTAATCATCATAACTTAGTATAAGCCATAGGAGACTAACCCCTTGTATATCATATGATTAGCTCTTTAGGTGTTGCATGAGAATGTCCTTTCAATATAAGTGATTTACAGCCAACCTTATATCATCATACCCCTAATCATAATCTCACAATTCATATAGTCAAGACATTTCATCACATTCATCATGCCATCACCTACCTAATATAGTCACATCCAACACTTCAATTGAACATTATCGTCAAGTATAAACCATTACAATTGATGTAAGGAGTCAAGATCACAAAGTCTTACCAATTCACCTTCATAATCCATCTACAAAGACCTCACCCGAAACCAACCACGTTCATCCATCAATATAATCAATAAAATCATATAATAGCATTCAATATAAGAACTAAGTCAATTGTATTACTACACATCAAACAAACCTTAATTGATAACTTAGGGTTTAGGGGAAAAGGGTCAAATCATGATTTCTTTCATGGAACAAAATCAAATACAAGGAAACACCATAATTAACCAATAATAAATCATAAAATATCCATAATAGTCAAAGGAAACCAAGAGCAATTCAATTTGAAAGATCATTTTCAGAATAAGAAGAAAACCCACGATTTTATCAATTTTGGAAAATCAACTTTGAAAAAACTCTTGGGAAAGGATTCCCAAGAGAAAAGATCTTCCATACCTTGTTAATTCTTAAAGATTTAAGGAGATAAATTTAAATTCTTGCATTCCTAATGTCCTTGAAGATTTGTCTTCTATGGAGTCTTTGGGGGAGAGGAAAAGTAGAGAGAAGTTGTAGGAATTTGAGTTTGGGAATTGAGGAGTGTTAGGTTAGTTTAATGAGGGTTAATTGTTATATATCCCCTTAAATAACTATATTAAACACCCCCTAACCTTTAATTAACAACCTAAGGAAATAACTAATTAATTGACTTAACTTAAAATTAGGCAGCAACCCAGACCCCCCACATATGAGACCACGTCGATGCCCCGTAGGTCCATCGACGGCCCGTGCTGGCAAGGCATCGATTAGATCAGAGACTGCCTTTTGGACCCTTTTTTGAATATGGCTAAGTAATAACCAACGAATACCATTGATTGGCCGATGACCCATCGACGGCTCGTCAATTGGGTCGTGGACTGCTAGTGCCAAGTTATGCAGTTTTAGGTCAAATTGAAGGGTCCTCTCCAAGGACCCTTAGGATGGCCCTTGGGGAGTCATACCCACACGTTTCGACCATAAACACACTCTAATACCTGTTTAACACCTTTCTAATAAAATTCATTAAATTTCGACTCGTAAAACCCCATGAAACATACCAAGGCACACTAACACCTATTTCACTAGTCTCCGGACGTCTAAGACGTTTCTTGACATTTTTACTCTAACACTTCCTAAATATTTCAAATACATTATTATATGCCTAAAACAGTGTTCTAAATCTTTGATCTTAATGAGAGTCTCTAGATTAGGTCTTTGACTTCCGGTGTGTTACATATCCCCCTAAGGAACATTCGCCCCCGAATGACATTAAAAATCTTTTCATAGGGAGAGGTAACTCATGACTAGCAGCCCAACAAACAACAACATATTACAACATGAGTTACAACTCGAATCAACATATCAACATGGCATTTACACATAGAAACTTAAAAACACATTTAATACGTATAAGAGCTCAACATCACAACATGATAAATTACCTTCTCAATATCAGCATGAGCTCAACATTATCATCAAATTACTTATGCCAAAACTTATTTCAAAACACATTAACAAGCTTAATACCATTTCGTTAAGGCAATAATACACAAAACACAAATAAGTTCAAATTAAGCCAAAGAGCATTTTCACATGAAAACTCATTTTAGCATGAACAACTACCATAGATATGCATATTTAGAAAAAATAACCCAAATTCAAGGTTATTTGTTATTTTCATTATTCATAGAAGTGACTAACTTTAATTATGAAAAAGATAAGATTAACGGGACATCATGTCGGCCTCGTCCTTCCATGTTACTCCCTTAACTAGGTGGTTTCTCCATAAGACTTTAACGGAGGCCACATCTATGTTCCTCAACTTCTTTACTTGGCGATATAAATTTCCACTAAAACCTCTTCATAAGAAAGGCTCTCATCCACACCTAACCCTTCAGTTGGGATAATGAGATGGGATGACTAATACACTTCTTTATTATTGAGACATAAAAGAACCGAATATAGTTCACTAGGTAATTTCAACTCATATGCAACTTTTCTGACCCGTTGCAAAATCTCATAGAGACCCACATATCGGGGACTTAATTTCTCGTTTTTTTTCGAATCTCATCACCCCTTTCATAGGTGAAATCTTCAAATACACCATATTACCTACTTTGAATTCAAGATCTCTTCTTCTACTGTCGGCATAGGATTTTTGCCGACTATAGGCTGCTTTCAACATATCCCTTATCACGCGAACCTTCTCCAAAGCTTCATAGATTATTTCAGGACAAAGGAGTGAAGACTCACCAACCTCAAACCACCCAACCGGATACCTACATCTCCTACCATAGAGTACTTCAAATGGAGCCATTTAAATACTCGAGTAATAAATATTATAATATAATAACATAATCAATGGTAGGTGATTGTTCCAATTCCCTTTGTAATTTATCACACAACTCTTAACATGTCTTCTAGGGTTTGAATGCTATTGTAAGGTATCAAAAATGACTTAGGTAAACTAGATCCTAACATGGTTTACATGGTGGTATAAGTTCCTATAATTGTATATTATGTGGTATTGAGCCTATGTCTACAGTCTTAGGTGATTTGGAAGTAAAACATCAAGGGACGACTAAGACGCTCGACGACTAAGTCACCTATGTGCCTCATATGTGGTTTTATGTGATTACATATGATTCATGAAGTTTTGAAGTCCATAAATGAGTTATTATAGTGTATATGGGCAGTGTATCAACATTCGTGATATTTGGAGGCTAAACGCTCAACAACGTCCATGACGTTCGAAAGATGTGCCTTGGAATGACCTTGTGTGTCTAAGATTGTTTCATTGAGTTTTACGTGTTTGTTTTGGGTTAAATTCATGTGAGAGGTCCTAAACTTGTATACGTTCATGTTTGTGTTGGAATGGTCCGGGCAAACATCCCCAAGGACCATCCAAGGGTCCTTGAGAAAGGACACAAAGTTGGTGGCCAAGACTGTCCAAGACAGCCCACCTATGGATGGCAATCGACGCCCAGTGGGTCAATCGACACCCCGTAGGAGAGGTTTCATCGATTGGCACTTAATATTGGGGGAGAGGAATCCAAATAAAAGCTTCATTCCAAGACCACGGACCAATAGGACGGTCCGTTGGTCAAGGGACAGGCCGTCGATGGGCAACCATCGATTAGGTCTGTCCCTGCGTGCAGGCCACTCTTAAATTGAGGGGTGAACTTGTAAATTCACCCCACGTACAAATTGAAGGATTGGAGGTTCCTTGAGGGTCTTTTGGGTATTTTAGACGTGTATATATGTCTTTAATACTTAGAAGAATTCATTCTTCCAAATCAAAACCTCAAAATCCATTAGAAATTCTTTAGAACTCCATTGAAGCCAAAAATCAAGGGGAGATTGGAATGGAGATCTGAGTGGTGATTCTTCATCAAATTGAAGGATTATCTTAATTGAGGTATGGTTATTGATCCTTGAAACTCTATTCATCAATGATCCCAAATTCAAAAGTAGTTTTCTAAAGTTTTCAAAGATGAACTTGACCTATTTCATGATCTATCCATGGTTCTAGCATTATAGGTTTTTAATCATTGAATATTGATTGAATTGTTGTTATTAAGATGATTTTAAGTTAATTGACCTATAAATCCATGTAATTGATGAACCCTAATAGTTTACTACTTTATACGTTAAGTGATATTGTCTTAATGCTTGTGAATTATGGTGTAGTTTCTTATGGTCTATCTAATGATGTAAGAATTGTATTCAATTGATGTCTAATTGGTATTAGATTGATAAATATGTATTGAATTGACTTAGATTCATTGAGTATTATGAGTTATGCATTAAATTGATGTTCATGGCCATGGGTAAAGGTCTTATGATATTGAATTGGATGATTTGGCATTGGATTGAAGTGTGGAGGATGAAGTGGTGGTACACTACCCTATTTACCTTTATTTAATATTAATTAGACTTCAATTATGTTGTGATTGGTTTGGTCCACTTATGGTGGCGGTTTTATGTGATTGATGTCACCTTGTCGGCGTTATTTTAAGTATTATATGATCATGGACTTGTCGGCACTACTTGAATTATTAAGATGATGTGTGTAGTTGATTATGTGATGTATGATCATATCTACCTATATGTGAAGTAATGTGAAAGTATGTGTTCTTCTATTGATGTTATTTAGGTGATATTGTTAGATTAATGACTATGTGTTCTTGTGTGTAGTCTTAGAGTTTATGCATGATTGTTCCTACTTGGCTATATTAGTCTATAATGGTTATATTAATGATAATATAGTAGTGTATAGGATGTCTTAAATATTATAATGGTTGTTCCTATGTGCTTCTATAATGACATGTAATATGTGCTAAAGTGAAGTAATGTTGTGTTTGTTTGGGTAGACTTGTGTCCCTTACATGATGCATGTATGCATATGAATATGTGATGTCTTGACTTAGACGGCTAAACAATCTTAGTCTTGTATGTATGAATGATATGTGAGACCTTGAATGATAATAAGAGGGTCATTTATGTGAAACCTTAAACCTAGTGGTAAGGTTATGAAACTTGAAGTCGAAAGCCGTAATGGTGTCCTTCATGTAATGAATGATAGACATAAGGTTTATTGGATGGAACGGCATCATATTAATCCTTAGGAAAGTCATGATGAGATTTTTGTCGCCATTGTGAGAAAGACCCTAGAGGACCTCTTTGGTAGGGTAAATTTAACTGGGTTATGAACTTGATATGGAACCCCTTTGTATGAACCTTAATGTGAATTAATCTATGAGAACGGAGGCTAGCACCAAGTGTGTATGGAAAGGGATGTAGTTCTAGTTAAAGGATTAGGCTAGAATACAAATTAATCCCTTCATATTCCTTAACCATGTGTCTACATGGGATGTGTCCAAGTTCTACCATTGGCAAGTAGAACAATCTCATCGGAGTAGGATAGAACTCCGGATTCCACGTTTTGCTATCATGGTCTATGTCCATTATTGACTATTCTCATCATGTGGGATACGTATTAGCATTAGAGAAGTTCTATGAAGTTTAGGTGGTGGTATGGGATGCTATCTAGACATTGCACAATAGGCCTTCAAGATATTAGTAACAGTCCCTAGGTCTTCTCCAAGACGATTACTTGAATGTCCTTATGTGATGAATGTCTCTTAATTGAAATAATTAATGTAATGACTTAAGTTAAGTAAACATGTAAATGAATGAGTACCTAACCTAAAGTGACTTAAGTATTCCTTAGTTAAAGTGTAAAGAGGGCATAAGGGATGATCTCTTCATGTCTTTTTTATGGAAGTCTGGAGAATGACTCTAGTTAGGAAAGTTGGTTTATTTTATGGACATGATCTAATCTTAGGAAGTCTTAAGGATTATTTAGGTAACCTTGAAGAGGGTGTATGGGCGTTTGCTTCTAGGAGTATTTAAGTAAGTCTTTTGATAACCTTGGTAAAGAGAATGTCATATATCATATGTTTATGAGATTGATGTATTGTAAGTGTGTATGTGTCTCATTCTAAGTAGTCTTAAGGATTGTTTAGGCATACTTAGAGAAGTTGTATGGGCGGTCTATCTTTGTGTGACTTAAGTGAGTCTTAGGATAGCTTTTAGTGAGATGATTACATGATAGAAGGTGTCTTAGATGAAGGAAGGCAACTTCACTGTACAGTGAAGGAATTCACTGTAACAGTGAATTGAGTTACTGTAAAGTTACTCCTTAAAATGTGATAATTGGTTTAAATGTTATCTTATGTTTTTCTAAGTTGATAAATGTTGTTTTTACGATTATATTATGATATTAAAAAGAAAAGATGCATATTTCCAATAAATGTCCGTTTTCATGATTTTTATGCATAATGCCATACTTAGTACATGTGGTTGTACTAGTTACATGCTTTTATCTATCTCTATAGTGGTTGGTAGGTGAGGAGCATTTGAGAGGCAAGACTTGTATCATATCATCGTTCAAGTGAAGTTGATGTATGTGCTCATATGACTCGAGGTCAAAGATTTCTTTAATTTCTTTTATGAAGTATTGTAATAGACTTAGTAGTACTATATTTTGTATTTCGTATGGTCCGTGTCCCAAGTACTCTTGTGTCTAAGTTTAACGAGATTGAGACTTAGTATTTCCTATTACTTTTATAAGAAAGAGTTTTTAAAGACTATGATATATTATGTGAAAAGTTTTAATTCCGCACTACTTTTCACTATGTGTGTACGATGAATGATATGTAAGGGCTTGTATAAGACCTCTGAGAGGTCGAGTACGCCGGTTGAACTCCAAGAGTGCTATATCTTCTAAGGTACGGTCTTGGGATGTGACAAGCTTGGTATCTGATTATAGGATGTGAAAGTAGTCTTAGGAATCATAAAGTCTCCTCAAGTCACGTCTAGTAAAGTCTCGACCATCGGTGTGCGTCGCGACACATCTATGGGCGAGAGGCTATAGGACGATAGAGTTTCCCTTATTTTCTACTCCAATGTCGTGCCGTACAGTAAATGTTATGAGTACATTTCTTAATGTGTTTCCTTGTGTTTGTAGGAGATGAATACTAGAACGGTGGCCGCTAGAAGGTTGGAAAAGGAAAGGGTTAATAAGGAAGTTCCTCCTCAAGTTGAGCAAGTTGAGGAAGTTCCTCAAGATGGGAAAGGAGTCCAAGGTGCTCACGGTGCTCAAGTTCCTTCCCAAGGTTATTATGTCTCTAATGTGGAAGGAAGTAATGAGGTTCCGATGGATCCCCCAGAGTTGTGTAATAGAAATATTGTAGAGGCTTTGCTTGCTTTGGCCCGAGCCATGACTACTCAAGCGAATATGAGTTTGGTGCCTAGGGTCAATGTTGTGGAGAGAACTATGACCTCTAGGTTGAGAGACTTTGTGATGATGAATCCTCCTATCTTTCTTGTCTCTATGGTAGGTGAAGATCCCCAAGAGTTTGTTGATGGTGTGTACAAGGTGTTGAGTGCTATGGGGGTTACATCTAGGGAGAAGGCGGAGTTGGCTTAGTATCAATTGAGGGATGTTTATCAAATTTGGTACACTCAATGGAAGGATAATAGACCGGTGGAGTCGGATCCTATTGAGTGGGAAGAATTTAAGGAAGCTTTTCTAGGTAAGTACTTTCCTTGTGAGAGGAGAGAGGTTAAGGTAGAGGAGTTTATCAATCTCAAGAAAGGCAATATGAGTGTTGAGGAGTAATCTTTGAAGTTCTCAATGTTGTCTAGATATGCACCGTCTTTAATTTCAAATCCAAGGGATTAAATGAGTCGTTTTGTGACCGGGGTTGCCGACTTAGTGAGGGAAGAATGTCGTACGGCTATGCTACATGATGATATGACCTTAGCTAGACTCATGGTGTATGCACAATCTATTGAAGATTCTAAACATGGAATGATTGCTAGATACTTGAAAAGAAGTGGTGCAAGTGATAAAGGGCAACCTAGATCCAAAAAGAGGGCTCACACTCAAGAAGAATCTAGGGGTTCTAAGTTCAAGATTGAGAAAGGAGGTGGTTATCAAAATGGCAAACCTACATGAGTCACTTGTGGAAAGAAACATTATGGTGAGTGTCTATTGTGTACCGGTAGTTGCTTTGGATGTGGAAAATATGGACACAAAGTTAGAGATTGTCCTAATAGAGATGGTAAGAAAGTTGCTCCTAATGTCCTAAAGGATGATGCTCCAACAAAGAGGCGCTTCAATGCACTCTAGACAAGAGGAGAAAAGCCGGATGAGAGTGATGATGATGTTGGTAAGTCCTTGTATTTCTCTTTCTACTGATATGAGTTCCTTCTAAGTGGGGGAGTATGGTTATAGATGGGATAGAAAGTCCTAGAAGTTTGTTGCATGTGCATGATGTTTAGGAGTTTGGTTGGAATTGAATTTCATTAACTTCTTGCATTGCGTATTTTATGAATCCATGATCATGTTGTACAATGTGTTTATATGATGTTACATTGCATACTAGCATGCCTTTATCATTAATTGCCTAAATGTTGCATTTTTAAAAATATTTCATAAATCACTGTAGGTATTGCCTGCTTAATGTGAGATTTTTGCTAAAATTGACTACTTAATTATTTGGTCTAAAATTATTATAATGTGGTTACAACTAATGAGTATAAGTATGATAATGATTATAAAATGAGTTTTTGCTATTTGGAATGAAGGAGGTGAGTGTTTATAGCATGATGAGTTATAGAATTTATTTTAGTTTCTTGTTATTTTATGAATCTCTTGACTATGTGAAATTGATGTTTTCTCCCTGATAATGTGCTATGTGGTTTGGTTGTGAGCTGCTAGTTTAATCTCTATTCTTGGAAGTGTTCGGAGAGTGGAAAGTGTCATTCGAGGACGAATGTTTCTAAGTGGGGGATATTGTAAGGTCTCACAAATGACTTAGGTGGAATAGATCCTATCATGGTTGTAATGGTGGTATAAGGTTCTAAAAGGGTCTATTATGTGGTATAGAGGCAGTTTCTAGAATCTTAGGTGATTTGGATGTAAGACGTCAAGGGACGACTAAGACGTTCGACGACTAAGTCACCTATGTGCCTCATATGTGGTTTTATTTGATTATGTGTGATTAATCAGGTTGTGAATTCCTTAAATAAGTTATTATAGTGTATATAGGCAGTGTGTCAAGTTTCGTGAAGTTTGGAGGTCAAACGCTCAAGAACGTCCATGACGTTCAAAATATGTGCCTTGAAATGACCTTGTGTGTGTAAGCATGTTTCGTTGAGTTTTACGTGTTCGTTTTTCGTAAAAATCTTTTGAGAGGTCCTAAACATAGTATACGTACATATTTGGGTTGGAAACGTATGGCAAAACATTCCCAAGGACCATGCAAGGGTCCTTGAGGAAGGACCCAAAGTTGGTAGCCAAGACTATTCAAGATAGCCCACCTACGGATGGGAATCGACGCCCCGTAGGTGAGGTTTCATCGATTGGAACATACTCTTGGGGGAGAGGAAGCCAAGACAAGCCTCATTCCCAGACCACGGACCAACAGGATGGTCCGTTGGTCAAGGGACGGGCCATCGATGTGTAACCATCGATTGGGTATGTCCCTGTGTGCAGGCCACTATTAAGTTGAGGGGAGAACTTGTAAATTCACCCCACAACCAAATTTAAGGATTGGCGGTTACTTGAGGCTCTTTTGGGTATTTTAAACATATATATATATGTTTTTAACACTTAGAAGAATTCATTCTTCCAAATCAAAACCCAAAAATCCCATAGAAATTCTTTAGAACTCCATTGAAGCCAAAACTCAAGGAAGAGATTGGATTGGAGATTAGCTTAATTGAAGTATGATTTTTTAACCTTGAAACTATATTCATCAAGGAGCCCAAATTCAATAGAAGTTTTCTAAAGTTTTCAAAGATGAACTTTACCTATTTCATGATCTATCAATGGGTTCTTGCATTAAGATGATTTTAACTTAATTGACCTATGAACCCATGTAATTGATGAACCCTAGTTTTTCACTACATTATGGGTTTAGTGATATTGGTTTAATGCTTATGAGGCTATAATACAAAGTAAGTTCTTCATATTCCTTAACCATGTGCCTACATGGGATGTGTCCAAGTTCTACCATTGGCAAGTAGAAAAACCTCATTGGAATAGGATAGAACTCCGGATCCCATGTTTATCTACCATGGTCTATGTCGGTTATTGCTTATTCTCATCATGTGGGATACCTATTAGTATTGAAGATGGTCTATGAAGTTTAGGTAGTGGTATGGGACTCTATCTAGACATTGCACAATAGTCTTTGAAGATGTTAGTAAGAGTCCCTAGGCCTTCTCCAAGACCATTACTTGAATGTCCTTATGTGATGAATGTCTCTTAAGTGAACTAGGTAATATAATGATAAGTTAAGTAAGCATGTAAATGATGAGTACCTAACCTAAGTGACTTAAGGATTCCTTAGTTAGATTGTGAAGAGGGCATAAGGGATTATCTCTTCATGTCTTATCTATGGAAGTCTTGAGAACGTCTCTAGTTAGGGAAGTTGGTTGATTCTATCGATATGCTCTATGCTTAGGAAGTCTTAAGGATTATTTAGGTAACCTTGAAGAGGGTGTATGGGAGTTCTCTTCTAGGAGTACTTAAGTAAGTCTTTTGACAGCCTTGGTAACGAGAATGTCATATCTCATATGTTCATGTGAGTGATGTATTGTAAGTATGTATGTGTCTCATTCTAAGTAGTCTTAAGTGTAACACACTAAAATGAACTAAGGTGAACTAGAGCTTCGTGATTGTTTATTGAGTTAATTTTGTGTTAAAATGAGTTACATTAGTGTTCTCAGGCAGTGTGCAAAGTTTGGTTAAGTTTGGAGGTCAAACGTCCAAGAACGTCCATGACGTTAGGAAGGTGTATCTTAGATAGTGCTTGTGTGTATTGATGTGTTTGAGTGAGTTTTATGTGTGTTATTTTTCTTGAAATTGATGTGGGATGTTCCTAAGACCTAGATGACTTAGTTTAGGAGTTTTACGTTCGGGGACGACCCCACCTAGGACCCACGAGGGGTCTTAAAAAAGGACCCACAACTTAGCACCAAGTTGCCAAAACACTACTCTATCGACGGAGGGCAGTCGACTGGCCGTAGACTCAACAACGCCCCGTCCTATACAGGGCGCAGGTTGGGACTTAGTCCTGGAGTCCAAGCCTCCATGTTTCAGCTGCAGACCCAAACGACACCCATGCAGCACGGGCCGTCGTCCAGTCGACGCCCTGTTGCTTGGGGTCCATTGATGGGTCCTTCCAACAGCTGCAACGTTTCACTGTGAAGGCTTGGGGTGTTTTGTAAATTCACCCCAAGCCTTTTATAACCCTAGGACCATATTTTTAGTGTTTTAAAGGTGTATTAAATTAGTTTTAAATCCTATACCTAGAAAAGACCCCTCACTTCAAAATTCAAACTCTCTCTCTAAAGACTAACTCAGCTCTCAAAGTCACCATTGGAGCTAAAATTCAAGAAGAGCAAGGAGGGCTTGCTTGGACGTGTTTCTTCACAAAAATTAGTGGGTTGTCTTGAATTTGAGGTATGGTATCCATCCTGGAACTCTCTTCCATTCAAGGAGTCCCTTCTAATGAATTTTCAAAAATGGTTTTCAACCCTAGTTTCTACTATCTTCAACTCTAAACATGGATCTAGCATGAAAATGTTTCTAATGACTTGATAATGATTTTTCTAATGGTAGTTGATGAATTTAAGGCTAAAACTTCAATGAAATCATGTTAAAGCTTTTTATCAAATGCTGGCTTAAGAAATGGATTAAATGAGCTTAGTTTTGTAATCTTTGAACTTTGGTTTCGTTATGTTGATATTGTTGTTTAGCTACTGCACTAAGGACTATTTTATGATGAATTATTAAGTAAATTGTAAATAGGTGTGAAGGCTTTGGAAAAATGGTAAGTTGGTTATGTTGTTTAAGCTTTAGTTATGAAATGCTCTTGAGTGGTATGGTCCACCTTCTTGGTGGCGGTGTTTACTTGATGAATTTTGTTATGTTTAGCATGTATTGTGAGTGTGGCTTAAAAGGCCTAATATGTGAAATGAAGTTATATTGAAGATGGTTCTTGTATTGTATTTTTTTAAGCTTGAACTGCATGTTTGGTTTAGATTATGCCTAAATGAAGAATATGATTATGTGAAGCATGTAAAGTATATTATTTGATGAATGAAGGTTTAAATCATGTATAAAAGTTAATGTGAATGAAATGACGCTTATATGCAAGGTGTGCTCACATGTACAGACACACACTTAATTGAATGAATGAAGCTAAGTTTAGTAAAAAGTGGAGTATTAGGGTGAACACTCTTCGTGAGTTGAGATGAAGTGTTTAGTAGAGATCTCACTACATCCTAAGAGCTTTCTAAGATAGGTCGGAGGATGAATACCCTTCGTGAGTTGAGATGTGGTGTTAACTAGTTATCCTTAACCTATAGTTTTTAATTTTGAGAATCCGTGGGGAGTTATACCTAGCACCGACAGGATATGAAGAAGGGGTGGTTACACTTCATGAGTTGAGATGTTGTATTCCAATGTACCTCTTGAGATGAGTACTCCTCGTTAGTAGATAATGAGTTACTTAGTAGCAATCTTCTTATCCATTAACTATGAGCGCGCATAGGTGTAGCTATTGGGAAAGCCATGTAAAAGCTAAAAAGTATGACCTTACTCTATGCAATTGAGGATCCCTCATCGGATAGGGGTTAATATCGAGATTCCATGTCTATCTCTCGTGGTCTATGCCGGTTAAGCTAACCCCCACAAAAGTAATGAAATTACTAAGTCTTCTAAAGGAGTGTTCTACTTAGGTAGGTATTGGAATGGGACACTAGTTATCCATTGCACTAGGTAGGCATTCCGAAAGGGGAGTCTTGGTGAGTCTTATGTGAAGTGAATGAACTAAGACGGACCTTTACAGGTTCGACGGTCCGTCATGTGGGTACGTCGAGGGTGCCCTAAGAAAATTTGAAAAGACATACCTGGGCATGACGGATCCCATCGACGGTACGTCGATGGCACGACGGTCCATCGATGGTTCCATCGATGGGTGCAGCAGACCAGTTTTCTGCAGACTTCTTGTGATTTGATACCTGCACATTTAACACCCATTAAGCTAATTTTTTTGTATTTTCTGGACACTTTTTTTTTGACACGGGCCCTAAACTACGCTCTAGCCAACACTTCTTAAGAAAAATAAAAGATCATTCAAACGAGACATTAAGTAATAAAAGCAAAAATAATGCAACTATTCCTAGAAAACCACGAAAGACCTATAGTTGGCTAGAGGATACATATTGGGTTGCCTCCCAAGCAGCGCTTGATTTAACGTCGCGGCACGACAGAGGAATCTTGATTACTCAGACTTCATCAAGATGGTATGCCTCGATCACTTCATTCGTCGTTTTAGCATGCCCGAGATAGATTTTTATTCGCTGTCCGTTCACCTTAAACCGCACACCCTCCTTGTTCTCCAACTCAACCGCACCATGAGGGAATAGTTGGGTGATCATGTAGGGACCAATCCATTTGGACTTGTGTTTGCCCGGAAACAAGCGCAACCTAGAATTGAATAAAAGCACCAAATCCCCAATCAAACAATCGCGCTTCTCAATCTATTGGTCATGGTACTTCTTCATCTTTTCTTTGTAGAGGGCTGAACTTTCATATGCCTTCAAGAGAAATTCATCAAGCTCATTCAACCCGTTTAATCTTTGTTCCGCAGCCTCATTCCAATCCATTTTCAACTTCTTCATTGCCCACATGGATTTGTGTTCTAATTCAACCGGTAAGTGACAAGCTTTCCCATATACAAGTTGGTATGGGGACATACCAATGAGAGTCTTGTATGCTGTCCGATAGGCCCAAAGAGCATCATCAATCCTCCTTGACCAATTTGTTCTACTAGCATTCACCATTTTCGACAAAATCTACTTAATCTTCCTGTTTGACACCTCAACTTGCCCACTAGTTTGAGGATGGTACGGAGTGGCCACATTATGGCGAACCCCATACTTTTCCAGTAATCCCTTAAATAGCTTGTTGGAAAAGTGGGATCCCCCATCACTAATAATAGCCCTTGGGGTGCCAAATCTGGAAAATATGTTCTTTTTCAAGAACGCGGTGACACTCTTCCCTTCATTATTTGCAAGTGCGATAGCCTCCACCCATTTAGACACATAATCGACTGCCACAAGAATGTACTTCATCCCATGAGAACTCACAAAAAAGCCCATAAAGTCAATGCCCCACACATCAAACAATTCAATCACAAGGATGGGATTTAAAGGGATCTCTTGCTTTCTCGAAATGCCACCATCTCTTTGGCATCTATCACATGCCTTGGCAAACTCATGAGCATCTTGGTGGATAGTTGGCAAATAGTAGCCACATTGCAAGATCTTGTGGGCAGTCCGGATACCACTATGATGCCCACCTACAGGCGAAGAATGGCACGCCTCCAAAACACTCAACATCTTAACTTCCGACACACAACGCCGAATAAGCCCATCGGCACAACTCCTATATAAGTATGGTTCATACCAAAATAGCTTTTTCACATCATGCATGCACTTTTTTCTTTAATGAAAGGACAAGTCTGGTGGGACGATATCACTAGCCAGATAATTCGCAAAATCTGCGAACCATGGAATCAAGTCTTGGGATGCAACCAATACATGCTCATCAGGGAAAGTATCATCAATTTCAGCCTTTTCACCTAACTCCCTCATTGCTTCATCTTCTAATCGGTACAAGTGATCAACAACTTCATTTTCGGTCCCTTTTCTATCTTTCACCTCAAAATCAAATTCTTGTAATAGTAATACCCAACGAATCAACCTCGGTTTTGCATCCTTCTTTGCCATCAAATATCTCAAAGCAGAATGATCAGTATGCACTATAACTCTAGTGCCAAGCAAATATGAGCAAAATTTCTTGAAAGCAAAGACTACTGCAAGTAGCTATTGCTTAGTGACGGTGTAGTTCTTTTGGGCTTCATTGAGGCTTTACAAACATAGTAAATGGGGTGAAGGATTTTATCCTTTCATTGACCCAAAACCACACCAAGAACAACCCCGCTCGCATCACGCATAACCTCAAATGGCTTACTCCAATCCGGTGAAATGATGATAGGTGCAGACACCAACTTTTCCTTTAGCTCACCAAATGCCTTAAGACAGAATTCATCAAAATAAAACTTACACTCTTTCTCAAGCAACTTGCACAAGGGATGTGCAATCTTTGAAAAATCCTTGATAAACCTCCGGTAAAAGCCCGCATGCCCTAAAATGCTTCTCATACCTTTTACAGAGATGGGTGGAGGAAGTCTCTCTATCACCTAGGCTTTATCTCGATCAACCTTTATACGCTTCTCTGAAATGCTATGGCCCAATACAATATCTTCTTTCACCATGAAGTGATTTTTTTCCCAATTAAGCACAAGGTTGCAGTCTTCACACCTCTTAAGAACCTCAGACAAATTACTCAAACATCGCTTAAAGGAGTCACCAACCACAGAAAAATAATCCATAAACACCTCAATAGTGTCCTCCACCATATCGGAGAATATTGACACCATACATCTCTGAAATGTGGCCGGTGCATTACATAACCCAAACGACATTCTGTTGAACGCGAAGGTCCCATATGGACAAGTAAAGGTGGTTTTCTTTTGATCCTCCGGTGCAATAGAAATCTGATTATAACCCGAATAACCATAAAGAAAACAGTACCACCCTTTTCATGGAAGTTCGTCCAACATCTGATCCATGAAGGGCATAGGAAAATGGTCCTTCTCGGTCCATGCATTTAATTTATGGTAATCCATACATACCCTCCATCCAGTCACCGATCTCATCGGAACAAGCTCATTTTTCTCATTGGGGACCATAGTCATTCCCCCTTTCTTAGGTACACACTGAACCCGGCATACCAAACTACTATCGGCGATTGGATATATAACTCCAGCATACAACCACTTAAATGATTTCCTTCTTCACTACCTCGTGCATAGGTGGATTTAAACGTCTCTGGTGCTCAATACTTGGCTTATGATCGAGCATGAGTTGGATTTTATTCAAACAAATACCGGGAGGGACCCCAATAATATCCGCAATAGTCCACCCAATACTTCTTTTGAAGCTTTTTAACAATGTCACCAAACTCTCAACTTGACGCACATTATGTTTTGATGCAATAATTACCGGCAAAGTGTCACCTTTGCCCAAGAATACATACCTCAGATGAGGTGGTAGAGCCTTAAGCTCTAATTTTGGAGCCTCCTCTATAGATGGTTTCGCAGGTGGAGATTCACGATGCTTCATATCTAACTCAAATTTCTTTGGTTTAAACCGAACATCACCTCGATCAAGTGCTGCGACCCATGACCCATAATCTTCAATGCAATCACTATCAAAATTCATTATCACTGCCGCTAGTGCTTCTACACCCAGACGTTCTTCTATTTGTACCTCAGATGACTTTTCAACTTTGTAAGATATGGCAGATACTTATTGGAGTTCACCACTCTAACTCATGGACCTACAAATGTTGAAAGTCACTTCTTCATTGTTCAACCAAAATTTCATTTGCCCTTTTTCCATATCAACCAAGGCTCTACCCATAGCAAGGAATGGCCTCCCAAAAATAATAGGCACCTCAAAATCGACCTCACAATCAAGAATCACAAAATCGGCCGGAAATATGAATGACTCCACCTTTACTAACACATTGTGGAGTATCCCAATAGGCCTCTTCACCGTTCGATAGTCCATCAGTAGCCGCATCGCAGTGGGCTTTGGGTCACCCAAACCCAACTTCTTGTAAATAGAGAGAGGCATGAGATTTATGCTTGCCCCAAGATCACATAATGCTTTCGCAAAGTGTAATAACCCGATTGTACATGGCATAGTGAAGGCACCCGGATCTTCCTTCTTTTGCACTAGAGACCTTGTAGCAATAGCACTACAATGCTGAATTCTATCATCATCCTCAAAAATGACCGATCTTTTCTTTGTAACCATATCTTTCATGAACTTGGCATAACTAGGCATTTTTTCAAGAGCTTCTATAGAAGGGACATTGATGGAAAGCTGTTTCAACATGTTGATAAAATGCCGGTATTTAACATCTTCGGTCTTTTTCACTAACCTTTTTGGAAATGGAGGTGGTGGTCTAGGCATGGGGATCACCTTTTGGGGTACCTCATCTTCTTTCCCCGTTTTGTCTCCTAACTCACCACTAACCTCCATTACCTCATCATCACCTCTTATCACCTTTTCTACACCAGACGGCATCGCTGGGTGAATGGTTTGCTTACCACCTTGAGTTGTGACTACCATACAATGTCCATCATTTTTCGGATTTTGGAAAGTGTTGCTAGGAAGAGTTCCCGGTTGGCGTGGTTCACAGTCAAAGACAATTGGGCCAGTTGCAACTCAAGATGCTTGATTGAGATTGCATGTGTATCAACTTTCTACCCAATACTCGCTAAGTCACTCCTCAACTCTTTAGTGTGCTCATCACTAGCGTCGAACCTCCTCCTCATTTTCTGCAACGTATCCTCAACTCGCGCCATACTACCTCCACCATCCGTAGGAGTAACTTCACGATTTTAGGTGGAACATAAGACCCACTCCTATCATTTCTGTTACCATAGTTACCCCGACTGAAGTTGTTGTCACGGTTGTAATTCCCATCTCGCACATAATGACCCTCTCGGTTGTAATTACCATAGTTCCGACCTTGGTTTCCTTGACCTTGGTGCTAATTCTCCTGATTGGAGCATTGGGCGTTTGGTCGAAAACCACCCGTCTGCTAATTTACCGTGTAAGAGTCCTCTTCATAGTAATACTCATCAGTCGGCGGCAGTGGTTTAAACAAGTAGTTTACCACATTTACCTTTTCTGCACCCCCAGTGACATGTTTCAACACCAACCCAAGCTCAATTCTCATTTAAGACATTTCCTCACGAATCTCTTCAGTGGCTGGGTTGTGTACGGATTGCACTGCAAAAGTGTTTCTCCCAGTATCTGACTTCCTAGTTCTCCAAGCTTTATTATTTCGGGAGATTTTCTCTAACTTCTCTGCAATCTCAGCATAAGGACAATCCCCATAAGAACCACCCGCTATCATAGCCAATACTGCTTTATTATTATCATCTTATCCCCGATAGAAGTACTCTTTCAGTGACTCATCAACGATGCGGTGATTGGGGACACTTCTCAAGAACGAAGTGAATTTGTCCTAAGAACTACTGAATGATTCTCCCGGTAGTGCCACAAAGTTGTTCACCCTATGTTTGTGGTTTAGCTTCTTAGACACCGGGTAGTAACATGCTAAGAACACATCCCTCAATTGATTCCAAGTGTAGATTGAGTAATAGGGATGTTCTGTAAACCATATAGCAGCCTCTCCCGTCAGTGAGAGAGGAAACACTCTCAACCCAATTATGTCCATATTCAAATCAGGCCTCCCTACACAACTTTTACACACCAACCTCGCTTTGGCTATCTGAGCATGTGGATCCTCAGAAGGTAGCCCCGAAAACAAACCTCTAGAGGTGAGCATTTGCATTAGACTACTAGTTACCACAAAAGTATGGCCATGTGGTAGGGGAGGAAAGACAAGTGGCCCGTCAGAGTCGGTAATGTTATCATATCCCCTATAATACTCTTGAGGGCGTGGAGCGGGAGGTTGTTTCCGTATTTCACCTTCCCCACGATTTTCAGGTAATAATTGAGCATCAGCATCAACCGGTGGTGGAAGATCCTGGTTGTGACCATCATCGAGAATACCCAGATTTCAGTTCATTCTGCGCAGTGTACGCTCCAGTTCAGGGTCGGGTGCGAGTATGGGTTCTCCTCTACTCCGCGTTCTTGGCATACACAGAAGTTAGATCTGCAAGAGACAAAAAGAAAGAGAAAAAGTAAAATTAGGAAAATGTTGACTAAACTTCGGTAATAAGTTTAAAGTTAATCTAAAAGCAACTTTCCCCGGCAGCGGTGCCAAAATTTGATACGCTCAAATTTACTTCTCGAAAAGAGGTATAAGCATTTTTATCAAGTAAAGAACCCAACTATGAGGTTGGGGTCGATCCCACGAGGAAAATGATTTAGACTTAACTTTAACCTACTATTACTTCTATTTAGTCAAGTTCTTTATGAAAACAAATAACAAAAAGGTAGTTTTTAATAACAAATGTAATTAGCTATTTCTAAGTAAATAAGTGACAGGTTCAAAGATTTGATTTTTATCAAGTAATGAAAGTAACTAGGGCTTAAGTGTTCCCCATAGATTCATAACTCGGTAATTCTAGCTATAACAATCCTTTCCTAATATCTTGCATGCAAAGTGGTAAGTTATGTATCCCTAATTCATTGGTCCGGCAACTAGAAAATTTCACTCCGCACCTTGGTCCGGCTACGTGTGTATGCTTTACTAAACCTTACTTTTACCTCATATTAAGCATCATAATCGATGTTTGGCTCAGTTGTTACTTCGCACCAGTCGATACTAGCCTATTAGATAGTGTATATTAAATCTATGTTGATAATTCTTTTCTTATTATCTGCCTCCTTGGTCCGGCAAGTAGTAATAAGGCGAGTTCTAACGTGTGCACTCGTTAAATAGACTTCTAAATGAAAGAATTATCAATACATGCAAGACACTAATCAAGAATTGTTATTTTAGCTAGGTTGTACCTTGTTATTTACCCATGGTTCCCACAACCCTAGTTATGCAGTTTAGTTACCCATGTTCATAATCAAACAATTCATATTAATTAAATAAGAATTCATGCACTTACTTTTATGAGATTGAAGAAAATCCAGAAATTTTTTTGAATTAATCAAAAACTTGCAACAAACGATTACGAAAAATAAAGTAATTTCCAAATTCCCAAAGTTCAACACTTAGAACAATAAAAATAAAAAATATCCAAGAGTCTAAACCCCCAAAACGAGGTTTTTACAAGTATTTATAATACTAGAATCCTAACAAAAGAGGGAAATCTATTTAAGGAAAATCTGTCCAAAAACGCGTCTGAGTCAACGACTGGAGAGACGGACCGTCGAAGTCACGATGGACCATTGAGGACCTCCGTCGTTCCATACTTAACATCTTTTTCTACTGCTTTCTTCACCCATGTTCTGTTACCATCGACGGACATGCAGGACGGGTCCGTCGTGGCTGTGACGGTCCTTCGATGGCTTACGTTCCTCCATACTTAGAATCTTTTGAAGATGGGTACTGGGGCTACTTTTTGTTAACCTTGACGGATGTGCAGGACGGTCCATCGTGGCAATGACGGTCCATCGTGGCAATGACGGTCCGTCGAGAACCTCCGTAGCCCCACACTTAGTCAGAATTCCCCAACTTCCTTTAGTAGCTTTTCCCACGTACGACGGTGGCCACCTAAGGACCGTCGAGGTCACGACGGACCATCGATGGCTTCGTAGGTCATCACTTCTGCAATTTTCAGCACAATACTCCCATGTTCTCCTTTTGGACAAATTTCCTACAAACAAAGAGAAAACTACATTAAAACCAATACAAAAAGCCTTTAGACAAATAATAAACTTAAGGAAAAAGCATTGGAAGTACCGTGTAACCACGGTACATCAATGACACACATGTTAGGATCTAGTTTCACCTAGTTCGTTGTTAGGGATGTTACATTCTCCCCCTCTTGGACAACATTCGTCCCCGAATGACAATTTCTACTCTTTCAACACTTTCAAGAGTAAAGACTCAATACTAGCAGCTTACCATACCACACCATATAAAATATACATACATAGGAGGAACATCAACTCCACATAAATAAGAGACTCAAAACACAAAAATAAAGTAGGAACTACATGTACAACTTATCATGCAAGAAGACTTTACATTTTTATATCATATAAGGGAAAATTCCTTCTCCACTTATTGTTATGGTCATATACATTATTTCTATGCACCTTACAACTATTTCTCATAAAAGCACAATTTAGAAACAATTCCAAATTCTTTACAATGAAGCATGGTTACTAAATCACAAGTGCAACACTTAAGAAATTTATTTAAGAAGTATGACAATATGACAGACAAAATCATATTAACTCATTTTATAAAAAACACATAACCTCATGAAATACACAATGCAAGGAGATCAATGAAATTCATTTTGAACTTAGAAACCTAAACAAGATGCAACATACTATTATAAAATTCTAACTCTAAAGCTTGAATAAAATAAAAGAGAATAGACAACAATCTACAACCCAGCTACTCATCATACTCTCCCACATAGAAGGAACCCATCACACTAAAGAGACAAAAACGTAATTTACCAGCATCTTCACCCGATTTTTCTCCTTTTACTTGGGGAACATAGAATAGATTCCTCTTTGGTGCACCATCATCCAAAGCATTTGGAGGAACTTGCTTAGCCTCTCTTCCTCTAGCCGCAATAGTAGAAAAATTACTTAACTTCGACCATCCTTACAAAAACCAAAGCAACCACCGGTACCGGCTAGACATTTCCCAAAGTTCTTGTTCCCACACCTAGCACAAGTAGGTTTCACAACTTGAGTACCACCACCACTCTCACGCTTGAACTTAGGAGCACTACATCCTTCTTGAGTTGGAGCCCTTTTTTCAAACCTAGGTTGGTTTTGCTCATTCGATCTAGCCCTCTTCAAATTCCTTGTGATCCTTTTATGTTTGGACTCTTCAATGGATTGTGCATATACCATAAGCTTAAACAAGTTCATGTTACTATGGAACATAGTCGTATGACCTACTTCTTTCACAAGGTCGACAACACCGGTCGAAAACCTACTCATCTCATACCTTGGGTTAGACACAAAAGATGGAGCATACTTAGACAACAAGGTAAACTTCAACGAATACTCTTCAACACTCATATCACCGTGCCTAAGGTTTATGAACTCCTCAACTTTCACCTCCCTTCTCTCACAGGTAAAGTACTTTCCTAAGAAAGCTTTCTTAAACTCTTTCAACTCTATTGTACTCGACTCAACTGGCCTATCATCTTTCCATTGAGTGTACCATACTTGAGAAACTTCTCTCAATTGGTACAAAGACAACTCTATATTCTCCCTAGAAGTCACCCCCATAGCACTCAACATCTTGTACACACCATCAAAAAATTCTTGGGGATCCTGTACCACTTTTGAACCATGGAAGATAGGAGGATTCATCCTCAAATCATCCCTCAATCTAGAGGTCATGTTACTCTTTGTAGTATTCACCCTAGGTCCAATGTCTCTAGTCAATAGATCCGTCATGGCTCGGGATAAGGTAAGGAGAGCCTCTCTAATGTGCCTATTAGGCATGTCCCGGGGAACCACCAGAACATCATACCCTTGACCCACTACAGGGACTTTCTCACTTTGAGGAACTTGAATACCTTGTGGAGCTTGTACACCTTGGGGAACTTGTTCACCTCGGGGAGGAATTCCCTCAATCACTTTCTCATCCACTATCCTTGCCGGTGTCCTCCTCTTATTCATATCCTATAAACACAAAAGAAAAGAATCAAGAAAGGGCACTCATCACTTTTAACTCTACGGCACAACATAAGACTAGAAAAGAAGGGAAACTCTATCGTCCTATAGCATCTCGCTTATAGATATGTAGAGACTCACACTGATGAACAAGACTCTACTAGACGTGGATTTTACAAGACTTGGAATCCTAAAGAGTACTTCATAACCTTATGCTCTGATATGAAGTTTGTAATGACCCGAGGGCATACCCTAGAAGAAATTGCATCATCAAGTCTCCACACGGTGTACTTGACCATTCGGAGGTCTTATACAATCCCTTATACATTATTAGCCGCATATATACATATGAAAACTAGTGCCAAATTAAAATTTTCACAGTACGTTCAAATCTCTTTTATAGAAAACATAGGAATTGTGAAGTATCTTGAAGCCACCTTAGACATATAAATAATATTTGGTAACAGCCCATACATCAATGAAATGGATGTATTACAGTCGATTACAACGTCTTTTGAAAGGAAAAGCTAAACACAAACATGTCCCCGAATCTCGTGAGGACATAACACGAATTGCTTAGGGGAATGCTATTCCTATGCTTCCAAGAAACTCCTCTAAATTGCCACCTACACCTTTAGAAGTAAAACATGTATGGAATTAGCACACTGTATGTGCTAAGTAGGTGATACGCAATAAAATCATGCTAAACGGACATTTGTATAAATTATTCTCTTTTGAAGAAAACTTCATAACATAATTACGAGAAACACTTTCAAGTCAAGTCTCACATATAAGATACATTTCAATTAAGACCCTTAATATCGTATTAGAATTACTTAGAAATCGTATAAACACATACGCCTCCCACTAAAGATTATCCTTAGACTTACTTAACTAATACAATAAGAGACCGCCCATACACCCTCTTCAAGCCTACCTAAATAATCCTTAAGAATACCTTAAGTAAGATTGTTCCCTTTTCATTACATTAAATCACCACCTAAGGTTACTCCAAGATCCACCTAAGTAAGACATGAAGAGACCACCCATGCACCCTATCAAAGCCTACCTAAGCAATCCTCATGGCTACCCTAGATAGAGATCATTTTACTCAACATACATTAACTTAAGTCTACAATACTCATTAAGATACTTAAGAGATATTTCATCAATTAAGGACTTTACATAATGGTCTTAGATATTACCTAGGGAACCTACACCCTAGCATCTTCAAAGCGTACTCGTGCCATGTCTAGATAGCGTCCCATTCCACTACCTAAACATTGTAGAACTTATCCAATACTAGAATGCATCCCACATGATGAGAATAGGCATTAACCAACATAGGCCATATTAGCTAGGGGTGGAATCCTGAGTCTTGCCTACTCCGATAGAGGGTGTTCTACTTGCCAAGGGTAGAACTAGGACACATCCCATGTAGTCACATGGTTAAGGAATATCAAGGGTTTCTCTTACTCTTGTCTCAACTTAAGTAGAGTCACTCTTCAAGCATATTATCTCACGTCTAGCCTTAGTTCTCATAGAGTAAGTTGAATCACAATACCAAAGATGGGTCCTCATGAGCTGCCACTCCATGGTCAATATAAGGTGAGCTCCATGACTTCCTTAGAGATGGTTTCATGCTGTTCTAGCCAACCTATCCCTAAGTCCATCATTCACACAAGAAGTATACCATTACAGCTTTCAACTTCAAGTATATCTAAAACTACTTTCTACATTGAAGGTTCCACATACAAGACCTTCTTCACATGTTCAAGGTCATTTACTAGTCATACTTAGAAGGGTACCATCTTAGGTCTACAAATCCTAGACTTTCATTCAACATTCATCCATACACACACAAGACAAAGGTATTTTAGCCTACTAAGTCAAGATGTTCATATTCACATACTTAGCATGTATCAAGTAGAAGGAAATGGGTCTACTAATCTAGACACACACATGGTAATCATCTTCATATCACCATTACAACAATAGTCAATTATCATGTAAAAACAACCAAGTCAACCTAAAAAGTGTTGACACCCAATTTTGGCCTTCCGCTATTTATTTAATCTTCAAGCTTTCTTAAATTTTAAGCAATTTGAAGTTATTATTTTGAAGAAAAAAACACTTTTGAAATCATTTTCAATGCAATTTTCTTTTTTTCCCCTTAAAATATATAGATTTATATAATTTTCAATTTGTGAATAAATATTTTGAAAGTTATTTTTACCAAAAGTTAGAGTTTTAATTAAGTACGCATTTTATTCTTTTAAAACTGATCACAGTTTAATAAAGATTTTGGTTCTTTCGAAATAATTATTTTGTGTTGTTAACATTAGGAAGCTTAAATAATTAATTAGATTCTTAATTTATTTCGTTTCCATTTTATTGAATTTGAGCTAAAACAATTAGAATTGATGAAATATGGAGACCAAAGAACTTTTTCCTTTCTTTCTTCCCTTAAACCAAAATTTTGGCCCAAATTCTTTAAGAAATTCCTAGCCCACAAATCCAACAAAATAACCCATAACAACAATACATACATATCAGGATACATATACCAACTGACCGAACCAGTCCATCAATTCTCCATAAAAAAGAATTTGAATCCTGTACGTCTTCTTCCTCCAAGAAAATTGAGAGAAACATCGACCCTAATCCAAGAAAACGCATATCATATCTGAACCCAGCAACACCGCGCACTCTCTCCTTTCCCTCTCATATGAGTAATATTCTCAATTTTCCAGATGTCTCCATCTTGATACCTCACTCGTCCTTACTCGAAATCAAGTGTCCCTAGTACATTCTCCTTCTCATTGAAAATGGTACATTGAAGTTCACCTTATCCTCTAAGAATCTAAAAATATTGCAGCAGTCCCACATTCACATTTCACCCCATTTTGGGTTTTTTGATTTTCTATATAAACCCAACCCATTCATTGTTCAAAGGGAGGATTTTTAAGACTGAAGAGTACCCCAAAAATGTTTGGGAAATCACAGTTCAATAGTTTAACGTTTTTGCGGCTGTCGAGTTGAAGAGGTGGTGGAATCGACTCCATCAAGCTTGTCATCAGGTTCGCTTTCCAGAACAAGGTAATCTTCTTGCCCTTTCTGCAATCTTTTCTTTGTGCTCTATTGTAGAATTGTTGTTTGTTCTAGTATTGTTAATTAGTTTTTAGATTCAATGTGATTATTTAAAGTAAGTGTGATGTTGATGACAGTGAGAGTTTTCATAATCTTCTTAACTTTGTAATTCAATTTTTAATAAGTGTATTAATTATTTTGGATTGTTGATTCAGATATGTGATTGTAGTTCTTTTACTTAGTTGAGTTCACAAATCTTTATATGCGCTTACAATTATTTTTTTCATTTGACTTTGAAATACATGTTACATAGTTGTGATTTCTCTTTATTTCCTTCTTTAGATACATCTGTTTAGAGTTGAAAGTTGTGTACTTCACCGCTTCAAGTTTGTCAAGATAAGTGTTATGTTGAGATTTTTTGTTCTTGAAATGTTCTCTTTTCAGCTAATCTCCTGTATAGTTAAATCAATCGAGTTGTTGTTGCACCATCTAGCATTTTTCGTTGTCATGTTTTGTTTTATTGATATGTCAGATTCAGCAGAGTTTGATTATTTTTCTTATGGTTAAAAGGTTTCCTAGCTCAACGTGAGCTTTTTCCCCTTTATTTTGTTTATTTAACAATATATTTGTTATCTGATTTGAAATGAATATAGACTAGTCTTGTAATCATCTAGTTCAAATGTGTTACTCTCTAAAACCTGCTAGACCTTGTTAAAACAAACTCTTAAGTTCTTATGCCTTTGTTTTCTTCATGTGTTACCTGATAAAGTGTAAACTTTATAGTTGGTTCTCCACTGTTCTGCTTGCTACCTGGGAATTAGAATTAATCTCTATTTGTTTCTTCTAGGTAGAAGTTTAGATCCATATCCTCACCTTGCGTTTCCATTCAACCTAGCTTGTGTTGACTTCTTGCTATTAATATTAGTAGACTTAACATTAATGTCCAAATGTGATTGACTCATGATTTGGTAGTTTAAATAAGGTGTATATTCAACTCCCTGTTTTAGGATAGTCACACCTCATCATTATTCTCTACTACTACTTTAGGCTTAATAATTAAGTTTCATGGTATGATAAGTTATAATAAATCATAGTTGTTCTCTAGATTCCTTAGGACAAGTTCCATTTACGAAATCTGGCTAGTTTTGACATATTTTGCATTAATTATATTTTAAGGACATGTTTGATTATATATAAGAAATGAGACAGTCACAAAATTGACTAGCATCTTGGTAAGCATAAGAACAAGAATTGTTTCTCAAAAAAAAATCATTAGAAGATAAAATCATCTTTTCTGGCACTAGTATCGGAAGTAATAGATGTTGGTCAATATATTTGTCCCCTACTATTCATATCTTGTTTAGGATAGTTTCAGCTATGCTAAAATTCTGTTATTTGATATTCATTTTATATAAGAGTAGTATCAAAATAGTTGGAAAATAGTATTTTAGAGGGGAAAATATGTTAAATTTTTGAATGTTAGATAAATTTCCGTTCTTTAAGCCTGTGGAGATCATTTTTTAATAAAGTACAAATTTTGTGAAAATCTAGAGAACATATTTATTATGGAAGCATTCCTATCTTTTCAGAAACCTAAAATATAGTTAATTGGGTTAGACAATAAGAATCCCTAGGTCGAATAAATGGTTTTATATTCATTATCTACTTATAATGCCTATTATAGTTTCTAATATTGATTAAGTTCAACTATGAAGATTTTTTTTTTAATTCCATTCTTCTACAATCTCGATAGGCATCTTAAGTTATTTGCTTAATTTGAAATTTTTTTCTTGTCGGTTCTAATTCTTATTTCCTCATCCCTTTTCGCATGAACTCTCTTATTTGAGACTAAAGAGACTCCCCTCCTTTCGTTTATTTCTCCTTGAGTCAACATCCATCGAAGTCGTGAAAAGAGAGACATGTTATTGGGTTAAAATCCTTAGAAAGTAGCAGAAACCACAGCCATAAAAGGCGGAAAATAAAGAGCAAAAAAATTGGGTTAGAACCCCCGAAATGAGCAGCAGTCCTATAGGGACTAAAACTGGGAATTTTTTGGACTTTAAAAGTTCAAATCTGTGTAGAAGCGGCAGCAAATGGACTTAAAATTTTCCAAGTTCGATTCACACTTTTGTTTCTGTTGCGGGTCTAATCGCACACGCAAGTGAACGTGATCGTACAAGTAATACAATTACTCTTGTTAAGGAGCCGGGTATCGTACCCATAGGAACTACAAACTAAACTCTATTAACTTTTCCAATTCTTAACCTAAAACAAATGCAATATCTAGATTTTGTAAATAGAAGTACTAAAATTTATATCTAACTAAAACTGACTACAGTTCAATTTCTTAACTTGTACAATTATTATGGGAGAGATCCAGGATTGCAGCTTTTATCAGAACTTATTGTTACACCCGGGGGAACCCCCTAGAAGTAACACGGCGTACTTGACCTCTCGGAGGTCTTATACAAGCCCATAGTCATCATTCATCGCATTGACATAGTAAATTTAGCAAAAAATTTAAAACTTTTGATAGCACATCATATGCTAGAAATTTTAACTCATATATGTATAAAACATAAGCCATAGTACATTTATAGACCTTAAGTCTATTTGCCATCTTAGACTCAATAAATTTAGAGTACATTAGGGACACGACCCATAAGACATATTACATAACAATACAATATTTATAGACTTTACATTAAAGACATAAGTAGGACATCCTTGAACTTTAAGGATTCCTTTCATTGAGCTCGGGAATCATCTATCAAGATCTTCACCATTCAAGACATCCTTTAAGCATCCATGACCTACACTTTGTTTAAAAAGTAGAGAAGAATGGAATTAGCAGAAGAATGTACTAAGTATGGCAACTATGCGAAAATATGAATTTAAAAGAGACATTATCTTTGAAATCATACTTCGTGTCTTTTTGAGTAAATCATCATAAAACCTTTAAGCAATTGCATTTATATCATTTTCATACTTCATAGAAACACAATCAAACTCCAAACATCATAGAAAAGCACTTATAGAATTTAAATCCCATTTGAGGTCACTTTACAGTAAACTTTATTCTCTTAACAGTGAACTCCTCCTTTATATTCATTAATCCTTCCAAGCAATCCTTTAGTGATACTTGGTACAATGCATCACCTTAGAACCACAAGGAAAACCATACAAACACCTAACATAAGCCAAAACATATCATCATAGAAGTATAGCCCATTACAAGACACATTCAAGTCAAGACCATAAGACATTACAGTGAACTCCTAGTCATTATGCACATATACTTATTTTACTTCACATCAATGCATTACAATACCTTACTCATAATCCTACTCTAAGTCTACTAATGCAATGTATATGTGAAGCCTCATAACCTCACACATACTTAGTAAACCTACCATAAGACCACAAGCATTTACATCTAAGTCATACATCAATGAGTAAATAAAGGCAACTTCATTTATGTCAAGAAAGACCTTTATCATGTAGTCAATAAGATCAACATCATGCATGTAAGAATAAGATCACATCATCTAGACTCTTACGTACCATGCACATATTCATGACAAGTAGACAATTATTACCATACCATGCATAAAGACATATTCATAACCATATACCTTCGAAACACTTTCCTAGAACTTTCTAAGGATCTACTTGTGCAATGTCTAGATGGTTCATTACTTCCACCTATCCTAAGTAACTTACCTTAAGTCCTCCTAGTTAGGATCCTATTCATTTACTTCCATTGTCCATTTTACTTTAGGGAAACTATAGCCTTAACCGACACTAAGACCATGGGTGCTAAACATGGAATTTGGTGTTGTAGAGCCTTACACCAATGGAAGGTTTTCCTACCTAGCCAAGGTAGAACATTAACATATATCCTAGCATCCTAAGTGAATTCACTTTGCTAGATCCTATGTGGCAAGCATAGTTTATGGAACTAAGAGATAGGTATTCCCTTTACATACCATTTGGTATTGGGGCCTCATCTCATGAGAAAACATGGGTGAATATTCCTCAAAGGAAAGTCAACACCTCATGTGGGTCCATAGATGAATATTTCTCAAATGGAAGTCAACACTCTACAAGGGACAAATGGTGAATCTTCCTCCAAGGGAAGCCAACACCTCTCAATGTCAAGTTCACTCGGTGCTAAGCTAAGTTCCCTTTATTGAAAAGCCTTTCATTATATTTTCATAAAACATAGGCTTAAGATATTCATTCCTCATATACTTATAGAATATTCAAGCACCTATCTAGTTATAGAGTATTCTTGGGCACACCTTTCAAGGCCCCTCTATTAACTAGATCATCATCCATGTGTGTGTGTACATACATGTAAGCAAACCTTTCACATAACCCGTAATGTCACACATGCATATATCAATGCATGAGTCTATAGGCATAACTATATGAGCAATCCTTTCATATAAACCCACTAAGACACTATGCACATTCATGCTTCATCATACCATATAAGTCATATTGATAACATGTTCATATATTCATCTTTCATATACATAGAAACCAAACCTAGGAACTATCCTATGAAGGTACACGTGTGCAATGCATAGACAAGGTCCCATACCCTTGCCCACACTAGTACACCTATCAAGTCATCCTAGTTGAGGAAACATATAATACTTTCATATACATAAACTTAACATGCATAGTAGTAGACACTAGTGAATATGAGAACTACCTTTCATTTAGACACCATGAACCTTTACTACCTTTAAACATGCATGAAGTGTTAGTGTGTGTACATTGGTCAACATGATCACATAATGGCTATCAACAACACCTTAAGGAAGACACCCTCTTAGACCATAATACACTTTCAAACATAGACCACTCAACACATTTTGCATAGGAGACAAGTCAACTTCATATTACACTTAAGACTCCTAGCTTTGGCTATTCATGCATTCACATAGGGGTACATAGGTAAGGGATTATTAACCCTTTTAACACATCAATGGAATCACCTATATTTTACCCTAAAATGAATATACACATGCTTATACAATAGCTATACAACCTAGATCACAACTAGAATAGGAAAGTAGGCATAAGCTTCCCATAGTATCATCTTAATCACATGTTCATAAGTTCATCAATTTGCCTTAAAGGACATGGTCAACATATATATAATGACAATTAAGTAAACACCGCCACCATAAGTGGACCATACCACACAATGCCATACAATGCTTCATCAATATTTCTATAAAGAATATAGAACTAGAAGAGTAGAGGAAATAGGCATTCTTACCAACTCCTCAACCTTTGATCCTCATTGATCAATACACCTTGTTTATCAATAATTCATATATATGGCAGTAGCTAAATGTACTTTAAACATACAAGAAACCATGTACAAGTGGCTACAAGATTATACTATAACATAATACAACACATCACATACTAGGAAAGTAGAAGAACATAGATCATTAACCAATTTCTTTTATATGGATTATAGATCATATTTCATGAATCATATCACTCTAAGGCATTAGCTAATGAAATCATAGTCTAGATGAGACACTACTACAATTTGCCATTAAGGTCGACACAAGCATGCTTCATATAAGGAGTTCATGGAAGGTAAGTTTACATAGGTTAATCCTATTCAACCTATCATGAATTGACCCATATTGTATTAATTACATATAATTTCATCCTCAAATTTTGTTATAGGCAGAAGCTATATACATTAACCATGATCAATTCCTATAGCAACTAATCTAACGTCAAGATCACAAGTTACAACTCCATAGACAAGAAGAACCTAGATTAATTCAAACCAAGTCTTCTCTAATTTAGTCATATAAGATGTATATCCACAATTCAATCATGGTATTAACATAAACAGTAGCTACAAGAACTACAACTTAATCAAAATTCACTTTAGATCATTAAGAAGCCAATGTTACAGTGAACTATAGAAACTAGGCTAAACATGCTCAAATCTTCATACATTGATCCTCATGGATCCTTCAACATTAATTCAACATAAATGCATTTAAATAACCGCATATACAATCACTTCCATGTAATAGAATCATAATTCAACCGATAGCAATTCAAGATCACAAAGCCCATGCAGGGCTAAATCGTTTTGGTGAAGGAGCATGGGTTCATCATGAAATTGGAGTAAAATTCACGTTAAAACCACTGTATTAACTTCAATTAATCATGATTCAATCGTTCAAAACCTTTGTAGAAAGAACCCATGGCTAGATTGAAGAAGAAGGACTTTGATCATATTTTTCTTCTTTGAAATCTTTGAGAATGACTCTCTAGATGAAAAGATAACTAGAGATGAAGATAACCATACCTTTAATTAGTTGAAAATCTATAAAACTTCATGATTAATCCATAGAAAACCCAGCTCCAAGCAGTTCTTGAGTTTCACCAACAATGGTGGTTTTAAAGAGAACATTTTTGGAAGAAAGAGCTTAAAACATGTGAGCTGATTTTAGAATGGTATGATCACGTTTTAGATGACTTATATACACCTACAATTAACTAAATGAACCTATTATTGTCAGGTTAGTACGTGGGGTGAATTTCCCATTCACCCCTTAAATAAAACAGACGCAGCTGCTAGTTGACAGGCCACCCACGACGGAGGCACTCACGGGCATTAGTACGTGGGGTGAATTTCCCATTCACCCCTTATCGTTCTTGATGACTCCTGTTCGACAATTGGAAAAGAATCCTTTTAAAATTTGATTGAGGCCCTATTTATACTAAATTACGGATTTCTAATGTAGGACACTGAATCATGCGATGCGGGGCTGGCACGAGGTGCACTGCTTTGTGATTTATTTTCAACTGAGATTCGACACTTAACTGCGCGACAGGGAGACTACACGCAATCTTATGTTTAGACAATATATTCGAGCCCGATATTTCTCTCCCTTTTGCATGACGCGGTGCTGGAATGCAAATGCCTTTTGCGCATTTCTTGCTTCATTTTTCTTCGCTTCATCCTCAGATTTCCTTGTCGCTTCTTTTTAACCTCTTTTTGTGAATATATCTTTCACCTCGCCTTCTTGTACATATAATCATGTTGGTTGGTATGGAACACGAAATTAACTAACTAAGACTCTTAATCTAGACTTAACAACTTCAATCTAAGCCACCAAGTGGGCATAAATTGCATTATGGGCATGTAAATATGCCCATCACTACCCCACACTTATAAGTTTTATTCGTACTCGAACAAATTCTAATGACTCCTAGACAATGGACACTACTTAGATCGTGCTTCTATCATCTTCTCTTCATACTTTATTATATGACAGGCTAATGATTCAATCATCCTAAGACAACTTCCTACACCCATACGCGTAATTCTCTATGTTCTTTCTTGTATAACTTTACCTCCTACAACAAGTGCCTCTCACACATAGAAATAATCCGCTTACTCACAACATTATTTCACATCATCGACGGAGTTACCATCAAGACATCTCGCTCTGCCAAAAAGAAGTCACATGTCTGCATTGAGAACCATAAGCTTTCGATTATGTATATCTCTACTAATGATATGTATTATACTCAAAGATCAACCAGGACTTATTAAGGTTGTAATGTTGGCTCAGGGTCACGGGAGATTTATGTATATGAAAATAGTGACTTGTTCTCCCTAATGCACAATGCTTGACTTTGACTTTGTAGATCACCTTTGTCTTCTTCACCTTCCTGTTTATCATGTTTTCTTAAATTTAATCTTTCCCCTTTTTCTTCTTTTCGTATCCTATATGTAAAAAATATATATATATATATATATATATATATATATATATATAGAGAGAGAGAGAGAGAGAGAGAGAGAGAATAAGCAAATCTTCAAATTACACACAGGGCATTATTTTTGCCTTTACCTTTTATTTTCCCTTTATGAATACGTCATCTCTTCATTTGGACAGATCTCCTTGTTTTAGTCCCTCGGCCTAACACAGTGCATTAAGGATCAGGATCAATCTTAGGGGCTCAATAAAAGGGATACAACTTATTTTAAAGGTTTTAACAAAAGGGTAGGTTAAAAGCTAAGGGCTAACTAAGGAATGAGATGAGGCTTCATTTCGACAGTAATTTTCAAGGAAGGCATGCTATCAACTTATTAAATACAACACAATCATATTTCTCTTCAATAACAATCTGGGAAAGTTCTAGACTCAATTAACATAACTGTTACTATACAATAACTCACTTCTCGTGGAACATGTTGCATTCAGAAAGATCAACTCAGCCCATTATATGTTACACGAGAGGGTCATTTAGGCTTAAGTTGTACTTTTCTATATCATGACAAATAGTTGCACTTCATATATCCTTCAACTTAATATCTCCTTTCGTACAAAAGCTTTTTCAAAGGACTACAATTTCAGCACGACCCACCCTAGACTTGATCTACGACATTCACCCTTATGACGGTCGTCATCTATCTATCATTGGGAAGTTTGACTCAATTTATGACTACTACAGACTTACTCCTAACAAATAAAAAAATATTTTTTTTTACAATTCAATGGGACTCTCCTTGGCTAAAGAATCGTAAACAACTACCAAAAAACCCAAACACAAAACATAGTCAATCCAAGCACAAAACATAGTCAACCCAAACACAAAACCTAGTCATAAAACATAAATATAACAAACTGAAAGCATACATAGAAAATGCTACCCCCCATCCCACACTTAAACAATAGCACTATCCTCACTGCACATAAAACATACTAAATAAAATCACAAGGTAAGGAAAGAACTCCCTGACTAATCCTCCATCCCATCATCAAGGCCGGTTGGAAGATGATCAATTTCATCCTCCTAGTGTGACTCAATATCGGAGGTAGTTCGTAAGTTGTCCTCATCAGTTTGGACATCATCACAAAATCGCTCTGCAAACATCGGTTCTATCCCCAACAATTCATTAGCATGGGCATTCAGGTGATATTGGCGGCTAACCTCGTCAAGCTCAGACCAATTTGATGGTCAACCCCCGGTTATGTGCCGCAACGTCTCAAGTCCGTACATTTGAGCCATAATCAACTCGTCCCATCTGTGCCTCTCTGCAGTTGTAATAGTGGGTCCTAACTCTGTATGAGGCCCTTTCGCACGAGTAACATCCATAGCTACAGGGTATAGAGTGGCATGTAATCTAAAGCTTCTTCCGGAATACCTGCACATCGTTACATGTTGGTGTAAGACCCCCAAATGCATATCGATGGCCCTTATGTACTCTAGTCTTTCGCATAGATGATTTTATAATCACCCCGATATTTAGCTCCGTGTTTGTCATCAATACGTATACCAAACACACCTAGTCACCTGTAAAGTCAGTGTAGTGCATCCAGGGTATCAAACAATTCATAGCAATTTTCAACCAAACACGAGTCTCGCGTAAAATATGAGGGTAAGAGAGCGTCTTTTGATACCTCTTTGGACTATAATGAGCCCACTGAGACATGGATTGAGGTCCACACATTAAATAGCGGATTTCCTGATACGGTGGTCGAATGTTCAACTGGGTTAACACCAAAGGGTTGATGCCATCAGTTGTGCCGAGAATCTCATTTATAATGGTTCGGGTGATAGGCACATTCCGACCACATACAATGACAAAGTGTGAGCGAGTGTCGGGAATCCAGTTAGCATAAAATTCATGAACCATTCTCATGTTGCACTAATGTGGTTCCTAAAATACAAAACCCAATGACAACTCTTGAATCCGCCTTAAAATTTGGGGGAACTCCTGGAGTAGACTGTCCCTATGAACACACACATACGAGAAATAGGATGACTCGGTGTGCTTTCTATATCACGTCTTTCCCTCCTTGGCTACTTATTTCAGCCCATATATAAGGGTCTTCCCTCTAGGAGCAGGGGTTGCGAGTGGAACATTCCCACTTTTAGGACTCTTCTTCTAAGACCCTTGAGCAGCTGTGTGTCCTGACCTCTATGACGAAGACATAGTACCTGCTAAAGGAAACACAATTGAATTTAGTTTAGTTCATGCCTAACGGAGGAACATTCCATCCCACACGTGATAACAAACAATGTCCAATTTGGGTACAGATATTATCCCCCATGATACTATCACACCCTTACCCCATTACAACATAGCAAGTAATGGTCACCAATTTGACCCACAAACGATCGATTATTAACAACAACTATTACACCTTTCCAAAATGACACAACACAGGACACATATACTCAGCGAGATTCTTAGATACTCAAGAATTCACCAACCACTTAAAAACATAATTCTCAATTTATAACACTCACATGAAAACCAACAATTCCAAATGTCTAGTGATGAGAACCCAAAACCCCTCTAATATTTGCTACCCCATGCTTGTATGCATCCTAATTTCTACTCAAGACATTGAAACCACAACAACCCCAAGCATGAAACACTTCCCCCAATGTTTTCCTACCTTCAATATGCAATTTCAACTTAGTAATTTCCAATCAAGAACGAATAATGAAGGACATACCTGTAGAGTTGACCATTCTTACGTGCAAGAGAAATAAAAAAACAATTTGAAGCTTGGGCGACGCAAGAAGATGGATTCTCATTGGGAAATTATAGAGAACAGAGGGAGGGAGGCGCGATGGGAAAGGGAATTAGGGTATTAGGACTATTTTATTTCTGAAATAGGGAATTGGGGGATGGGTCAGGTGTTTTTAAATTTAGAACGTTTTAGTTAATGAATGTCAAGAAACTCGCCTAGACCTTGCGACTTACGAGTGAAACGAGGTCCACTGGAATTTTAATTCCAGTTGACCCAAGAATGCTCTCACATCGCGCGACACAGAGCTGACACGAGCTAGTGTATTTGTGTGCCATAAATTACTTTTACCGTCAAAATCTATTTTACACCTTTTCTCCATGATGCACGCTCAACAAGAGGTATTATGCCTTGAAGTTTTCAAGCGAGGCAAAATTGGAGATTAACCTCGCGACGCGCAACTGTCACGAGGTTAACTGCTTCCAATTTCAGCACTTCACCTTGCGACGCGGAGTTGTCACTTGGTCTACTGCCTCTTCGTCCTTTGATGCTATGTCCTGCATAAACACCCCATTAATGGAAAACTTGATGGGGTGCCTCCCATCCAGCGCCGTATTTAAGTTCAAGGCATGACTCATATATTATTTTTGTTATTATTTATTTATTTTTTAATTTAAGCTAAAGAAAATCAAACCTAACTATTACAATAAATCACGGGTTGCCTCCCGTGGAGCACCTGATTTAACGTCACAACACGACCCATCTCATAGCTCATTCCTCATCCAGGGTGATCTCCTCAACCTCATGAACCACATCCTTTCCCACGTAGTGTTCGACCCTCATGTCCATTTACAAGGAACATGACTATCTTCTTTATTTCGTAACTCAACTACACCAGGTTGAATCAGTCGCACCACCTTAAACGGACCACTCCATTTCGAACGGAGCTTCCCTGGAAACAATTTCAACCTGGAGTTGAACAACAACACTAGCTTGCTTGGCTCAAAAGTGTGTGACACTATGTGCTTGTCGTGCCACTTTTTAGTTTTTTTTTTATACAATTTTGCATTCTCATATGCATGCAGGCTGAACTCCTCGGGCTCATGCAATTGGGTTACTCTGTTCCGACCGGCTAACTCAGCATCTAAATTAGCTTATTTATTGCCCAATATGCCTTATGTTCTATCTCAGCGGGCAATTGGCATGCTTTCCGAAACACCATTCGGTAGGGAGAAGTACCTACCGGTGTCTTTTACGCAGTTTTATATGCTCATAAAGCATCATCTAGCTTATCTGACCAATCCTTCCTTTAAGCATTTATTGTTTTCTGCAGGACCTGCTTTATTTCCCTGTTAGATACTTCAACTTGTCCACTAGTTTTATGTTGGTATGCAGTTGCCACTTTATGCCTTACCACATACTTAGCTAATAAGTTATGTTCTTTATGAAAAGCTTACCTCTATCACTGATAATCGCCCTGGGAGTGCCAAACCAGGGGAAAATGTGTTTCCTTATAAACTTCACAACCACATTGGAGTCATTAGTTGGTAACACTACTTTTACCCACTTGGACACATAATCTACCGCTACTATAATATATTGATTCCATGTAGACTATGGAAATGGTCCCATGAAATTGATTACCCAAACATCAAAGATTTCCACCTCGAGAATGTTACTCAAAGGCATCTCATGGCTTCTTGAAATGGTGCCCATTCGTTGGCACTGATCACACATTTTTACAAACAACACCGCATCTTTAAATAAGGTAGGCCAAAAGAATCTAGATTGTAATACCTTATGTGCAGTTCGTTCACCCCCATGATGTCCGCATATGGTGAAGAGTGACAAGTGTCTAAAACTTTTGGGGCCTCTTCCTCAGCTATACAACTTCTCAGCATTTAATCTGGACCCTTCTTAACAAATAAGGCTCATCCCATATATAGAATTTAGCATCGTACCTCAATCTCTGCCTATGATGTGTTGATGCCCCATGTGGGAATAAGCCACTCGCCAAATAATTCACAATGTCAGCATACCAAGGTACCTATGTAATGTCCGGTACTAAAAGTTGTTCATCATGGAATTCTTCCCGATTTTTCCTTCCTTTTCCACATGAGATGAATCTTCTAATCTAGATAGACGGTCATCTATCTGATTCTCTGAACCCTTCCTATCTTTAATCTCTAAATCAAATTCCTAGAGAAGTAAGACCAATATGATCAACTGGAGTTTTGCATCCTTCTTATTGAAGAGATATTTTATGGCTGTATGGTCAATGTAGATTATCACCTTTGTTCCCCCCAGACATGACCTAAAATTTTCAAACGCATACACTAAGGCAAACATTTCTTTCTCAGTTATTACGTAGTTTGCTTGGGATGCATCTAGTGTCTTACTCGCATAGTATATGGAGTGAAACACTTTATTTTGTTTTTGCCCCAACACTGCTCCAACTGCAATATCACTCATTTCACACATCAACTCAAACGACAACCCCAATTTGGTGCTACAAGGATAGGGGCTTCTATCAACTTTTGCTTCAACACTTCAAACTTGAATTTCACCTCTTTCTCTAATAGACTGCACATGGGTTTTGCAATCTTGGAAACATCTATAATGATCCTTTTATAGAAACCTGCATGTACCAAAAAGCTTCTAAACCGTTTAACTGATACTAGAGGTAGTAATTTCTCAATTAATTTAATCTTGGCTTTGTCCACCTCTAACCCATACTTCAATACCTGATGACCCAACACAATTCCTACTCTTACAAAGAAGTGACACTTCTCCCAATTGAAAAATAAATTGATTTGTTTACATCTTGCTAAGACTCTATCAATATTTAACAAGCATAGCTCAAAGGACACACCAAATACTGAGAAGTCATCCATAAATACTTCCACAAAATCTTCCACCAAATCGTGAAAGATTGCCATCATGCATCTTTGAAGAGTGGCTGGAGCATTACATAACCCAAATGTCATGTGTTTGAAAGCATAGGTACCATAAGGGCATGTAAATGTTGTCTTCTCTTGGTACTCAGGTGCAACTACAATCTGATTATACCCTGAGTATCCATCAAGAAAGAAATAATATTCCTACCCTGCAAATCTGTCCAACATTTGGTCAATGATAGGAACCGAATAATGATTCTTTCTGATGCCTTCATTTAACTTCCTGTAGTCCATGCATATTCTCCACCCTGTAACTTTTCTTGGTGGGATCAATTCGTTTCTGTCATTGGTCATCCCATGTTTGTTAGGCACACAGTGCACTGGATTTACCCATTTACTGTATGATATTGGATACACTATCCCGATATCTAACCACTTGATAACCTCTTTTCGAACCACGTCCTTCATTAAAGGATTTGATTTTCTCTTCTATTGAGCACTTGATTTATATCATTCCTCCATGTAGATCTTATGGATACGCAAAGTGTCACACCCCGACTTCATGCCCCGGATGATACCGGCGTCATTAACCTCTCAGAGGTCGCAGACAAGCCTCTTGGCATTCGTCATAACATGTGATTATTAAAAATTATGGAAAGATTAAAAACTTTTAATATACTTAATTGAAGTATACTTAGAATTCATACTTAATATTCATACAGTGTTCTAAAACTTGTCTCACATATATAAAACCATCTAAGAGTGCAAAGCCAATAATGATCAATATGCCATATAGGCCTTAATACAAAAGAATCCAAAGAACATAACGGAATAACGTATTCTAAAAATACTAAATCTTCATAAGGCTGGAAATTGAAATGGTAATGTCCCGAAGTTGAGGACCTACCATGACTTAGAGAAAGAGTTCCAAGATTATTCAATTCGACCTGCTTAACTTCAATGGCCGGAACCTACATTTCTAGTAAAATAAAGTAATGGGGTTAGTACTCCACATGTACTAAGTATGAGTATATGCACATAACACATAGAGACATGCATGAAAAACGTTCATTTATCATATCATTAGAAAACATGGTAAGTCATATAAAAATCTTCAATGCACATACCATACAACATATACAAGCCAATTATTTCATCACTTAAAGCATGCTCATAAACAAAGACATATTATCATAGAGTCATGTTAACTTTACCTATTCAAAATATCATATCATACAAAACACTTACCAATGATCCCATCCCCAACCTACAAATGCAATGGTCATGTAAAGCCCCATAACCCCACATAACCGAGTAGATAAGATAGAAGACCATAAGTAAGGCTTTGCTTCATATAACTTGTAACATAGTTAGTTATCACTAACATATTAATATAGCCAAATAACATATTCAACATAATAGCCAACATTCATATAAAAGTAACATCGTATATCATAAAAATATATCTTTCATATCATCATATTATTTATGAACAATTGATGTACCGTGGTTTCACGGTACTTTTAACGCTATTTTCTTAAGTTTAGTGTGTGTGTAAAGACTTTTTGTGTTGATTTTGATGTAGGTTTCTCTTTATTTGTAGGAAATCTGTGCAAAGGAGAACGCGGAGGTTTGGAGCAGAAATTGCAGAAGTGACCACCTACGGAGCCCACGATGGTCCGTCGTGACTGTGACGGTCCGTAGGTGGTATCGTAGTGAGAAGAAAATAGCTGCTGAAGGAAGTTGGGGAAGTCTGACCAAGTGTGGCACTACGAAAGCTCATGACGGACCATCATAGCCACGATAATCCATCATGCATATTCGTTGTGGTTGACAGAGAGTAGTCCTAGTACCCAAGTCCAAGAAGTTTCTAAGTGTTGTGGAACGGAACCCCTCGACGGACCGCCGTGCTTGCAACGGTCCGTCACACCTATCCGTCGAGGGTAATAGAGTCGATGAAGGAAGCAGCAGAGATTAGAGTTTAAGTATGGAACGACGGAGGCCACGACGGTCCATCACATGGGTCGTCGATTCAGACGCGTTTTGGATAGATTTTCCTTAATTAGATTCCCTCTTTTATTAGGTTTTGTTTTATTATAAATAGTTCAAAAAACCTTGTTTTTGGGGTTAGACTTTTTGATATTTTTTAGTTCTCTTGTTTAAGTATTGAACTATTGATTTTGGTATTTGATCATACTTTTCTGGAATCGATTGTTTGTGTTTTTGTGAATTATTCAAGTGAATTTCTGGATTTTCTTCATTCTCATTAAAGTAAGTGCATGAATTCTTATATTATCAATATGAATTGTGTGATTATGACCATGGGTAACTAAACTCCATAACTAGGTTTGTGGGAACCATGGGTAAATAACAAGGTAAAATCTAGGTAAAATAACAATTCTAGAATAGTGTCTTCCATGTATTGATAATCCTTTTGTTTAGAAGTATTTTTTACGGATGGCCAACGTTAGAACTCACCTTAATGCTACTTGCCGGACCAAGGAGGTAGATAACAGGAAAAGAATTATCAACGTAGATTTAGTGTATACTATCGAATAGGCTAGTGTCGGTTGGTACGATGTAATAACTTAGTCAAATATAGATTACGATGCTTAATATGAGGTAAAGATAAGGTTTAGTAAAGCAACACACGTAACCGGAACAAGGTGCGGATTGAAATTCTCTAGATGCCGGACCAAGGATTTAGAGATACCTAACTTATCACTTTACATGCAAGATATTATAAAAGAATTGTTATAGTTAGAATTACCGAGTTAGGAGCCTGTGGGGAACACTTAAGCCCTAGTTACTCTCATCACTTGATTAAACATCAATACTTGAACCTGTTAGTTGATTACTTTAATTTAGTTAATTGCTTTTATTAATCAAAACCCCCCTTTAGTTATTTGTTTTCGGAAAATAATTGACTAAATAGAAGTAATAATAGAATAAAGTTAAGTCTGAACCATTTTCCTCGTGGGATCGACCCCAACTTCATTAGTTGGGTTCTTTACTTGATACGACCGCTTTACTTCTTATTTGAGAAGTAAGTTTGAGCGTATAAAATTTTGGCGCCGCTGCCGGGGAAAGTGACTTTTAGATTAACTTAAAACTTATTAGTAAAGTTTAGTCAATATTTTCCTAATTTTACTTTTTCTGTTGTTTTTGTCTCTTGCAGGTCTAAATTCCGTGTATGCCAATTACGCGGAGTAGAAGAGAACCCTTGTTTCCATACAACCACGAATTAGAGCGTACACTACGCAATATGAATCGAAACTTGGGTATTAACAACGATGATCCCAACCAGGACATTCCATCTCCAGTTGATGCTCATTGTCGGTTATTACCTGAAAATCATGGTGAAGATGAACAAAGAGGACAACACCCCGCTCCACGCCCTCAAGAGTACTATAGGGGTTATGATAACATCGCAGACTCTGATGGGCCACTTGTCTTGCCCCCTCTACCACACGGCCACAATTTTGTGGTAACCAGTAGTCTGATGCAAATGCTCACTGCCAGAGATTTATTTTCAGGGCTACCTTCTGAGGATCCACATGCCACATCGCTAAGGTAAGGGCAGTGTGCAAAAGTTGTGTAGGGAGGCCCGATTTGAATATGGATGTAATAGGGCTAAGAGTATTTCCTCTTTCACTGACGGGAGAGGCTGCTATCTATTTTACTGAGCTCCCTTATAACTCAATCTTCACTTAGAATCAACTGAGGGGTGCTTTCTTAGCACGTTACTACCCGGTCTCTAAGAAACTAAACCACAAAGACAGAGTGAACAACTTTGTAGCAGTACCGGGAGAGTCAGTTAGTAGTTCTTGGGATAGGTTCACTTCATTCTTGAGAAGTGCCCCAATCACCGCATTGATGATGAGTCACTGAAAAAATACTTCTATCGGGGATAGGATGATAATAATAAAGTGGTGTTGGATACGATAGCGGGTGTTTCTTATTGGGAGTGTCCTTATGCCGAGATAGCTAAAAAGTTAGAGAAAATCTCTCGAAATAATAAAGCTTGGAGTACTAGGAAGTCAGATACTGGAAGAAACACTTTCGCAGTACAATCCGCACATAACCCAGCCACAGACGAGATTCGTGAAGAGATGGATCAGATGAGAACTGAGCTTGGGTTGCTATTAAAACATGTCACTAGGGGTGAAGAAAAGGAAAATGCAGTGAACTACTTGTCTAAACCACAACCGCCAAATGATGAATATTATTATGAGGAGGATTCCTATGCGGTGAATGAGCAGACGGGGGGTTTCCGATCGAATGTCCAAGGTTCCAATCAGGAGAATTGGCGCCAAGGTCAAGGAAACCAAGGTCGAAACTATGGTAATTATAACCGCGAGGGTCATTATGTCCGAGATGAGAATTACAACCATGACAACAACTTCAACCGGGGTTACTATGGTAACAGAAATGATAGGAGTGGGCGCTATGTTCCTCCTCAAAATTGTGAAGTTGCTCCGACGGATGGTGGAGGTATTATGGCACGAGTTGAGGATATGTTGCACAAAATGAGGAGGAGGTTCGATGCTAGTGATGAACACACTAAAGAGTTAAGGAGTGACTTAGCGAGTATTGGGCAAAAAGTTGATACACATGCAATCTCGATTAAGCAGATTGAGTTGCAAATGGCCCAATTATCTGCAACTGTGAACACACGGCAACCGGGCACTCTCCCTAGCAACACTGTCCAAAACCCAAAAAATGATGGACACTGTATGGCAATCACTACATGGGGTGGTAAGCAGACCATTGACCCACCTATGCCGTCTGATGTAGAAAAGGTGATAAGAGATGATGATAAGGTGGTGGAGGTTAGTGGTGAGTTAGAAGATAAAACGGGAAAAGATGTTGAAATGCCCAAAAATATGACTCCCATGCCTAGACCTCCACCTCCCTTCCCACAAAGACTAGTGAAAAAGATCGAGGATGGTAAATACCGGCGTTTTATAACGATGTTGAAAAAGCTTTCCATCAATGTCCCTTTAGTAAAAGCTCAGCAACAAATGCCCGGTTATGCCAAGTTCATGAATGATCTATTTGCGAAGAAAGAATCGGTCACTTTTGAAGATGATGACAGAATGCAGCACTGTAGTGCTATTGCTACAAGATCTCTAGTGCAAAAGAAAGAAGATCCGGGTGCTTTCACTATTCCTTGTATAATTGGGTTATTACATTTTGCGAAAGCATTATGTGATCTTGGGGCAAACATAAATCTCATGATCCTCTCGATTTACAAGAAGTTGGGTTTAGGTGATCCAAAGCCCAGTGCGATGCGGCTACTGATGGCCGATCGAATAGTAAAAAGGCCTATTGGGATACTCCACGATGTGCTAGTAAAAGTGAAGTCGTTCATATTTCTGGCTGATTTTGTTATTCTTGATTGTGAGGTCAATTTTTAGGTGCCTATTATTCTTGGGAGGCCATTCCTTGCTACGGGTAGAGCCTTGGTTGATATGGAAAAAGGGCAGATGAAATTTCAGTTGAACAATGAAGAAGTGACCTTCAACATTTTTAGGTCCATGAGGCAGAGTGGTGAGCTCCAATCGGTGTCTGCCATATCCTACAAAGTTGAAAAGTTATCTGAGGTACAAATTGAAGAACGTCTGGGTGTTGAAGCACTAGCGGCAGTGATCATGAATTTTGATAGCGATTGCATTGAAGAGTATGGGTCATTGATCGCAGCACTTGATCGAGGTGATGTTTGGTTTAAACCAAAGAAAGATGAGTTAGATATAAAGAATTGCGAGTCTCCACCCGCGAAACCATCTATAGAGGATGCTCCAAAATTATAACTAAAAGCTCTACCAACTCATCTGAGGTATGAATTCTTAGGAAATGGTGACACTTTGCTGGTAATCATTGCATCAGATCTGAATGTACAACAAGTTGAGAGTTTGGTGAAACTGTTAAAAAGGTTCAAAAGAGCTATTGGGTGGAATATTGCGGATATTATTGGGATCCCTCCAGGTATTTGTTCTCATAAAATCCAATTCATGCCCGATCATAAGCCAAGTATTGAGCATCAGAGATGCTTAAATCCACCTATGCAAGAGGTAGTGAAGAAGGAAATTATTAAGTGGTTGGATACCGGAGTAATATATCCGATCGCTAATAGTAGTTGGGTATGCCCTGTTCAGTGTGTACCTAAGAAAGGGGGAATGACTGTGGTCCCCAATGAAGAAAATGAACTTGTTCCAATGAGACCGGTGATTGGATGGAGGGTGTGTATGGACTACCGAAAATTAAATGCATGGACCGAAAAAGACCATTTTCCTATGCCCTTCATGGATCAGATGTTGGATAGACTAGCCGGAAAAGGGTGGTACTGTTTTCTTGATGGTTATTCGGGGTACAATCAGATTTCTATTGCACCGGAAGATCAAGAGAAAACCACCTTCACTTTCCCATATGGGACCTTTGCTTTCAAGAGAATGTTGTTTGGGTTGTGCAATGCACCCGCCATATTTCAGAGATGTATGATGTCGATATTCTCCGATATGGTGGAGGACACTATTGAGGTGTTTATGGATTATTTTTCTATGGTTGGTGACTCCATTGAGCGGTGTTTGAGTCATTTATCTGAGGTTCTTAAGAGGTGTGAAGACTAAAATTTAGTACTAAATTTGGAAAAATGCCACTTCATGGTGAAAGAGGGTATTTTATTGGGTCATCGCATTTTAGAGAAGGGTATAGAGGTTGATCGAGCTAAAGTCGAGGTAATAGAGAGACTTCCCCCACCTATCTGTGTAAAAGGTATGAGAACCTTTCTTGGGCATGCAGCTTTTTACCGGAGGTTCATCAAGGATTTTTCAAAAATTGCGCATCCTTTGTGTAAGTTGCTTGAGAAAGAGTGTAAATTTTATTTTGATGAATCCTGTCGTAAGTCATTCGGTCAGTTGAAAGAAAAGTTAGTGTCTGCACCCATCATTATTTCTCCGGATTGGAGCATTCCATTTGAGGTGATGTGCGATGCTAGTGGGGTTGCTCTTGGTGTGGTATTCGGACAAAATCCTTCACCCCATTTACCATGCTAGAAAAGCCCTCAATGAAGCCCAAAAGAACTACACAGTGACTGAGCAAGAGCTCCTTGCAGTAGTCTTTGCTTTCGAGAAATTTCGCTCCTATTTGCTAGGCACTAGATTTATAATGCATACTGATCATTCTGCTTTGAGATATTTGATGGCAAAGAAGGATGCGAAACCGAGGTTTATTCGTTGGGTATTACTATTGCAAGAATTTCACTTTGAGGTGAGAGATAGAAAAGGGACCGAGAATCAAGTCGCTGATCACTTGTCCCGTTTAGAAGATGAAGCAATGAGAGAGTTTGGAGATAAGACTGAAATTGATGATACTTTCCCCGATGAGCATGTATTGTCCGCCTCTCAAGACTTGATTCCATGGTTCGCAGATTTTGCGAATTATCTGGCTAGCGATATTGTTCCACCGGACTTGTCCTTTCATCAAAGGAAAAATTTCATATACGATGTGAAGAATTTCTTTTAAGATGAACCATACTTATATAGGAGTTTTGCCGATGGGCTTATTCGGCGTTGTGTGCTAGAAGTTGAGATGTTGAGTGTTTTGAAGGCATGCCATTCTTCACCCGTAGGTGGACATCATAGTGGTAGCCGGACCGCTCACAAGATCTTACAATATGGCACCTATTGGCAAACTATTCATCAAGATGCTCATGAGTTTGCCAAAGCATGTGATAGATGCCAAAGAGATGGCGACATTTCAAGAAAGCAAGAGCTTCCTTTAAATCCCATTCTTGTGATTGAGTTATTTGATGTGTGGGGTATTGACTTTATGGGCCCTTTTGTGAGTTCTCATGGGATGAAGTACATTCTAGTAGTGGTTGATTATGTTTTTGAATGGGTGGAAGTTATCGCACTCGCAAATAATGAAGGGAAGAGTGTCACCGCGTTCTTAAAAAAGAATATATTTGCTCGATTTGGTACCCCAAGGGCGATTATTAGTGATGGGGGATCACACTTTTGCAACAAATTGTTTAAGGGATTATTGGAGAAATATGGGGTTCGCCATAATGTGGCCACTCCTTACCATCCTCAAACTAGTGGGCAAGTTGACGTGTCAAATAGGGAGATCAAGCAGATTTTGTCAAAAACGGTGAACGCTAGTAGAACGGATTGGTCAAGGAGGCTTGATGATGCTCTTTGGGCCTACCGGACAGCATACAAGACTCCCATAGGTATGTCCCCATACCAACTTGTATATGGGAAGGCTTGTCGCCTACCGATTGAATTAGAGCATAAAGACATGTGGGCAATGAAGAAGTTGAAAATGGATTGGAATGAAGCTGCAGAACAGAGGTTAAATGGGTTGAATGAGCTCAATGAATTTCGCCTAAAAGCTTATGAAAGTTCAGCCCTCCACAAAGAAAAGATGATGAAGTACCATGACCAACAGATTGAGAAACGCGATTTTATGGTTGGGGATTTGGTGCTTTTATTCAATTCTAGGTTACGCTTGTTTCCGAGAAAACTCAAGTCCAAATGGACTGGCCCTTACTTGATCACCCAACTACTCCCTCACGGAGCGGTTGAGTTGGAAAACAATGAGGGTGTGCGATTTAAGGTGAACGGATAACGAATCAAAATCTATCTGGGGCATGCTGAATTGGCGAATGACGTGATCGAGGCATACCATCTTAATGAAGTCTGAGTAATCGAGTGTCCTCCGTCGTGCCGCGACGTTAAATCAAGCGCTGGTTGGGAGGCAACCCAATATGTATCCTCTAAGCCAACTATAGTTTTTTTTGTTTATGACTTTCTATTAATAGTTGCATTTTCTTTATTTTTTGTTTTGTTAGAAGTGTTGGCTAGAGCATAGTTTAGGGTCCGTGTCCAATAAGTGTCCAGATAAATACAAAAAGAATAGCTTAATGGGTGTTAAATTTGCAGGTAGCACATCACCAAAAAAATCTGCAGAAAATTGGTCTGCAACACTCATTGACGGATCCATCGACGGACCGTCACGCACGTGACGGTCCGTCGCAGAAATTTGTCGTGCCCAGGTAAGTTTTTCCATTTCTTTTAAATTAAAGCACCCATGATAGAACCCACGACGACCGTCACCCCTGTGACGGACCGTCGACGGGGACTCGTCGCATCAATACCCGTAAACCCGACCCGACCCGACCGGCGAATATTAAAAGTTTTTAAACCTTTTAACTTCCCACCTCTTCATTTCAACCGTTTCTTTCCCTCATATCTCCCATTTCCTCTCTTTTCAACTCCCTACCGCTCTCATTCTCTTCCCAAACTTCTGATCCACCATCCCTTCCCAAATTCCCCTAATCTTCCCTTTCCTAATCTCCCCGCTTCTTGAAGTAATCTGCCGGTCTAAGTCTACTGTTCTTCTGCTGATCATCAGAGTTTTGTGCCTCACCCTGTTTTCATCTTCTCCAAGTCTCAGGTATGTGGTTCTGATCTCTAACCCATCTACATTTCATTTTTGTTTTCACATACTACATGCCTGTTTCTTAATGTTGGGTCTTCGAATTTTGAACCCTATTGTATGCTAAGAACTCATCATGTTCATCCTGCATGCCTTAAGTCCCGTCATATAAGTAAAAATGATGTGTGTATTGGGTTAACTAAATCAAAAAGGGGGGGAATATGTTTCTGAAACTTGTTCTAACCTAGGTTGATAGTCCTCCAAATTGGCATGCTAAAACTCGAGAAATTATTGCCTTCGAATTGCTAGTTTGCTGGGTATTTGGGTTAGAAATTGTGGGTTGATACATAGTCTTTCGATTGAAATTTTAGGGGACGATTGAGGCATTTTCAGTTCTGTCATTGAAGGATAGAAGGAGACCCCGTCGACGGACCGTCATGGGGTCCGTCCCACCAATTCCCCGATTTTGTATTTGAAGTGTCCATCGACGACCTCTACGATGGACCGTCGTGCCCTCGACAGTCCATCCTGCACAACCATTATGGTTTTCAGAGACCCTACTCCTAAGGGTCTCAAAATTTTCTCCAAGTGTCCAATGACAGACCTCTACCACGGACCGTCGTATCCTCGACGGTCTGTCCTGCACAACCGTCATGGTCTCAGAGACCCTCCTCCTAAGGGTCTCAAAATTTTCTCTAAGTGTCCAATGACGGACATCTACGATGGACCATCGTACCCTCGACGGTCCCTCCTGCACAACCTTCATGGTTGTCAGAGACCATATTCCTAAGTGTCTCCAAACTTTTTCTAAGTGTCCCACTATGTACCTCTACAATGGACCGTCGTGCCCTCGACGATCCGTCCTGCTCAACCGTCATGACTGTCACAGACTTTCTTTCTCAGAGTCTCCAAAAAGTTTCTTAAGTAATTCAGGACGGACCCCCATGATGGTCTGTCATACTCATGACGGACCGTCAATTGGTCTGTCGTGCTTCACAGACACTACAGCAATACCATTACAGTTTTGGTTTTACGTTTGTTGTTTTCTTCTTTGCATGTCTTGTTTGCTTCTACTGGTACTAATTGTTATTCTTTATAGGTACTAACACTTATGGAACCAAATCAAGATCGAGTTTATGCACGAAGGCGTTCAAAGTCCGTCGCCCCATCTACCCGACTGGTCATTGGCTCTGATGATGAGCGTGAACCCGAGTACATACCCCCAGGAACTATCACTCCTGTACGGGCTGCACGCGCAACCAGAGACACGCCTACGAAGGTGGCGTCCGGCGTAGTCACTGCCTCCCAGTCTGACGAGGAGAGCTCAATGACCGGCACCCCTTCTGGGTCTGCTGCACACACCAGGGATGCTTCCGGTTCTGAGGAAGTGTCGGGTTCAGAAGAAGTCTCCGGGTCTGAGGAGGCTTCTGCTCCAGCCACCGCATCCCAGTCTGCCTCGTCTGATGAGGCCGACAGTGCTGATTCCACTCTAGCATCACAGACTGGAGTCCCCGCCCCGGTTGCCGACCAGCCCAACCGGTGGTGTGTTGAGGGGCAGTATCAGGTGTACTCCGACGCCAAGCTACCGAATGATAAGGAAGTCATGACACGTACCCTTACACTGGAGAGGCGGGTCCTTACGGGGAGTCTCCCCACCATGCCGGATATCCATGCACTCTTCACCAGGCACCGGCTAGATTGGACGGCTCGTGCTTTAGGCCGATATAGTGAGGACTTGGTCCGAGAGTTTTATGCCTCGTATGTGGCGAATCTCCAATCCCAGATAGATAGGAGGGATGCCCTCGCCAAACAGGCCCCACTTGATCACATTAGAGTCCGCGGCAAGCGGGTAGACATCTCCTTGCCAGCTATCCGCCGATATCTATACGGCGAGGATGTTGATGACACCAGGACCCCTCTCACCGCTGAGTTCGATTACTGGTGGAAACTTGTTAAAGATGGACGGTTCCTGCGTGAGCGAGCGGTAAGAGAGACCACCAAGAGGTGGATGGCCCAGCATTTGTCTGTTGATGGAGAGGCTGCTGACTTGGTACTAGAGCCGAAAGGAGCCATCAAGAAGGCTAACTTGACCTTCCCGGCCAAGTTTTTATGGTTGATAGTCCGCCACTGCCTTTCCCCCACTGCTGCAGATAATATAGTTACATTGGATCACGCAGTTCTGATGGCAGCGATGATAGCTGGGTTCGAGTTCGACTTCTCTTGGCTTCTTCAGGCGGTCATGCACGAGAGGGCCTTCATGGTCACCACTACTTACCCATTTCCATGCATGGTGTTTTCTTTGTGCAGGTTTGCAGGTGTGCCCATTTGGCACATAGATCATCTCAAGACCCCGCAAGGCAATGTTGATATAGGCCTCATCAAGGATGAGGCCAATGTGTTGGCTCCACAGAGAGGGCCCCGCCCGGAGGTGCCTCCGCTTGGTGAGAACCTGGTGCATACAGTAGTTCAAGCCCGAGCGGCTAACCAGGCTACATTTGAGCCTACTGACACCACCCCAGTCGAGTCTATCCTGGGTGGTAGCACCGCACCGTTCTCCTCTCGCTCGACTCCTTCCACTACTCTGGTCCCACTTGCTAGGGTCCAGAAACTCGAGGCCCAGATGGCCACACTTCTGCATCACATCCAGCCTTGGATGTAGAGGTCTATTGCTGAGGCGGAGGAGCGTATGGAGCGGAAGATAGCGCAGCATACGGAGAGGAAGATTATGGAGGTTCATCAGCGCTTGGACGCTTTTGAGTTGCGGGTGCTAGCCCGGCCAGCCCCTCCAGTGGACGTGTCGACCCTTCAGGCTGCGGTAGAGAGTCTGAGAGCGGATCTGGACACGATTCTAGAGGCTAGGGTCCCCGAGTCTGAGGCCCCTTCTAAAGAGCCTGCTAAGGACACCGTGATGGCTGCCTTATTCGTCACTTCAGATGTGACACCACCTCCCCCACGAGAGCATGCCAAGAGGCTTAGGGGTCGAGACGAGGATGAGGCTAGGGCAAGGAAGAAGGAGTGCGAGAGATGGAGTCCGCGAGGAGAGCCTCGATTGCTGATGAGGAGGCCCGTCAGATGAGGACCATAGAGTTGGCTGCTGGGGCGTCTAGCTCCAGAGTTGTTGAGGAGGTGAGAGGCACTACTGATGGTGTTGTTGCTGCTGAGGACACTACTGAGGGTGTACAGACTACAGAGGGAGTGGGTTCTGGGACACCGGACCCATCTGCTTGTTGATCGCCAGCGCTTTGCGCCTCAGGTTTGCTTTACCTACCACTTGATTATATTAGATTCTTTTATGCATTGGGGACAATTGCATATCTTTTTTGTTGGGGGTGGGGTAAATGGAAAGTGATTGCTAGGGTGAATTCTGAGTAGCCCAATTCACGATTTTCTCTTGGGGTTTTCTTGCCTGTGTTCTTTTTCCCCATGAGACTAATTACTTTTATTATTGAACCGGCATGTTTATATCTTGTGTACATAGTATAACTCTGAAGCATGATGGATAAAACAGAAATTATAACCTGATGTAATGAAAATGATGCATGACTAGGCATAGTAATTGATAAATATGTGGCTCTAAGCATGACATAGAGATACAGTACTGCATGACCCTGAATCTAAGACTCGAACTAGGTGTCTGATAATCTGGTAGTGTAATGAGATGTCAAGTGAGGGTGAGGAAAAGTCGAATGATCCACCATTGATACTGAGCTATAACTTGCCTGGTTAGTCTTGCTAAAAGTAAGTCGAAATAAACAATTAGGAAAGGATCATAGGCCTTTGTTTGAAATAGTCAATCTTGATCCCAAAATAACAGAAAACCAAATGAAGTTGATCCCTTATTGATCCAAATGATTTGAGCTTAAAATAGATCTTTTTTTTTCACCCCAACTGATCTTCTCTGGGAACAATGTGTTGGCCCTGGTCCCTCCTTGGACATGTGCACCTCAGTTTATGACAAAAGCATAAGTTGAGGGTGGCTAATGCAGAAAGCAACCTTGTTGTGGACCTAACCCAACCATGGGTATTGTGAACCTTGACTCATGGCAAAATCATGAGTTGAGGGTGGCTATAATGAGGAATACTCCGGAAAGTTGGGTTGAAAGAATAAAGAGGAAGAAAGAACAAAACAAAAGTGACTTAAAATATATATATATATATATATATATATATAAAATAGAATAAACACAAGAAAAGAGAAAAGTCACTTACACATAAGGAGAAGAAAGGAAAAATACCAAGGTGAAAGAAAATTGAAAAATAGGGTGAAATAAAACTATAAAAAGGTGGTACGCTTAGCCGATATGTCAAGGAGGGCAACAAGTCACTAAAGTATACCTAAATATACCCTACCTGACCCTGAGCCTATGTTACAAGATAAGAAAGTCCTATAGTGATCCTAAGAGTTGTTATGGCGAACTTAAAGCAGTGAAAATAAGGGCAATCCTATGGCAATATGTATAAATGAGTTGTGAAGTTTTTCTGAGATCGAGTGTTGAAAAGTAATCCTTATACTCAAACTGAAGTCATTGTGTGAAAAATGAGGATGTTATTTTGAAGTGAGGACATTAGTTGCAATACCGGAAAAATTAGCACCTTGGTGAGAAATCAAAGAGGATAGGTGTCAGTGTGTAGTGAATCTGTGTCATGGTCTGATCCACAAAATTCAAGCCTAATAGTGATAGCATGCATGAATATAATGAGAATAATCGAGATTGATAGCCAAATGATTGTGAAAGCTAAAATACGGATACTCTTGTACAAAGATTTTGTAATAAGACATATTGTGTCGCTTGAGGACAAACAACGAATTTAAGTTGAGGGTGTTGATGTACCGTGGTTTCACGGTACTTTTAATGCTTTTTTCTTAAGTTTAGTGTGTGTCTAAAGCCTTTTTGTGTAGATTTTGATGTTGGTTTCTCTTTATTTCCAGGAAATCTGTCCAAAGGAGAACGCGGAGGTTTTGAGCAGAAATTGTAGAAGTGACCACCAACGGAGCCTACGACGGTCCGTCGTGACTGTGATGGTCCATAGGTGGTACCGTAGTGAGAAGAAAATAGCTGCTTAAGGAAGTTGGGTTAAAGAATGCTCATAAACAAAGACATATTATCATAAAGTCATGTTAACTTTACCTATTCAAAATATCATTTCATACAAAACACTTACCAATGATCCCATCCCCAACCTACAAATGCAATGGTCATGTAAAACCCCATAACCCCACATAACCGAGTAGATATGATAGGAGACCATAAGTAAGGCTTTGCTTCATGTAACTTGTAAAATAGTTAGTTATCATTAACATATCAATATAGACAAATAACATATCCAACATAATAGCCAACATTCATACAAAAGTAACATCGTATATCATAAACATATATCTTTGATATCATCATATTATTTATGATCAATTGATGTACTGTGGTTTCACGGTACTTTTAATTCTTTTTTTTTTAAGTTTAGTATGTGTATAAAGCCTTTTTGTGTTGATTTTGATGTAGGTGTCTCTTTATTTCCAGGAAATCTGACCAAAGGAGAACGCGGAGGTTTTGAGCAGAAATTGTAGAAGTGACCACCTACGGAGCCCACGACGGTCCATCGTGACTGTAACGGTCCGTAGGTGGTACCATAGTTAGAAGAAAATAGTTGCTGAAGGAAGTTGGGAAAGTCTGACCAAGTGTGGGACTATGAAAGCTCATGACGGACCTTCATAGCCACGACGGTCCATCCTGCATATTCGTTGTGGTTCACAGAGAGTAGTCCTAGTACCCAAGTCCAAGAAGTTTCTAAGTGTTGTGGAACGGAACCCCTCGACAGACCGTCGTGCTTGCAACGGTCCGTCACACAAGTCCGTCGAGGTAACAGAGTTGATGAAGGAAGCAGCAGAGATTAGAGTTTAAGTATGGAATGACGGAGGCCACGACGATCCGTCACATGGGTCATCGATTCAGACGAGTTTTGGACAGATTTTCCTTAATTAGATTCCCTCTTTATTTGGTTTTGTTTTATTATAAATAGTTCGAAAAACCTCATTTTTGGAGTTAGACTTTTGGATATTTTTTAGTTCTCTTGTTTAAGTATTGAACTATTGATTTTGGTATTTGATCATACTTTTACGGAATCGATTGTTTGTGTTTTTGTGAATTATTCAAGTGAATTTCTGGATTTTATTCATTCTCATAAAAGTAAGTGCATGAATTCTTATATTATCAATATGAATTGTGTGATTATGACCATGGGTAACTAAACTGCATAACTAGGGTTGTGGGAACCATGGGTAAATAAGAAGGTAAAATCTAGATAAAATAACAATTCTAGAATAGTGTCTTGCATGTATTGATAATCCTTTCGTTTAGAAGTCTTTTTAACGGATGTCCAACGTTAGAACTCGCCTTAATGCTACTTGCCGGACCAAGGAGGTAGATAATAGGAAAAGAATTATCAACGTAGATTTAGTGTATACTATCTAATAGGCTAGTGTCGGTTGGTACAAAGTAACAACTTAGCCAAATATCGATTACGATGCTTAATATGAGGTAAAGATAATGTTTAGTAAAGCAACACACGTAGCTGAAACAAGTTGCGGAGTGAAATTCTCTAGATGCCGGACCAAGGATTTAGAGATACCTAACTTATCACTTTACATGCAAGATAATAGGAAAGAATTGTTATAGTTAGAATTACCGAGTTAGGAGCCTGTAGGGAACACTTAAGCCCTAGTTACTCTCATCACTTGATTAAACTTCAATACTTGAACCTGTTAGTTGATTACTTTAATTTAGTTAATTGCTTTTATTAATCAAAAAACCCCTTTAGTTATTTGTTTTCGGAAAATAATTGACTAAATAGAAGTAATAATAGAATAAAGTTAAGTATGAACCATTTTTCTCGTGGGATCGACCCCAACATCATTAGTTGGGTTCTTTACTTGATACGACCGCTTTACTTCTTATTTGAGAAGTAAGTTTGAGCATACCAACAATCTCCTACGATTTCCCTTAGAGTCAACTTGTGCAATGTCTAGGTAGCGTCTCATACCACTACCTATACTAAGACAACTCCTAAAGTCACCCTAGTCAACATTCGTTTACTTGTCTTTCGTTTTACATGAGGGAACATAGGCATTAACGGACATAGACCACATTAACTAAACATGGAATCTGGTGTCTTCTCCACACCGAAATGAGGTGGTCCTACCGGCCAAAGTAGAACCGAACATGACGTAGCTTTCTAAGTGGATTCACTAGCTAGTATCCTATGGTGGCAACATCGTTCAAGAACTAGGAGATGTATTAGAGACCCATAGCTCCACATTACATGGCAGCCTCAATCTCATGAGAATCTTTGTGAACCTACCTTCCCGCTCGGGAAGGGACACTTCCCATATCTGGTTCATCGTTGCTTAGCTTAAGTCTCTTTTCTTGAAATAACCTTTAATTTATCTTTTATCAAAAACTTATCATAGGTCATAGGAGATTATGTCCTTGTATAACATGATATTGAGCTCTTTTAGATTAGATGAGAATTGTCGTTTCATCATTACCTTTCTTTTTGTGAGATTTACATGGCATAATCATCTTGTGTAAAGCATACAAGAGAGTATCATAACTTGCGTTTTCATATTCTTATCATAATATCACAATTTACATGTTCATAGTCCAGCATATTCACATAGCAACATCATACATACTTTCATAACATAGAACCATGACTTATAGGCTAGCATAAACATCTAAGAGTAATCAGGTTTAGAAGACTTACCTCTTGCTTCCAAGAATCTTATTCATCATGCAATAATTCATAATCATACATACTGAAATACTCAATGACATAATCAAGAAAAAATTATAAAAATCATGTACAAGATCAATTTATAACATAGAAGAAGGAAAATGGGTCATTAAAGGGTTCATTCAAGCCTCAAATTCTAACCCTAACGTTTTCACATTATCAATTACTAGAAACAGCCCATTCGAAACAATCACTTAGAGAAAAATCATGTATCACATGACATTCACACATTATCAATCAATTACTCAACAATTCATGCGAAATTAGATATAGAAAACGTTTACTTTTCATTGAAAATCATAAATCTAGGGTTAGGAAGAAAATCCATTTTGTAGAGTAAAAACCCTATTATTCAAAGTTCTTGAAAACTTATATTGAAAGGACCTCTTGGGGAAAGGAATCCCAAGAGTGAAAACCCATACCTTAAAGATGAAGAATCTACGAAATCTTGGTTGGAAACTTCGAAACCTTGGTCTTCTTCCTTAAGCTTTTCTAGCTCTTCAATGGAGTGTGGAAAAGAGAGCGTTCTTGAGAGATTAAGAGAATTTCGTTTGATTCTGATTTGGGACGTGTAATTGTGGTCTAAAACTGACCTAATATCAATGTATATACGTCCCATGTATTATCCTAAAGACTCTCCACTTAAATTACTAAAATGCCCCTCCTAAATCGACTACAACTAGGAGAGCATTTGACTAAGGGATTCGGGTTTGACTAGGACTTAATTTAATTAATTTAGTTGCTAATTTAATTAATTAAGTGACATAGGGTAATTAATAAAGTACCCCTAAGTCGTTTGGACCATAACCAATTAGCTAATTCCCAAAACGCCCCTCCTAAATTTACTAGAAATAGAAGAACGCTTGACTTAACAGAAATCTGGAAATTGCTTAAGGGTTTCGGTTTTGACTATATAAATTAATTATTTAAGTTGCTAAATTAATTAATTAGGTAACCTAGGGTAATTACTAAAGTACCCCTAAGTTGTTAAGACCATAACCAACCCTTTGGACCTTCCTAGGTTAGGTACTTGGTTGTCTCTTACTTGACTTAACCGAAATCTGGAAATTGCTTATTGGTTTCGGTTTTGTCCATTTAAATTAATTAATTAATTTACTAAATTAATTAATTAAGTAACCTAAGGTAATCACTAAAGTACCCCTAAGTTGTTAGGACCATAACCAACCCTTTGGACCATCCTAGGTTAGGTACTACGTTGTCTCTTACTTGACTTAATCGAAATCTGGAAATTGCTTATTGGTTTCGGTTTTGTCTATTTAAGTTAATTAATTAAGTTGCTAAATTAATTAATTAAGTAACCTAGGGTAATTACTAAAGTACCCCTAACTGGTTAGGACCATCACCAACCATTTGGACCATCCTAGGTTAGGTACTAGGTTGTCTCTTAGTTAGTTACACGGTTTGTCGACACCCGATTAGATCTTAGGTTGTCGGGTCCCTTAGTTATTTTTCCTTGAACTCTAGAGCTTTCTTTCCTGAGAAATTATCGAGTAATCGGAGATGAAAACGAACACCCGAATTTTTGTGAACAATGCGGAGTCGAATTGAGGAAAGGAATAGCGGTGGATTCCTATAGAGCATCCAGGAAAAAGCTTTCCCTCTTATGAAAGCCGGTATCTCACTTTCGAAAGAGAGTCTCGACGTAGCGGTGTACAACTAGCTATGTTTTGTCCTAGATATTTAGTTAGTTAGGTTAGTTAGTTAGGGTCTAGGATCGGTTAGGGAGCCTGGACCCACGTGGCTAGACCCGTACGTACGCCTGTCCCAAACCGCTCTAACCGAATCGATTAGAGTAGTCCCTTGGCTGGTTGCACATGTGCTTGCACATATGTTGCGTGTATTTTACTAACTAACTAATCTGGAAGGTTCATTTGGAGTGTTTACTTATTATCCCAAGGCTTCTCACTATGTCCTTGGGCACTGCTTAATCTACATGATCATTTTAAATGGTTATGTGCTATGGTACTAGGCTTGACACTTGGATACCTTGTACCTAATGTGTTGAGTTGAGAATCAATATGTGTATTAACAATCTAAAATTTTTAGCTTACGGTCTTCATTGCAGGTATAATTCTAAACAAGCTTATATTGGAGCATTTGAACATCAAAGATATTTATAAGTTATAAGTTACTTGTGAATATATAAAACAATTTGGCTAACGCCCTTAAGCCAATATTCTTCAATATGCCCAATATTACTAAATATTGGACATTGGGATGCCTATGTACCCAATACTTATTCTTAGGCTCTTCACTAGACAAGTACATTTCCGGAATGTTACATTGGACTTATACCTTGGATATCTGACATCTGTCATCCTATAGCTGCTTTGCGCTTCTTCAGAATCCACAATGTTGCTTCCACCTATTCATCTGATAATGTCGAAGACAAAATAATAGGTAAAGTATCATTTACACCTAAAAATGCATACCTTAGATCTGTTGGAAGGTCTTTCAATTCTAACTTAGGAGCTTCTTCAATGGAGGGCTTAGATGGAGGCCATAATACTCTGTTCAATGGTTCTCATCTTCTGCCCAATTCTTCAATCATGGCCAAGTCTAACATCTGCATAATTTCTTGTACCTCAGCACCTCCATAGATCTCATCACCCCTCATTACTTGTTCAAGAGGGTATTTATCTAAATGTGTTTACCATCTACCTCCAGATCTACCACAGTGATGGCAGATAACTCCTCATACACCGGTGGCATTTTTAAGACTCTATATACATCAAAAACATCTACCTTATCGTGAGCTCTTATAGTAAGTTGACCAATAGCTACATAAATCATTGTTTTCCCAGTGGCGAAAAATGGGCGTCCTAAGATGAATGGAACCTCAAGATTTGGTTCAAAGTTCAATACCACAAGATCCACCGATAAAATCAAAGATCCCACTTGCACTAGTACATCTTCTATAACTCCTGCAGGTCTGGCTACATATCTATCAGCCAATTGTAAAATTACGGTGGTTGGCTTAGGTCTACCATACCCAAGTTTCTTATACAACGAAGTTGGCAGTAAATTAATGCTAGCCCCTAAATCGCACAAACCTCACGCATAGATACTCTGGCCGATAATAATTTGTAACGTAAACATACGTGGATCTTTCAGCTTCATCAGCAACCTATTTTAAATCCTGGAGCTACACTATTCAGTAAGTGAAACTGTCTCGTATTCATTCAATCTCCTTTTATTTGCTACAATTTCTTTGACATATTTTGCATACCTGAGTATACCTTGCAAAACATATACAAAAGGCAAGTTAATATGAACTTGTTTTAACAAAGATAAAAACTTACCAAAGCATTCATCCTCCTTTTGTTTCTTGAACTTCTAAGGAAATGGAGGAGGTGGTCTTACTATTGGTTTCACCTTTTCTGCAGGTGCCACTTCTTCCTTGCTCTTGGGTTCACCCTTTTTCGGTTCACCATCTCTACTCACCACTTCAATAACATTTTTCTTTGGAGATAATTCCTTCAATTGTAGCCCGCTACATGTGGTCTAGAATTTTGGGCACTAGCAAATTGCCCAAATTTCTTTTCCAAATTCTGGGTAGCTAACTGATTATTTCTCACATCAGCCGCTAACTGAGCTTGATCTTCCATGATTTTCTTTAACATCTCTTTGACACTCATATTACCATATTGTAGTTTAGGTTGATCTCCTTGCGTGTTACCCTGAGGTGTGTACTGATTCTGACCTTGAACTTGATTTTGATATCCACCCCAAGAGAAGTTTGGATGATTTTGCCAACTCAGGTTGTAGGTGTTCCATAATTTTTTTGTCCTCTCCATCTTTGTGCATATCCCACAAAATTTACCGAATCTGAATTTGCACTACAAGTATCCACAATATGATCACTTCCACCATAAATCTCACACCAATTTGGTGTTTGCTGGACTGCATTAACTTGAGACGCTTGTTGTCCCAATGCCATATTATTGAAGTAAGTATTTATCATATTCTGCATGGCTGAAATTTGAGCAGTTAAATTTGTTACACCATCAATATCTAATACCCCTGCAGTTTTCTGTACCACTAGTTTTAGACCACTACCTTTCCATTTCGTATAACCTTGAGATATCCTATTTAGCAAGGTGTACAACTCTGCATAAGTTTTCTCTAATGCTTGTCCACCTGCATCTGAATCAAGCAGAATCTTGGTGTTAGGCTCTAAACCCTCAATGAAAGTATGCACTAGCACCTCATTTTCTTGATGATGATGACGGCAACTCATCAACATTGATTTAAACTTGTCCCAAGCTTGGTACAAATATTCACCATCTTTGTGCCCTTCTCAACTTGGCGGTCTTCCCAGAAGGGAAGAATCTAATGAGGAATTTCTGGGCAAGATCATCCGAAGTGGTGATTGAGTTAGCGGGCTCTAAATTCATCCATCACTTAGCTTCCCCCAACAGAGAAAAGGGGAATAAGGTAAGCCTCACATAATCTTTATTTACTCCAGTTGGAGTATATGTATCACTGATCTCTAGAATATTCTGAATGTGAAATGTGGGATCCTCATGAGAGAGACCAGTAAACTGCCCATTTGAGAGCAAGATCTGCACCATTCTCTGTTTCAATTCAAATCTTCAACCAGCCTCAGGTTTCTAAATACAAGAAGTAACATTGGTGGGTCGTGGGATTTCCATATCTCTAACTCTCATTTCATTAGCAGCCATTATTTCAGGTGTCAACTCTTGTTCTTCAGTTTTGTGAATTTGATTTGATGATTCCCCAAAGTCTAGAGGAACTGAATGTTATGCTTGTCTCAGTTTCCTATGTATGAATCTTTCAGGTTTTGAGAGCGGTCACAACATGTCACGATCGTCGTCCAGTTTTTGAGTATCTAAACACCTACATTAATGAAACACTAAGATCAAGTTGTCAACACTTGTGATTAGCTTTTAGAAATAGAAAAATGAAATGTCTTCTAATTTCTGCAGTCCCCGGCAGCGGCGCCAAAAACTTATTGCGGTCTAATCGCACATGCAAGTGCACGTTATCGTACAAGTAATATAATGGATATTTTTAAGGAGCCTGGTATCGTACCCACAGGGACTACAAACTAGACTCTATTCACTTTTCCAGTTCTTAACTTAAAACAAGTACAATATTTAGATTTGTAAATAGCAGTACTAAAATTTATATCTAACTAAAACTAACTATAGTGATTCAATTTCTTAACTTGTAACAATTGTTCTGGGATAGATCTAGGATTACATCTTTTATAAGGACTTATGAAGTTTCTATCATCTAATAAAAGTTTTCTGACATTATCTCATCGCCGAACCACAGGGTTATATGTATTCTCATGGTCTCTCAAACTCTAATTGCCTACAATAATTACAAACTTAACTACATCGTTGATCGAGGATAAGATGAATAAAGGTTGAGCATTTAGTTATCTTCATGTATGATGATCCAAGTAAGGTCTCTAGGCATATCTCTATTTTAGAAACGAATCAACCCTAGCTATTTAGAGTCAACCAGACTTCTTACTTTCCATGTTTTATCCTTTTATTCCTCTCTCGAGTTAAATTTGGACAATGGATTTATTTCTATGGTGGCCAGTCATTAAATAAAACAAGCAAGAAAGTAAGAACGAATCATAGATAACTCTTGCTAAACCCTTAATAAATTATGAAAACTTCATTCATCTAGTAGCCACAACCCTAGAACTAGGGTATTTAGCTACTCATGATCCTCAGAACCATATTCAAATTGCTGAATCATTCCAAAGAATTACAAGAAAAGAAGAAATAGAAAGTAACCCTAAAAACACCAAGGTCTCATTCTTGATGCCTCCCGTTCGCAAAATTGGAAAAAGAATCCTTTTAAAATTATATTAAGGCCCTATTTATACTAAATTTTGGATTTATAATGTAGGACACTGAATCGTGCGATGCGGGGCTGGCACGAGGTGCACTGCTTTTGCGATTTATTTTCAACTGAGATTTGACACTTAACTGCGCGACGCGGATACTACACACAGTCTTCTATTTAGAGAATATATTCGAGCCAGAGATTTCTCTCCCTTCTGCGCGACGCGGATCCTGCACGCAAATGCCTTTTCCAAGCAAGAAATGTAAATTTGCCCAAGACCAAGTGGGCATAAATATCATTATGGGCATGTAAATTTGCCCAAGATTAGTTTCCATCATATATTGTGATTTTCTGATATTTTCTTAACTTCTAACATTAATTTTATCTAACTTAGATAAATCCTTGGATGTTCTTAAATAACTCTTTTATTTTGTTATTTGTTTACGTTTAAATTTTTAAATTCCCAAACACGTTTTAAGTTGGGAAAGCTAAGCTTCAAGACTAACTTGAGAATTATTCATATTCTTTCATAGTTATTATTTAGTTTTTAAAAAAAAATCCACGCTCAAATGATTGTGTTGATTATTAGACTCAAAAAACATGACTCGGATAAATTGTTAAGTTAAAATATTATTTTGCCACCTTAACATATAACTTATTTCATTATTTGGGATAATACGAATGTACAAATATCAAAAGATTCCTCATTTTCAAAAAATATAAGTGTTTTCAAGTGACTAAAGTTTTTTTGAAAAAAGTCAAGTTTTTAAATTCGTCGGTCAACCGTGTGTTAGCTAATTCTTTAAGATGCTTCAACCCTTTCTTAGGAAATTAATTTGAAGTCTTACTCCACTCTGATTTTTTTAAAGGTTTTATTTTAAAATTATGTTTTTAAATGGTTTTCTCATTTTTTTCTAAAAATTAAGTGGTGACTCACTAAATTATTAATATTTTTTCACAAACATTAACACATTGTCCAAAGTTGTAAAATATTGAAACCTTTAGTTTACAAAATCGGGTCGTAATAGAATAGCGACTGCGCTGGGGATTCATCTAAGTTCTATCCAAAATGATTTTATTATTTGGCTAACTATTATTGTATTAATTGTATGCAATTATGTTATTAAATTTTTATGATTAACTATTATGTTGCAATCATGACATTTTTCAATATGTATGAATAGTATATTAAAGAACGGTTTTGCCGAACAACAGCCGCTCTTTTTTATATTTAACCTTTTTCTGAAATTATTCAATTTATTGGTTCGTCATGCCTCCAATGATTATCGTGAGTTTTAGCCTAAGTTGTCCGCTTGGGTTCCCAGTCCTTCAAAACCACTCTTAGTCAACTAGCATAGAGCGAATCCAAAACCTTCTTTTAGGTGCATTAACCTAAGATGACCCAATACCCAAGGTGTATCAGACCCACTAGAAGACCACTTGTGTCTAATTGACCCACGGTCAATATAAGACGATCATCCGACTACGTGTTAAATTTGAAGGATATGTATATCGTTGTCCCTTGGGGTTGGGTTTTTATTTTTTAAGTAGTTTATTTGTTTATTATTATGATTAATGGACTAACTCTCTTGTTTTTGAGTTGTTTTTTTTAGAATGAGAGAATGATTTGTATTGGTAATCAAACTTCCTCACTTCACCAAAGTACTCGTAGACAGGACATTCATATTTCACACGGTCTAAGGCTAAGGGAATTTCTACGGACTCATCATTTCTTTCTTTCACTACTAAAAGAACTCGTTCAAAAATTGATCCCACTATCAACACATTTGTTTCGTCGGAAATGACCCCTACTTCATCTGTCGTGGTCAATCCTAGCACCTCGGTAGCAAGACAATCATCCGTGGAAGTCATTGCTTGTCTAGAGCGAAAAATTTGTGAACTGAATCTCCTGGTAGTTCAATATAACGAAACTTCTCAGAACCTTCAACATGATGCTTGCCAAAAAGGGCCCATGCCACCTTTGTTTTCGAATTCGAGTGATTTCAATCATGGAGATCATTTTACAACTTTTATGAAAACTCAAAGCACGCCGCTCACTAATTCAACTTAGGAGACTCCTCTTGTGTAAACATTTGCTCCTATAAAGAATCCAACAGTACCACATCCTGCCCCACCAGTGTACACTTATGTCACTGGTCCACCTGTTATAAAGGTAGGAGTTTCACTGCCCAGATGAATTTGAGGGTGACCCAAAATCAATTAATGCTGAAATGATGAATAGGAAGATAAAATGCTTGGAAGACGCTGTGAGTGGTCTTTGAGGGTTCAATAATAGCGAGAGTGCAAGATATGAACTGTTTTGCACATTTCTCGAGGTTGAGCTTCCACTCACTCGGTTACAAGTTATTGAAGTTTGAAAAGTTCAACGAATAAGGAAATCTTTTCTTTCACTTGAAAATTTACTGTAAAAAGTTGATTGATGTTGGAAACAAAGAAGGGATAACAATCCAGTTATTCAATCAAAGTCTAACTGGAAAGGCCTTGGAATGATAATCTAACCAAGATGTGACCAAATGGCCTACTTGGGATGATCTAGCGAATGCTTTTGTGGTCACTACAAGTTTCATGTTTAAATCACTCTTGATAGGATCTCTATCACCACGCTAAAACCAAAGTCGAATGAATGCTTTCGAGAATACGTCAGTTTTTGGAGGGAAGAAGATGTTAGGGTACACCGACCTATGGAGGAATCAGAAATGATCACCTACTTTATTCAAGCTGTAGACTCAAAATACTATGAGAAAATTGTGACAATTGGTGGAAAGCCATTTGTGGAAGTTATCAAAGCTGGAGAAATGATTGAAGACGTTCTCAAGAATGGCAGAATAACAAGTTTTATCTTGTCTCATTTTGCTAATAGGGCATGTCATACTGGTTCATTTGGAAATAGAAATAAAAAAATAAAGAAGTTATGATGTTAACGACTCGAGGAGCTACCTCATATGACTGTGAACCACCTCTAGATATCCCTATTCACAATACTATGTTTGCAACAATCATCAACATTTCGTCCTCCACGACCAATGCATAATCCTCGAAAAAATACACCTCATCCCAATTTTGAGAAAAAGCCTCCCTGAGTCTTCACTAAATTGTGTGAGACACGGACTCAAATCTTTGAGAGATTGAAAGAGGCAGGGTTACTTCATCCAGTGGAAGCAAAAACTATGAATACTTGGTGTGCTTATCATTCAATAGTTATTGGGCATGACACCGAGAAATGTATTACTCTCAAATATAAAATTCAATATATGATTGACAATGAGGTGGTAAAACTTTCTCAAGCTCCACCTAATTTGAACACCAATCTGCTACCCAAGCAGAAGGAGTAGTTGTCGACACAACCAGCTGCAAAGAAGAAGCAAGATTCCTGGGAGTCGCACTTTTTGCATCTTTTAGTGTTTCATTTGAATTTTGTTGTTTTATTTCTCTGTAATAACACTTTTATCGCTTTGTTTCTTTTTAATCGTTTGTTTTTAATTAATTTCCTTGTAAGCATCTTTCAGCTATAATGAACTATTTTTGACCTGGAGTCTGAAGAATGACATACATATGCCGCCTATGTCGGCCTCGGTCATTTTTTAGTTTAATTTTTCTATTCTCGTTAATCCTCAAGAGTTTCAACTATATTTGAGCAAATCTTGCTCAGCGCGACACGCATACGCCACACCAGCTTGGTCATATTCCCCATAAGTTTTTCATTTATTTTTATAATGAAAACTTGGGCAGAATTTTGAGAGGACCTCAAAATTCACAAGAAAGAGAGCTTTATTAAAAAGGCTAGAATCAAGGATCACTTCAGAGTTGCAACTAGGTAAATTTTTTGAGATTCGCTAAAAATTCAACTAAAAACTATAAAAGTTCAAAGTTTATGCTATTTTTTAAACCGGGGTAGAAATTTTGAGGAGCTCCTCAAAAATTCAATCAAGCTACATTTCAAGACTAGATAAGCTTGTAATCCATAAGGCAAAGCAGCATCAGGATGGCAAGGCAAAGCCAACACGACTCAATCTCTCAAAATTAAGAATTTTTCTTTGAATGCACGAACTACAAAATTACAAGATTGGATAGCTTAGTAAAATGGCAAGAACTAAAAGACATTATACACACCAATACAACCTGAACAACTTCGTCCTTGTCTTATCTTTTGCTATACCATTTACTTTGATAACTTTATTTTGTTACTAACTCACGATTGAGTTTTTCATGTATCAATACCAAAATTGAAAGCAAATTTTCAAAAGATCTTCTGATGTTTTGAATGATAATATAAACTTTAACTAGAAAACAAGAAGGAACCAGCTTCTTCAAATTTTATTGTGTAGTATTCCTGACACCAAGGATCCAATCCATGCTTACTCTTATCCTCTATTTTGTTTGAAGAACTTTTTTCTTCGTTTTTTGAAATCTCTTGCCCTTTTTAAGGCAAATCTTTCATTCTTTTTATATTTCGGTTAAGTTTCAAGTTCAAACTATGTCTACATGATTTCTTGTTCTAGTAAGATACGCACGTAATCCTATATAAGGATTTGGTCTTCTTACTATTGCAAACTACGGACCTTGAAGGAAACTGTGGCATGTTTTTGAATCAAATCATTTTCTTTCTTGCAAATTATTTCAATTAAGTACCTTTGGACTTGAAAGAAGGAAACTTTCTGAAATAGTTAAAAGTTCCAAATCTCCATTTAACTTCAAGGATATATTTTATTGATTAATCTTTTCTTTACAAAATATTCAATATTTAAAGTAGGGACACATCTCATGTGAAATCCCCAATCGGTCATTAGCACCTTTTTTCAATGTTATAATTTCTCATGGTGTTCTTCAGAGTCCTGTATTCTCTATTGCTACCTGATCTTCCCGACACGTTTAAAAGTCTTGACGTTTGTTAATTTATCTGTTCTTATCTAACAAATCTTCAATGAGCGCAGGGATGACAAAGTTTTAATGACAACCAGAGATGTCATCGGCTTCTCAAATTACAAGAAGTTAATCAAATTACCATGTTATAACCATACTTCCTATTTTGAATTTTTTTCTTTATCATAGGGTATTATTAATGGAGAGTAACTTCATTCAATGTGAAACGTTAAATTATTATTGGAGCGTCACTTCCTTTAAACGTGACATGTCAAATTTTTATTAGAGCGTCACTTCCTTCGACGTGACACATTAAATTATTATTGTAGCGTCACTTCCTTCAACGTGACATGTTAAATTATAATTAGAGCGTCACTTCGTTCAATGTGACACATTATTATATTGGAGCGTCACTTCGTTCAACGTGACACATTATTATATTGGGGCGTCACTTCCTTCTACATGACACGTTAAATTATTATTGGAACATCACTTCCTTGGATGTGATACATTGAAATTCTTATTGGAGCGTCCCTTCCTTCAACGTGACAAATTAAAATTATTAATGGAGCGTCACTTCCTTCAATGTGACACGTTAAATTGTTATTGGAGCATCACTTCCTTCAACGTGACACGTTAAATTTGTTTTGTAGAGTCACTTCGTTCAAACGTGACACCTTATATAATATTATTGAATCATCACATCTTTCAAATCGACACACTATTCAAGAGAATTACACTTGAAATTGGAACGTCATCTCCTTCAATATGACATGTTAAACCAGGTTTGCACAAATGATATTTGTATTAATGTTACATTTTCTACTTACAACTTTCTTCCAAGCTTTCCAATACACAAAGCGGACTACGTCAAATAGGACGCTACACGATGTGGAACTTTTTTTCTTAGCAGCAAACTGGGACATAGTCCAAAAAGGATATCAAGCTCTTAAGATATGAGTTAAGGAACTAAGAGATAGATATTAACTCTCTACATGCCACTTGTCAATTGAAGCCTCCTCTCATGAGAATCCATAGGGTGAGTATCCCTCATAGGGGAGTCAACACCTCATGTGGAACTATAGGGTGAATCTTCCTCTATGAAAAGTGAACACCTCCCAATACCAACTTCTCTCGGTGCTAAGCTAACATCCCATTAGAAATGTCTTTAATGCTTTTATTAATGATCATAGCTTACTTTAGGTCATAGGGTCTATCCCTGATATAATCATAATCATTATAGCTCAATAAGAATTGCATGAGTATTTTCCTTTCATTAAAATACATACATGTGAGGTTAGCACAGTTACATAATTATTCATAATAAGGCACATTGGTAAGTCATCACCATCCCTATGACATTTACATCTTATCCAATACCTCACAAACCATAGTCAAGACATTTCAATTCAACATCATAGGAACCCTATCAATCCAAATATAAAGTATACTTCAATACAACATCATCACTTAATCACAAGTAATCATAATTGAAGTAAATAGTTGAGATCACAAGACTTACCAAGTAATCCTTCATAAGTCAACATCAAGGTCTTACCATCAACCCTCAAAGTCAACCCATAAGTGGGTGTAATATCATCACACAATAGTAACCAACATAATAATTAAGTCAATTGAAACACTATACAACAACCCATCACTATTTCATAGCTTAAGATTATAGACTTAGGTCAAATTCATCATCTACTTCACAACCTAGATTAATTACTCAAGAACTAGGATGATAGGAGTACAATTCATCTAAATCTATTCATAAATTGATACAATAACATTATAGCATAGTAATTCAACCATTAACTAAGTCAACTGAACCAACACTACACAATTCAACTCAAGATCACAACCTAGGGTTAAGGGGAAAAGTTCATCTTCTGCAAACTTGTTACGACCCAAAGTACCCTCTAGGTGTAACCGGCGTCGTTGTCCTCTAAGAGGACTAAGACAAGCCTCTTCTCATTCGTCATAGCAAATCATAAGTCAAAAATGCGGAAAAATTAAAACTTTGCTTATATAGAAAGGAGGTTTACATAAACCATATATAGGAAGCATACATAGGCTTCTCGCAATAGGCAACATAACAACGCATACGAATTTAGTCTTATACTTTGTCTCATATTAACCATCTAAATGAAGTCAAACAATCCGGGCAAAGCCCTTATACAAATTAATAAATTCCACATATGGCTTACATCATTATCTTCAACAATAGGAAAGAAATGAACATCTACTAGACAAAACAAGTACGACTAAGATAGACTGTGTGGTAGCATCCTCGAACTAGAGGGCATAAAAAAACTTGGAGAGTCTAGTCCCAGCCTTCTTACTTTAGACTCAGTGATACCTCAATGGCCCAAACCTACAATGTTGGTGAAAATGGAAGAGATATGGGTTAGTACAAAACACATGTACTAAGTATGGTCCCTATGCATAAAAATCGTTAATGTATGAGAAAAGGCACCATTTAGTCAAAATTACAAACAATGACCAACAATTCAATGTACACATATAAGGAACATCATAATCATATCAACATATATGTAACTCAAGCAAAACTTTAGCAATGCCAAGAATAAAGCCCAATAACTCTATCCAAAGTTATGTATCACATTAAGCAACCCATTTCATACTTACAACATATTCTCAAATATAACATGCTTCATACATCAACACTAGTCATAGATTATCAACATAATCATAAACATAATCATAATAATAATCATAGTCATACAAGAACACTACTAGTATCATCCTATAGGATCCCACATGTGCAATGTGTAAGATAAGTCTCATACCCTACCTCACACTATGTAGTAACCTTTAAGACAACCCTAATAGAAGTTCACATACATAACTTGTTCAAACTTTTACTTTAGGAAAAGAAGTACCATAGCTTACATGAGACCATGTGATCTACATGGAATCTGGTGTTCTACCCCCACACCAAAAAGAGAGGGTTAACACTTGCCTAAGGTACAACCATTCGTACATATCTATTCTAGGTGGATCTACTAAGCTAGAGTCCTATGCGGGCACATAGTTAAGGGATAAGGAGAGTTTTTCTAGAAACCTTGACTAACTAAGCGTGAAGGTTTCCGTCTCATGATACAATACATATCTTAGGAATCCACACTACTAGTCGTGAAGAAACCCATATGGGAGGCCGGGCTTACTAACATGAGACCTCCATGTCATTTACATTCCCTTTCGGTGCTAAGAAATTATTCCCTTTAGTAATTATCATATAACATCATACAAGTTCACATCAGTCTCTTTTAGACCTTTAAGTAAACATCTTTTGATAACAGCTCATAGGTGATCACAAGTGAGAACTATCCTTTTACTTTAGACACAACATTATAATCATGAAAAACTACATTCAATCATATAATGATCACATCATAACATAATTACATAATTCATATCCAATTCATAGATCTAGGGTTAGGGATGAGGATCCTTGTCACCAACATCACAACAACACAATTAGCTATAACATTCTTATAACATAAGTAGATTTCACCTTGCATAATCGACATCATAGGAGAATCAAGATAATACCTCATTTCCCTTCATGGGACTTCATACTCAAGAACTCACAACCAACATATAAAATAGGGCAATTCATGAAGCATTAACATAACTAAACTCAAAGTAAACAAGTGACATATTCATCACCCTCAACAATTCACCTTAATCAATCCAAGAAATTCGGGATTTGGGGGAAAGACATGCGTGCAGGGAAAACTCGTAGGAATTAATACTTCAACAACATTAATTCATCATATTTCATCACAAATTATTCACAATTTCATTTTAGAAAGAAGACCCATGTGAGGAGAAAAACCTTTGTTTTGGGGGATTTAGAAATCAACCTTTGAAGGACCTCTTGGGGAAAGGATTTACAAGAGTGAAAGAAACCATACCTTATAGATGAGTATGTCACGAAATTGAGTTGGAAAACTTGAAGGCTTGATCTTCTTCTTGGTGCTCTTTTGGTCTTCAATGGAGTTTTGGAGGAAGGGAGAATTTGGGAGAGAGAGAGAGGGAGTTTTGAGTTCAACTTGTGGGACTTGATTTTTGTGTTAGAATTGACCTAATACTGACCGTAAGACATTATATATTCACCAACTAAATTTCCCAAAATACCCCTACTTAAATGGGTTTATTTGTGAAGTAAAAAGACCCAAAATACGACTTTTACGATTAAGTGAAGTAGGTGCGCGTCGCGAGGTTATTTCCCCATTTTATTTCAAATTTTAACTTGAGTCAGTAGGGTCCATTTCAGCCCCGCGTCGCGAGGAAAACTTCAGATTACCACGTGATGGCTGCGCGATGCGCAGCAGCCACTAGAATCTTCCTACGCGCAGCTGCCTTTGCAGCTTGCTCACCCAACTTTAGGTCCTCCCCAAGGACCCTTCCGGTGGTCCTTGGAGTGTCTTGACTGTAAATTTTGACTTTATATACTATATTATACCTATTCAAAGTCTTTTTACAAGTTTTGGACTTCATATGACCCTCGAAACCTTCACCAAACATAGGGACGTCAACTAGTTAAACTTTGCTAGTTTTCGGATGTTAAGGCCTTTGTTTAATGCTATGTCTTAGAAACTTCTCAAACAAGTTATTTACAGTTATTTAGGTCTAAAACCATCATTACTCAACATATTAAGCTCTAGTATAGGTCATGGAAATTTTGGGGTGTGTCAACAGTCCCCCAAGGAACATTCATCCCCGAATGACACTCTAAACCTTTTGAAAGGGAGAAAGACTCGAGACTAGCAGAAAACCAACCAACAAAATCATAATGAGTCACAGCTCATAGGAGGAAATATCCACCACTTTCAACACATAAACATAGCATTAACAAGTAGGAACTTAATTTACACATCATAACAAAAGCTCAACTTTTCATATCACATAAGGAGGTACTACCTTCTCTATTTCAATATGAGTTCAATATGAACATTAAAAGTTGACATGTTGATTTCTTATCAAAACAATATCAATTATGCTCATTATAATCTTCCATGAACATTTATAGCACACAACACACTCAAGTGAAAGCCAACATAATAAACATATTTCATGGAAAGACAAGAACTAAACTTTGGCATTAATTTCTACTATAATATGCACTTATATTTAGAAAAACATGATAAGTTCAACATTATTCACAATAGTCATGTAATTATTAAACTTAATATTGGCTAGGAGTAAGGGGGAAAAGATGAGGATAGCGGGTCTTCATCTCTGCCTCGGCCTCCCATGTTGCACCCTCAACAAGGTGGTTTCTACATAGAACCTTTACGGAGGCAACCTCTTTATTCCTCAATTTCTTTACTTGACGATCCAATATCTCAACCGAGACCTCCTCATAAGAAAGGTCCTCCTTTACCACCAAACCTTGTAGAGGAAGAATGGACACCGGATCGCCTATACAGTTCTTAAGCATAGATACATGGAATACCGGATGAATCATGGCTAGCTCATTTGGCAATTTCCACTCATAGGAAACACTCCCAATCCTCTTCAAAATTTCATACGGCCCCACATAACGGGGACTAAGTTTCCCATTCTTTCCAAACCTCATCACCCCTTTCATGGGTGAAATTTTCAAATAAATCCAATCCCCTACTTCGAATTCAAGGTCCTTTTTTCTATTGTCGGTATAAGATTTTTTTTGACTTTGAGCCGCTTTTAGTCAATCTCTTATAACCAGAACCTTCTGGAGAGCTTCATAAACCAGGTCGGGACCAAGTAGAGCAAACTCACCTACCTTATACCATCCAACCGGGGATGTACACCTTCTGCCATAAAGTGCCTTAAAGGGTGCCATAGAGATAGTAGAATGGTAGCTATTGTTGTAGGATTCTATTAAATGTAGGTGGTTATCCCAATTACCTTCGAATTCGACGATCCAAAACCTCAACATATATTAAAGGGTTTAATAGTGCGTTCCGCTTGACCATCCATCTTGGGATGAAAAGTGGTACTAAGTTTCACCTTTGTACCAATCCCACTTTATAAAGCTTTCCAAAAATGGGAGGTACATTGAGTACCTCTATCCGAAATGATGGAAAAAGGAGCTCCATGCAATCTCACTATTTATTTGAGGTACAATTTGGCATAATCTTCCGCGGAATATGTGATTTTGATGGGAAGAAAATGTGCGGACTTGGTCACCATATCCACAATGACCCATATCGAGTCATGTTGCCTTACGGTACGAGGCATCCAAACTATGAAATCCATGTTAATATCCTCCCACTTCCATGTGGAAGTGTCTATATTTTTAGTAAAGCCACCCGGGCTTTGGTGCGCCACTTTTACTTGTTGGCAATTCGGACACTTAGTGACAAAATCCGCTATGTACCTTTTCATACCATTCCACCAATATGTTTCTCGTAAGTCACGGTACATCTTTGTGGCACCCTGGTGAATGGAATATCTGGACCCATGATCATCTTCCATGATCAATTCCCTCAACCCATCCATATACGGTATAAACAAACTTCCTTGGTGCCTAAGCACCCCATCTTCCCCTTGAGAGAAGGACTCATTAGATTTACTAAGGACCGTTTCCTTTAACTCCATCAATAGATGATCAAGGTGTTGCTTGGATTTCACCCCAACAACTAGAGACGACTCGAAGTTATGGCGAACCATGACACCACCCTTTAGAGAATCTTCTATTTGGACACCCAACCGGGCCAACCTATGAACATCTTTCACTAGCTCTTTCTTATCATTTTCAACATGTGTCACACTACCCATGGATACTATACTCAAAGCATACGCCACCACATTAGCTTTCCCAGGATGGTAAATTACACTCATATCATAATCCTTTAAAAGCTCTACCCATCTTCTTTGGTGTAAATTCAAGTAATTTTGGGTGAATACATATTCTAGACTCTTATGATCTGTGAACATGTCAACATGCACACCATATAGATAGTGTCTCCAGATCTTTAAAGCAACTACCACGGCTGCAAGTTCAAAATCATGAGTTGGATAATTCTTCTATGTGGCTTGAATTGTCTAGAGGCATAAGTTATGATTTTGCCATGTTGTATAAGCACACATCTTAGACCTACTCGGGAGCCATCACAATAAATCACCAAGCCTTTGGTACCCTTGAGTAAGGTCAATACCGGAGCGGAGGTGAGTTTATCTTTCAATAACTGGAAAATCTTTTCACATGATTCTGACCATTCGAATTTGGCCTTCTTTTAGGTTAAGGACGTTAATGGAGATGCGATAGAAACAAATCCCTCAACAAACCTCCTATAGTCACTGGCCAACCCTAGAAAACTTTGAATGTCGGTAGGACTCAAAGGTCTCGGCAAACTTTTGACATTTTCCGTCTTCCTTAGATCAACCTCTACCCCTTCATTAGAGACAATGTTCCCAAGAATTGCAATCGACCTCAACTAAAACTCACACTTGCTAAACTTAGCAAAAAGTTGGTTATCCTTGAGAACTTGCAAAACTTTTCTCAAATGATCCATATGATCATCCTCACTCCTCGAGTATATCAAAATATCGTCATTAAAGACAACCATGAACAATTCAAGATACTTTCTAAAAACTCGATTCATGAGGTCCATGAAAGCCGTCGGGGCATTTGTTAGACCAAATGACATAACAAGGAATTTGAAATGACCATATCTTGTTCGAAATGTCATTTTGGGAATATCAACCTCTCTCACCCTAAGTGGGTGATAACCCGATCTCAAGTCAATCTTTGAAAAGTAAATCACTCATTGGAGTTGATCAAATAAGTCATCAATCCTAGGAAGCGAGTATTTATTCATTATAGTGACTTTGTTAAATTGACGATAATCGATACACATTCTCAAAGATCCATCCTTCTTCTTTACGAATAATATCGGGGAACCCCATGGAGATATGTTTGGTTGAATAAAACCCTTATCTAGAAATTCTTTGAGTTGAGCCTTTAGTTCTTTCAACTCAGCCGGGGCCATCTGATAAAGGGAGATTGAAATATGTTGTGTATGAGGTAATAGATCTATACCGAAGTCAATCTCGCATTCGGGAGGAATTCTGGGAAGGTCATTGGGAAAGACCTCCGGAAATTCCCTCACTACGGGTACCGACTCTATTGGAGGGAGTTCGGATTCAAGATCCCTAACTCTCACTATGTGGTAGAGACAAACCTTTGCAATCAATTTAGAAACTTTTAGACATGAGATGATCTTACCCCTAGGATTGGAGTTTCCAACCTTCCACTCAAAAATGGGTTCATTTGGAAATTGAAATTGGACTACCCTTGTCTTACAATCAATGGAGGTAAAGCAAGCATGCAACAAATACATTCCCAATATTATATCAAAATCTAGCATATCAATTTCTATCACGTCAACCAACTTAACTCTATTGGGAAAGGAAATAAGACACCCTTTATATACTCTTTTTACCACTACGGAATCACCCACCGGGGTAGAAACTGAGAAAGGCTAATCTAAGATGTCGGGTAGTATATCAAATTTCATGGATACAAGAGGGGTCAGAAATGACAACGTAGCTCCCAGATCCAACAAAGAATATACATCAAAGGAAAATAATTGTAACATACCGGTGACCACGTCCGGTGAGCTCTGTTTATCACTTCAGGATCGGAGAGCATAGAAGTGATTCTTGTTAGGAGCATCCGGGTTTGGGGCACTTGCTTGAGCTTGAGCATTTTCCCCTTCTTGAGTCTTCATCATAGGGAAATATTTCTTTATGTGACCACTCTTGCCACAATTTTAGCAATTACTCGTGCGCACAAGACAACTGCCACCATGTTTTCTACCACATTTAGAACAAAGAGGCCTATCAACATAAGAACGACCACCTTTTCCCTCTACGGTATTGTGAGTAGGCACCTTACTCCTATTGGCCCTTGGAGAACTAGAAGATCCTTGATTAGAAAACCTCTTCTTGAATCTTGGTTTGTCTTGAACCTCATAGCTATTCCATGAAGAATTCCCCTTTTCAGTTCTCACCTTCTTCAACTCCCTACCAACTTGCTTAAGCTTTTGCTCCTTAACTTGTTTGGCAAGAACCATGAGACGAGAGATGTACATGCTAGGAATCAACATAGCCGACCTACACTCATTTACCATAAGATCGGATATCCCCATGAAAAAATTGTTCACCTTATCTCTAGAATCCGCAACCATAGTAGGAGCATACTTTGATAGTTGAGTAAACTTGAGGCTATACTCCCTCACACTAATACCCCCTTGACGAAGGTTAATGAATTCTTGTATTTTCCTCTCCCTTAATTTCAAGGGAAAGAACCTATCAAGAAAAGTCGTCTTGAAAACATCCCAAGTAATCCGACCTTCTCTAACTGGACTTTCATCCCTCCATTGCTCATGCAAAAATTGTTTCACATACTTCTGTTATTAGGCGGCTAGATCCGCCTTTTCTTGAGAAGAAACACCCATAGCATCAAGAACCTTGAATACTTCATCAATGAACCCTTGTGGGTCCTCCTCCACCGTAGAACCATAGAAAGTAGGGCCATTCATCCTTGTGAAATCCCTAATCCTTGAAGAGGTGGTATTAGCATTTGGGTTCACTTTCACCCTTGTATCCCTAGCAACTTGGGTAGCCAAGACTTGAGTCAAGCTATGAATGTCCGACCTTATCTCAACATTAGACATAGCCACTTCTTCAATAGGAAGTTGAGGGTTTTGAGGAGCTTGAGGGGGAACCGCCTCATTCAAATTCTCCTCTCTGGCCCTTCTAGCATTGTTCCTTCTTGTATTCATTGCCTATAAGCACAAATAAAGGATTAGAAGAAAGAACCCGATAGACTTAAGACTCTTAGGCACGACTAAGGAATAACAAGAGAGTGAAAGATCCTACAAATCACATAGTGTCTCATTCATAAGTGTGGTGCCCTTCACAATTATCAATAAGACACTACATAGACGTGGTTTAATGAGACATCAATCCTAATAACATTTAACCTCGTGCTCTGATACCAAGTTTGTTACGAACCAAAGTACCCCCTAGGCGTAACCGGCGTCGGCGTCCTCTAAGAAGACTAAGACAAGCCTCTTAGCATTTGTCATAGCAAATCATAAGTCAAAATCACAGAAAAATTAAAACTTTTGCTTATATAGCAAGGAGGTTTACATAGACCTCTATATAGGAATCATACATAGGGTTATCACAATATACAACATAATAACGCATAGGAATTTAGTCTTATACTTTGTCTCATATCAACCATGTAAATGAAGTCAAACAATCTGGGCGAAGCCCTTACAAAAATACATAATTGCCACATATGGCTTACATCAATATCTTCAACAATAGGAAATAAATGAATGTCTACTAGACAATACAAGTACGACTAAGATAGACTGTGTGGTAGCATCCTCGAACTAGAGAGCATACAAAAACTTGGAGAGTGTAGTCCAAGCCTTCTTACTTTAGACTCAGTGATACCTCAATGGCCCAAACCTACAATGTTGGGGAAAATGGAACAGATATGGGTTAGTACAAAACACATGTACTAAGTATGGTCCCTATGCATAAAAATCGTTAATGCATGAGAAAAGGCACCATTTAGTTAAAATTATAAACAATAACCAACAATTCAATGTACACATATAAGGAACATGATAATCATATCAACATATATGTAACTCAAGCAACACTCTAGCAATGCCAAGAATAAGGCCCAATAACCCTATCCAAAGTTATGTATCACATTAAGCAACCCATTTCATACTTACAACATATTCTCATATATAACATGCTTCATATATCAACACTAGTCATAGATTATCAACATAATCATAAACATAATCATAATAATAATCATAGTCATACAAGAACACTACTAGCATCATCCTATAGGATCCCACATGTGCAATGTGTAAGATAAGTCTCATACCCTCCCTCACACTATGTAGTAACCTTTAAGACAACCCTAATAGAAGTTCACATACATAACTTGTTCATACCTTTACTTTAAAGAAATAAGTACCATAACTGACATGAGACCATGTGAGCTAGATGGAATCCGGTGTTCTACCCCACACCGAAAAGAGAGGGTTAACACTTACCTAACGTGTAACCATTCGTACATAGCTATTCTAGATGGATCCACTGAGCTAGAGTCCTATGCAGGCACATAGTTAAGGGACAAGGAGATTGTTTCTAGAAACCTTAACTAACTAAGCGTGAAGGTTTTCATCTCATCAGACAACACATATCTTACGAATCCACACTACTAGTCGTGAAGAAACCCATGTGGGAGGCCGGACATACTAACATGAGACTTCCATTTCATTTAAATTCCCTTTTGGTTCTAAGAAATTATTCCCTTTAGTAATCGTCATATAACATCATACAAGTTCACATCAATATCTTTTACACCTTTAAGTAAACATCTTATCATAATAGCTCATAGGTGATCACAAGTGAGAACTATCCCTTCATTTTAGATACAACATTATAATCATCAGAAGCTACATTCAATAATATAATGATCACATCATAGCATAATTACATAATTCATAGCCAATTCATATATCTACGGTTAGGGATGAGATATCCTTGTCACCAATAGCAGAACAACACAATTAGCTATAGCATCCTTATAACATAAGTATATTTCACCTTGCATAATTGAGATCAAAGGAGAATCAAGATCGTACCTTATTGTCCTTCATGAGACTTCATACTTTAATACTCAAGAACTCACAACCAACATATGTAATAGGGAAATTCATGAAGCATTAACATAACTATAATCATAGTAAACAAGTGACACGTTCATCACCCTCAACAATTCGCCTTAATCAATCCAAGAAATTTGGTATTTGGGGGAAACACATGGGTCAAGGGAAAACTCATAGGAATTCATCAATTAACCATTATTTCATACTTAAAAAACATTAATTCATCATATTTCATCACAATTGATTCACAATTTCATTTTAGAAAAAAGACCCATGTGACGAGAAAAACCCTTGTTTGGGGGGATTTAGAATTCATCTTTTGAAGGACCTCTTGGGGAAAGGATTTCTAAGAGTGAAAGAAACCATACCTTATATATGATAAATCCACGAAATTGAGTAGGAAAACTTGAAGGCTTGATCTTCTTCTTGGAGCTGTTTTGGTCTTCAATGGAGTTTTGGAGGAAGGGAGAATTTGGGGGAGAGAGAGGGATTTTTGAGTTCAACTTGTGGGACTTGATTTTTGTGTTACAATTGACCTAAAACTTACCCTAAGACATTATATAGTCACTCATTAAATTACCCAAAATACCCCTTACTTAAATGAGTTTATTTGTGAAGTCAAAACACTCAAAATATGACTTTTACTATATATCTGGGAAGTAGGTACGCGTCGCGAGGCTATTTCCCCATTTTATTTTCGAATTTTGAGTTGAGGAATTAGGGTCCGTGTCAGCCCTGCGTCATGAAAGACAACTTTATATTCCCACGTGATGGCTGCGCAATGCGCTGCAGCCACCAGAATCTGCCTGCGCGCAGCTGCCTAGACAGCTTGCTCGCCCAACTTTGGGTCCTGCCCAAGGACCCTTCCGGTGGTTATTGGGGTGTCGTGACTGTAGGTTTTGACCCTCTATACTACATTCCACCTATTCAAAGTCTTTTTAAAATTTTTGGACTTCATATGACCCTCTGAAACCTTCACCAAACATAGGGATAGTTTCCAGACGTTAATGCCTTTCTTTAATGCTATGGCTCCGAAACTTCTCAAACAAGTTATTTACACTTATTTAGGTCTAAAACCATCATTAATCACCATATTAAGCTTTATTATAGGTCATGGAAATTTCCGGATGTGTCAAAACTAGACCAATCCATTAATAAGTAGTGTAATATAGTCATAATTCATCATAGTTTAATCAATAAGACCAAAAGGAACCATAAAGAAATAAAATTTAAAGATCAATTTCGAGAATGGAAGAGACCCACATGAAAACTCATCTCTTGAAATCAATTTGAAGGAACCCTTTGGGGAAAGAGATCCCAAAGGTGAAAGGAATCCCATACCTTGTTGATTGATGAAGATTGATGGAGAAACTTTGGTGATTGCAGACCTAGAAACCACCTTGACCTTGACATCTATGGTGTTATTCAACTTGGTATAGAGAAGGAAGAGAGAAGGAAGAGAGTTTGTGTTTTGGGAATTATGAGAGTTTGGTTAGTCTAATTAGGTTAGGGTATTATATAGGTTTTTAATTAACTTAATTAGACCTCCTTTAACCCCTAACTAATTAATTAACTCAAGTCACTTAAAATCGAGCAGCCAAAAAAGACTCTCACAGACGACTCCCCGTCCACGCCCCGTTTGTTAATAAAAGGACCATTAGACCAACCGTCCTTTAGTTAAGATACTTGTCAAATATAAGACTTTGACAAATATTCCATGTGTCCATCGACGGAGGCAATTTATGCCCCATCTATTAGGACACGATCCGTGGATGGCAAGTCGTTGGTGCACACTGCCTTGGGCAACCCTCGACCCAAATGCAAGGGGCCTCCTCAAGGACCCTTGGTTGGTCCTTGGAGATTTTTACCCGGACGTTTCTACGATGAACTAACTTTAATACATGTTCACACCCTTCCACCAAAATCCATCAATATACTACTCTTAAAACCTAGTCGAATAGGCTAAGGCACACTAGCACCTCATTGAACTAGTTTCCGGACGTTATGGACTTTCTTTGCCGTTTTGATTTCTAAACTTCCTAAATGACTTTTATTCATTATTTATGACCTTAAAACAGTGTCTAATTCTTATTAAAACTATGTTAGACTCTAGAACACATCTTAGATTTTCAGAGCGTTACATCTATGCTAAGGCGTGTGGGGTTTTTCTTGGGTTTAATAGTTTCATTTTCGCCTTCAGTGAATTTCAACTCTTACCGAAGGAAAATTTTCAAATTTGAGTAAAAATACACCTGTAGAATTTGAAGTTATGTCCATGCAAGTTCTTACATATGGGTGTGAAGGGCCCCACATTCATAGTTGAGATGATTGCAAGCGTCTTTTCCACGCTCAATTATTTTGTCACTTGTCCTTAAGCTAAAACTTATTTTTGTATAAAAGATTTGTTTTTAAATAGATTGAGTCAAACTACTATCAGTCTGATTCCCAAGTGTAGGGATATGTAGGCGGGCTAAATTTTCAAAACTTGACTATACTCTAACAATTCAGTCATCACTCCATTCTCGAGCTTTTCGGTCACTCCTTACTTCGACACCGTAATAGCTTTTGCATTCTTCCGAAATTGTGCATTAAATGAAGCCTCTTTTGAACTACTAGTGGGTTGAGTTCTCTTGTAACCTGGATAAGTAGGAAACTCAGTACCAGAATTTGGCCAAAATTCCTCAAAATCCATACCATTTACCATTCATAATAGATTAATTAGTGGTCAGACAAAATTGGATTTGTCAATTTTGTTTGCCTTTGATATCTTTCATCCATCCCAGTCAAACGAGCAATTGTTGACAACCAATTTTTGCCCTCCACTATTTAGTTAATTTTCAAACTTTCTTAAATTTCAAACAATTTGAAGTTATTATTTTGAAAAGGAAAAAAACATTTTTGAAATCATTTTCAATGCAATTTTCTTTTTTTCCTTAGAATATACAGATTAATATAATTTTTAATTTTTGAATAAATATTTCGAAAGTAATTTTTACGAAAAGATAGAGTTTTAATTAAGTATGCATTTTATTCTTTTAAAACGGATCACACTTTAATAAAGATTTTGCTTTTTTGAAATAATTATTTTGTGGTGTCAACGTTAAGAAGCTTAAATAATTAATTAGATTCTTAATTTATCTCATTTACATTTTATCGAATTTGAGCTAAAACAATTAAATTTGATGAAATATGGAGACCAAAGAACTTGTTCCTTTATTTCTTCCATTAAGCCAAATTTTTTGCCCAAATTCGTTAAGAGACTCCCAGCCCACAAATCAAACAAAATAACTCACAAAAACAATACATGCATATCAGGATACATATACCAACCGACCCGACCCAGTTCATCAATTCTCAATACCAAAGGAACCCAACTCATGTACGTCTTCTTCCTCCAAAAAAATTGCGAGAAACAGCACCCCAAACCAAGAAAACCTGTATTATATGCGAACCCAGTAATAACGTGTTTTCTCTCCTTTTCCTCTCATACGAGTAATGTACTCGATTTTCCAGATGTCTCTATCTTGATGGCTCGCTCGTCCTTACTCAAAATCAAGCGGCCCTAGTATATTCTCCTTCTCATTGAGAACGGTACATTAAAGTTCACCTTATCCTCTAAGAATTTAAAAAATTTGAAGCAGTCCCACATCGAGATTTCTCCCATTTTGGGATTTTTGGGTTTCTAAAAAAACCGATCCCATTCACTCTTCAAGGGGAGGATTTTTGAGACTGGAGAGTACCCCTAAAAGGTTTGGGAAATCTCAGTTTTGATAGTTCAATGTTTTGCGGATGTTCTAGTTAGAGGTGGTGGAATCGACTCCGTCAAGCTCGTCGTCCGGTTTGCTGCCCAAAACCATATAATCTTCTTTCCCTTGCTGAAATTTATTCTTTATGTTCTAGTGTAGAAATGTTGTTTGTTCTAGTATTGTTAATTAGTTTTTAGATTCAATGTGATTATTTAAAGAAAGAGTGATGTTTATGACAGTGCTTTTTTATTATCTTGTTAACTTGGTAAATAAATTTTGAATGAGTGTATTAATTGTTTTGCTATGTTGATTCAGAGATGTGATTGTAGTTCTTTTACTTAGTTGAGTTCGCAAATCTTTATATGCACTTACAGTTACTTTTTTCATTAGACTTTGAAATACATGTTACATAGTTGTGATTTCTCTTCATTACCTTCTTTAGATACATATGTTTAAAGTTGTAAGTTGTGTACTTCACAGCTTCAAGTTTGTCGGGATAAGTTTTATGTTGAGCTTTGTTGCTCGCAAAATGTTCTTATTTCAGCTAATCTCCTGTATAGTTGAATCAATCGAGTTGTTGTTGCACCATCTAGCTTTTTTCCGTTCTCATGTGTTGTTTCGTTGAAATTTCAGATTCAGCACTGTTTGATTATCTTTCTTATGGTTAAAAGGTTTCCTAGATCAACCTGAGATTTTTCCCCTTTATTTTGTTTATTTAACAATCTATTTGTTATCTCTGATTTGAAATGAATATAAACTAGTCTTGTAATCATCTGGTTCAAATGTGTAACTCTCGAAAACCTGCTAGACCTTGTTAAAACAAACTCTTAAGTTCTTATACTTTTGTTTTCTTCATGTGTTCCCTGATAAAGTGTAAACTTTATAGTTGATTCTCCACAGTTCTGCTTGCTGCCTGGGAAGAATTAATCTCTATTTGTTTCATCTAGGAAGAAGCTTAGATCCATATCCTCACCTTGCTTTTCGATTCAACCTAGCTTGTGTAGATTTGTTGCTATTTATATTAGTAGAATTAACATTAATATCCAAATGTGATTGACTCATGATTTGGTAGTTTAAATAAGGTGTATATTCAACTCCCTGTTTTCAGATAGTCACACCTCATCATTATTCTCTACTACCACTTTAGGCTTAAGTAAGTTTCATGGTATGATAAGTTATAATATATCATAGTTGTTCTCTTGAATCCTTATGACAAGTTCCATTTGTGAAATCTGCCTAGTTTTGACATATTTTGCATTAATTATATTTAAGGCCATGTTTGATTAGATATAAGAAATGAGACTGTCATAAAATCGACTAGCCTCTTGGTAAGCATAAGAACAAGAATTGTTCATAAAAATGATTAGAAGATAAATCATATTTTCTGGCACTAGTTTTGGAAGGAATAGATGTTGGTCAAATATATTTGGCCCCCATTATTCATATCATGTTTAGGATAGTTTCAGCTATGCACTAAAATTGAGTTATTTGATATTCATTTTGTATAAGAGTAGTATCAAAATTGTAACATCCCGAGAGCACACCCTAGAAGATATGACACTCTCGGAGTGCAAACGGCGTACTTGATCTCTCGGAGGTCTTGTACAAGACCTATCGCATCATTCATCGCATATACATTTACGAAAAGTAGTGTGGAATTAAAACTTTTCTCCAACATTCGAATAGTCTTTCAAAATATCTTTCATATAAACCAAAGAAATACTAAGTCTCATGTCATCAAATCATTGACTCACGAATACTTGGTACACGGCCCATACAATCAAAATATAGTACTATTAAGTCTATTACAATGCTTTAATAACAGAAACTCTAAAGACATCTATGCCCTTGAGTCAAATGAGGACATACTTTAATCTTGCCTGAAAGATCCTATAATCCAAGCTTTGCTCCCAAAAGCACCTTCACCTATGAATCACTTTAGAGATAGATAAAAGCATGGAATAAGTATAAACACATGTACTAAGTATGACTTGATGCATAAAAATCATGATAACGGATATTTAATGAAAATATGTTATTTTATCTTAAAACATCATAGTATAAACATCAGAACAACATTTAGCACCTTACAAACACATAAGAAATCACATATGCATTTTATCACATATTGCATAATGTTACAGTGAACTAAGCAATGTTACAGTGAACTAACTCAAGCTTCACAGTGAACTCTTTTAGCATTCAACTGTCTTACTAAAAGCTATCCTAAGACTCACTAAAGTAATACAAAGAGAGACCGCCCATACACCCTCTCTAATCACACCTAAATGATCCTTGGGACTACCTATAATGATATGAATACACTCACAATATACCGAACACATAACATATAATATGACATTCTCCTCACCAAGGTTATCAAAAGACTTACTTAAGTAATTCTAGAAGAGAACGCCCATACACCCTTCCAAGATTACCTAAATAATCCTTAAGACTTGCTAAGATTATATAATGTCTTTAAGTTATCAACCAACTTTCCTACCTAGAGTCATTCTTAAGACTTCCCTAGATAAAACATGAAGAGATCATCTTTTATGACCCCTTCACACTTTAACTTGGCAATCCATAAAGTCAATCTAGATTAGGTACTTATTCATTTACATGCTTTATAACTTAAGTCATTACTTCACCATTTCATTAAAATGCATTCATCACATAAGGACATTCAAGTAATGGTTTTGGAGAAGACCTAGGGACTCACTCACTATAATCTTTAAAGTCCAATTGTGTAATGTCTAGGTAGTGTTTCATACAACCACCTAAACTTCATATAACTTCTCAAATACTAGTAGGTAACCCATATGATAAGAATAGGCAATAACCGACATAGACCATGGTAGCGAAGCATGAATCCGAAGTTGTAACCTACTCTGATAAGGGTGTTCTACTTGCCAATGGTAGAACTTGGACACAACCCATAGGCACATGGTTAAGGAATATGTAGGGTTTCTTTACACTCTAGCCTCATTCTTAACTAGAGATACTTCCATAACCATACTCACTCAATGCTATCCTTTGTTCTCATAGAGTAATTCACATAAAGGATCACATGAAGAGGTTCCATATATAGTTCATAACCCAATAAAATTCACCTTACCAAAGAGGTCCCCTAGGGTTGCCTTACAATGGTTATGAGGATAGCTTCATGACATTCCTAAGGACGATTTCATGCCGTTCCATCCAACCAACCTTAAGTCCACCATTCACACAAGAAGGATACCATTACGACTGTCGACTTCAAGGATATCATAACCTCTCAACTAGTTTGAGGGCTCCATATAATTTTAGACCTTCTCACTATATTCAAGGACACGTATCATTCATACATAAAAGACTAAGAAGCTTTAGCATCCCATGCCAAGAATCTCATATTCAAAATGTACATGTATCAAGTAAGGGACACAAGTCTACCCAACAAGACATATCAACACTTCACTTCATCACATATAGCATATCACTAAAGAAGCACATAGGCACAACCAAGTAACCTATAGGTCATACTATATACTTATAGAGAATCATCAATATAACCATCATAAGACTCATATGATCAAGTAGGAAGAATTATGCATCATCTCTAAGACCACCCACATAAGGACATACTCATAGTCTAACATGATCACCTAACAACATCAATAGAAGAACACATACTTCACCGTAATCACAAGTAGATAGATATGATCATACTCCACATAAGTCAACTACGCCAACCATCATAATATATCAAGTAGTGCCGACAAGGCCATGATTATCATAATACATAAAGTAACGCCGACAAGGCCACATAATTCACAATTATTACAAATAACACTGCCACCATAAGTGGACCATTCAAATAACAACATAATTCAAGACCTACATTACATAAAATAAAGAGAATTAGGGTATCGTACCTCCAATCCATTCTCATCACTTCAATCCATAGCTAGATGATCCAATACAATACCAATAGGCCCTTACCCATGACCATGATCATCAATTCAATACAAAAATCACATTACTCAATGAATCTAAATCAATTCAATATAAATTTATCAACTAAGACAGACTATACATCAATCCAATACAATTCTTACATCATTCCATAGCCCATAGAAAACTGCACTAGAATTCATAAGCATTGAGAAAAGATCATAACATCCATAATATAGCCAATTTGAAGAGATTATGTTTTGAATGGGTTCATGAATATTTTAGGTTAGATCACATTATTAACATCAATTCAATCAATATTCAATAATCCAAAATGTTTTCTGCAATAACCCATGGCTAGATCATAAAATTGGACAAGTTCATCTTTAGAAGAATTTAGAAAACCAATTTGAAGTTGGCTCCTCGATGAAGAGAGTTTCAAGGATGAACAAACCATACCTCACTTATGTTAATCCACAACATTGATGAAGAATCACCAATCAAAACTCCAATCCAAGCTCTTCCTTGAGTTTTGGCTTCAATGGAGTTCTAGAGAATTTCTTAGAAAATTTGGGTTTTGATTTGGAAGAATGAATTCCTCTAGGTGTTTAGGACTTATAAACCCACTTAAAATACCTAAGATACCCCTATGTAACATCCCAAATAATTATTTTGACGTTGAGTGAATTTACCAATTCACCCTTGCATTTAATAGTGAGCTGCGAAGTTGCATGCACCATTGATGCCTCGCCCATAGATGGACCGTCTCCAAACCAACGAAATGTCCTGCTGGTCCATGGTTTGGGTCAGACACTGGTCCTTGGAAGCTCTTCCTCCCACGACTATGTCCTGACCAACGTCCTCCTCCTACGGGGCGTCGATCAGGCTACTGGCCGTCGATTGCCATCTGTAGGTGGGACTGCTTTTGGCAGTTTTGGCCACCAACATGGGTCCTTCCTCCAGGACCCTCGGTTGGTCCTTGGGGATGTTTACCTAGACGATTCCAACCCAAATATAATAGTATATAAGTTTAGGACCTCCTATATCAATTTCACCCAAAACGAACAGATAAAACTCGATGAAACATGCTAAGACACACAAGGTCGTTTCAAGGCAAACCTTTCAAAGGTCGTGGACGTTCTTGGACGTTTAACATACAAACTTCATGAAATTTAATGCACTGCTTATAAACACTTTTATTACTCATATAAGGAACTCGTAATCTCATGAAACACACATATGAGCACATATAGACACATGAGACACATCGGTGACTAGTCGTCAAACGTCTTTGTCGTCCCTTGACGTTTGATTTCCGATTCACCTAAATCTTTAGAAACTTCCTCATTACCACATTATAAACCATTTTAGGACCTTATACCCTCATTAAAAACATGTTAAGCTCTAGTTTCACCTAATTCGTTTTAGAGGTGTTACATTCTCCCCCATTTGGACAATATTCGTCCTCGAATGACACTTGCCACTCTCCGAACACTTCAAATATTAGAGATTCATATAAAAGCTCTCAAAATACCACATAACACATTATACAATACACAATCTAAAATAAACATCAATTTCACATAATCAAGATACTCACAACAAAACAACAAACAAGAAGATATGAACTCATTCTACAACTCATTATGCAATAAGGCTCACATTGTTCATTCCAAATAGCATGAACTCCTTTTACATTCATTTTAATGCTCATATACATCAGGTCTATCCATCTTACAACAATTTTAAACCAATGAACAATTTACTCAAATTTTCAAAAATGTTACAGTACGCTAAATTCCCTGGCAGTGAACATACTTCAATTTTTCAAAAATGCAACATTTAGGCAATTGATGATAGAAACATGCTAATATGCAAAATAAAACCATATAAACACACTTTACAACATAATCATAATTTCATGAAATTCACAATATAAGGAATCAATGAAATTCAAATCCAACAAGACTACTAAACACAATGCATCATGCAACATGCTACTATAATCATGTAGATCCTCTACTAACCATACTCCCCCACTTAGAAGGAACTCATAACAAAGAGAGAATACTAGAGCTTACCATCATCATCGTCATCATCCTTATACGGCTTTGCTCCTCTAGTCTGGAGTGCATAAAAGTGATTCTTCTTTAGAAAATCACCTTCCGGAACACTTGGAGGAACTTGCTTACCTTCCTTTGTTCTAGAAGAGATAGAAGGATAATCCCTCACCTTGTGTCCATCTTATCCACATCCAAAAGAACTCCCGGTACCCAATAGACATTGCCCATAGTGCCTCTTCCCACAAGTAGCACATGTAAGTTTGTCACCTTGAGAACCACTACCCTTCTCAAGTTTCACCTTAGCACCCCTAGATTCATCTTGACTAGGAATCTTCTTCTTGAACCTAAGTTGTCTTTGATCACTAGATCAACCCCTCTTTAAGTTTCTAGCAATCTTACCAAGTTTAGACTCCTCAATGTATTGAGATTACACCATCAGTCTATACAAAGTCATATCATCATGGGGTATGGCTGTACGACATTATTCTTTCACTAGGTCGGCGACCCCGGTCACGAAGCTACTCATCTAATCCCTAGGGTTAGACACTAAGGATGGGGAATATCTATACAACATAGAGAACTTCAAAGAGTACTCCTCAACACTCATATTGCCATGATTGAGATTGATAAAGTCTTCTACCTTCACCCCCCTCCTCTCAAAGGGAAAATACTTTCCTAGAAAAGCCTCTTTAAATACTTCCCACTCGATAGGACCCGACTCAACCAGCCTATTATCTTTATGTTGAGTGTACCACACTAGATCAACCTCCCTCAATTGGTATGAATCTAACTCTGCCTTCTCCCTAGAAGTCACCCCCATGGCACTCAACACTTTATACACACAATCTAGGAACTCTTGGGGATATTCTCCCACCTTAGATCCAAGAAAGATAGGAGGATTCACCCTCACAAAATCTCTCAATCTAGATGTCACAGTGCTTTCCACAATATTAACTCTTGGCTCAATATTCCTATTCACATGGGCAGTCAAAGCTCGGGCTAAAATAAGTAAAGCCTCTCTAATCTCCCCATTAGTCATTTCTGGGGGAACCACCGGAACATCATTACCTCCTTCCACAATAGGGACTTGAGAATCTCTTGCTCCTTGAGCCTCTTGAGCACCTTGAATAACTTGCTCAATGTGTTCAACTTGAGGAGGAATCTCTTCATTCACATCATTCTCCTCCACTCTCCTAGCTGGTGTCCTCCTCGTATTCGTCTCCTATAACACAATCAAAACCAGAAGAAAAGAACACTCATAACTTTTCAGACTAAGGCACGACACAAGAGTAGAGAAAGAAGGAAAACTCTATCGTCTACTAGACGTGAGTTGATGAGACTTTTTGATTCCTAAGACCACTGTCATAACCTATGCTCTAATACCAAGCTTGTCACATCCCGCGAGAACACCCTAGAATATATGGAACTTTGGGAGTGGAACCGGCATACTTGACCTCTCGGAGGTCTTGTACAAGCCCTGTCGCATCATTCATCGCATATACATATATCAAAAGTAGTGATGAATTAAAAAAATTTCACAAACATTCAAATATTCTTTCAAAATATATTTCATATAAACCAAAGTAAATACTAAGTCTCATGTCATCAAATCATAGAATCACGAATACTTGGGACTCGGCTCATACAATCAAAATATAGTACTATTAGGTCTATTACAATGCTTTAATAAAAGAAACGCTAAAGACATGTATGCCCTCGAGTCAAATGAGGACATACTTCAATATTGCTTGAAAGATCTTATAATCCTAGCCTTGCTCCCAAAAGCACCTTCACCTATAAATCACTTTAGAGATAGATAAAAGCATGGAATTAGTACAAACATATGTACTAAGTATCACTTAATGCATAAAAATCATGATAACGGATATTTAATGGACATATGCTCTTTTTGATTAAAAAATCATAGTATAAGCATAAGAACAACATTTAACACCTTAGAAACACATAAGAAATCACATAAGCTTTTTATTACATATTGCATAATGTTACAGTGAACTAAGCAATGTTACAGTGAACTAACTTAAGCTTCACGGTGAACTCTTTTAGCATGCAACTCCCTCACTAAAAGCTATCCTAAGACTCACTTAAGTAAGACAAAAAGAGAACGCCCATACACCCTTTCTAAGAACACCTAAATGATCTTTGGGACTATCTATAATGAGATGAATACTCTTATAATAAACCAAATACATAACATATAATATGACATTCTCCTCACCAAGGTTATCAAAAGAATTAAGTAATTCTAGAAGAGAACGTCCATACACCCTCTCGAAGATTACATAAATAATCAATAAGACTTCCTATGATTAGATCATGTCTAAGTTATTAACCAACTTTCCTACCTAGTGTCATTCTTAAGAGTTCCCTAGATAAGACATGAAGATATCATCCTTTATACTCCTTCAAACTTTAATTAGGCAATACTTAAAGTCACTCTAGCTTAGGTACTTATTCATTTACATGCTTTCTGACTTAAGTAATTACTTCACCATTATATTAAGATACATTCATCACATAAGGACATTCAAGTAATGGTCTTGGAGAAGACCTAGGGACTCACTCACTAACATCTTTAAAGTCTAATTGTGCAATGTCTAGGTAGTCTCTCATACAACCACTTAAACTTCATTGAACTTCTCAAATACTAGTAGGTATCCCATATGATGAGAAAAGACAATAACCGACATAGACCATGGAATCTAAGCTTGGAATCCAAAGTTGTAACCTACTCCGATAAGGGTGTTCTACTTGCCAATGGTCGAACTTGGACACAGTCCATGTAGGCACATTATTAAGGAATATGTAGGGTTTCTTTGCGCTCTAGCCTCATTCTTAACTAGAGTTACTTCCCTAACCATACTCACTCAGTTCTATCCTTTGTTCTCATAGAGTAATTCACATGAAGAGGTTCCATATCTAGTTCATAACCCAATCACGTTCACCTTACCAAAGAGTTCCCCTAGGGTTGCCTTACAATGGTTAAGAGGATAACTTAATGGATTTTCTAAGGATGATTTCATGCCGTTCCATCCAACCAACCTTAAGTCCACCATTCAGACAAGAAGGATACAATTACAACTTTCGACTTCAAGGATATCATAACCTCTCAACTAGGTTGAGTATCCACATAATTTATGACTGTCTCACTATGTCCAAGGCAACATATCATTCATACAAAAAAGACTAAGAGGCGTTAGAATCCTAATTCAAGAATCTCATATTCAAAATGTACATGTATCAAGTAAGGCACACAAGTCTACCCAACAAGACATATCAATACTTCACTTCATCACATATAGCATATCACTAAAGAAGCACATAGGCACAACCAAGTAACCTATAGGTTATACTATATACTTCTACAGAATCATCAATATAACCATCATAAGACTCATATGATCAAGTAGGAAGAATTATGCATCATCTCTAAGACCACCCACATAAGGACATACTCATAGTCTAACATGATCACCTAACAACATCAATAGAAGAACACATACTTCACCTTAATCACAAGTAGATAGATATGATCATACTCCACATAAGTCAACTACGCCAACCATCATAATATATCAAGTAGTGCCGACAAGGCCATGATCATCATAATACATAAAGTAACGCCGACAAGGCCACATAATTCACAATTATTACAAATAACACCGCCACCATAAGTGGACCATTCAAATAACAACATAATTCAAGACCTACATTACATAAAATAAAGAGAATTAGGGTATCGTACCTCCAATCCATTCTCATCACTTCAATCCATAGCTAGATGATCCAATACAATACCAATAGGCCCTTACCCATGACCATGATCATCAATTCAATACAAAAATCACATTACTCAATGAATCTAAATCAATTCAATATAAATTTATCAACTAAGACAGACTATACATCAATCCAATACAATTCTTACATCATTCCATAGCCCATAGAAAACTGCACTAGAATTCATAAGCATTGAGAAAAGATCATAACATCCATAATATAGCCAATTTGAAGAGATTATGTTTTGCATAGGTTCATGAGGATTTTAGGTTAGAATCACCTAATTAACTTCAATTCAATCAATATTCAATGATCCAAAATGTTTTAGGAAATAACCCATTGCTAGATAATAAAATTGGACAAGTTTATCTTTAGAAGACTTTAGAAAACCACTTTGAAGTTGGCTCCTTAATGAAGAGAGTTTCAAGGATGAATAAACCATACCTCACTGATGTTAATCCACAAAATTGATTAAGAATCACCAATCAAAACTCCAATCCAAGCTCTTCCTTGAGTTTTGGCTCCAATGGAGTTCTAGACAATTTCTTAGAGAATTTGGGTTTTGATTTGGAAGAATGAATTCATATAGGTGTTTAGGACTTATAAACCCTCTTAAAATACCTAAAGTACCCCTAAGTAACCGCCTGAACAATTATTTGGACATTTGTTGAATTTACCAATTCACCCTTGCATTTAACAATGAGCTGCAAAATTGCAGGCACCATCGATGGACCATCTCCGCACAACCAGACTGTCCTCCTGGTCCGTGGTTTGGGTCAGTGACTGGTCCTTGGAAGGTCTTCCTCCCACGCCTAAGTCCTGAACAACGACCTCCACCTACAGGGCGTCGACCAAGCTACTGGCCGTTGATTGCCATCCGTATGTAGGGCTGCTTTTAGCAGTTTTGGACCAACATGGGTCCTTCCTCAAGGACCCTTGGTTTTTTCTTGGGGATATTTGCCCGGAAGTATACAACCCTAATATGATTGTATACGAGTTTAGGATCTCCCATATCAATTTCACCTAAAACTAACACATAAAACTCGACAAAACATGCTAAGACACACAAGGTTGTTGCATGGCAAACCTTTCGAACGTCATCGACGTTCTTGGATATTTGACCTCCAAACTTGATGGAACTTGATACACTTCTTATAAACACTTTTATTACTCATATAAGGACCTCGTAAGCTCATGAAACACACATATGAGCACATATAGACACATGAGGAACATAGGTGACTAGTCATCTAACGTCTTAGTTGTCCCTTGATGTTTGACTTCCAATTCACCTAAATCTTTAGACACTTCCTCATTACCACATTATAAACCATTTTAGGACCTTAGACTTTCATGACAAACATGTTAGTCTCTAGTTTCACCTAAGTCGTTTTAGAGGTGTCACAAAAATAGTTGGAAAATAATATTTCAGAGGGAAAAATATCTTAAATTTTGGAATGTTAGATAAATTCCACATTTTTAATCCCGTGGAAATCATTTTTTATTAAAATACAAACTTTGTGAAAATCTAGAACATAATTTATATGGAAGCATTTGTAACGTTTTCAGAAACCTAAAATCTAGTCAATTGGGTTAGACAATAAGAATCCCAAAGTCGAAGCAATGGTTTTCAATTTTTTTTCTACTTTTAATGCCTATTATAGTTTCTAATGTGTGTAAGTTGAAATATGAAGAAATGTTTTTTTTAAAACAAATCCGTATTTGTACAATCTCTAAATGCATCTTAAGTTATTTGCTTAATTTGATATTGTTTTTTTGTCAGTTCTAATGGTTATTTCCTCTTCCTTTTTCCCATGAACTTTCTTGATTGAGTCTTATGAGACTCTCCTCCTTGCATTCATTTCTCCTTGAGTCAACCTCCGTCGAAGTTGTGAAAAGGGAGACATGTTATTGGGTTAAAATGCCTAGAAAGTAATAGCAACAACAGCCTTAAAAGGCAAAAAAAGAAGAGCAATAAAATTGGGCTAAACCCCCCCAAATCAGCAGCAGTAGCAGCAGTCCTAAAGGGACTAAAATTGGGAATTCTGGAACTTTAAAAGTTCTAATCTGGGCAGCAGCGGCAACAAATGAACTTAAAATTGTCCAAGTTTGTGATTTTGCGATTTTGGAGCAATATATTGCGATTTTGTGATATATTCTTCTAACTTCTAACATTTATTTTATCTAACTTAGATGAATCCTTGGAAGTTCTTAAATAACTATTTTATTTGGTTATTTATTTACGTTTAAAATTTTAAATTCCCAAACCCCTTTTTAAGTTGGGCAACCTATGCTTCGAGACTAACATGAGAATTATTCATATTCTTTCATAGTTAGTATTTAGGTTTTTAAAAAAAAAATTACGCTCAAGTGATTATGTTGATCATTTGACTCAAAAACTTCACTCGGATAAATTGTTAAGTAAAAATATTGTTTTTGCACTTTAACATTTGAATTATTTCATTATTTGGGATAATAAGAATGTACAAGAATCAAAAGATTCTTCATTTTCAAAAAATATAAGATTTTTTAAGTGAATTAATTTTTTTTTTAAAATAGCCAAGCTTTTAAATCCTTTAGTCAACCGCGTGTTAGCGAATTTTCTAAGATGCTTAAACCAATCCTTAGAGAATTAATTTGAACTCTTACTCGACTTTGATTTATTAAAGGTTTTATTTTAGAACTAAAATTTTAAATCGTTTCCTTAATTTTTCCTAAAAATTAGGTGGCGACTCTTCAAATTATTAAAAAAATTTCAAAAACTTTAACAAATTGGCCAAAGTTGCGAAATCGATTTCGAAATCTTTAATTTTCAAATCGGGTCGTAACAACAAGATACACTAACAATAGAACTAGAGATATCCCCCTAGTCTATCATGATCACACATAATCAATTAGGAGAATTCATACTTCAACCTCTCATATACATATACACATAATCCTTCACATTGATCATAAACAAGCTATAACATGATAACATCACAATTTACATAATAATGCCAACAAGGCTATCTTCATCACAATTATAACACATAAGCACCACCACCATAAGTGGACCATACCAATAAACACAGTTCAATGCCTATACTACACAATATAGAGAGAATTAGGTCAACTTACAACCATTCCATCATTATTATCACCAATCATTGGCCTTCTAAATCAATTCAACTCATAAAGGCTCTTATCAATAGACATATACATCAAACCATACCTATAATCAAAACATATAGTTGATCTAACAAGATATCATATGAGAATTATCAAATTAAGGCATCCTATACACAATTCTACCATAATGTATACATAATTCAATAGCGAAACATAGTCTACACAATAATTCTATACTATTAAGACTTAATCAAATCACCCATATTAGAGATAAAAATAGGAAATCATGATTTGCATGAGTTCATAGAGATTGTGATATAAAATCATTAAATTTACATCAATCCAATTATGAATCATTTATTCAAATCATTTTATTGAAAGAACCCAGGGCTAGAATTCAATTTAGAAGATTTCATGTTTTGAGAAGTGTTAGAAAAGCCTTTGAAGTTTGCCTCCTTGAAGAAGAGAGTTCAAGGATGAAACACCATTCTTTGATTTATGATAAGCCACGAAAATGAAGAAGACTCACTGGATAAATCAAACTCTTAGCTCCAACCTTGCTCCTAATTTCAATGGAGTTCTACAGGATTCTATTTGGGGTCTTGGGTTTTGATTTTGAATAATGAACTCAAATTTTGGTTCTAGACTTATAAAGTTACTTAAAATACCCCAAAGACCTTAAGTAACAACCCAATATATTTCTAGAATGCTAGGTGAATTACCTAAACTACCCTTACCTTGGCCGAGAACCTGCATGAAATTGAAGGCCCTCAATCGACAAGGCCATATAAGGGTGTAGACCAGACGATGGGCCTTAATAGCAACTATCGTTTTGGTTAGAGACCCCTCTTTGGGGGATTAATATCACACGCCTATGTGTGGAGCAGCGTCCCTAAGCAACGGGGCATCGACTGGAACACCAGACGTCGTTTGGCAGTCATAGGTTGGGATTGTTTTTGGTAGTTTTGATCCACAAGTTTGGATTCTCCTCAAGGACCCATAGTTTATCCTTGGGAATTCCTGCCTGGACGTGTCGAACCTAAATACACTCATCTTGATATTAGGAACCTGTCCAATAATTTGAACTAAAACGAACACATAAAACAAGCTAAGGTACGCTAGAACGTGCAAGCACGTCTCAAGGCTATCTTTCAAATGTCTTGGATGTTCTTGGACGTTTAACTTCCAAATACTACCAAACTCAACACACTGCCTCATAACACTATCATTAAAAATCTTAAGAACATATAACCTCATGACACACATGTTAGGCTCTAGCTTCATCTAGTTTGTTGTTAGGGATGTTACAAGGCATGCGTTTAATGAGTCTATGTAACGAACCACAAGTACACCCTAGAATTGAGAGCACTGTTGAGTCACCAAAGAGCGTACTTGACCTCTCAGAGGTCTTGTACAAGCCCTTAGACACTATTTATTACATATATATGAAAATTAGTATGGAGTTAAAATTTTTTCTTCAAAAACATAATGTGGAATAATATCATTAAACTTCAAACATATGTCTCAAAAACCATCTATGACAATATGATTACAAATGTCTGGGGTCAAAGCCCATAAAATTATAATATAGGAAAGAATATAAAAGACAACATAGCGGTGGTGTCCTCGGTTGCTATGAAGACTCACCAATCTTCACTTCTTGATAAGCCTTTGAAACTCAAACCTTCAAGAAACTCAATCTCTTCAAGACCCTACATTGGATTAGAATGTAGGCTAAATATGTGTTAGTATGAAGTGTACTAAATATGGAAACTATCATACCAATCATAAGATATCTCAAATGGTTAGTCAACAATAGACATAATCATAAGAGATAAAAGCATAATCATAACATGAATATCACAGGCATAACAAAGCAACATAAAGCATATAAGAGTGCATACTTAAATCATTGTCCTTCTTACTCAAATAAACTAGATCACAAGCCACCTCCAAGTATACTTGTGCAAGGCTAAGGTAGCATCCCATACTATTATTAAAGCTAAGTACCCCTCTTTGGTCATTCTTGATCATAATTCACTCTCATAATTAAGACATAGGTTGATAATCACATATGAACACTATGCCCCTAGGCCAACTCAAAGCACACTTGTGCAATGCATGTGAAGTATCCAATTCTACCTCACACACTAAGCATATCTTGAAGTCACCAGATTCCCTTTCATTTTTGAAGTCTCTAGTAGACCTATTTCATATTGACAAGGAACTATCATATTTAGTCAATCTTGTCATGGAATGCAACTATAGTTATTATCCAATCTAAGCATACATCATGTAGGGGTCATGTCATAGGTAGCTTCAAGTCATACTTGTGACAAGTATGAATGACATCCCATACTAGCATCCATACTAAGTACTTGTCTAGACTATCCTACTCCAAGCTAACTTATGTTGCATCCTTGTATATTAAGCTTAACATACTTTCATAATAAACCTACTACCATGGAAAGCACCTTAACATACAATCCAAGCTAACAAGAAAGGATACAAGAGTACCATCCCAACCACCATGCAACCAATCATGTAGATACAAGCTAATCCATAGGGGAGCATGAGTCCTCAACCCTAAGTTACCATGAGAAATAAATCTCAAGATATTCCATGAAATGCACCTTGCATGCAAATGAAGCTACCATGAAATGCACCTTGCGTGCATGTCAAGCTTACATTAGGAGAGTATAAGCCTTTCCCCTAAAGTTACCATGAAATGCTTTTGGCCTAACCAAGTCAAGCTATCATGAAGGCACTCTAGTCATGCTACTTCAATATATTCTTAGGAGAGCTTCATTAATCCATCCCAAGCTACAATGGGAACCACCATCCCCAAGCTACCATGATCAAGTATCCTTCCAACACATGACCAGCCTAAACATTGGAGAGCTTACTTCCTCCATCCCGAGCTATCATGAGATTCATCACCTTAAGCTACCATGAGTATTTAAACTCAAGCCTCCATGAGATTTTACCATCTCATTCTTTTATGATATTCATCATCTCAAGCTATCATGAAAGAGTTATACTCAACCTCAAGCTATTACATACACAATAAGTTACTATACAATCCATCTTGAAGTTAGTTTTAGTCTATAATGTCTTGAATTATTTTAGGATCTCAGTTAAACCTAGAAACCATCTATGTGAGAGAACTTATTTCCCCTAGCTTTTTCATGTCTAAGTGCAAAAGAGAACTAAATCATCAATTACAATCTCCTCATAATGACTTCACCCTCGAATCCCTAGCAACAATGGCATAAAAGCCTTACAATCGATTACTACCTTCCATGTATCATGATCCATGTTCAATTACATGTTAATTCATTCAATTAGATCATTAGAAGGTAAATCTAGTCATGCTCGATCACATATGTTCAATTCCAACTTTACAAGTCAAGATCATCCTTTGTAAAGTAGGCGTAGTTCAATTCATATCTAGGTGATCCTATCATGATCCATTAGTATTCAATACAATTGAACTAAGAAGATCAACTTACAACCTTCATCTTGCCTCTAATGGCCTAAAATCACAATGATCACCTTCAACATCAAAACATGAATTCATCAAGGAAACCACATGAAAGCATTATATAATTATCATATGAACATAATTGAATGCTACCCACAAGATTGGGATTCCAATCAAGCCTTATCCACAATGCAATCACAACCCTTCCTAGATTGGGGTCTTTTGGATTCACAAATTGAGGGAAACTAGGGGGACACCATGGATGAATAAGCTTCACATACGTTATATTAAATCCTTAAACCCAGCTTGATTCCTTAGTGAATTTTTTCCTTAGAGTTGCTTCCATTTTCTCTTCTTCTATTGTGTTCTTGAGAGAGTTTTCAAGAAGGAGAGGTTTTTATTTGGAGTCTAGAGTCAAAATACTAATTAAATAACACAGAACACCTAAAATAACCTCCCATGCATTTATTTTGATGCTAGATGCATTTACCAAAGTACCCCACCCTTGGCAGAATCCCTGCAAAATATGCATGTCGATTAGACGCCTGCATAGCGACAAACTATCAATGAAATGATGGCTCCGTCCTATAGGTATGTCATTTTCGACAGAGACCATAAATTTGGGTGCCCAGATCCCACGTCTAAGTGTGGAATTACGCCCCCAATCGACGGGGCATCGTTTGGCAGTCATCAAATGACACCGTCAAGGAAGTTTGTTGCCATGTTTTGGGTCCTCTTAAGGGACCCTTTGGATGGTCCTTGGGGTCGTGACAGTACTTTTGAACTTTAAATATGTCCATCTACTTCCTATAAATTTGATCTCCAAACACTACTTAAAATACAATGAAATATACTAAGGCACACTAACACGTCTCAAGTCTAACTTTTGAATGTCTTCGACTTTCTTAGACGTTTGACCTCCAAACTCCTCAAACTGACTTCCAATGCAATAGTTCACCATTTTTGGACCTTATAAGCTCATGATACACATGTTAGTTGATAAACCATGGTTATACGGTACTTTCAATGGGTTTTAACTTAAGTTTAGTGTGTGTCTAAGGCCTTTTTGTGTTAGTTTTAATGTAATTTTCTCTTTGTTCTCAGGAAATTTGTCCAGAAGAAGAACATGAGAGTTGTGTGCTGAAAGTTGCAGAAGTGGCAACCTACGGAGCCATTGATGGTCCGTAGTGACCTCGGCAATCTATAGGTGGCAACCGTCGTGAGAAAAAGAAGACTGACAAAGGAAGGTGAGGAATTCTGACCAAGTGTAGGGCTACGGAGGCTCGCGATGGACCGTCATAGCCACGATGGACCATCTTGCACATCCGTCAACATCAACAGAAAGTAGCCCCAGTACTCATCTCCAGAAGTTTCTAAGTGTGGAGTGATGGAAGGTCTCGACGGTCCGTCGTGGCAGTCGTCGACTCAGCCGCATTTTTTGGACAGATTTTCATTAAATAGTTTTCCTTCTTTTATTAGGATTTGAGTATTATAAATACCTGTAAACACCTCATTTTTGGGGTTAGACTCTTTTTTCTTTTTTTAGTTTTATTGTTCTAAGTATTGAAGTTTGAGATTTTTGAAATTAATCTATTTTCCGGAATCGTTTGTTGCAAGTGTTTGATTAATTCAAGTAATTTTATGGATTATCTTCAATCTCATCAAAGTAAGTGCATGAATTCTTATCTAATTAATATGAATTGTGTGATTATTAACATGGGTAACTAAACTCCATAACTAGGGTTGTGGGAACCATGGGTAAATAACAAGGTCAAACGTAGCTAAAACAATAATTCTCAAATAATGTCTTGCATGTATTGATAATTCTTTCGTTTAGAAGTCTTTTTAACGGTGGCTAACGTTAGAACTTGCCTTAGTGCTACTTGCCGTACCAAGGAGGTAGATAATAAGAAAAGAATTATCAACGTAGACTTAGTATATACTATCTAATAAGCTAGTGTTGATTGGTGCGAACTAACAACTAAGTCAAATATCGTTTATGATGATTAATATGAGGTAAAGGTAAGGTTTAGTAAAGCATACACACGTAGCCGGACCAAGGTGCGGAGTGAAATTTCCTAGTTGCCGGACCAAGGAATTAGGGATACATAACTTACCACTTTGCATGCAAGACATTAGGAAAGGATTGTTATAGCTAGAATTACCGAGTTATGAACCTATGGGGAACACTTAAGCCGTAGTTACTTAAATTACTTTATAAAAATCAAATCTTTGAACGTGTCATTTGTTTACGTAGAATTAGCCAATTACATTTGTTATTCAAAACCTCCCTTTTTGTTATTTGTTTTCGGAAAGGACTTGACTAAATAAGAGTAATAGGAGGTTAAAGTTAAGTCTAAATCATTTTCCTCGTGGGATAGACCTCAACCTCGTAGTTGGGTTCTTTACTTCATACGACCGCTTATACTTCTTTTCGAGAAGTAAATTTGAGCGTATCAAATTTTGGCGCCGCTGCCGGGGAAAGTGGCTTTTAGATTAACTTTAAGCTTATTAATGAAGTTTAGTCAATATTTTCCTAATTTTACTTTTTTCTTGTTTTTTTTGTTTCTTGCAGATCTAACTTTCGTGTATGCCAGTTACGTGGAGTAGAAGAGAACCCATACTTCCACACGACCTCAAATTGGAGCGTACACTACGCAGGATGAATCGAAAATTGGGTATTAACGATGTCATCTCAACCAGAACATCCCAGCTCCGGTTGATGCTCATGGTCATTTATTACCTGAAAATCAAGGGAAAGATGAAATACGGAGACAACATCCCGCTCCACGCCCTCAAAAGTATTATAGGGGATATGATAACATTACCGACTCTGATGGGCCACTTTTCTTGCCTCCCCAACCACACAGCCATACTTTTGTGGTAACCAGTAGCCTGATGCAAATGCTCACTGCTAGAGGTTTATTTTCGGGTCTACCTTCTAAAGATCCACATGCTCACATCGCCAAAGTAAGGTCGGTGTGTATGAGTTGTGTAGGAAGGCCTGATTTGAATATGGACGTAATCGGGTTAAGAGTGTTTCCTCTCTCACTGACGGGAGAGGCTGCTATATGTTTTACCGAGTTACCCTATAACTCAATCTACACTTGGAATCAACTGAGGGATGTGTTCTTAGAACGCTACTACCCGGTATATAAGAAGCTAAACCACAAAGATAGGGTGAACAACTTTGTGGCACTACCGGGTGAATCAGTCAGTAGTTCTTGGGATAGGTTCACATCGTTCTTGAGGAGTGTCCCCAATCACCGCATCGATGATGAGTCACTGAAGAATATTTCTATTGGGGGAAGGATGATAATAATAAGGCAGTACTGGATACGATAGCGGGTGGTTCTTATGGGGAGTGTCCTTATGCTGAGATCGCTGAGAAGTTGGAGAAAATCTCTCGAAATAATAAAGCATGCAGTACTAGGAAGTCAGATACTAGGAGAAACACCTTTGCAGTGCAATCCGCACACAACCCAACCACAGATGAGATTTGTGAAGAGATGGCTCAGATAAGAACTGAGCTTGGGTTGGTGTTAAAACATGTCACTGGGGTGCAGAAAAGGTAAATGCGGTGAACTATTTGTCTAAACCATCACGGCCGAATGATGAGTATTACTATGATGAGGACTCTTATGCAGTAGCTGATCAGACGGGGGGTTCCGACCAAACCCCCAAGGCTCCAATCAGGAGAATTGGCGCCAAGGTCAAGGAAACCAAGGTCGGAACTATGGTAATTACAACCGAGAGGGTCATTTTGTCCGAGATGGGAATTACAACCATGACAAAAACTTCAACCGGGGTAACTATGGTAACAGAAATGATAGGAGTGGGTCCTATGTTCCACCTCAAAATTGTGAAGTTAATCCTAGAGACGGTGGAGGTAGTATGGCGCGAGTTGAGGATATGTTGCAGAAAATGATGAGGAGGTTGGACGCTAGTGATGAGCACATCAAAGAGTTGAGGAGTGATTTAGCGAGTACTGGGCAGAAAGTTGATGCACATGCAGTCTCGATCAAGCACCTTGAGTTTCAAATGGCTCAATTATCTTCGACTGTGAACCCACATCAACCGGGTACTCTTCCGAGCAACACTGTCCAAAATCCAAATAATGATGGACATTGTATGGCAATCACAACTCGAGGTGGTAAACAAACCATTGACCCACCAATGCCGTCTGAAGTAGAAAAGGTGATAAGAGGAGATGATGAGGTAGTGGAGGTTAGTGGTGAGTTAGGAGACAAAATGGAGAAAGAAACTGAGGTACCCCAAAAGGTGACCCCCATGCCTACACCACCACCTCCATTCCCACAAAGGTTAGTGAAAAAGACCGAGAATGGTAAATATCGGCATTTTATTAATATGTTGAAACAGCTTTCCATCAATGTCTTTTTGATAGAAGCTCTTGAACAAATGCCCCGTTATGCCAAGTTCATAAAAGATATGGTGACCAAGAAAAGATCGGTCAGTTTTGAGGATGATGATAGAATGCATCATTGTAGTGCTATTGCTACAAGGTCTCTAGTGCAAAAGAAAGAAGATCAGGGTTATTTCACTATTCCATGTACAATCGGGTTATTATACTTTGCAAAGACATTATATGATCTTGGGGCAAGAATAAACCTCATGCGTCTTTCTATTTACAAGAAATTGGGTTTGGTAACCCAAAGCCCACTGCAATGCAGCTACTGATGGCCGATCGAACGGTGAAGAGGCCTATTGGGATACTCCACGATGTGTTAGTAAAGGTGGAGTCATCATATTTCCGGTCGATTTTGTGATTCTTGATTATGAGGTCGATTTTGAGGTGCCTATTATTCTTGGGAGGCCATTCCTTTCTACAGGTAGAGCCTTGGTTGATATAGAAAAAGGGCAGATAAAATTTTGGTTGAACAATGAAGAAGTGACTTTCAACATTTGTAAATCCATGAGGCAGAGTGGTGATCTCCAATCGGTATCTGCAATATCTTACAGGGTTGAAAAGTCATCTGAGGTACAAAGAGAAGAACGTTTGGGTGTAGAAGCACTAGCGGTAGTGATCATGAATTTTGATAGTGATTGCATTGAAGAATATGGGTCATTGGTCGCGGCACTTGATCGAGGTGATGTTCGGTTTAAGCCAAAGAAGTTTGAGTTAGATATGAAGAATCGCGAGTCCCCACCTGCAAAACCATCTATAGAAGAGGCTCCAATATTAGAACTAAAGGTTCTACCACCTATCTTAGGTATGTATTCTTGGGAAATGGTGACACTTTGCCGGTAATCATTGCATCAGATCTGAATGTACACCAAGTTGAGAGTTTAGTGAAAGTGTTTAAAAGGTTCAAAAGAGCTATTGGGTGGACTATTGCGAATATTATTGGGATTCTGCCCGGTATTTGTTTGCATAAAATCTAACTCATGCCCGATCATAAGCCAAGTATTGAGCACCAAAGACGTTTAAATCCACCTATGCAAGAGGTGGTGAAGAAAGAAATCATTAAGTGGTTGGATGCCGGAGTGATATATCCAATCGTCGATAGTAGTTGGTATGCCCTGTTCACTGTGTACCTAAGAAAGGGGGAATGACTGTGGTCCCCAATGAAAAATATAAGCTTGTTCCGATGAGACCGGTGACTGGATGGAGGGTATGTATGGATTACCGAAAATTAAATGCATGGACCGAGAAAGACCATTTTCCGATGCCCTTCATGGATCAAATGTTGGAAAGACTTGCAGGAAAGGGGTGGTACTATTTTCTTGATGGTTATTCGGGTTATAATCATATTTCTATTGCACCGGAGGATCAAGAGAAAACCACCTTTACTTGTCCATATGGGACCTTCGCGTTCAGGAGAATGTAGTTCGGGTTATGTAATGCACCTGCCACATTTCATAGATATATGATGTCGATATTCTCTGATATGGTGGAGGACACTATTGAGGTCTTTATGGATGATTTTTCAGTGGTTGGTGACTCCTTTGATCGGTGTTTGAGTAATTTGTCCGAGGTTCTTATGAGGTGTGAAGACTGCAACCTTGTGCTTAATTGGGAAAAATGTCACTTCATGGTGAAACAAGGTATTGTATTTGGCCATTGCATTTGAGAGAAGGGTATAGAGGTTGATCGAGCTAAAGTTGAGGTGATAGAGAGACTTCCTCCACCCATCTCTGTAAAAGGTGTGAGAAGCTTTCTAGGGCACGAGGGCTTTTACCTGAGGTTTATCAATGATTTTTCAAAGATTGCACATCCCTTGTGCAAGTTGCTTGATAAAAAGTGTAAGTTTTATTTTGATAAATCTTGTCTTAAGGCATTTGGTGAGCAAAATGTAAAGTTGGTGTCTGCACCTATCATCATTTCACCGGATTGGAGCAAACCATTTGAGGTGATGTATGATGCGAGCGGAGTTGCTCTTGCTGTGGTTTTGGGTCAACGAAGGGATAAAATCTTCACCCCATTTACTATGCTAGTAAATCCCTCAATGAAGCCCAAAAGAACTACACCATGACTGAGCAAGAGCTCCTTGCAGTAGTCTTTGCTTTCGAGAAATTTTGCTCCTATTTTCTTGGCACTAGAGTTATAGTGCATACTGATCATTCTACTTTGAGATATTTAATGACAAAGAAGGATGCGAAACCGAGGTTGATTCGTTGGGTATTACTATTGCAAGAATCTGACTTTGAGGTGAAAGACAAAAAAAGGACCGAAAATCAAGTTGCTAATCACTTGTCCCGATTAGAAGATGAAGCAATGAGGGAGTTAGGTGAAAAGGCTGAAATTGATGATACTTTCCCTGATGAGCATGTATTTGACGCCTCCCAAAACATGATCCCATGGTTCGCAGATTTTGCGAATTATCTGGCTAGTGATATCGTCCCACCGGACTTGTCCTTTCATCAAAGGAAAAAGTTCATGCATGATGTGAAATTTTTTTTTGGGATGAACCATACTTATATATGAGTTGTGCCGATGGGCTTATTCGGCGTTGTATGCCGGAAGATGAGATGTTGAGTGTTTGGGAGGCGTGCCATTCTTCGCCTGTAGGTGGGCATCATAGTGGTATCCGGACAGCCCACAAAATCTTGCAATGTGGCTACTATTGGCCAACTATCCACCAAGATTCTCATGAGTTTGCCAAGGCATGTGATAGATGCCAAAGAGATGGTGGCATTTCGAGGAAGCAAGAGCTCCCTTTAAATCCAATCCTTGTCATTGAATTGTTTGATGTATGGGGCATTGACTTTATGGGCCCTTTTGTGAGTTCTTATGGGATGAAGTACATTCTTGTGGCAGTCGACTATGTGTCTAAGTGGGTGGAAGCTATCGCACTTGCAAATAATGAAGGGAAGAGTTTCACCGCGTTCTTGAAAAAGAACATTTTTTCCAGATTTGGCACCCCAAGGGCTATTATTAGTGATGGGGGATCCCACTTTTGCAACAAGCTATTTAAGGGATTACTGGAAAAGTATGGGGTTCGCCATAATGTGGCCACTCCGTACCATCCTCAAACTAGTGGGCAAGTTGAGGTGTCAAACAGGGAGATTAAGCAGATCTGGTGAAAAACGGTGAATGCTAGTAGAATGGATTGGTCAAGGAGGCTTGATGATGTTCTTTCGGCCTACCGGACAGCATACAAGACTCCCATTTGTATTTCCCCATAGCAACTTGTATATGGGAAGGCTTGTCACTTACCGGTGGAATTAGAACACAAAGCCATGTGGGCAATGAAGAAGTTGAAAATGGATTGGAATGAGGCCACGGAACAAAGGTTAAACGGTTTGAATGAGCTTGATGAATTTCTCTTGAAGGCATATGAAAGTTCAGCCTTCTACAAAGAAAATATGAAGAAGTACCATGACCAAAAGATTGAGAAGCGCGATTTTGTGGTTGGGGATTTGGTGCTCTTGTTCAATTCAAGGTTGCGCTTATTTCCGGGCAAACTCAAGTCCAAATGGACGGGTCCCTACTTGATCACCCAACTATTCCCCCATGGTGCGGTTGAGTTGGAGAACAAGGAGGGTGTGCGGTTTAAAGTAAATGGACAGCGAAACAAAATCTATCTGGGGCATGCTGAATCAGCGAATGAAGTGATCGAGGCATACTATCTTGATAAAGTCTGAGTAATCAAGAGTCTTCCGTCGTGCCGCGATGTTAAATCAAGCGCTGATTGGGAGGCAACCCAATATGTTTCCTCTAGACAACTATAGGTCTTTCGTTATTCTTTAGGAATAGTTGCATTATTTTTGCGTTTATTTATGTAATTCCGTCTGACTGCTCCTTTCTTTATCGTTAGTAGTGTTGGCTAGAGCATAGATTAGGGTCCGTGTTCAAAAAGTGTCTAGAAAATACAAAAAGATTAGCTTAATGGGTGCTAAATGTGCAGGCATCAAATCACCAGAAAACTGCAGAAAACTGGTCTGCTGCACCCATCGACGGACCGTCGTGCCTACGATTGACCGTCGGTGGGATTTGTCATGCCCAGGTATGTCTTTCAAATTTGGTTAAGTTAGGGCAACCACGACGGACACCCACGATGGACCGTCGCACCTATTACTGTCCGTCGATGGGGAATCGTCGTGTTAGTATCCATGAACCCGACCCGACCCGTCCGGCTAAATATTAAAACTTTTAAACTTTTAAACATCCCACCCATCATTTAATCCCTCATAACCGTCCCTTTTTCCCATTTCCTACCATTTCCTCCCATTTCTTCCCCTCCAACTCCCATTCCCTCTCCTACATTCTGATTCCCATCATCTCTCTCACCTTCCCACAGCCCTTTCTCTCCCATATTCTGCAAAACCTTTCAGTCCATTGACGGTCGGTATGTGTCTTTTTGAGCTGCTGTGCAACTACCTGTGACTTACTTACTTCTCCTCTACTACATTTATCAGGTATGTTCTTCGGATCTATCAAATTAACTTTCGTAAATTGTGGTTTGCTTTCTGTTTAGATTTGACATCTTACTGTTTGGGTCTCCAATTTTGGGCCCCCTTTGCATGCTAGAACCCCCCCCCCCATAGTGCTAAGTTCCCGTAGAGTACGTCTATTGTAAAAGAATGGGGTTATGTGGTTAGACATTTTATTTTTTTTTTGATTTTGTTTCTGACCTAGGGTTGCTACACAGTAGAAAATTAAATGCTAAAACTCCCTAAAATTCTTGCCCTAGGAATTATGGGATGCTGGGTATAGTTTTAATACACTTAGGCTTCCAACAATATAGTACATAGGGAACGATTGTGGCTGCAAAACCAGGTTCCCTGAAGGACAGTACGAGACCCCGTCGACGGACCGTCGACTCCACGACGGACCGTCGTTGGGGTCTGTCATGCCCAACTCCATTGGTTTCCATAAGTATCCCTCGACTCACACTTACGACGGTCCATCCTGCATGTCCGTCACTTCTGTCAGACCCTTGGTTTTTGACCAGTTTAATTATTCTAAGTGTCTATCGACAGACCCACACGACGGACCATTGTGCTTTTGACGGTCCGTCCTGCATGTATGTCGTCTCTGTCAGAACCTTGGTTTTTGCCAATTTTTAAATTTATTCTAAGTGTCCATCGACGGAAGTTTACTACGGACCGTCGTCCTTTTGGCGGTCCGTCCTGCATGTCCGTCATCTCTGTCAGAACCTTGGTTTCAAATGGTTTATAAAAATAATCCAAGCGTCCCTCGACGAACTCCCACGATGGACCGTCGTGCCTTTGATGGTCCATCCTGCATGTCCGTCGTCTCTGTCAGAACCTAATGTTCCTGATGTTTTGGATATTTTCTCCAAGTGTCCCTCAACGGACCCCCACGACGGACCGTCGTGTCTTTGACGTACCATCGATGGGTCCGTTCTGCACTCTGCACTTCTGCAATGACATTTCAATTTTTGTATTCTGCTGCTTCCACTAGTACTATCTACTACTTTTTGCAGGTACTGATGGCTCCTAAACAGGACTGTGTCTATTCACGAGGGCGCTCCAAGTCTGTCGCCCCGTCCAACCGACTGGTCATCGGCTGAGACGATGAGCGTGACCCAGAGAACGTGCCACCTGGCACCCGCACTGCTTCACCTGCTGCCCGCCCCACCAGAGACACACCCACGAGGGTGGTGCCCAGCGTAGTCACTGCCTCCAAGTCTGACGAGGAGCGCATACTGATCGGCACACCTTCGGGGTCGGCTACACAGTCAGAGGAAGCATCCGGTTCAGTGGAGGCTTCGGTTCATAGGAGGTCTCCGGGTCTGAGGAGGACTCTGTTCCAGCCACCGCATCCCAGTCTGCCTCGTCTGATGAGGCTGATAGTGCTGACTCGATTCCAGCTCAGCCAAAAAACATTCCTGCTCTGGTTGCAGATCAGCCCAACCAGTGGTGTGTTGATGGGCAGTATCAGGTTTACTCGGACGCTAAGATGCCGAACGACAAGGGGGTCATGACCCGGACACTGACACTTGAGAGACGGGTTCGCACGGAGAGCTTTTCTACCATTCCGGCTATACATGAGTTGTTCACCCGACACTGGCTGGAGTGGACGGCCCGACCTGTGGGCCGCTATAGTGAGGAGATGGTCAGAGAGTTCTATGCCTATAATGTGGAGACTCTCCGATTGCAGCTGGATAGGCGGGCAGCCCCCGCCAAACATGCTCTTCTAGACTACGTCCAGGTCCGCGGCAAGCGTGTGGACATTTTCTTACCGGCCATCCGCAGATTTCTTTATGGAGCGGATATTGATACTACTAGGACACCTCTCACCGCCGAGTTTGACTATCGATGGAAATTGATTAAAGAGGGACACTTCCAGCGCGAGCCAGAGTTGAGGGAGACAACTAAGCGATGGATTGCACAACACTTGTCTGTTGATGGTGAGGCTGCCGACTAGGTGAGAGATCCCAAAGGAAGTATTAAGAAGGCTAACCTCACCTTCACAGCCATGTTTTTGTGGCTACTCGTCCGACACTGCCTTTCCCCCACTACAGTAGACAATATTGTCACTTGGGATCGTGCGGTACTGATGGCAGCGATGATAGCAGGGTTCGAGGTAGACTTTGCCTGGCTACTAAAGGCGGTGCTGCACGAGAGGGCCTTCCAGGCTACTACCACTTACCCTTTCCCCTGCATGGTTTTTTCTTTGTGAAGGTCAACCGGAGTGCCCGTGTGTCACATTGATGTGCTTAAGACCCCGCCGGGCACAGTGGATATCGGCCTCATTCGGGATGAGGCCAATGAGTTGGCTACCCACAGAGGACCCTGTCCGGAGGTGCAGCCGCTTGGAGAGACCCTAGCGGCAATAGTTGAGCAAGCCTAAGCGGCTAACCAGGCCTCTTCTGAGCCCATCTACACCACTCCGGTCGAGTCTATCTCGGGTGGTAGCACAGCCCCTAGCTCCTCCCGTTCGACTCCACAGACTTCTCTGGTCCCACTTGCTAGGGTCCAGAAACTTGAGGCCCAGATGGCCACACTTCTGCACCATATCCAGCCTTGGACGCAAAAGTCTATTGCTAAGGTGGAGGTGCGTCTTGAGAATAAGATGGCCCAGCACACCGAGCGGAAGGTAAGGGAGGTCCACCAGCGTCTGGACGCTTTTAAGCTACAGGTTCTTGCCCGACCAGCCCCTACTGTGGACGTGACGTCTCTCCAGGCGGCCATGGCGAGTCTACGAGCTGACTTAGATGCTATACTAGAGGCTCGGGTGCCGGAGTATGAGGCCCCTTCTGCAGAGCCTGCTGAGGACACGGTGATGTTGCCCTATTCACCACTACTGATGTGCCACAACCTTCGTCCTGAGAGCGTGCCAACAGGCACCGAACTAGAGATGAGGATGATTGCCGGGGTTAGAAGAGGGAGCACACGAGATGAAGGCTGCGAGGAGAGCCTCGCTTATTGATGAGGAGGTCCGTACGTTAAGGGTTATGGAGTTGGATGCTGGAGCATCTAGTTCCGGAGTTGTAGAGATTGAGAGGAGAACTACTGATGGTGCTGTCGTTGCTGAGGACACTACTGTTGGTGTCCCTACTTCAGAGGCAGCGGGTTCCGAGAAACCGGACCCACCAGCTTGTTGATCACCGGCGCTTTGCGCCTCAGGTTTGCTTCCCCTACCACTCTATTTCATATATTTTTATGCATTGGGGACAATTGCATTTTTTTTGTTGGGGGTGGGGTAAATGGAAAGTGAGTGCTAGGGTGAAATCTGAGTAGCCCAACTCACGATCCTCTCTTGGGGTTTTCTTGCGTGTGTTCGTTTCCCCCAAGAGACTAGTTACATTATTGTTGAACCGGCACGTTGTTATCTTTTGTACATAGTATAGAAATAGACTCTGAAGCATGATGTCTAAACAAAAATGATATCTTGATTTTAACAAAAATGATGCATGACTAGGCATAGTAACTGATCAATGTATGGCTCTAAGCACGACACAGAGATACACTAATGCATAATCCTAAGTCTAAAACTCAAACTAGGTGTCTAATAATCTGGTAGAGTAATGAGATGTCAAGAGAGTGTGAGGAAAATTTGAATAGTCCACTATTTGTACTGAGCTAGAACTTGCCTGGTTAGTCCTGCTAAAAAGTAAGTTGTGATAGACAATTAGGATAGGATCATAGGCCCTTGTTCAATATAGCCAATCTTTAGCCTAAATAACAAAAAATCGAATGAAATTAATACCTTCTTGATCAAAATGAATTGAGCCTAAAACAGACTTTTCTTTTTCACCCCAACTGATTCCTTTTGGGGAAACATCTGTTGGCCCTGGTCCCTCCTTGGACATGTGCACCTCAGCTTATGCTAAAAGTATAAGTTGAGGGTGGCTAATGCAGCAAAAAACCTTGTCGTGGCCCTGACCCAACATTGGGTATTGTGTACCTCGACTCGTGGCAAATCCATGAGTTGAGGGTGGCTATTATGAGGAATGCTCCGGAATGTGAGGTTGAAAAAATAAAGAAACAAAAGAAAAGTGACTCCAGAAAAGTTGAAAGAAAGGTGATAAAGTTGGAAATTTGAAAAAAAAAAGAAAAGAAAAGAGTCTCTTACACAAGAAAAGGAGAAAGAAAGGAGAATAGCAAGGTGAAGGAATGCAAGAAAATTAAGAAATAGGGCGAAATAAAATGATGAAAAGATAGGACGCTTAGTCGTTATGTTAAGGAGGAAAATGAGTCACTAAAAATACACCTAAATGTATCCAACCTGACCCCGAGCTTAAGTTATGAGCTAAGAAAGTCCTATCGTGATCCTAAGAGTCTATTATGGCGAATGTAAAGCAGTGAAAATAAGGGCAAGCCTATGGCAATAAGTATGAATAAAGTGTGAAGTTGTTCTGAGAGCGAGTGTTGAAAAATAATCCTTATACTCAAACTGAAATCATTGTCTGGAAAATGAGGATGTTGTTTTTAAGTGAGGACACTAGTTGCAATACTGGAAAATTGATACCTATGTGAGGGATTAAAGAGGATAGGTGTCTGTGAGTGGTAAGTTTGTGTCATGGTATGATCCACATGATCAAGCCTAATAGTGATAGCATGCATAACTCAATTTGAAAATAATCGGGATTGATAGCTAGATGATTGCAGAAAAGTTAAAATAAGAATGCTCTTGTACAATGATTTTGTGGTGAGTCATAGTGCTTCGCTTGAGTACAAACAACGAATTTAAGTTGAGGGTGTTGATGTACCGTGGTTATATGGTACTTCCAATGGTTTTTAACTTAAGTTTAGTGTGTGTCTAAGGCCTTTTTGTATTAGTTTTAATGTAATTTTGTCTTTGTTCTCAGGAAATCAGTCCAGAAGAAGAACGTGAGAGTTGTGTGCTGAAAGGTGCAGAAGTGGCAACCTACGGAGCCATCGATGGTCAGTCGTGACCTCGACGGTCCGTAGGTGGCCACCGTCGTGAGAAAAAGAAGACTGACAAAGGAAGGTGGGGAATTCTGACCAAGTGTGGGGCTACAGAGGCTCGCAATGGACCGTCATAGCCACGACGTACCATCCTGCACATCCGTCAACATCAACAGAAAGTAGCCCAGTACCCATCTCCAGAAGTTTCTAAGTGTGGAGTTACGGAAGGTCTCGACGGTCCGTCGTGGCAGTCGACGACTCAGCCGCATTTTTTGGACAGATTTTCCTTAAATTGGTTTCCTTCTTTTATTAGGATTTGTGTATTATAAAAACCTGTAAACACCTCGTTTTTGGGGTTAGACTCTTGGATATTTTTTAGTTTTATTGTTCTAAGTATTGAAGTTTGGGATTTTGGAAATTAATCTATTTTCCGGAATCATTTGTTGCAAGTGTTTGATTAATTCAAGTAATTTTCTGGATTATCTTCAATCTCATCAAAGTAAGTGCATGAATTCTTATCTAATTAATATAAATTGTGTGATTATTAACATGGGTTACTAAACTCCATAACTAGGTTGGTGGGAACCATGGGTAAATAACAAGGTCAAACCTAGCTAAAATAACAATTCTCAAATAATGTCTTGCATGTATTGATAATTCTTTCATTTTTAGAAGTCTTTTTAACGGTGGCCAACGTTAGAACTTGCCTTATTAATACTTGCCGGACCAAAGAGTTAGATAATAAGAAAAGAATTATCAACGTAGATGTAGTATATACTATCTAATAAGCTAGTGTTGATTGGTGTGAAGTAACAACTAAGCCAAATATCAATTATGATGCTTAATATGAGGTAAAGGTAAGGTTTAGTAAAGCATACACACGTAGCCGGACCAAGGTGCGGAGTGAAATTCCCTAGTTGCCGGACCAATGAATTAGGGATACATAACTTACCACTTTGCATGCAAGATATTAGGAAAGGATTGTTATAGCTAGAATTACCGAGTTATGAACCTATGGGGAACACTTAAGCCCTAGTTACTTAAATTACTTTATAAAAATCAAATCTTTGAACATGTCATTTGTTTACGTAGAATTAGCCAATTACATTTGTTATTCAATACCCCCCTTTTTGTTATTTGTTTTCGGAAAGGACTTGACTAAATAAGAGTAATAGTATGTTAAAGTTAAGTCTAAATCATTTTCCTCGTGGGATCGACCTCTACCTCATAGTTGGGTTCTTTACTTGATACAACCGCTTATACTTCTTTTCGAGAAGTAAATTTGAGCGTATCATTAGTCTCTATTTGGACCTAATTCATTTTGGGGTCCTTACAATATCCCCTACATGGGAAACATTCCTCCCAAAAGGACACCTTACCAAACACTTCTTTAAAGGATCAAATCTATACTAGCAGCCCATCGTACATGCATTATAACTAAATGGAAATACCCAAATCAAGGGAAAAAATTCAATTCCAAGCTAGACATGTCTAATGCCCCTCAACATGTATGAAGGAAAAATTCTTATGAACATTCAAGGAGAACTCAAACCTCCTAGATTTGACACGTTCAACATACCTCATAGAATATATCATGCTCATTAACCCTAATATGTCACAACAAGAGACAACTCTATGCAACTAGGTCAATTTAACAAGGTTCACACACCTTCACAACATTTAAGGAAAACCATAGCAACACATAATCATATGAAGACCTCATGCAAAGGACTCACTATCCCCCACTTGGGATTAAGCCACACATGGCATTCTAACATCAATTCATCAATTAGTAAAATAGTATAACCAACAAGGCAAATCAGAATCATAGGAAATTCTAAAAATTTTCATAAATTCTTAAAGAAGCACATACCGGAGAGGGACATAAGGAGATCATTCTTGATCACCCTTGGATCGGAGAGAATAAAACCTATTCCTCTTTGGAGGGCCATCTTCCACATCACTAGTGGTAACTTTCTTGACTTAGCTCGCATTAGCCCTTGCGTTAGGACAAATTTTAATCATACGATCACTCTCACCATATCCATAAAAACCATTCCTACCGTCCAAAAATTTACCCTCTTATTTCTTGCCACACCTAGGTAAAGTAGGTCGGGAATACTCATTACTCTTCCGTTGATGTCTAGGTTAGACACCCATTCATCCTCATATCTAGGAGAATTAGAATAACCTTGTCCGGAAAACTTTTATCGATTCTTAAAACGACATTTCCATCGGACCCATCCTTATCCGTACTACTTGTCTTCCTATCCTTCTTAAGCTTGGACTCTTCTATTCGTTGAGAAAACACCATAAGTTGGGAGATATCCATATCATCAACAAGCATTGCAATATGACACACTTTTTCTACTAGTTCGGACATCCCCCTCATAAACCTATTCATCAAATCTCTAGGGTTTGTTACCAATCTTGGTGCATACATAAACAAAAGAGTGAACTTCAAGGATACTCCTTAACACTCATATTTCCTTGCTTAAGGTTTATGAATTCCTCCAACTTATCCTCCCTCAATTCCCTAGGAAAGAACCTATCAAGGAAAGCCGACTTAAAAGTCACCCACTCTATGGGACCCGTCCTTACCGGCCTACAATCTTTCCATTTTCATATAACACTTGTTCCACATCTTTCAATTTGTAAGAGGATAGATCCTCTTTATCCCTAGAAGTCAATCCCATAATAGCAAGTGTCTTGTAAACCTCAACTATGAATCCATTTGGATATTTCTCCACCTTGAAGCCACTAAATTCCGGAGGGTTCATCCTCAAAAACTCCCTAAATCTATAGGCACACATTCCCCCTATAGGGTGTACCACCACCTCCCTATTGGCTTGAGTCGTCAAGGCTTGAGCCAACAAGTTCATAGAAGTCCTAAACTTCTCTAGAGAGACATTCCCCACTTATGGATCATTAGGACCATGAGGAAGAGCTTGAACTCCTATGGGAGGAACCTCTTGATCCTCATTTCACTCTCGTTCCCTTCTAGCATTATCCCTAGTGTTATCCATAACCTAGACAAAATCATACGCAAAGGGCCTACTAAAAACAAAATCTATGGCACGACTTGATGAATGAAGATGTGAAAATTTTCTAAGCATCCCAAAGACTCTTACCTATAGGTGTGTCGCGACTCACACCGATGAATAAGATACTTTTAGACGTGGTTTTGAGATATCCTAAGAACATTTCATAACCTTATGCTTTCATACAAAGTTTGTAATGACCTGCAAGTACACCCTAGAAGTTAGAGCAGTCTTGAGTCGCCACATGACATACTTGACCTCTCAGAGGTCTTGTAAAATCCCTTTGACATCATTCACTGCATATACATGAAAAGTAGCACGGAATTAAACTTTTTCTTCAATAACATAATGCAGAATCATTTCATTAAACTTCTAACATATTTCTCAAAAACCATCTATGATAATAAGATGATAAATGTTTTGGGTCACAACCCATAAAAATCTAACATAGAAAAAAACATAAAATACAACATAGTGGTGGTGTCCTCGGATGCTATGAGGACTCACCAATCTTAACTTCTTGACAAGCCTTGCAAACTCTACCCTTCAAGCAACTCAATCTCTTCAATAACCTACATTGAATTAGAATGTAGGAAAAATATTTGTTAGTACGAAGTGTATTAAGTATGAAAACGATAATATCAATCATAAGATATTTCAAATGGTTAGTAAATAATAGACATAGTCATAAGAGATAAAAGCACAAGCATAACATGAAAATCATAGGCATAACAAAGAATCATAAAGCATATAAGATTTCATACTTAAATCATTCTCCTTCTTGGTCAAATGAACTACATCATAAGCCACCTCCAAGTATACTTGTGCAAGCAAGGGTAAGGTAGCATCCCATACCACTACCAAAGCTAAGTACCTCTCTTTGGTCATTGTTGATCATAATCTACTCACATAATTAAGACTTTGGTTCATTAAAACATATTAGCACTATGCCCCTAGGACACCGCAAATCACACTTGTGCAATGCATGTGAAGCATACCATTCTACCTCACACTAAGCATATCTTGAAGTCACCCTATTCCCTTTCAACCTCTTTTATATTGACAAGGAATTATCATCTTAAGTCAATCATGTTATGGAATGAAACTATAGTTACTATCTAAACATGCATCATCATGTAAAGGTCATGTCATAGGTAGTTTCAAGTAATACTTGTGCCATGTATGAATGGCATCCCATACTACCATCCATACTAAGTACTTCTCTAGACTATCCTACTCCAAGCTAACTTATCTTGCATCCTTGTCTATTAAGCTCAACATACTTTCATAATAGACCTAAATCCATGGAAATCACCTTGACATACAATCTAAGATATTATGATGCAGGCTAATCCATAGGGGAGCATGATTCCTCAACACTAATCTACCATGAGAAAAAAATCTCAAGTTATTCCATGAAATGAACCTTGAATCCAAATCAAGCTACTGTGAAATGCACCTTGCATGCAAGTCAAGCTAACATTAGGAGAGTATAGGCCTTTCATCTAAAGCTACCATGAAATTGTTTTGGCTTAACGAAGTCAAGTTATCATGAGGTCACTATAGTAATGCTTCTTCAAACTATTCTTAGGACAACTTCATTACTCCATCCCAAGCTACCATGGAAACCGTTATCCCCAAGCTAAAATGATCAAGTATCCTTCCCACATATGACCAATTTAAACATGGGAGAGCTTACTTCCTCCATCCCAAGCTATCATGAGATTCATAACCTCAAGCTACCATAAGTATTCAACTCAAGCCTCCATGAGATTTTACCATCTCAAGCTATTATGAGATTCATCATCTCAATCTATCATGAAAGAGTCATTCTCAACTTCAAGCTATTACATACACAAGAAGTGACTATACAATCGATCTTCAAGATAATATTAGACTATCATGTATTGATTCATTTTATGTTCTAAGGTCAACCTAGAATTCATCTATGTGAGAGAACTTACTTCCCCTAGCTTGTTCATGTTTAAGTGCAAAATAGAAGAAAACATCATTTATAATCTTCTCATAATGACTTCACCCTCGAAGCCCTAGAAACAATGGCATAAAAACCCCACAAACGATTAAGACATTCCATCTATCATGATCCATGTTCAATCACATGTTAATTCATTCAATTAAATCATTAGAAGATAAATCTAGTCATGCTTGATCACATAGGTTCAGTTCAAACTTTACAAGTCAAGATCATCCTTAATCAATTAGGCCTAGTTCAATTCATATCTAGGTAATCCTATCATGATCAAATAGTATTCAATATAATTGAATTAGGAATATCAACTTGAACCTTCATCTTGCATCTAGTGGCCAAAAATAACCATGATCACCTTTTAACATCAATTCGCTAGTTATTCAAGGAACCCACATGAAAACATCATATAATCATCATATGAACATAATTGAATGCTACCCACTAAATTGGGATCACAATCAAGCCTTATCCATAATGCATTCACAACCTTCCTAGATTGGGGTCTTTTGGATTTAAAAGAGGAGGGAAACTAGGGGGAATCCATGTATGGAAGAATAAATGGATGAAAAAGATTTAAATACCTTAGATTAGAGCATTAAACCAAGATTTATTCATTTGTGAATTTCATCCTAAGAGTTTCTTCCAATTTCTCTTCTTCTTCTATGGTGTTCTTGAGAGAGTTTTGAATAGGGAGAGGTTTTGCTTTGCAGTCTAAAGTCTAAATGGCTCTTTTTTTGTTTAAATACTCATGAAATACCTCAAACCACCTAAAATAACCTCCCATGCATTTATTTCTATGCTAGATGAATTTACCAAAGTACACCACCCTTGGCCGAATCCGTTCAGAAAATGCATGTCCAATCAACGCCTGCATTGCGATAGACCATTGATGGAACAATGCTCCATCCTGCAAGTCTATCATTTACGACAGAGACCATAAATTTGGGGGCTCAGCTCCCACTTCTATTTGTGGAGTGATGCCCCTAATCAACGGGGTGTAGCCTGCTTGATGGGGCGTCGTTTGGTAGTCGTCAAATGACACTGCCAAGGTAGTGTGTTCCCATAGTTTGGGTCCTCTTCAAGGATCTTTTAAGTGGTACTTGGGGAGTCGTGCCAAAAACATTCAACCCTAAATACCTCCATATACATATTAGGAACCTTTCCTATCAATTTGATCTCCAAACACTACTTAAAACCCTATGAAACATACTAAGGCACACTAGCACGTCTCGAGGCTAAATTTCGAAAGTCTTGGACGTTCTTAGACGTTTGACTTCCAAACTCCTAAAACTGACTTCTAATTCTATAATCACCATTTTTGGACATTATAAGATCATGACACACATGTTATGCTCTATTTGGACATAATTCATTTTTAGGGTCCTTACAGACCGTCAAAGGCTTCACGGTCCGTAAATTGTCCGTGATATATAATTTGCACAATAAAAATATGAGTCTTAAAATCTTGTATAGTAGATCCACTTCATGATCACCACCACAAACCGTGATGAGGACCACGGCCCGTGAGGCACTCTATGGCCATCACTTGGTTGACATTGCACTTCATCTTCTCAAGACCTAAACACTTGATCCACTCAACAATCACAACCACAGACTGTTATAAGGACTACCGTACATTAGGTCTTCTGTAGTCTTCACTTGATTAACCAAAACTGAATTTCTTTCAACCCTTTTCACTAGTCATAATTCACGAGCCATATCATGATCACTCATGATCTTCATGGCGTGTTAGAGTGTCTGTGATCTTCACTTGGTTCAAATTCACTTCCACTCTCCATTTTGTTCTTTTCTTTTTTCTTTCATATCCACATGTTTTACCCGTACAAATAGTACCAAACACTTCATATCCACATAAATACATTCAATTCTAATATTAATCCTTAGCTTTCAACCATCAAGTGTGTCATGATTTCACGGCACATCAACTACAATCAGTTAAGAGTAAGGTAATGTGATATTTTAAATACAACTTTCAGTACCCATTATGATCATTATGAGTTTCTAGTTAGTCATTAGGTTTAACTAATATACATAGACCTTATGAATAGAGTATTCAAGGGTTATTTAGATATGTTTGTAATCATATTAATTGATGACATTAAGTTATTCTAGGAATGAGGAAGATCATGCTAGCCATCTTAGAATAGTTCTCAAAACTCTAAAGGATAGAAAGTTGTATGCTAAGTTCTCTAAATCTGAACTTTGTCTTGACTCTATGGCAATATTTGGCCACATTGTTTCTGGTGATGTAATTAGAGTTGATACCCTGAAAACAGAGTCAGTGCAAAGTTGTTGTATACCCACATCTCCAGCTAATATTTGGATTCTCATGGGACTGGCTTTGAATTATAGAAGGTTTGTAGAGGATTTCTCATCTATTTCGTCACCTTTGACTAATTTAACTCAGACAATAGTGAAGTTTCAATGGTCTGAAGCTTTTGAGAAAAACTTTCAGGAATTGAAAACTAGGTTGACTAGTGCTTAGTATTTATCTAACTAGAGGGTAAACAAGACTTTGTTGTATATTATGATCCGTCCAGAGTTGGATTTGGTTGTGTCAATGAAGAATGGTAAATTTATAACTTATGCCTCTAGACAACTGAAAGTTCACGAGAATAATCATCCAACACATGATCTACAGTTGGCTTCCATAGTATTTGTTTTGAAAACATGGGATCATTATTGTTTTCTGGTGAAGTTTTTCACCAATCAAAAGAGTCTTCAATATGTGTTTAGTAAAAAAAGAGTTTAATCTTATACAGATCAGGTGATTAGAATTAGTCAAGGACTATTACATGGGTATTATATATCACCAATGTAAGGAAAATGTTGTTGTTGATGCCTTGAGAAGGGTTTGTATGAGTGGTACCACCCATGTTGAATAAGAGAATAGGGGGTTAGCGAAAGAAGTGCAAATACTTGCACGATTGGGATTTCGTTTACTAGATTCAAATGAAAGAGGAGTGGTTGTGATGAATGGTGTTGAGTCATTAATAAAGTCAGAAGTGAAAGAGAAGCAAGGGAAAACGTTCATAAGAACAAAGTAATGGTTTTTGAACAAGAGGAATATGGCGTATTGAGGTATCAAGGTAGGTTGTGTGTACCAAGGGTGGATGAACTCCAAGAGAGGATCATGAAGAAAGCTCATAGCTCTAGATAGTCCATTCATCCGGGCTCCACAAATATGTCACGCGACTTGAGAGAAGTTAATTGGTGGAATAGTATGAATAAAGGTATTGCTGAGTTTGTTGCAAATGCCCGAATTGTCCACAAGTTAAAGTACAACATCAAAGGCCCGTTGGTATTTCTCAGAATATAGAGATTCCAGAGTGGAAATGGGAGATTATCAATATGGACTTTATTACTTGTTTGTCGCGGTATCGGAGGCAACATGGTTCCATTTGGATGATTGTTCACTTAGTGGCGAAATCAGCCTACTGTTTTTTGGTAAATACTACCCAATCAACAAATGATTAATCCAGGTTATATATTCAAGAGGTAGTAAGACTTTATGAGGTTCAAATTTCATTTATATAAGATAGAGGTGTGCATTTTACTGAAATCTTCGTACAATAACAAATAAAATGGGATATTTGAAACTCTTTTGTAATTGGCTTATCATATATTGAAATGACAATTAACAATGGAAAAATTGGTTGTTAATCGTATTGGTAATTAAGCTAATAAAACACCATAAACGGAAGCATTTTTATAGTTAAATTAGTATGTTTACTGTGTAATATACGGACTCTAGAAAGGACAAATAATGGTACTTTTCACCCATAATCAAAATCCAGTAGATAACTTTTTACAATATGGCATTTAACAATTATTTTTTTAATCGTTGTTGATATTTAGAGATAGGATTTTCACTTTTAATGGCCAAATATTCCATTGCGAAAGAATTCTTCCTTTGTAGTAGTGTTAGTATATGTATGTACATTATATATAATATTAAAGAGTTATAGTGACATATATACGACATACAAAACACATACATATAACCATGGTTTTGCTACAAAATTATACCAAGAGCAAAAGCAGGACTTACATGCATATGAAGGTTAATGAACTAATTCTTCTACATAGAAGCATGCAGTACCAACTAGTATATATTATATGCGATGCACATTTGGCATAAATTAGAATAATTCACGAGATATATACCATCATGCAACTGCGCTGCCCCATAGCTATTTAAAGCCACTTTTGGGGTACTTAGAGTAGTGCTAGATACTTTTTTTAATCGGAGGAATTACACGATAAGCGGGAGGCGAAGAGTAGTGATAGTTGAAACTATCATGTGCACCTAGAAGTTTGTATCGGCACTATCATTGAGAGTGAATGCCACTATGGTGGCAACTCAATTGATCCTCGCTCAAGGGAAGGAAAACTATGACCCACGTCTATGATTTCAAAGAGACTAACTCTAGTACCTCAACTCTAGCGATCAAATATAACCATTGTATCTACTCTAGTACCTTTCTACGAGGACATAGACCTCGCATATGTAGCAGGCTCTAGGTCTTCATGTTCAGGTAGGCTAGCAACTAGTGGTTCCTGCATCGACTATTGGTGCACAAATTGTTACTAAGCTTATATTGACAACGTCTAATCGACAATACTATGATAGGGTATAGAAGATGAAATCACCCCAGTTGAAGGGTGGTAAGAGCAAGGATTTCATTAGTTTTTGACTTTGTTCCATTATATGCTTAAGACAGTGGGTATAGTTGATGCACCTAGTGTCTAGTTTTTATTCACTTCATCTTTGTTGTCGCGCTAGAGTGTGGTGGAGGACTTTTGTGAGCTCTAGGCTAATGGATCTCTTTCGGAGAGTCATTTGAGATTTGAGAGATGGGTTTTGGGTAGTCAGTCTCTGATAGAGTATGAGGCCCATTTTTGTGAGCTCTCTAGGCATGCTTTGGACCCTGTTCCGGACGAGGTTGATGGAGTTTGACCTTTTGTAAGAGGGTTGACTTTCTCTGCCAGAACTTATTTTTTCATGGCTGTTAGAGATGGGTCTTTCTTCTGGTCCATTGTGAGCACCACCAATAAGGTAAACTTGATGGTCTTAGAGGATATTGGAGAGCCCAAGAAGGCTCGTTCTTCAGGTCAATTTTCTAGTGCCTCATTTGGAGAAAACATTCGCATACGGGTAGTGGTTCATTCTAGTTCCGTGGGATGGTTCATGCTTCTGCAAGTAGTTGATAGTGGGCAGTCAGCTCGATGTTCTTATGGTTCTATCTAAGGTGGCCACGATAGTTTATCTAATCTGCAAGAGAAGTTATCGCACAGAAATCTTGCTAGACATCTAGGAATCTAGCTATTATGATGCAAGACTGTCCTTTGAAGACTCATCTAACACCTCAATATTCATATACATTTTCTCCAAGTAGGGATCAAATGCCTCCATCCATGAACTGAGTAGAACTTAGACCATTAAAGGTTGTAAGATTACACATAGAGGTCTTCCTGCTTTGTAGGATTGTGGTAGAAGTTGTACTCACTCTACAGGCCATATAAAGGTAGAGCTTATACTCAAGCTATAGGCTATTTCTATGCTTATCCAGGATGTCCTGAGGCTTAGACTTTAGACGTTACAATCACATGTATCATCCTAGTTTACCATCGACATGTGTTTGTATTATTCAATCAATGATATATTTTCTTATATGTGTCTACCTATTTTGTTGTTGGGTCTGATATGATATTGGGGTTCATGTATATGCCTATTAATGTTTAAACACCTATGGGTGAATCTTTAGTGGTGCATCGAGTGTATCGATCATGTCAAGTTTCTATAGTGGGGTATGATACTTGGGTAAACTTAATAATTTTAGGTTGTCAGATTTTGTTTTAATCTTAGGAATGGATTGGCTTCCTCAGCATCACGCCATTCTTGATTTGTATGCTAATTATGTGACCTTAGCGATGTCAGGTATCCCTAGGGTTAAACAGACGGGTGGTAGTGGTTCGTACCCTAGAAAAGTTAGAGATTTAATTTGGGATGCTAATATTGGTTGATGAAGGTTGTTTGTCCTGCTTGGATTTCATTTGGGATGCTAGTGTTGATCCACCATGCATTGATTCCATGCCTGTGTTTTGAGATCTTAATGATGTGTTTCAAACTGATATTTTCGGTGTTCTTCGAGATAGGAATCTTGACTTTGCTATAGACGTAGAGTCGTACACCAAGCCCATCTCTATTTCTCTTATCCTATGGCCTCCAACAGAGTTAAAGGAATTGAAGTACTAGTTGTAGGATTTGTTGAGTAAATGGTTCATTCGCCGTGGTGTTTCTTCATGGGGGGTTCTCCTGTGCTTGTTGTCATGAAGAAAGATAGATCTATGAGAATGTGCATTGATTAACGATAGTTTAAGAATATAGTGAAGATCATATCCTCTTGCTCGTATTAATGATTTGTTTGATCAACTTTGGGGTGCATCTTTGTTTTCTAAATTTACTAGACGTCCGATTATCATCACATGAAGAGTACGTTATCAGATATCCCTAAGAAAGCTTTCAGGACTCATTATGAGTTCTATGAGTTTCTTGTGATGTCTTTTGGTTTGACTAAATCCTCTACAACGTTCATGGAGTTGATGAACGAGTTGTTCCAACCTTTTAAAGATTCCCTTATGATAGTGTTCATAGACGACATATTAGTGTAATTTAAGACTAAAAAGTACCATGATCGACATATCAGGATTATGATCTAGGTATTGAGAGAAAAGAAGTTTTATGCAAGGTTCTCAAACTGTGAGTTTTGTCTTGATTTTGTGGCACTTTTGTGACATGTTCTGTCCAAGGAGGGAATTTAAGTTGATCTAGACAATATTGAGGCATTAAAGGGTAGTACCATATCTACATAAGTTACTAAGATCTGGAGTTTTGTGGGACTTGCGGCCGATTATCCACGATTTTTTCAAATCTTCTTTATTATTAAATCACTTCTAACTAGACTGACTATACAGAAAGTGAGTCTGCAGTGGTTTAATGACAGAGGAAATCTTTCAAAATCTTAAGACCTTGTTGACTTCGATTCCAATTTTGACCTTATTTAAGGAAGGTGTAAAATTTAGCATTTGTTGAGGTATTTCTGTAGTCAGGTTAGGTGGTGTTCTAATACTGAAAGATAAGGTGATTGCTTATGCTTCTAGGAAGTTGAAGACCCAAGAGAGGAACTATCCTACCATGATTAAGAATATGCAGTTGTAATATTTGTTCTTAAGGTATGGAGACATTATCAATATGGAGTTAATTTTGAGGTTTTCACATATCATTAGAGTCTTCGGCACACTTTTTGTCAACATGATCTAATTTGAGGCAGCGTAGATTGATTGAGCTATTGAATGATTGTGATATCAATATCTTTTATCATCTAGGGAAGTTCAACATGGTGGTCATTGCTTTAAGTGGGAAAAATTATATCATGTGAAGTCATTCTGCTATTAGTGTGGAGGAGAGACCATTAGCTAGACCTATTCAGAGATTTGCCAATAGTCTCATCAGTTTGCATATTTCTAATTAGACAAGTGGTTTAATTACTTTCAGCAAGGATCGTTCTTACTTAGTCGAACAAATTTACGAGCACTCATTTGATGATAAGAAAGTATGTCTAATTTGAGACAAGTTGTTGAGAGGGGAAGCCAAGTAGGATTTCCTTAATTATGATGGTGCAGGATATGTGTGACCAAGGTGGCGAGTTCATTTGACTGATTCTTGAAGTGGCCTATTATTTCCAATATTTTATTCATTAAGGTTCGGCAAAGATGTACCATGACTAGAACCAGCTCTATTGGTGGTCTGGTATGAAGACAGATATTGCAAATTATGTTTTAAGGTATTTCACTTGCCAACAAGTCAAGTGTGAGCACTAACGACTTGGAGGCATATATCATAGGATGTTTATTCCTAGTTCGAAGTGGGAGTGGATCATTGTGGACTTTGTTATAGTATTACCTACCAACGTGGGTGGTTATGACTCTATTTAGGTAGTTGCTTATAGGTTGACCAAGTCAGCCCATATCATCCCAGTTTGGGTGAAGTACACGGTGGAGAAGTTAGCCGAGCTTTATATCAATCATATTGTGAAACTACATTAGGTCCTAATTTCTACCGTCTTCAATGGAGGTTACTCAATCACTTCATATATATTGAAGGCATTGCAACATGTTTTGGGTACTTGGTTAGATATCAATACAACCTTCAATCCCCAGACATATAAACAATCCAAGCAGACAATTCAGGTGATAGATACATTCTTTGAGTATATATGATTTTTTAGTGCTAGATGTGATCATCATTTGTCCTTCAAAGAGTTTGCGCATAACAACAGTTATCATTCCAGTATTAAGACAACCCCTTTTAGGCATTGTATGATAGACAACGTAGATCTCTAATTAGATGGGTTGATTTAGCTAAGATGGACTTATTCGTTACAAACTTTCCTAGAAATGCTATGTAGAAGGTTCGTATGATCCATGGTAGAGTATTGACATCCCAAGTTGATAGAAGAGTTATGCGGATCAGAGAGTTTGAGCCTTAGTTTTCATGGAGGGTGATCATGTTTATATTTGAGTTTCACCAATGAAAGTTGTGATGAGGTTCAGAGAGAAAGGTAATCTTAGCCCTTGCTTTATTAGACCCTTCTAGATTTTGAATTGTGTGGAGAGGTGGCATATAATTTGTCCATTCCACCTAGTTTGTAAGTTGTTCGCCCATATTTCATGTCTCCATTTTTCAAAAGTATATGTCAGATGCATCCTATGTACTTTCCCTTGATTCAATTGTGTTTGGTCAAGGCTTATACTTTAAGGAGGAGCTTATAGCAATTTTAGATATGCAGGTCAAAAATCGTAGGACAGAAGAGATAACTTTAGTAAAGGTGAAGTAGAAACATCATTCAGTTGGTGAGGCTACTTTAGAGACAAAATTTTATTTGCGTGCAAGATATCCGGTCGGGCTTTTTTTAAAAGTTTCATGAATTCAGTGTTTTGCCCCTAATGTTATACGCCCTGAGTCATTTTTGATTGAGTTTGAAAGATTAATTTTGAACTATGAGTTAAAAGTTGAGAATTTGGTATGTTTGTGAGTTCTAAAGGACATGGTTTTAAAAAGTAGTTTTTAGATCTTTAAGAGTTTCGAGTGTCGGAAAAGAATTCCATTTATTCCATTAGTCTTAAAATCGTAAATATTATTCAAGAGAGTTTTCATTTTTATATTCTGAGTTTTGTTGAGGCTTTGAGGTCTGAAGTTGTGAAAATATCTAAATTTTTTATATTTTGGTTGACTATGGTCAACTTTTGGGGTAAAGATACTCGAATTAGGTTTTCAAGAATTTTATTGTGTTTTATGGATATTTTTTTGGCCTAAGTGAGGTCATGGTTTATTTTTGAGAGGTATCGATTATACTTTAGCCTTTTTAAGAGTCAATTAGTTTCTTTTGGTTTTCATGAATCTCGGGTCAAGAAGACCTCAAGTTTATGTTTTGACAGTTCAATTGACTCCAAAACATCGAGTATAATTGATTTGCATATTTTTTTGTGTGTATGGAGTTCCGAACGAATCCTAAAGGTCATTTCAATATTTTGGAAATTTTTTGAAGTGGATGATGTCTTTTGGCCTAGATTTTTCAAACGCCAGCCTTTTAAGCGACCTTTGCATAATGGATAGGCATGTCGCTTAAGTTGCCTTCACTTTTTTGAAGCAGGCTACTCTTAAGAGATGCTTCTGTGTATGGCACGGTTCACTTTAGGTACCCATTGTCTCTTTGCGACATCAGAGAAGAGGTTTGCTGCCTATTTCGGGGATTAAGCGCTATTTCACCATTTTTGAACTTGGAAAATCCGTAGAGGAAAATTTCAAAAGTATTTTATGTGCTAGATCATTTGTTTATGTTTTCTTTATCCTAAGCCTTCATTTTACATTGATTAATCCTTAGTTTAAAAGTCAAATTGTGGGATTTTGGCGGGTTTTTGTGAAGTTTTTTTTTTTAAAAACCCAATAAATTAGTAAAATGTTAATTTTAAAGTTGTTTTGATTTTGGTTTTTTTTCGAAATAACTTTTAACTAATAAATTACTTATGTCTTTAACATCATTCTCAAGTATTGTTTTCTGGATTCAAACTTCCATATTGATATTGGATTTTAAGTTGATTCACCAATTTCTTTACATCATTGTTGTGGGAAGTGTTGTTTCGAATGGATGATTGTGAATACTTTATTATTTTAGATTCTGTCATTTTGGAAGTGGTCCTGAAGAGAAAGAATCAACTCTTGGACTGATTGTTTATTGGTTTAAGGGAAGTGGCTTCCAAAACCGTGTATTCTAGTAAAATGTATGTTTCCTTCGTTGCATGTGTGTTGACGTAATAGGGATGAGGTGAAGGGTGAAATTTGTCTACTAGATGCATCTAAATGGATAAAAAGGACTTGAAATCATAAGGGATATGTCTTGAACATGATAATGTGAATTGTCTTAATGTAACCCTTATTGATTGATCGATGAATGCTTGAAAGCCTTAATATGGACTTGAATTGTTTAAATTGTCGAATCCTCTATATGGTGTGATTATTTTTGTTTGCTTTAATCGTTGAATATCGGCATGATTCATGTGATTATTTTGATGTATAGGTCTTTATTACCGAGATGTATTATACAGAGGTCATCGCCAATGAGTGTTATTCTGGCGAGGTATTCGTTAGTGAGTTTTGAGATGACGAGGTCATACCCGACAAGTATTTATAAAGAGGATGGGAAATAGTTCCGAGTAGTGATTTGATATAAAGACGACGAGATATGGTTCAGGCTAGTGATTTGATATAAAACTTATGGGAAATGTTTCCGGCTATAGTTATTTGATATAAAGTTGTTGGGAAATGATTCTGTCTAGTGATATTGTACCGATACAAAATATTTTCGGCTATTGATTTGATAGAATACCGATGGAAAATGGTTCCGATTAGTGATATTATGATGATGGGAAAGTTGTAATACTCCGAAAGTCTAAAACCTAATATAGAGCCTAACATGAGTATCTAAGGGTTGTAACACTGTTTTAAGGTCAAATATAATGTATATAATTCATTTAGGAAGTTTTAGAATCAAAGCGTCAACAAGCGTCCATGACATCTCGAAACTAGTTCAGGAGGTGTTAGTGTGCCTTAGCCTATTTGACTAGGTTTTAGATGTCGGAATTTGATGGAATTTGGGAATAAGGTGTCTAATACGTATTAGAGATGTTTTATAGTAGAAACGTCTAGGTATAACTCCCTAATGACCAACCAAAGGGTCCTTGAGGAGGACCCTTCCATGTTGGCTAAAAAGGTGTCACGGACAGTGTCTACCAACGAGGGCCAATGACGGGGCGTGGTCCAATGGACGGGGCATCACTGGACACCGTTGTTGAAACCTTATAAATTTTTGCAAAAGGACCATTTGGACCAGTCTCTGACACCATCGACGGATGTGCAGGACGGTGGGGGGCAAGGGCGTAGGTTGACCTACGAACCGTCGATCGAGGTCTCGTAGGTCCTGCCACTGTTTTGCTGTTAAGTTTTAAGTTGTGTCATTTAATTAATTAAGTGGTTAGTTAATTAGTTAAGGTTTAGGGGAGGTCTAATTAAGATAGTTAATGAATTCTATAAAGACCAAAACCTAATTAAACTAACCCAACTCTCATATTTCCCATAACCCAATTGCTCTTCTTTCTTTCTTCTTTCTCTGTCCCAAATACAAAAACTCCATTGAAGGGCTAGGTAAAAGTTTAAGTGCATCAAGAAGGGTGCTTTTGTCCATCATTATTCATCAATTAACAAGGTATGAGATCCTTTCACCTTTGGGATTCCTTTCCCTAAAGGGTTCTTCCAAAATTGCTTTTCAAAAAGATGATTTCGTATGGTTTTCTTTCTAATACGAATTTGATCTTCTAAATTGCTTTGATTATGATTTCTTTAGGTTATTATGATGTATTATGATGAAATTATGCTAGTTTTTGATGAATTAACCTAGTGTGTGAAGTAGATCATGAAATTGACCCAAGTCCCTAACCCTAGGTTGGGATTTAGTGTTGAATTGATGTGTAGTAATTCAATTGACTTCATTATTATGTTAATTACTATTGTGTGATGATATTACACCGATTTTTGGGTTGGATTGGATGGTTGATCGTAAAACCTTGGATGATGGCTTGTGAAGAAGATGGGGTAAGTCTTGTGATCTCAATCCTTTACTTTAGTTATGATTGCTTGTGTTTAGTGATGAAGTTATATGGAAGTATACCTTATGACAAGATTGATTAGGGTTGGTATAATGTTGAATTGAAATGTGTTGATTTCTGGCTTGTGAGTTTTTTGTTAGGATGTAATGATATAAGGATTGTGATGCATTTGCCTATGTGTCTTGTCATAATATGGTTATGTAAATGTGGTAACCTCAAATGTGTTAATTGTATCGAAAGGACAATACTCATGCAATTCTCTTTGAGCTATTACTATGACTATATAAGGGGATGGCCCCTATGACCTAAAACTAAGTTATGATTGTTAATGAAAGACATTTCAAAAGGGACTCTAGCTTAGCACCGAGTGAATTAGAGTGAAGAGTGTCCCTTCCCACATAAGGAAGGTAGGTCACTAATGTACTCATGAGATTGGAGACTATAATGCATGTAGAATAAAGAAGGTCACAACTACATCTCCTAGTTCTTGAACTATGTTGTCCCCATAGGAATACAATCTAGTGATCCACATAGATGCTATGTTCATGTTTCGGTATTACCTTGGCAAGTAGTCCACCTTCTTTCGGTGTACGAATCCATGACACCGGATTCCACATTAGCTCATGTGGTCTATGTCGGTTAACGCAAGATGTTCCCAAAAGGTAAATGAAGTAATAAATTCAACTCTAACTAGGATGACCTAAGAGGTTTGGCTTAGTCTAGGTAGGGGTATGAGACTCTACCTATATATTGCACTAGTTAACCTTGAGGGATGTCTTAGAAGGATGTTCTTATGTGATTGTATCCTTATTAATGTAAATGATATGTATATGTTGATCTTACATGTTAATGACACTATGTGATACGGGTTTCACTTATGGACATGTGGTTGGTATCTATTGCTAAAATATTATGATGTCTAATCTTAATGATATAATATGAAAAATCGGGCATTGCTTGTAGTTCTTGTTGGGTAAGTTTATGGGGCCTTACTTAGTCATTGCACTAGTAGACTTATTGGGGGTGTATGAGTGATGGTCCTGCTTAGGTTATGATGTTATGAACTCTATTGCATGCTTGTGTATATTATAACTTGATGATAGAGTTGTCTTGATTATGTGCTCAATTATTTTGATATGCATGTTGACATGACTAGACTTGGTATTGTTTGTCTTGTGATGTGCATGGTCTTAACATAAGTAATATGTGCTTATTGACTTGTATTGGTTCTTGAATGTGCATAAGGTATTTCCAAGGTGACTTTGCATGCTTTTGAGTAAATGACCCTTTTTAGCATGAATTCTATGTTGTATGTGCATATAATCCTATACTTAGTACAAGTGATGTGTTAACCCCATTTCTCCTTTTTTCCCTACATTTGAGGTTCCTGTCGTTGAAGGGTTCGTGACCACTTTTGAAGGAAGTGTTGGAATCATTCTCCAAATCTGGGTATGTCCTCAAGTCCGAGGATGATGGCTTACTATTACTCTAACTATGTTTCTTTGTTGTAGTCTAAAGACGATCAATTCATTCTACTTGTTCCAAGATATTATTATAAGCCCTATATGTGGCATTTATACCCTTATGCCCATTTTGATTTGACTCTGTTTAGATGGTTTAATATGAGACATATCTTTTAAAACTATATTCTATATGTTGTCTATATGTGGCATAAAAGTAGAAGACTATGTAATCTTCTTATACGAGGAGTCTATTCATTCTCGCTATGAATATTTTATGTGTAAGTGAGAGGTCTAAGTAAATCTCATGAAGTAGTGTAGATGAAAAGTTTTAAATTTTCCGCATTTTTATCCTATGAATGTAATGATGAATGCTAAGAGGCTAGTCTTAGTCCTCTCTAAGGATGACGATGTCGGTTACTTCTAGGGTGTACTTCCCGGATGTGACAAAAGTGTTGTGGCAATAGGTATGTTATTGTGAACTCATGCCTTTCTTGTCAATGCGTAACTTGTTTGCTAATTGTGATTGATTTACTTGTTGGGTGTAATTGAACTACTCGATAGTGAGATTAACTTATTTGATTGTTCAATTGAAAAGATTTGAATTTTTTAATATTGGGCCTATGAGTTGTGTATAATATAATTGCTAGGTGGGGCTCATTTTTGTGCAGGTTGTAATTTCAGGAGGTTTGGTAGGAGTTTAAGGGGTATCTGTTTTCTAGCTAATTTCATTGTTTAGTAGTTTGCTTGTTGGGTACCATGTTATTGGTACTAACCCATTTCCTATATACTTGTGTACCTTCCGAGCCCGGACACATGTGAGCTCTTTCTTTTTTTCTTAATCTGTAGGATAGTCAAGGACTTAAAGAGGTAGTTGCTTGTTATTTGGCGCACCCTCTTTTTCCTTTTCTTACACTTTGTTTTATTTCAGAAACAAATAATGACACTTATATTTATTTTTAAATTCCACACTTTTGTATTTAGTGCTTGTACATGTTGACAACTAGATTTTGGGGGTTTAAAAAGAATAATAAATTTTCCGCTTTATCGTGTTCTTGTTTTTACTGCAATTCCATTTTTCTTTCGTTTCGTTTCGTAGGGTTGAGGTTCACTTGTCTTGGTGGAAATATACAGGTGTCATCACATCCATTTTTTGTTTAGGAAAAAAAATTAAGATTAGAAAAAATAATCATTATCATGGATTTGAAGCTGTCAAACCCCATATGATAGCTTCAGATAAGACGACATATGATATTAATGAGTTTTAGTTCGACACCGAAGTGTTCAAAATAATTTGGTGAAATTATTGTTATTTGGATGAGAAACATTAGTAGACTAACATGTTCGTCAATTTTTGACAATAAACACACTTGTATGAGTTTATAGTAAATAAGTTGTTTGAATTATGATGTCTAGGAACCATAGGTCTAGTTTAATTTTAATCCTTGATAACAAATTGTTGTATAATCTAGTTCATATATCCCAATTTATAACCCACATTCGAAATAGTAGTTATGACATCGGAATTCATTAACAAATGTAAAATTCTCTCATCACGCTCTTGATAGGATTTCAACCCAACCTTTCTTGGTTACTATATTTTGGCAACAACCGTTTTATTCCCATTTGAGGGTGTAATTGGGAGACGTCAATGTATAACACTTGATGAGATATTACATCCATACATGTTAGAGGCTACACACTCATAAGTCGTAGGTTATTTTATTACATACTATAGACCATATAATAAGTAATATTTTTATGAAACAACCCTAGTAGGTTATTATTTTAAGTGTTATCTATTATAAAGGTTGTAACATTATAAGTTATTGATTGAGTGTTATAGGACTAATGCATTATATTTGAATAACCGTATGTTATAATGTTTTTACACTGTAAGATTTCATGTTTTAAAGAATTTTGTATTCATCCTGCGTACAAGATAGCCGGATAAGTTTCATATTATAGATTATTCTCAAACTTGCTACATATTAAAGAGGTCATTGGTACACATTCTCACGAATAAATAATAATCAGTCCGCAACTCATTTGAACATAAGATTACAAGTTCTCCCGAATGTTTTATTGTCTATTTGATATACATCCTCACAAGTGAAGAACCTTGCAATACATTTATTATTAAATACCCTTTGGTTGAAAGTTAAAAATTATGTGATATTTGGATGCTTATATGCGTTATAATATTCTATATTGGTAAGGCTAGAGTCACACTCTTAAGTTGAAATTCCTTTCATACGTTGATTACTGAGAAATGTTCAATAATAGCTTTATTGTCAGTTAAGTATGGCCACGTGTAGGTTGGTTTTATAGTTGAATTTCATATTTGGGATTGTCATATACAGATGAAACTCTATTAAAATTTAAAAACAATTCATAGACTTATTTTTCGCATGCAGTTATTTAAATTTGAGGACAAATATTCCCCATGAGAAAAGGTGTTACAGCCCATGCGTTCATGTGAGAATGCATTGTATACATAAATCACTATGAGCTAGATTTGTTATAATTATTATTGATAAGAAATATTTTGAATCATTACTCATACACGAATTCAATAAAATTAAAAAATAGAACTCATGAATAATATAATTTCTGTCACGACCGGGGTCTAGACCCTAGTCAAAACCGACGTCGTTGACCTCTCAGAGGTCGCAGACAAGCCTAGATACGTCATAATTACATCGTATAGGTTGATTTTAGCGAAAAATTTAAAAATTTTGTTTGCTTTGAAGTATACATAGACTTAATAGTAAGAATTTCATTATGTCACATCAGTTCACCACACCATCTAATAATGAGAAAATCAAATGAAGGAAATAGTTCATAACTGCCTAAATATAAAGTTGCCAAAATGGCACCAATACAACGTCTGAAATAAGTAAGAAAGAAACGCTAGTGGAACATCTTCCACTAGCTCATGCCTGCATCTAAGCTAGAATATAAGAGATAAGCATCCTCGAAAGCATGAGTGCCTACCGAGTCCGGATTAATGCTCCACATCCGGATAGCTTCAACGTAGTCTCGTAAGCTCTAGCGTCCACCTGTACCTGCACCTAATAGTAGAGTATTGTATGGAATTAGTACACACTTGTACTAAGTATGGGTGTATGCAAGCACAAACCAAGGACATGCATGATTAAGGAAATCTCTCTCCTAACGATATGAGTTATGGAAAGCCATGTCAGTTGGTCTTGCCAAATCAGATTAGGAAAGTCATGCTATGATAGTAACATGCATCATCATTCTTTTCATATTGCACACAAAATATAACATTATTCATATAGCACAAACATATAACACATATCATTCGTTTATATGCCATGAGACCTTGGAATCATGGACTTAACATTAGGACTTCCCAAAATGAGGGCTCAATATATGGGACCTCAACTTGGGAGCCTTATTTAGCAAATACAGAGTCTGCTTCTTTCATTTATACGTACGTCATAGTATTCATTTTATTCATTCGTAGGCTGATGTAAACACCAGCTATACCTAGGATGAAGTTTAAGACTCTCACCGGGATCATGAAGTGCAATGACAAAGAAAGACCTAATGTCATTACCTGAGTCTAATTTTACCTCCTGATTGTCTTGCACATACATCTTGAGTATCATTCCTTTCATTATCTTTCATACTTTGAGGAACTTCAACTTTAACCGACATAGATCATGTGAGCATCATGAAATCTGGTGTCTTTCCCACACCGAAAAGAGCTGGAGTCACTGGCCAAGGTGAAACCAAAACATCCGTAGCTCGCTTAGGTGGAAAAACACTAGCTAGTTCCCTATGTTGGCAGCATAGTTCAAAGACTAGGAGATTTAGGGAGACCCATACCCACCTTGGTGGACAGTCTCATCTTATGAGAATTACGTGAACCTCTTCCCTTCCCGAAAGAAGGCATCACCACTCATAGCTAGCCTATCGGTGCTCCATTTAAAGTTCCTATTTACATTCAACTCATACATCATCGAAGCTTGCTTCTAGCATAAGGTAGTCATAGCTCATTAGATGATTTATCATCTCTTCTTTACGTATTAAGTGTGAATTCTCCTTACACTTACATATAAAGTGTGATTGAGACTTGTCTCTTAATATTCAACACTCTCTTAGGTGAGTACTTTTGCTGACATTATATTGGCGTAGGTGCAGCTTGTTTCACTTGCACTAGCCTCATATTGTGCTACCACCCTGTTCTTTCGTAACATTTTTTCATTTCATCTTTACTCACCTTTCATTATTTGTTCATCGTATAACATACATATGCTCTCTTGGAATTTACATTGTGGGACATTAATTCTAGGCGTAGATACATCTTGTCTCACTTGTACTAGACTATCCTCATGTAGCCACTCTTTCTTTGCTTATTCATCATTTAGCATATATGTACTCTCTTAGAAATTTCATTTAGTGACATTGATTTTTAGGCTTAGATGCAGCTTGTCTCACTTGCACTAGTCTATAGTCATGTAGTCACTCTTTTTCTTTACATATTAACTATGAATTCATTCTTAACACTTTCTTTTGGAGTATACTTGAGATTTGACTCTACATCATTCTACCCTCCCATAGGTGAGTACATTTGGTAACATTTTCTTAGGCTTGGTTGAGACTTGCCTCACCATTCATCTTAGCCTCTTATCATGTTGTCACTATTTTCATTAGCATCATAGTATAACATAATTACTCACCTCATTACGTGAATGTTCATTTCGTCATATGCCAATGCACTTGGCCTTTTAGTGTGTTTCACACTTTTACTTAACCCTCCTGGGTTCACATCATTTCATTACATACATCTTATGTTCACCTACTTTTAAACGTACGCTGGACTTATGGATCCATACGTACAAGCCATGAGGCTTCATTCATAATTCGTCTAAGTGATTCTTACTTACCCAAAATTATATGGTACAAGACATATGCATCTTGTAGGTATGCCAAAGTCTCAATTTCGATTCCCATAGGCAGCATTCATTAAATATTTAATCACGTAAGACTTATGTGTCAATACGGAATTTGGGCAATGGAACCCGATTTCGAATCCCTTGAGCAACACTTAGTTTTATATTAAATTTTGATTCAAAATTTAAGCTTGGGGACCCGAGATCGAATCCCAACACCTACATTCTTTTTCTTTCTTTTCTCTCCTTGACTTTTCTTTTTTTGACGAAGAGGATGTTGGATCGATCCCCCATAACCTCATTTTATTATTCTTTAATTTTTCTCCTAACTCCCTCACCTATCCGAGAGGTTGTGGGTTCGATTCCCACACACCTCATTTTATTTTTCTTTAGTCCTCTCCTACGTTTCTCATCTATCCGAGGGGTTGTGGGTTCGATCCCCACACTGCCCATTTTATTTATTTTATCTTTTTCCTTTGTTTCTTCACCAGCCTTACCCCATTTTGAATCCCCCTCACCCCACTTTAATAATTAGTTTTTCAGGACCCTTCATATAGTGAGGTCTCGGGTTCAATCCTTGATGACCTCACATATTTAAAATAACTTTTTAAATCTACAATTTTTTTCCAGTAACTTAGCCGGAGTCATTATGGAAATTTGATCACGTTTTCCAGTCCACTTTCTCAACATTTTATATGGTAGATTTTAGGACAATTTCGTGAAACACTTCGTACATTATTAGGTGAAATTTCGTGGTTACATTTAGCCAAGAGTTTTCACTCAATTCAACAACATCACACCTCATATGAACATCACAATTTTTTCAAGAATTTGCACATAAAATACAAGGATTCAACATGCCTGTTTCACACTTCGATTTATGACCAATAGTTACGGCCAACACCATGAACACACATACTTATCACATAATTTTGGAAAGACATAATTATCAGTCACATAAGTCCGAACATACATACATGAACATAATCATCACGAAAACACGTTACATCCCTAATTTCTACCAGCAAACATACCCAACCTACAATAATCGATGGCAGCTAGTGACAAGGACATGCAACGGGGAAACATTCATAGTTTTCGGATTAGAATTTGACTGAAACTTAGGGGTCTCTTGGGAAAGGGACCAAGAGGAAGAAAAGCCATACCTTTTGTTGATCAACACCCTCCAAATCTTTTCCAATGGCAGCCCACTCCACAACACCAAATCCTCACCACCAAACTTCAAGCACAACCCGTCAAGAACAATGTTTTTGCTTTTCGTTTTTAGTTTAGTTTTTCTTTTGAGTTTTAGCATTCAAGTTCTTCAAGAGTGATGAACTTTTGATTTTGTTCTTTTACTGATAATGAAGCGTGAGAATGAGAGTGGAGAATCGTGAGAAAGAGAGTGGAGGTTTAGACGTGAGAGTAGCTTAGGAGTAGGAGTTTTAGTTGAAGACTTAGTCAAACTAGGACTCCTTGCCATTTACTATTAAAATCTGATTTTTTAAAGGCTTAGGTGAAATGACTAATCATGCCCTTACTTAAATCAGATAATTAATATAAGTTAATTAAATTTAACATTGCTTCCACCAAGGATCGAACCGGGGTGAAGCTTAACTTGCGAAAAGGGTCAAATTCGGCCAACCCTACCCGAATTGCCCTCCTTTTTATTTTAATTAATTAATTAATATAAATACTTAGGGTAATTACAATATTACCCCTAGCCTGGAAAAAACCATTTTACCCCTAGACCCTCCTAACCTAAGATTACCCCTTTCAAGTCCCGTAAAAACTCATCCGGATGAATCTCTTCAATTCTGGTGCCCTACATGGCTGGTCCCAACCTTGCCTAGATCAACTAACTCACCAAGTTGGTTGTCTTGGCTAGTGCATAGGTTCTGAGGTATGGTTCCTCGCGCAACAAGCCGTGTGAACCCGGTCTAATCTAGGCATTCTAGGTACGTTTAGGATTACTTAACATAGTCATTTTCGGGTTGTTACAATATCAACTTGATTTGAGTCGATACCTAACTCCTGCTTTAGTGTGCAAGTTGAATTAAGTTAATATATGATAAAATATCGAGTCTGTATTTAGAATATCTATTTAAGTCTAATTATGGAGATAGAATTAAGGTGTAATAATCATGAAAGAGAATGTCGCTGAATAATTTCTTTACATAGTTTAAAAAGAGTTATCTAAGTAAATGATATATATATATATGAGACCTTAAAGATGATCATATGTGGTGTTATCTTCACAAACCCTTAGTGATGCCCTCTAATATAGTATATTTATGGGTCATTGATGATGTTGATATGTTGTATTATATTTGTGAGTCCTTAATGACACCTCTTTGTTCTATTATATATATGATCCCTCGATGATACCCATTTATATATGGAGTTCAAAATTTAATTACCTGAAAGTCCTTCATGATGCTTATTTATTATATCATTTCTTTGAGTTCTTGATGATGCTCATACGATAAAACAAAAATCTTTTATGTCATAAAATTGTATTAACTATGACTATAATGTTTAGCAAGAATCTTTTGTTTTAAGGTTATTTGCCTAATGTGGCAATCAAAATATAGACTGACTCTTATACATGGTGTTTGTTAAAACTGAATATATGTTTATTCGTCCCTTATATATTTGTACATTTAATTTTGTAGACGTCTCATTAACAGAGGATATGTATTTTGTGTTTCTTATTTAGGTAGAGTCCTAGGAAGACCTTTTCAATGGGAGTTATTGAGTTCAATATTTGAGTTGGTGAGCTGTTTTCTTTTTAGAGTTGTCAAACTAGAGTATTAATTTTCTCTTACTTATGTAGCAACAACCTTGTTATGTATCTTATGACTCTAACAGCTCGGTATTCGAAAGATCTAAAAATAGAAAGAACTAAATTGGAAATAAGCTAAATCTAGAAATTTTAAAGTTAATCTTAAGAAGTAAATTTTGGATCAACTTCAATGGGCATAACATTCAATAAAAGATTAGTTAGGTGGCGTCGTGCACCCCGACAAGTTCTCCGTATTTCAAGGGCTGGCGTGGTGCGCTAGGGTTGTCTGCCCCCAACCCTTGCTTCGTCGTTTAGTCTTTCTGAGTTCTTCCAAAGGGTAACTTTACTCCCCTTTGATCCTATACACTGTAACTACTTCTAAACAATTAGAAATCGTTCTCATAATTCAAATTTAAGGTAAAACTAAGAGCGAAGTCTTGAGAGTTCATTTGAGTCAATTTAATAAGTCTTTCACAATCTTTTAAACTAGTTTAATTACCTTGAGCACTGAGTTTGAAGGAGAGTAAATTTTGACTCATTTTCGTTAAATTGGTATACGAGAAATAAGTATTACAAAGATTAACTGTATTAACATTTATGTAAGATAGGAAACACCAATTTTCCAAAAGAGTTCATGAGCATTTATCACTATTTTCTCTTTTTAGAGAAAGATTGTTGAGTAATTGATGAGTCCACAATTTAGACTCATTTAAGGCTATATTTTGGGAGGTTAAGTATCCTCAAAAGCAAATTTTGTCTCTAAAATAAATTAAAACCTTGAGTTTAAGGTATTTAGACATGGAGACAAAGGCATGGACACAATTAAGCAAAAAAGAACAAAGTCGTCTTAAAGAACAAAGAAATGAAGATCTCATAATCGCCGAACCTATTGGTTGTTTCATCAAAAAGTCTCAACCTCACCTTTTGTTCTACTGAGCTAATCCTTGAAGGAAGGATCAAATCAGCGATTAAAAGGCACAGTCAGTGTGTATCCGAGCAGTTCCGTAAAGCAGTAGTATGTCGCCTATTGATCAAAAACACGAAGATTTCGTAGGCTAACATAAGACAACGATGAAAATACAAAAAGGCATATCACCGAGATGATCGGTTATCTTGACTAACTATGTTGAGTGATCCATCGCAACACAACTTTTTGAAAACTATAAATAATATTTAATGATATTAGCTTAGTATCGATTTTTATAGTTTTGAACAGTAATTTTAGACTTAGCTTCTATTTTTAGTTTTTCAGAGCTCTTGGAAAACTTTGCACTTGAACCTTGGGGATTTTAAGATCCTCATCTTGAAGAAATTTAAAGTGGGTGTTGGAAATTCTTCATCCTAGACTTGATTGAAGCGAAAATAAATCATACCCGGTTGATGTTACTTCTATTTGGTTATCATTTTTTTCCTTTTCTTTTTGTCTAGTTAAAACCCCAATTCATGGGGTGTTTTTTTGTGAATATGAGGTAAATCTATTGTTGGGTGTTGCTTATTGTTTGTGTATTCGCTGTTTAAATGTGATTTCACTTAGTAGTTGTGTTTGAATTTAATGAGGTTGTACATTCAAATATCATTTCACCTTAGTATTTTCTGCTTGCTCGAGAGGGAGGTTTTAAAACTAAGACTACAAAGTTGATAGCCAATTGTGATTGAGACGTCAAGGGTTCATCTCGAGAGAGTGATTGGGCTAAGGTGGAGGTTGTGCTTAAAAGCGGCAAATCAGTATTTTAGAGAACCCTAGTTGATTCGGGGTAAGTTGCTTGAGAGAGAATTTACCCCCACTAAAGTCTAGCATGGTTTCATATATTCATCAATTTACTATCAATAGCAACTACCCTTTGGTGTCTTTTATCTCATTACGGTCACATCCGAAGAATCTTGTTTGACCATTAGTCTCTCTTATTATTTCTACTATCTTTAAAAATTATATTCAATATCAACCCCCTTCCCCATAGTTAATTGTCACTTCTGTCACCCCCCTCTAATTTGTTATGTTTGGATTTGATAATTTCATGTAGCTATGACTGGCATAACTTGATTTGTGCTTGGTTGAAATATTCTCAATACCCCTCACTGTGGGAATAATGCCAACCCTTGATTGGGTTTTGTATTAATTGACGATTGTCGATACTTACTATATGATGAAGTATCTTAGATGATGTCACCAATCAAAATGGCTCCATTTTGGCGAGTGGTGCCTTGAGAATCTTTAGTTAAGTAGAAATTTTGTTCTAGTTAGTCATAGTGATACTTACGTTACTTTTAGTTTTGTTTTGCTTGATGTGTTATTGTAAAAAGCGAATAAGAGTATGGACAATAGAAATGGTGGAAAATCAGTTGAATCGAGCCAAGAAGTGAAGAAGGAATTCATGATTACTACACTTACAAATCAACTGGACGAGTTGGCCACCCAAATTGCGAGGTAGAAGTCCAGTGCAACACTAAAGGGAGGTACCTACCCCGTCATGAGGAGAAAACGTCTAGACACAGTGAACAATTATGTTCAAGATACTGTGCAAATCATTCTCCAAAAGTTCTTCATATAGTGCTGGATGAAATAAAGGAGAATATTGTAGTGTTAAATCAGATGGTTGGATCTCACTCTAGATTTATCCAGCTAATCAGAACACTCATGATTCATGTAGTGCCTCATCTCCACACAGATGATCACTTGGGGTTACCTAGTGACACTAGGGACAATCTAATAATGGAGAGTGAGCTAGGACTTCCGTTGTGCCACGAAATTAACTAAGGCGCTTCTTGAGAGGCAACCCAGAGTTTTATTATTTTTGTTTATTACAATAAATAATGGTGCGTTGATTGTGCAATGTAAATTGTGGAAAGTGTTCAAAATTACAGGTTTGCAAGCTGAAAATCCTGTTGGTGAATCGTGTAAATGCTTGGCGATCTCAATATTGTTCACAATTTGGACCTCAACATTAATTGAGGTCTTGTAAATCATGGTGAGTTAAGTGACATATCAGCGTATCGCTGAATGGTTTGTCAACCAAGACAAACATCCCGAATGGGCAAAACTTAACTATTTTATTTACAAGCTAATAGTTTAAACTTCCGCTTCATTCATTTTCCCTCTCTTTTTAATCTCTCAAACTCTCACCCGAGTAGTATTTTCATTATCTCATGATTTCTCATCATATTTTAGTCATCAAAATTGAGCTCGGAGCAGATTACTTTACCGCCTAGCGTTTCAATATTGTGTATTCGACATAAAAGGTTAGTTTTTCCGAATCCAAGATTATGTTTTCAAATTTTGAACTCTTTTTAAAATGATTGTATTGTATTGTTGTGTGGTGGGCCTATCTAATAGGAATATATTTTCGTAATGGCAATTTTAAGTTAAAAATTTTGCCCGTATTGCTGTGATTATAAAATGCACATAATTTTTGTGCTTTTAAATTAATGAAATTTTATTTGATTGAGCTTGTATGTTTTTAGATTGATTGGGTGAAGTCTAAGTGACATATGTGTGTGTTTAATACAGTTTATTGCTCAATGATAGAGCGGGTGACACCCTTATTAAGGGCAATTGTTATAAGATGATCAAATTTTATAAAACTGGGAGACTCGAGTATTACAGGGCGATGGCTGCTATGGGTCTGAGCCTAATTTCACTATAGCACGCTTTGATTTTGGGGGTTGCCGGGTCGAATTAGAGAAGATAGGTGTAACGACCTGAGAGCACCCCCAAGTCATCACACGAGGTACTTTACCTCTCAGAGGTCTTGTACAAGCCTCTTAGCATTCATTTATCTCACACACACACACACACACACACATAAACACACACACAGATATATATATATATATATGAAAAGTAGTGCAGAATTAAAACTTTTCAAAATAATAGTCAATAAGGATAATCTTTAATAAAACGTAAGAAAGAAACCAAGTCTCATCATAATCCATCTTAGACACAAGACAATATCATCAATTTAAACCCTTTAATCCAAGAACGCATGCTTAGAATTCGAAATAGGATTTTAAGGTTCTTGGAGATCTTTTAAAAGCATTGGGAATTTGCTCCGTGAATAAAAGAAGATTCAAGGATGAAATCAACATACCTTACTAGTATAAATCCCACGAAATTGACGAAAAAATAAATGGAAACCTTCAATCCTAGATCCAATTTGACTCTAAGATTTCATGGAGTTTTGAGAGAACTTAAAATACACTAAATAACCCAAAATAACTATCCCTCTATTTAATTTTCTGAGGGTGGAATTTACCAAACCACCCTTGGCTTGGCCGAAACATTGAAGGAAAATGTAGACTAAACCACCAACCCATATTGGCGGACATGATGAGGCGTGCTGCTGGTCCATCCTTTTGGTCAGATACCCCTCATTTGGAGTCTAATCTCCCACAAGTAAGTGTAGATATAAGTCCCCTTTTGACGAGGCATCGTTTGGTTGATGGGGCATCGTTTGCATCCGTTAATGAGGCTGTTTTGGCGTCTTCTTATCAAACATTTGGGTCCTTGAGGTGGTCCTTGGGGAGTCGTATTTCACGACCGGGGAGCATCCCCTATACGTAACCGGCGTCGTCTTCCTCGGATTGGACTAAGACTAGCCTCTTAGCATTCGTCATAACATATTATAGCCCAAAGTACTGAAAAATTAAAACATTTTACATATACATAGCGAGGTTTACACAGACCGCTTACATACTACTTATAGGGAGTTTACATGGACTCCTCACATAGGAGTCTTACATAGGCTTCTCTTTTAAACAACATAACAAATATACGAAAGATAGTCTAATAAGATCGTCTCACATAAAACCATCTAATTTAGTACAATGTTAAACTTTTCCATTATAACTTCAATATGCCATATAGGCTAACAACAATGTATCAAATTATAAAAGAATGAACAATGTATTTATGACAATACGATTACAAAGCTAAAATGTGGAAAAGGTAACATCCCCGAACATGAGGACCTACCAACACTTGGAGAAAAGAGTCGAAGTCTTCTTCAATCAGCCTTCTAGAACCTAAAGGGCTAAAACTACATAATTGTAGAAAACATAGGAATATGGGTTAGTACACCACTTGTTCTAAGTATGGAAACAATGCACATAAAACATTTGAAAGCATGCAAGAAAGGGACCATTTCTTTAGAAAACTTGCTAAGTCATTTGGAAAGCCTTTAATGCACATACAATAGAGCATATATAATATAAGGATCACAATAACATAAATATGTTCATAACAAAATACAACTGCAACATAAATCCATATCAACATTTCATAATAACTCAAAACTACATAACATACTAAAGCCTTACCAATAATTACACCTGAGCCCACAAGTGAATGCTCATGTAAAGCCCCATAACCCCGCACAACCAAGTAAACAAGATAGGAGATCATAAGTAATGCTTTGCTTCATACAACATATCATCAAAGATAGTTATTACCACATATAATAATTTAGACCAATAGCATATTCATCAACATAGTCAACCTCATATAAGAGTATCATCATATAAATTCAACATTTCATATTACATGATATCATAATACATAAGTCTATCTCCTACGGCTCCTTTTAGAGTTGACTTGTGCAATGTCGAGGTAAAGTCTCATACCGCTACCTATCCTAAGTAGTCCCCTCAAGTCATCTTATCAATGTCCATTTTAATATATATTTTGTCATTCATCTTACTTTCAGGAACAATTTCCTTAACCGACATAGACCACATGAGCTAAACATATAATCCGATGCTATGAAACCCTACACTGAAAGAACGTGGTCTACTTGCCAATGTAGAACCAAAACATAAACATAACATTCTAGGTGAATCCACTAGCTAGTATTACTATGGGGGCAACATATTTCAAGAACTAGGATACATACTTGAGACCCTCTTTATGCATTTCGCATTGTAATATCTATCTCATGAGTACAATAACCCTACCTTCCCACATTTGGAAGGGACTCTCCTCACATCGATCACTTTTTGAAATTTCTTTAATACTTTATTAATCATCATAACTTAGTTAAGCCATAGGAGACTAACCCCTTGTATATCATATGATTAGATCTTTAGGTATTGCATGAGAATGTCCTTTCAATATAAGTGATTTACAACCAACCTTATATCATCATACCCCTAATCATAATCTCACAATTCATATAGTCAAGACATTTCATCACATTCATCATGACATCACCTACCTAATCTAGTCACATGCAACACTTCAATTGAACATTATCGTCAAGTATAAACCATTACAATTGATGTAAGGAATCAAGATCACAAAGTCTTACCAATTCACCTTCGTAATCCATCTACAAAGACCTCACCCCAAATCTACCACGTTCATCCATCAATATAATCAATAAAATCATATAATAGCATTCAATATAAGAACTAAGTCAATTGTATTACTACACATCAAACAAACCTTAATTGATAACTTAGGGTTTAGGGGAAAAGGGTCAAATCATGATTTCTTTCATGGAACCAAATCAAATACCAAGAAATACCATAATTAACCAATAATAAATCATAAAATATCCATAATAGTCAAAGGAAACCAAGATCAATTCAATTTGAGAGATCAGTTTCAGAATAAGAAGAAAACCCATGATTTTATCAATTTTGGAAAATCAACTTTGAAAAACCTCTTGGGAAAGGATTCCCAAGAGAAAAGATCTTCCATACCTTGTTAATTCTTAAAGATTTAAGGAGATAAATTTAAATTCTTGCATCCCTAATGTCCTTGAAGATTTGTCTTCTATGGAGTCTTTGGGGGAGAGAAAAAGTAGAGAGAAGCTGTAGGAATTTGAGTTTGGGAATTGAGGAGTGTTAGGTTAGTTTAATGAGGGTTAATTGAGTGTTAGGTTAGTTTAATGAGGGTTAATTGTTATATATACCCTTAAATAACTAAATTAAACACCCCCAAACCTTTAATTAACAGCCTAAGGAAATAACTAATTAATTGACTTAACTTAAAATTAGGCAGCAACCCAGACCACTCACATATGAGACCACGTCGACGGCCCATGCTGGCAAGGCATAGATTAGATCAGAGACTGCCTTTTGGACCCTTTTTCGAATATGGCTAAGTAATAACCAATGAATACCATCGATTTGCCGATGACCCATCGACGGCTCGTCAATTGGGTCGTGGACTGCTAGTGCCAAGTTATGCAGTTTTAAGTCAAATTGAAGGTCCCCTCCAAGGACCCTTAGGATGGTCCTTGGGGAGTCATACCCACATTTTGCGACCATAAACACACTCTAATACCTGTTTAACACCTTTATAAAAAATTTCATTAAATTCTGACTCGTAAAACCCCATGAAACATGCCAAGGCACACTACTAGTCTCTGGACGTCTCAGACGTTTCTTGACGTTTTTACTCTAACACTTCATAAATATTTCAAATACATTATTTTATGCTTGAAACATTGTTCTAAATCTTTGCTCTTAAAGAGAGTCTCTAGATTAGGTCTTTGACTTCCGGTGTGTTACATATCCCCCTAAGGAACACTCATCCCCGAATGACAGTAAAAATCTTTTCATAGGGAGAGGTAACTCAAGAATAGCAGCCCAACAAACAACAACATATTACAACATGAGTTACAACTCGAATCAACATATCAACATGGCATTTACATATAGAAACTTAAAAACACATTTAATACAAATAAGAGCTCAACATCACAATATGATAAATTACCTTCTCAATATTAGCATGAGCTCAACATTATCATCAAATTACTTATGCCAAAACTTGTTTAAAAACACATTAACAAGCTTAATACCATTTCATGAAGGCAATAATACATAAAACACAAATAAGTGCAAATTAAGCCAAAGAGCATTTTCACATGAAAACTCATTTTAGCATGAACAACTACCATAGATATGCATATTTTAGAAAAATTAACCCAAATTCAAGGTTATTTGTTATTTTCATTATTCATAGAAGTGACTAACTTTAATTATGAAAAAGATAAGGATAACGGGACATCATGTCGGCCTCGTCTTTCCATGTTGCTACCTTAACTAGGTTGTTTGTCCATTGGACTTTAACGGAGGCCACATCTTTGTTCCTCAACGTTTTTACTTGGCGATATAAATTTCCACCAAAATCTCTTCATAAGAAAGGCTCTCATCCACACCTAACCCTTCAGTTGGGATAATGGAGACAGGATGACCAATACACTTCTTTATTATTGAGACATGAAATACCGGATGAACTGAATATAGCTCACTAGGTAATTTCAACTCATATGCAACTTTTCTGACCCGTTGCAAAATCTCATAGAGATCCACATATCGGGGACTTAATTTCCCCCTTTTTTCGAATCTCATCACCCCTTTCATAGGTGAAATCTTCAAATACACAATATTACCTACTTCGAATTCAAGATCTCTTCTTATATTGTCGGCATAGGATTTTTGCCGACTATAGGATGCTTTCAACATATCCCTTATCACGCAAACCTTCTCCAAAGCTTCATAGATTATTTCAGGACAAAGGAGTGAAGGCTCACCAACCCCAAACCACCCAACTGGAGACATACATCTCCTACCATAGAGTAATTCAAATGGAGCTATTTAAATACTCGAGTAATTAATATTATAATATAATAACACAATCAATGGTAGGTGATTGTCCCAATTCCCTTTGTAATGTATCACACAAGATCTTAACATGTCTTCTAGGGTTTGAATGGTATTATAAGGTATCGAAAATGACATAGGTAAACTAGATCCTAACATGGTTTACATGGTGGTATAAATTCCTAAAATGGTATATTATGTGGTATTGAGCCTATGTCTACAGTCTTAGGAGATTTGGAAATAAAACATCAAGGGACGACTAAGACGCTCGATGACTAAGTCACCTATGTGCCTCATATGTGGTTTTATATGATTATGTATGATTCATGAAGTTGTGAAGTCCTTAAATGAGTTATTATAGTGTATAAAGGCAGTGTGTCAACTTTTGTGATGTTTGGAGGCTAAACGCTCAAGAACGTCCATGACGTTCGAAAGATGTGTCTTGCAATGACCTTGTGTGTCTAAGCATGTTTCATTGAGTTTTACGTGTTCGTTTTGGGTTAAATTCATGTGAGAGGTCCTAAACTTGTATATGTTCATGTTTGTGTTGGAAAGGTCCGGGCAAACATCCCCAAGAACCATACAAGGGTCCTTGAGAAAGGACACAAAGTTGGTGGCCAAAACAGTCCAAGACAGCCCACCTATGGATGACAATCGACGCCCAGTGGGTCAATCGACGCCCCGTAGGAGAGGTTTCATCGATTGGAACTTAATCTTGGGGTAGAGGAAGCCAAATAAAAGCTTCATGCAAGACCACGGACCAATAGGATGGTCCGTTGGTCAAGGGACAGGGCGTCGATGGTCAACCGTCGACTGGGTTTGTCGCTGCATGCAGGCCACTGTTAAATTGAGGGGTGAACTTGTAAATTCACCCCACGTCCAAATTGAAGGATTGGAGGTTCCTTGATGGTCTTTTGGGAATTTTAGACATGTACATATGTCTTTAATACTTAGAAGAATTCATTCTTCCAAATCAAAACCCCAAAATCCATTAGAAATTCTTTAGAACTCCGTTGAAGCCAAAAATCAAGGGAGAGATTGGATTGGAGATCTGAGTGGTGATTCTTCATCAAATTGAAGGATTATATTAATTAAGGTATGGTTATTGATCCTTGAAACTCTATTCATCAATGAGCCCAAATTCAAAAGAAGTTTTCTAAAGTTTTCAAAGATGAACTTGACCTATTTCATGATCTAGCCATGGTTCTAGCATTACAGGTTTTTAATCATTGAATATTGATTGAATTGTTGTTATTAAGATGATTTTAAGTTAATTGACCTATAAATCCATGTAATTGATGAACCCTAATTTTTTACTAATTTATACGTTAAGTGATATTGTCTTAATGCTTATGAATTATGGTGTAGTTTCTTATGGTCTATTTAATGATGTAAGAATTGTATTCAATTGATGTCTAATTGGTCTTAGATTGATAAATCTATATTGAATTGACTTAGATTTATTGAGTATTATGAGTTATGCATTAAATTGGTGTTCATGGCCATGGGTAAGTGTCTTATGATATTGAATTGGATGATTTGGCATTGGATTGAAGTGTTGGGAATGAAGTGGTGGTACACTGCCCTATTTACCTTTATTTAATATTGATTAGACTTCAATTATGTTGTGACTGGTTTGGTCCACTTATGGTGGCGGTGTTATGTAATTGATATTACCTTGTCGGTGTTATTTTAAGTAATATATGATCATGGCCTTGTCGGCACTACTTGAATTATTAAGATGATGTGTGTAGTTGATTATGTGATGTATGATCATATATATCTATATGTGAAGTAATGTGAAAGTATGTGTTCTTCTATTGATGTTATTTAGGTGATATTGTTAGATTAATGACTATGTGTTCTTGTGTGTAGTCTTAGAGTTGATGCATGATTGTTCCTACTTGGCTATATTATTCTATAATGGTTATATTAATGATGATATAGTAGTGTATAGGATGTCTTAAAGATGATAATGGTTGTTCCTATGTGCTTCTATAATGACATGTAATATGTGCTAAAGTGAAGTAATGTTGTGTCTTGTTTAGGTAGACTTGTGTCCCTTACTTGATGCATGTATGAATATGAATATGTGATTTCTTGACTTAGACGACTAAAGCATCTTAGTCTTGTATGTATGAATTATATGTGAGACCTTGAATGATAATAAGAGGGTCATTTATGTGAAACCTTAAACCTAGTGGTAAGGTTATGAAACTTGAAGTCGAAAGCCGTAATGGTATCCTTCATGTAATGAATGATAGACATAAGGTTTATTGGATGGAATGGCATCATATTAATCCTTAGGAAAGTCATGATGAGATTTTTGTCGCCATTGTAAGAAAGACCCTAGAGGACCTCTTTGGTAGGGTAAATTTAATTGGGTTATGAACTTGATATGGAACCCCTTTGTATGAACCTTAATGTGAATTAATCTATGAGAACGGAGGCTAGCACCGAGTGAGTATGGAAAGGGATGTAGTTCTAGTTAAAGGATTAGGTTAGAATACAAAGTAATCCCTTCATATTCCTTAACCATGTGTCTACATGGGATGTGTCCAAGTTCTACCATTGGCAAGTAGAACAACCTCATCGGAGTAGGATAGAACTCCGGATTCCATGTTTTGCTACCATGGTCTATGTCGGTTATTGACTATTCTCATCATGTGGGATACCTATTAGCATTAGAGAAGTTCTATGAAGTTTAGGTGGTGGTATGGGACGCTATCTAGACATTGCACAATAGTCCTTCAAGATGTTAGTAAGAGTCCCTAGGTCTTCTCCAAGACGATTACTTGAATGTCCTTATGTGATGAATGTCTCTTAATTGAAATAAATAATGTAATGACTTAAGTTAAGTAAACATGTAAATGAATGAGTACCTAACCTAAAGTGACTTAAGTATTCCTTAGTTAAAGTGTGAAGAGGGCATAAGGGATGATCTCTTCATGTCTTCTCTATGGAAGTCTTGAGAATAACTCTAGTTAGGAAAGTTGGTTTATTCTGTGGACATGATCTAATCTTAGGAAGTCTTAAGGATTATTTAGGTAAACTTTAAGAGGGTGTATGGGCGTTTGCTTCTAGGAGTATTTAAGTAAGTCTTTTGATCACCTTGGTAAAGAGAATGTCATATATCATATGTTTTTGTGATTGATGTATTGTAAGTGTGTATGTGTCTCATTCTAAGTAGTCTTAAGGATCGCATAGGCATACTTAGAGAAGTTGTATGGGCGGTCCTTTTTTGTGTGACTTAAGTGAGTCTTAGGATAGCTTTTAGTGAGATGATTACATGCTAGAAGGTGTCTTAGATTAAGGAAGGCAACTTCACTGTACAGTGAAGGAATTCACTGTAACAGTGAATTGAGTTACTGTAAAGTTACTCCTTAAAATGTCATAATTGGTTTAAATGTTATCTTATGTTTTTCTAAGTTGATAAATGTTGTTCTTATGATTATATTATGATATTAAAAGGAAAAGATGCATATTTCCAATAAATGTCCGTTTTCATGATTTTTATGCATTATGCCATACTTAGTACATGTGTTTGTACTAGTTACATGCTTTTATCTATCTCTATAGTGGTTGGTAGGTGAGGAGCATTTGGGAGGCAAGACTTGTATCATATCATTGTTCAAGTGAAGTTGAAGTATGTGCTCATTTGACTCGAGGTCATAGATGTCTTTAATTTCTTTTATGAAGTATTGTAATAGACTTAGTAGTACTATATTTTGTATTTCGTATGGTCCGTGCCCCAAGTACTCTTGTGTCTAAGTTTGACGAGATTGAGACTTAGTATTTCCTATTTCTTTTATAAGAAAGAGTTTTTAAAGACTATGATATGTTTTGTGAAATTTTTTAATTTCGCACTACTTTTCACTATGTATATACGATGAATGATATATAAGGGCTTGTATAAGACCTCCGAGAGGTCGAGTACGCCGGTTGAACTCCAAGAGTGCCATATCTTCTAGGGTACGGTCTTGGGATGTTACAAGCTTGGTATCTGATTATAGGATGTGAAAGTAGTCTTAGGAATCATAAAGTCTCCTCAAGTCACGTCTAGTAAAGTCTCGACCATCGGTGTGTGTCGCGACACATCTATGGGCGAGAGGCTATAGGACGATAGAGTTTCCCTTCTTTTCCACTCCAATGTCGTGCCGTAGAGTAAATGTTATGAGTATCTTTCTTAATGTGTTTTCTTGTGTTTCTAGGAGATGAATACAAGAAGGGTGGCCGCTAGAAGGTTGGAAGAGGAAAGGGTGAATAAGGAAGTTCCTCCTCAAGTTGAGCAAGTTGAGGAAGTTCCTCAAGATGGGAAAGGAGTCCAAGGTGCTCAAGGTGCTCAAGTGCCTCCCCAAGGTTATCATGTCCCTAATGTGGAAGGAGGTAATGAGGTTTCGGTGGATCCCCCAGAGTTGTGTAATAGAAATATTGTAGAGGCTTTGCTTGCTTTGGCCCGAGCCATGACTACTCAAGCGAATTTGAGTTTGGTGCCTAGGGTGAATGTTGTGGAGAGTACTATGACCTCTAGGTTGAGAGACATTGTGAGGATAATTCCTCCTATTTTTCTTGTCTCTATGGTAGGTGAAGATCCCCAAGAGTTTGTTGATGGTGTGTACAAGGTGTGGAGTGCTATGGGGGTTACATCTAGGGAGAAGGCGGAGTTGGCTTAGTATCAATTGAGGGATGTTTATCAAATTTGGTACACTCAATGGAAGGATAATAGACCGGTGGAGTCGGATCCTATTGAGTGGGAAGAATTTAAGGATGCTTTTCTAGGTAAGTACTTTCCCTTTGAGAGGAGAGAGGTTAAGGTAGAGGAGTTTATCAATTTCAAGAAAGGCAATATGAGTGTTGAGGAGTAATCTTTGAAGTTCTCAATGTTGTCTAGATATGCAGCGTCTTTAGTTTCAAATCCAAGGGATGAAATGAGTCGTTTTGTGACCGGGGTTGCCGACTTAGAGAGGGAAGAATGTCGTACGGCTATGATACATGATGATATGACCTTAATTGGACTCATGGTGTATGCACAATGTATTGAAGATTCTAAACATGGAAGGATTGCTAGATACTTGAAAAGAAGTGGTGCAAGTTATAAAGGGCAACCTAGATCCAAAAAGAGGGCTCACACTCAAGAAGAATCTAGGGGTGCTAAGTTCAAGATTGAGAAAGGAGGTGGTTATCAAAATGGTAAACCTACATGAGTCACTTGTGGCAAGAAACATTATGGTGAGTGTCTATTGTGTACCGGTAGTTGCTTTGGATGTGGAAAATATGGACACAAAGTTAGAGATTGTCCTAATAGAGATGGTAAGAAAGTTGCTCCTAATGTCCTAAAGGATGATGCTCCAACAAAGAGGCGCTTCAATGCACTCCAGACTAGAGGAGAAAAGCCGGATGAGAGTGATGATGATGTTGGTAAGTCCTTGTATTTCTCTTTCTACTGATATGAGTTCCTTCTAAGTGGGGGAGTATTGTTATAGATGGGATAGAAAGTCCTCGAAGTTTGTTGCATGTGCATGATGTTTAAGAGTTTGGTTGGAATTGAATTTCATTAACTTCTTGCATTGTGTATTTTATGAATCCATGATCATGTTGTACAAGGTATTTATATGATGTTACATTGCATACTAGCATGCCTTTATCATTAATTGCCTAAAAGTTGCAATTTTAAAAAAAATTCATAAACCATTGTAGGTACTGCCTGCTTAATGTGAGATTTTTTGCTAAAATTGACTACTTAATTCTTTGGTCTAAAATTATTGTAATGTGGTTAGAACTAATGTGTATAAGTATGATAATGAATATAAAATGAGTTTTTGCTATTTGGAATGAAGGAGGTGAGTGTTTATAGCATGATGAGTTATATAATTTATTTTAGTTTCTTGTTGTGTTATGAATCTATTGACTATGTGAAATTGATGTTTTCTCCTTGATAATGTGCTATTTGGTTTGGTTGTGAGCTGCTAGTTTAATCTCTATTCTTGGAAGTGTTCGGAGAGTGGCAAGTGTCATTCGAGGACGAATGTTGTCCAAGTGGGTGATATTGTAAGGTCTCAAAAATGACTTAGGTGAAATAGATCCTATCATGCTTGTAATGGTGGTATAAGGTTCTAAAATGGTCTATTATGTGGTATAGAGGCAGTTTCTAGAGTCTTAGGTGATTTGGATGTAAAACGTCAAGGGACGACTAAGACGTTCGACGACTAAGTCACCTATGTCCTCATATGTGGTTTTATGTGATTATGTGTGATTAATCAGGTTTTGAATTCCTTAAATATGTTATTATAGTGTATATAGACAGTGTGTCAAGTTTCGTGAAGTTTGGAGGTCAAACGCTCAAGAACGTCCATGACGTTTAAAATATGTGCCTTGAAATGACCTTGTGTGTCTAAGCATGTTTCGTTGAGTTTTACGTGTTCGTTTTTGGTGAAATTCATTTGAGAGGTGTTAAACTCGTATACGTTCATATTTGGGTTGGAAACGTTCGGGAAAACATCCCCAAGGACCATCCAAGGGTCCTTGAGGAAGGACCCAAAGTTGGTGGCCAGGACTATCCAAGATAGCCCACCAACGGATGGGAATCGACGCCCCGTAGGTGAGGTTTCATTGATTGGCACATACTCTTGGGGGAGAGGAATCCAAAACAAGCCTCAGTCCCAGACCACGGACCAACAAGATGGTCCGTTGGTCAAGGGACGGGCCGTCGATGGGCAACCATCGATTGGGTCTGTCACTGCATGCAGGCCACTGTTAAGTTGAGGGGAGAACTTGTAAATTCACCCCACAACCAAATTTAAGGATTGGCGGTTACTTGAGGCTCTTTTGGGTATTTTAGACATATATATATGTCTTTAACACTTGGAAGAATTCATTCTTCCAAATCAAAACCCCAAAATCCCTTAGAAATTCTTTAGAACTCCATTGAAGCCAAAACTCAGGGAAGATATTGGATTGGAGATTAGCTTAATTGAGGTATGTTTTTTTAACCTTGAAACTCTATTCATCAAGGAACCCAAATTCAATAGAAGTTTTCTAAAGTTTTTAAAGATGAACTTGACCTATTTCATGATCTATCCATGGGTTCTTGCATTAAGATGATTTTAACTTAATTGACCTATGAACCCATGTAATTGATGAACCCTAGTTTTTTACTACATTATGGGTTTAGTGATATTGGTTTAATGCTTTTGAGGCTACAATACAAAGTAAGTTCTTCATATTCCTTAACCATGTGCCTACATGGGATGTGTCCAAGTTCTACCATTGGAAAGTAGAACAACCTCATGGGAATAGGATAGAACTCCGGATCCCATGTTTATCTACCATGGTGTATGTCGGTTATTGCCTATTCTCATCATGTGGGATACCTATTAGTATTAAAGAAGTTCTAAAAAGTTTAGGTAGTGGTATGGGACACTATCTAGACATTGCACAATAGTCTTTGAAGATGTTAGTAAGAGTCCCTAGGCCTTCTCCAAGACCATTACTTGAATGTCCTTATGTGATGAATGTCTCTTAATTGAACTAAGTAATGTAATGATAAGTTAAGTAAGCATTTCAATGATGAGTACCTAACCTAAGTGACTTAGGGATTCCTTAACTAAAGTGTGAAGAGGGAATAAGGGATTATCTCTTCATGTCTTATCTATGGAAGTCTTGAGAACGTCTCTAGTTAGGGAAGTTGGTTGATTCTATCGACATGCTCTAAGCTTAGGAAGTCTTAAGGATTTTTTAGGTAACCTTGAAGAGGGTGTATGGGAGTTCTCTTCTAGGAGTACTTAAGTAAGTCTTTTGATAGCCTTGGTAACGAGAATGTCATATCTCATATGTTCATGTGATTGATGTATTGTAAGTATGTATGTGTCTCATTCTAAGTAGTCTTAAGTGTAACACCCTAAAATGAACTAAGGTGAACTAGAGCTTCGTGATTGTTTATTGAGTTAATTTTGTGTTAAAAAGAGTTACATTAGTGTTCTCAGGCAGTGTACAAAGTTTGGTTAAGTTTGGAGGTCAAACGTCCAAGAACGTCCATGACGTTAGGAAGGTGTATCTTAGATAGTGCTTGTGTGTATTGATGTGTTTGAGTGAGTTTTATGTGTTTGTTTTGCTTGAAATTGGTGTGGGATGTTCCTAAGACCTAGATGACTTAGTTTAGGGGTTTAACGTCCGGGTACGACCCCACCTAGGACCCATGAGGGGTCCTAAAAAAGGACCCAACACTTAGCACCAAGTTGCCAAACCACTACTCTATCGACGGAGGGCAGTCGACTGGCCGTAGACTCAACGACGCCCCGTCCTATAGAAGGCGCAGGTTGGGACTTAGTCCTGGAGTCCAAGCCTCCATGTTTCAGCTGCAGACCCAAACGACACCCATGCAGCACCAGTCGACGCCCTGTTGCTTGGGGTCCATTGATGGGTCCTGCCAAAAGCTGCAACTTTTCACTGTGAAGGCTTGGGGTGTTTTGTAAATTCACCTCAAGCCTTTTATAACCCTAGGACCATATTTTTAGTGTTTTAAAGGTGTATTAAATTAGTTTTAAATCCTAGACCTAGACAAGACCCCTAATTTCAAAATTCAAACTCTCTCTCTAAAGACTAACTCAGCTCTCAAAGTCACCATTGAAGCTAAAACTCAAGAAGAGCTAGGAGGGCTTGCTTGGACGTGTTTCTTCACCAAAATTAGTGGGTTGTCTTGATTTTGAGGTATGGTATCCATCCTTGAACTCTGTTCCATTCAAGGAGTCCCTTCTAATGAATTTTCAAAAATGATTTTCAACCCTAGTTTCTACTATCTTCAACTCTAAACATGGGTCTAGAATGAAAATGTTTCTAATGAATTGATAATGATTTTTCTAATGGTAGTTGATGATTTTAAGGCTAAAACTTCAATGAAATCATGTTAAAGCTTTTTATCAAATGTTGGCTTAAGAAATGGGTTAAATGAGCTTAGTTTTGTAATCTTTGAACTTTGGTTTCCTTATTTTAATATTGTTGTTTAGCTACTGCACTAAGGGCTATTTTATGATGAATTATTGAGTAAATTGTAAATAGGTGTGAAGGATTTGGAAAAATGGTAAGTTGGTTATGTTGTTTAAGCTTTAGTTATGAAATGCTCTTGAGTGGTATGGTCCACCTTCTTGGTGGCGGTGTTTACTTGATGAATTTTGTTATGTTTAGCATGTATTGTGAGTGTGGCTTAAAAGGCCTAATATGTGAAATGAAGTTATATTGAAGATGGTTCTTGTATTGTATTTTGTGAAGCTTGAATTGCATGTTTGGTCTAGATTATGCCTAAATGAAGAATATGATTATGTGAAGCATGTAAAGTATATGATTTGATGAATGAAGGTTTAAATCATGTATAAAAGTTAATGTGAATGAAATGACGCTTATATGCAAGGTGTTCTCACATGTACAGACATACACTTAATTGAATGAATGAAGCTAAGTTGAGTAAAAAGTGGAGTTTTGGGGTGAACACTCTTCGTGAGTTGCGATGAAGTGCTTAGTAGAGACCTCACTACATCCTAAGAGCTTTCTAAGATAGGTCGGAGGATGAATACCCTTCGTGAGTTGAGATGTGGTGTTCACTAGTTATCCTTAACCTATAGTTTATAATTTTGAGATTCCGTGGGGAGTTATGTGTAGCACCGAGAGGATATGAAGAAGGGGTAGGTACACTTCATGATTTGAGATGCTGTATTCCAATGTACCTCTTGAGATGAGTACTCCTCGTTAGTAGAGAATGAGTTACTTAGTAGCAATCTTCTTATCCATTAACTATGAGCCCGCATAGGTGTAGCTATTGGGAAAGCCATGTAAAATCTAAAAAGTATGACCTTACTCTAGGCAAAGGAGGATCCCTCATCGGATAGGGGTTAATATCGGGATTCCATGTCTATCTCTCGTGGTCTGTGCCGGTTAAGCTAAACCCACAAAAGTAATTAAATTACTAAGTCTTCTAAAGGAGTGTTCTACTTAGGTAGGTAGTGGAATGGGACACTAGTTATCCATTGCACTAGGTAGGCATTCCGAAAGGGGAGTCTTGGTGAGTCTTATTTGAAGTGAATGAACTATGTCTTTTAAAAGAACGCGCTACTTAGGGTAGGTGGTGGTATGGGACGCTATCTATCCATTGCACTAAGTAGAACCTTCCGAAAGGGAAGTCTTGGTGCCAAACCTTCTAAAAGAATGTACTATTTAGGGTAGGTGGTTGTAGGGACGCCATCTACTCATTGCACTAAGTAGGCATTCCGAAAGGGAAGTCTTTGGTGTTTTGTTAGGTGTTCTTCTAATGTCTTGTGATTGAGTAGTGACTTGTTCTCTATAGTCGATTAAGCTCATGGTAGGTAGTCTTAAGGATCTCCTTGGTGTGTATTGAAAGAGTAGTTTAGACCTTTTCTTCATGTCATACCTTGGAGATCCTTAGGATAACCTCGGTTAGGAAAATTCTACGGAAATGAGTTTACTTCCTCATTGGCAATACCTTGGAAGTTCACTATTTTTGGAGTCTTTTTAGTTCACTCTAATGTCAAAATGAACTTACTGTAATTTTGGTTAAGTTACTGTAACGTTCTTTCTTTGGTTAAAATTATGGAAATCCTTCTCTAAGTGTTAAATGATGTTTATTATGATGTTTAGCTTCTAAATTCATGAATGTTTTAATTTTTTGGCATGAAAGATTATTTTAATAAAATGGCCCGTTTTACATGATTTTGCATATGTCATATTTACTACATTGTTTTGTACTAACCCCATACATTTATATACTCTATAAGTATAGGTTTTTTGAAGCAAGGTTGAAGGCTAGTAGGAAAACCTTGGGAAAGTTCCTCTCAAGACAAAGTGTGTCCTCATATATAGGAAGGCATAGTCGTTTTCTTAGTTTCTTATTTAAAGACTTATTATGTATTTCTTTTAATGTAAAGGGTTGTGTCCCTAAGATATTATGTCATGTCTCTAAGTTTGGCTTGTGACGATGATATTCTCTAGTATTTATTAACGATTTCATTTTATTAATTTATTCGTAAAAAGTTTTCAATTCCGCACTACTTTTCATGTCTTATGTAATGAACGATAGTTAAAGGGCTTGTACAAGACCACAAAGGGTCAAGTACGCCTTGTTAGGACCCAAGGGTTCTTCCTAGCTTCTAGGGGGTGCTTGAGGGTCGTGACAGACTTGGTATCAGATCATAAGGTTATGGGAAATAGTTTAGGGTCTAAAAGTCTCACAAGCCACATCTAGTAGAGTCTTAGTCATTGGTGTGAGTCGCGACACATCCATGGACAAGAGGCTATAGGATGATAGAAGTTTTACTTTCTTCTCTCTTCTAATGTAGTGCCTTAGAGTTGAGTTCTATAAGATGTCTTTTCTCAACCTCTTCTCTTTGTGTTTATAGGACATGAATACAAGGATATCAACCTCTAGAAGGGACGAGGGAGGTGTAGCTAATGACAAGATCCCTCCCCGTGTTGATCAAGTTCCTATTGTTGGCTTAGGGGAAGAGAATGAGGAGGTTCCCCTTCAAGAACCTCAAATGACTCAAGAGCCTCAAGTGCCTCAAGTGCCTCCTATGCCTCAAGCTCCTTTTGTTGAAGGTGATATGACAAATGCGGAGTTGAGGGCTTCCCTAATGAACTTTACCTAACTCATGACGGCTCAAGCTCATGGCATCAATAATCACTTTGTTGCCCAAGCTAATCAAGGAGATATACATCAACCTAATGCTAGTACTCCCGCTTCTAGAATTCGGGATTTCATGAGGATGAACCCTCATACTTTTCATGGCACTAAGGTGGATGAAGATCCACAAGGTTTCATAGATGAGTTTTTCAAAGTAGTAGATGCTATGGGTGTGACCCCTAGGGAGAAAGCGGAGTTAGCCTCTTTCCAACTTAAGGAGGTGGCTCATGTGTGGTATGAGCAATGGAGGGGTGAGAGACCCTTAGAAAGAGATTCAATTGATTGGGAGGAATTCAAAGAGGATTTCCTAGATAGGTTCTTTCCCTTAGAGTGGAGGGAGAAGAAGATGGTTGAATTCATGAACTTTCGTCAAGGGGGAATGAGTGTGCAAGAGTACTCTCTTAAATTAACCCAGCTCCCTAAGTATGCCCCAACAGTGGTAGCTAATCCTATGGCTAGGATGAACAATTTTGTGATTGGATTTTCTAGCTTGGTTGAGAGAGAGTATCATACGACAATGCTTCTTAATGACATGGATATTTCTAGGCTCATGATTTATGCACAACAAATTGAGGAGTCCAAAATTAGGGAGATAAGTCAAGAGGGTAAGAGGCCTAGGTCGGATGATTCTACTCACCAAAGGCCTAAGAAGAGGTTCTATCACAAAGATTCTTCTACGAGAAACAAGGATAGGGCTCCAAATCAAAATTCCCTAGGTGGTGACCATACTTTTGAAAGGGATATGTGTCCTACTTGTGGGAAGCAACATTTGGGTAAGTGTCTTGCCGGAAAGGATGGTTGTTTTAGTTGTGGTAGAAAAGGCCACAAGATGAGGGACTACCCTAGCATCAAAGCAAGAGGGAAAGATGCCAATCAAGCTTCCCTAGACCCTAATACTCAAAAAAAGAACCCTTCCTATGGGATGGGCGCTAGGAAGGATAACTAATCCGTATTTGATGGTATCGGTAAGTCTTAACACTTTATGATTTTTTTTTATTTTATGAGATGAATTTATATGGTTTTATAGTTCATATGATCATGTCATCTTTATGAATTGCTTAAAGAATGGGATTTTGAAATTTTAAGTATGTTGGGCAGTGTTACAGTGATGTTCACTGTAAGATTTTGCATTTTTGAAAAAAAAAATTGTTTTTCCTTGAATTGAAGTTTCTATGTGTGTAAAAGTGTTGTATATGAACATGTATAAAGTTTGAGAAGGTAGTTCCTCCATAAAAGAAGGTTAAGGGTGAGTTTTGAAATTTGTGAAGTTGGTAAAAGTTGCATGTGTTGCTGGTGTTTGAAAGTGTGAAATTGTGCTCCTTGAAAGTTGATGATGTGATTTTGGATGTTTTGATATTGTAATGTGTTATGTGTTTCTAAGTGAGTCCTTTTTGTTCTTGAAGTTTTAGTGTCATTCGAGGACGAATATTGTTCCAAGTGGTGGAGAATGTAATGCCCTAAAACAAACTAAGGTGAACTAGAGCTTCGTGATTGTTTATTGAGTTAATTTAGTGTTAAAATGAGTTATGTTAGAGTTGTAGGCAGTGTGCGATGTTTGGTTAAGTTTGGGGGTCAAACGTCCAAGAACGTCCATGACGTTCGGAAGGTGTGCCTTAGATAGTGCTTGTGTGTCTTGATGTGTTTGAGTGAGTTTTATGTGTTCGTTTTGCTTGAAATTGGTGTGGGATGCCCCTAAGACCTAGATGACTTAGTTTAGGGGTTTAACGTCCTGGTACAACCCCACCAAGGACCCACGAAGGGTCCTAGTAGAGGACCCAATACTTAGCACCAAGATGCCAAACCACAACTCCATCGACGGAGGGCAGTCTACTGGCCATAGACTCAACGATGCCCCGTCATCTAGGGGGCGTAGTTTGGGACTTAGTACTTGAGTCCAATCCTCCATATTCCACCTGTAGACCCAAACGACGCCCATGCATCACGGGCCGTCGTCCAGTCGACGCCCCGTTGCGTAGGGTCCGTCGATGGGTCCTGGCAAAAGCTGCAACGTTTCATTGTGAAAGCTTGGGTTGTTTTGTAAATTCACCCCAAGTCTTTTATAAACCTAGGACCATATTTTTAGTGTTTTTAAGGTGTATTAAATTAGTTTTAAGTCCTATACCTAGACAAGACCGCTCACTTCAAAATTCAAACTCTCTCTCTAAAGACTAACTCTCTCAAAGTCACCATTGAAGCTTACAGTCAAGAAGAGGTAGGAGGGCTAATTTGTACGTGTTTCTTCACCAATATTAGTGGGTTGTCTTGCATTGGAGGTATGGTATCCATCCTTGAACTCTCTTCCATTCAAGGAGTCCCTCTAATGAATTTTTGAAAAGGATTTTCAACCCTAGTTTCTACTCTCTTCAACTCTAAACATGGGTCTTGCATGAAAACGTTTCTAATGACTTAATAATGATGTTTATAATGTTAGTTGGTGATTTTAAGGCTAAAAATTCAATGAAATCATGTTAAAACTTTTATAAAATGTTGGTTAAGAAATGGGTTAAATGAGCTTAGTTTTGTAATCTTTGAACTTTTGTTTCCTTATGTTGATATTGTTGTTTAGCTACTGCCCTAAGGGCTATTTTATGATGAGTTGTTTAGTAAATTGTAAATAGGTGTGAAGGCTTTGGAAGAATGGTAAGTTGTTTATGTTGTTTAAGCTTTATTTATGAAATGCTCTTGATGGTATGGTCCACCTTCTTGGTGGCTGTCTTTACTTGATGAATTTGGTTATTTTTAGCATGTATTGTGAGTGTGGCTTTGAAGGCCTAATATGTGAAATGAAGTTATATTGAAGATGGTTCTTGTATTGCGTTTTGTGAAGCTGAAATTGCATGTTTGGTTTAGATTATGACTAAATGAAGAATATGATTATGTGAAGCCGTTAAGTGTATGATTTGATGAATGAAGGTTTAAAGCATGTATAGAAGTTAATGTGAATGAAATGACGCTTATATGCAAGGTGTTCTCACATGTACAGACACACACTTAATTGAATGAATGAAGGTAAGTTGAGTAAAAAGGGGAGTTTTGGGGTGAACACTCTTCGTGAGTTGAGATGAAGTGTTTAGTAGCAACCTCACTACATCCTAAGAGCTTTCTAAGATAGGTCGAAGGATGAATACGCTTCATGAGTTGAGATGTGGTGTTCACTAGTTATCCTTAACCTATAGTTAATAATGTTGAGAATCCGTGGGGAGTTATTCCTAGCACTGAGAGGATATGAAGAAGGGGTGGTTACACTTCATGAGTTGAGATGTTGTATTCCAATGTACCCCTTGAGATGAGTACTCCTCCTTTGTAGAGAATGAGTTACTTAGTAGAAATCTCCTTATCCCTTAACTATGTGCCCGCATAGGTGTAGCTTTTGGGAAAGCCATGAAAAAGCCAAAAAGTATGACCTTACTCTAGGAAAGTGAGGATCCCTCATCCGATAGGGGTTGATATCGGGATTCCATGTCTAGCTCTCATGGTCTATGTTGGTTAAGCTAACCCCCACAAAAGGAATGAAAGTACTAAGTCTTCTAAAAGTGTGTGCTACTTAGGGTAAGTAGTGGAATGGGACGCTATTTATCTATTGCACTAGGTAGGCACTCCGAAAGGGGAGGCTTGGTGAGTCTGATGTGAATTGAATGAACTAAGTCTTCTAAAATAACGTGCTACTTAGGGTAGGTGGTGGTATGGGATGCTATCTATCCATTGCACTAAATAGGACTTTCCGAAAGGAAAGTCTTGGTGCCAAACCTTCTAAAAGAATGTAATACTTAGGGTAGGTGTGTCACATCCGGGTTTACCCCCTAGATGTAACCGGCGTAGGCGTCCTCTTTGAGGACTAAGACAAGCCTCTTAGCCTCGTCATAGCATTCATCGATTAAAAATGTGAAGGAATTTAAACATTTTATCTATAACTACTCGGAGGTTTACATAGACCTCTACATACACATAGTCATATTTATATCAAGTATACATAGACTTGTTCATATACGAAGATTACATAGTCTTCTACTTTTATTTCACACATTTATAAATAGAGAAGTAATAGTCATAAAAGCCGTCTAATCTCATAAACCATCTATCAAAGACAACAAATCTTGGGCATAGCCCTACATCAATACAAGAAGCCACATATAGGCCATATACAACATCATCTCAAATAAGTAAATGAGTCGAAACAGAACTATAGTAACTAAGTAACATAGGAGTAAGATGTCGGCAACGCCCTCGGGAGAATGAGGACCTACCACTTGGATGGTTAGAGATCCAAGTCTTCGTTACCTGCAATTCGGAGCAAGATCAACGACCCGAACCTAAAATGTTTGGGAAAAGGGAAAGAAATGGAGTTAGTACTCCACATGTACTAAGTATGGAACCACATATACAATTACCAATCAAATATACTTAAAAAGGGACATTTAAGAAAATCATTATAAAACATGTATACGAGTGAAGCATAGTAAAGCAAAACATACTAAATATACCCTTCATAAAATCACAAGTGCAATGATCAAGTAAATTCCTGTAACTCTTACTTAATCAAGTAACCTATCAAGACTACAATTAGCAATCAACCTTACCTAACATACTCTTCCATTTCATGAAAACAGTCTTCTTTAATCAAAAGCAACAACTTTATAATCATAAGCATGTTATTCAATGTACAAAGTCATTTACATTACATCACTACTTTACATACATAATATTGACCTCTCAAAGCTCCCATCAAGGCCAACTAGTGCAAGGCTTAAGTAGAGTCCCATACCCCTACCTAAGCTATAGACAAACCCTTTCAAGTTACTTCGATTAGTCTATATCTTATTCATTCATTTTAGTTTAGGGAAACCTTGCCTTAACCGACATAGACCACATGAGCAAATGTGGAATCCGGTGTCATGAAACCTTACACCGATGGAAGGTGGTCTACCGGCCAAATTAGAACCTAACATAAACGTAGCTATCTAGGTGGATCCACTAGCTAGTATCCTATGGTGGCAACGTAGTTCAAGAACTAAGAGATAGGTATTCCCTTTATATACCATTTGGTAATGGGGCCTCACCTCATGAGAATTCGTGAGTGCATATTCCTCAAGGATAGTCAACACTTCACATGGGTCCATAGGTGAGTATTCCTCTAAGGGAAATCAACACTCTATAAGGAACAAATGGTGAATATTCCTCCATGGAAAGTCAACACCTCTCAATGTCAAGTTCACTCGGTGCTAGGCTAAGTTCCCTTAACATCAAAGTCTCTAACTTTATTAACCATCTCAACCTAGTTAGATAGTAGAGTCAAACCCTTGTATATTCATCATCATAGCTCAATAAGAATTGTATGAGAAATAATCCTTCCTTTAACAATTCATATAGGTAAAGTTAGCCCTTACACATCTCATCACAATAGGGCACATCTTTACATAACAACTTTCCTATATCATGTACTCCTAGGCAACCTCACAACCAACCTAAACATTTCAATTCAATCATCATACCAACCTATCACCTTAAACAAGGTATACTTCAACACAACCTTATCACTTGATGACAAATAATTCACAATTTGAAGTAAGGATTAGGATAATCAAGACTTACCAATACTTCTCCATATTTCAACAATAAGGGCCTTACCATCAACACATAGACCAACCCAATTTGGGTCGTCATACAAATTTAATTCAATAGTCAACATAAGAACTAATTTAAGAGAAAGCATTATACCACAAGGCAATACTAAATCAAAGCTTCGTAACATGATATGAAAGTCTATCTTCTTACCCTATATTCAAAACTCAAGAAATAGGCATGAAGAACTTCCATTCATTACAATATACTCATGATCAATGCAATAACAACAAATAAAGATGATTTAAACAATAATTAGATCAATTACATCAATCCAACCCAAATTCATATCGATCCCAATACCTAGGGTTAAGGGTTAGGGGTCATCACCCACAATCTAGATCAAACTACATAAATTCATCATAATCAAGTTGCAATACATGATATTCTATTCATTATAACTCAAATAATACCTAAACAACTCAATTCATATAATCAAATTCAAAATTGGATGAAACCCATACGGAACTCAATTTTTCGAAAAATCTTTAAAGGAGCCCTTTGAGGAAAGAATCTCAAATGTGAATTAGATCCCATACCTTAAGTTTTGATGACGTTGTGATAGTGTATTTCGTGCTAAATCAGCCCCCAATGATCTCCCCAAGTTGTTCTCCAATGGAGTCTCCCAATAGAGAGAGAAAGTAGAGAGAAGGAAGAGAGTTTTGTTTGGAGAATTGTCATTAGGTTAAGGAAGGTTGGGTATTTATAGTGGGGTCTTAAGTCACTTAATTAGTCTTCCCTTAACCCCCTAATTACCCCTAAGAAACTTAATAAAATAATTAACTAAAATTTAAATCCCTGAAAACACTACAGGCCCTCCCCGCCGACTCCCCGCCGACGAGCCGTCGTGGGCGTGACGGACAGGCCCCCCTCCGTCCTGCACATCCGTCGCGTTGGTCAGACACTGTGTAGGCAGAGGCTTTCTTACCAGTAGCTAAGGCTGGCAAGACGGTGGCCTCGACGCCCCATTGCGCCTGTGATGCCCTGTCATGGCGTCCGTCGTGGCCTACTGTCTCAAGGGTCCTCCTCGAGGGACCTTAGTCGATTCTCGGGGAGTCGTACCCTGACTTTTTCAACATCAAACCATCCCACACTATGTGTTACACCTATTGTTACAAACTTTTACTAAATTCCGTCTCTTTAACTTGGTTAAACTAAAAGGACACTCTAGCCCTCTTATGAACCAACTTACCGGATGTTATGAACGTTTTGGTTCCAAAACACTTCAACGACTCCATCTACGCCTAATTTGGCCAGGATCAATGGTTTAGACCCTAAGGAGCCTGTTTAAGTCCTACCAAATGACTTTGGGATTTTGAAATGTTACATTATCCCCCCTTTAGGAACATTCATGCCCGAATGACACTAAACACTCCTTAAATGAGGGAAAAGACTCAAGACTAGCAGCTCATCAATTTTAAAATATCAAATTTGCATGAATCACATTATTTCAATAAAACACTTCAAAATATCAATTTATCATAGATTAGCTCAAAGTTTCCTCATGAGATACTTTCTACTCACAACACACATTAGCTCAATCATTTGGTATACAAGTCGATTATCACAAGGTTTATTTTATCCATATGCTTAATATAACATCTACAAGGATTCACTATATCACAATACACGACTTGACTCAAATATGCAAGAAGCAAAACAAATTTCAAATTTATTTAGGGTCACCTTACAGTACTTCAATTGTGAAGTCTCAAAAACTAAGATTTTTGAAGAAATTCACCAAAACATCAAGGATTCACAATATCTAGCATAATTATATCATTAGAAAGAATAACTAACCTTAATCATAAAAAAGATGAGGATAGCGGGTTTTCATGTCGGCCTCGGCCTCTCATGTTGCACCCTCAACTAGGTGGTTCTTCCATAACACTTTTACGGAAACAACCTCCTTGTTCCTCAACCTTTTCACTTGCCTATCAAGGATTTGGATAGGAACCTCCTCATAAGAGAGGTTATCCTTGACTCCAAGAGCTTCAATAGGGAGAATAGTCTCGGGATCCCCGACATACTTCTTTAACATCGAGACATAGAAAACCGGATGCACCGAAGCTAAATCGTTAGGTAGTTTCAAGCGATATGGAACTTTACCAACCCTTTACAAAATCTCATAAGGACCCACGTAACGAGGTCTCAACTTCCCTTTCTTGCCAAATCTTACCACCCCTTTCGTAGGTGAGATTTTTAAATACACCTTGTCACACTCTTCAAACTCCAAATCTCTTCTCCTATTATCGGCATAGGACTTTTGTCAACTATAGGATGTTTGTAACCTATTTCTAATGATATGCACATTCTCTAATGTCTTGTAAATCAAGTCAGGACGAAAGATCGATGGTTCACCAACTTCAATCCATCCTATAGGAGACCTACACCTCCTACCATACAAGTCTTCATAGGGAGCCATGGAGATGGACGAATGAAAACTATTATTGTATGCAAACTCTACCAACGACAAGTGCTTATACCAACTCCCTTTAAAATCAATAATGCAAGCTCTAAGCATATCCTCAAGAGTTTGAATTGTTCATTCCGCTTCACCATCCGTTTGAGGATGAAAGGCGGTACTCAATTTCACCTTAGTACCCAAACCTTTTTGGAAAGACTTCCAAAACCTAGAAGTGAATTGTGCACCCCGATCCGAAATGATGGATAACGTAATACCATGGCGACACACAATCTCATCTATGAAGATCTTCGCATAATCCTCCGCCGAATACGTAGATTTGACGGGAATAAAATGAGCGGACTTAGTCAATCTATCAACAATCACCCATATAGAATCATATGACTTTTGAGTCCGAGGCAACCTTACCACAAAGTCCATATTAATGTCTTCCCACTTCCAAGTAGGAATTTGGATCTCTTGTAGTAAGTCACATGGCTTTTGATGTTCCGCCTTCACTTGTTGGCAATTTGGACACTTATTAACCAATTCCGCTATGTCCTTCTTCAAACCTTCCCACCAATATATTTCTCAAAGGTCGTGATACATCTTAGTAGAACCCGGATGGATGAAATAGTGGGATCCAATGGGCTTTATCAAGGAACCGATCCCTCAATCCATCGACATCAGGAACACATAACCTCCCTTGGTACCTCAACACACCATCTCCTCCTAAGGAGAAAGACTCATTCATCTTACCAAGAACAGATTCCTTCAACTCCATCAATAGTTGATCAAGGTGTTGTTTGGACTTTACCTCCACCACCAATGATGATTCAGAGCTATGATGAACCATGGCACCTACATTTAGAGAACTCTCTAAACGAACCCCCAATCTAGCCAAACCATGAAAATCTTTCACTAATTCTTTCTTATCATCATCAAAATGGGACAGACTACCCATTGTCAAATGGCTCAGAGCATCCGCCACCACATTGGCCTTGCCGGGGTGATATAGGACACTCATATCATAATTCTTCAACAATTCTAACCACCTTCTTTGTTGGAGATTCAACTCTTTTTGAGTAAACACATATTGAAGACTCTTATGATCGGTGAAAACATCCACATGGACACCATACAAGTAATGTCTCCATATTTTCAAAGCAAACACTACGGCCGCTAATTCAAGGTCATGAGTGGGGTAATTTCTCTCAGGAACCTTAAGTTGCCGTGAAGCATAGGCAATCACCTTCCCATTCTGCATAAGCACACACCCCAAACCTATGCGGGATGCATCACAATAAACCATGAACCCTGTAGAACCTTCCGGTAAGGTCAACACTGGAGTGGAAGTAAGCCTGTCTTTCAATAATTGGAAACTCTTCTCGCAGGCCTCCGACCACTCAAACGTTTTACCCTTTTGACTTAATGAAGTCAATGGAGATGCAATGGATGAAAAACCTTCTCTAAACCTTCGATAATAGCCTGCTAGACCCAAGAAACTCCTAATGTCAGTTGGGGTCAAGGGTCTAGGACAGTTTCTTGTCGCATCAGTTTTGCTTGGGTCAACCTCAACTCCCTCACTAGAGATGATGTGCCCAAGAAACGCCACCGACCTCAGCCAAAACTCACACTTGCTATACTTGGCGAACAATTTATGCTCTTTAAGGGTTTGCAATACCACCCTTAGATGACCCATGTGATCAACCTCATTTTTCGAATACACCAAGATATCATCGATAAATACAATAACGAATGCATCAAGGTAACTTCGAAACACTCTATTCATTAGGTACATAAACGCCGCCGGGGCATTTGTGAGACCAAAGGACTTAACCACGAACTCATAATGCCCATACCTAGTCCGAAAGGCCGTCTTTGGAATATCTTCATTTCTCACCCTAAACTGGTGATACCCTGACCTCAAGTCAATTTTGGAGAAGTAACTCGCTCCTTGGAGTTGATCAAATAAATCATCAATCTGAGGAAGAGGATACTTGTTCTTGACAGTAACCTTGTTGAGTTGGCGGTAGTCAATACACATTCTCAAGGACCCATCCTTCTTTTTCACAAACAAAACCAGAGCACCCCACGGAGAAATGCTAGGCCTTATAAAGACCTTGTCTAGCAAATATTTAAGTTGCGCCTTCAACTTCTTTAACTCGGCCGGAGCCATTCTATAAGGAGGAATAGAGATAGGGTTTGTTTCCGGTAGCAAATCAACATCGAAATCGATTTCCCGTTTGGGAGGAATGCCAGGAAGGTCATCAGGAAAGACCTCCATAAATTCACTCACCACGGGGACCAACTCAATAAAAGGAATTTCGGAATAAACTTCTTGGACTCTCACAATATGATAAAGATATCCCTTTGAGATCATCTTACTCGCTTTTAGACAGGATATGAAACGACCTCTAGGAAGAGAATTCCCACCCTTCCACTCAAAAACGGGTTCATTTGGGAAACTAAACCTCACAACTCTCGTCCTACAATCAATATAAGCGAAGCTAGCATGCAACCAGTCCATACCCAAAATGACATCAAAATCATACATGTCTAGTTCAACTAGATCTACATGAGAAACTCTATAGGGCATAGAGATAGGACAATTTCGGTAGACTCTTCTTGCTACCACTGACTCACCCACCGGAGTAGACACCAAAATAGGTTCATGCAAAATATCGGGTAAAGTAATGAACTTTTTAGCGACTAAGGGAGTAACGAAAGACAAAGTAGCACCCGAATCAAACAAAGCATACACATCAATAGCAAAGATTTGTAACATACCGGTCACCACATCGGGAGAGGCCTCTTGGTCATCTCTCGATCGAAGAGCATAGAAACGGTTCTTTTGGGGAACATCATTAGAACCACTCGGCTGACCACCCTTCTCTCGTCCCTTAGCATTAGGACAATCACGCACTCTATGACCACTTTTTCCACAACCAAAGCAAATCCCCGTTCCTATCAAACATTCTCCAGAGTGACCTTACCCACACTTAGAACACGGAGGCTTCTCATTCAGCAAGTTTCCACCCTTTCCTTTTTCAACTCTTGGCCTAGGGGCTTTAGAATCCCTAGTCTTGGGAAATTTGGATGGAACTTGATTTGAGAACCTTTTCTTGAATCTAGGCTTGTCTTGAATTCCAAACCTATCTTTAGTAGTTCCATTCTCAAAAGACCTTGCCCTTCTTGAATCCTTATCCTTATCCTTATCCTTCCTTTTTGCTCTAGCCTCCTCAACCCTTTTTGCATGCACCATGAGACGACCAATATTCATGTTATCATAAAGCATAGCCGATTGACATTCTTCTTGCAAATCATCCGACACACCTGTCACGAATAGACTCATCTCGTCTCTAGGATCGCAGACCAAGGAAGGAGCATATTTAGCCAATTGAAATGAACTTCAAAGAGTACTCATGAACACTCTTTTCTCCTTGGCGGAGATTGATGAACTCCACCACCTTAGTTTCTCTCATCTCTCTAGGGAAGAACCGATCAAGAAAAGCCCTTTTGAACAACTCCCAAGTCACTGGCCCACTTTGAATTGGCCTATTGTCTTTCCATTGCACATTCCATGTCTGAACCACATCCTTGAGTTGGTATGAGGCCAACTCGGCATTCTAATTAGAAGATAACCCCATAGAACACAAAATCTTATAAACCTCATCAATGAATTCTTGAGGGTCTTCATCAACCTTAGACCCATAGAAAATAGGAGGATTCATTCGGGTGAAGTCCCTAAGTCGGGAAGCCATAGTTTGCTCATGAACTCTAGGTGCCAAATCCCTATTAGCTTGGGCAGTCATGGCTTGGGCTTGCACCATTGCGGCTTGAGCTTGAGTAGTCATGGCTTGAGCCATTTGAGAAAGAATAGCCCTCATCTGAGCCTCTGCCATAGGTGGAGGATCATCGTGAACCCGATCATCAACAGCAATCTCTTCAAGAGGAGGAACTGGATCACCACGGGGAGGGATTCTCGCAGCAGCAATCTCCTCCTCAAGTCTTCTGGCTAGATTCCTTCTAGTATTCATCTCCTATAACCAAAACACAAGGTTTAGGCAAATACATATACGATGTACATTCCAGAGGCACAATATGGATTTCCAACAATGAGAGTGATTCCTAAGCATCAAATAAGTTTCTATCATAAGTGTGGCGCGCTTCACAATTATGAATACAAACCTATATAACGTGGTTGAGAGAGACGTTATTATCAACGATATTCAACCTCATGCTCTGATACCAAGTTTTACACATCCAGGTTTACCCCCTAGACGTAACCAGCATCGTCGTCCTCTTTGAGGACTAAGACAAGACTCTTAGCCTCGTCATAGCATTCATCGATTAAAAATGTGAAGGAATTTAAAACTTTTTATCTATAACTACTCGGAGGTTTACATAGACCTCTACATACACATAGTCATATTTATATCAAGTATACATAGACTTGTTCATATACGAAGATTACATAGTCTTCTACTTTTATTTCACACATTTATAAATAGAGAAGTAATAGTCATAAAAGCCGTCTAATCTCATAAACCATCTATCAAAGACAACAAATCTTGGGCATAGCCCTACATCAATACAAGAAGCCACATATAGGCCATATACAACATCATCTCAAATAAGTAAATGAGTCGAAACAGAACTATAGTAACTAAGTAACATAGGAGTAAGATGTCGGCAACGCCCTCGGGAGAATGAGATCCTACCACTTGGATGGTTAGAGATCCAAGTCTTCGTTACCTGCAATTCGGAGCAAGATCAACGACCCGAACCTAGAATGTTTGGGAAAAGGGAAAGAAATGGAGTTAGTACTCCACATGTACTAAGTATGGAACCACATATACAATTACCAATCAAATATACTTAAAAAGGGACATTTAAGAAAATCATTATAAAACATGTATACGAGTGAAGCATAGTAAAGCAAAACATACTAAATATACCCTTCATAAAGTCACAAGTGCAATGATCAAGTAAATTCCCATAACTTTTACTTAATCAAGTAACCTATCAAGACTACAATTAGCAATCAACCTTACCTAACATACTCTTCCATTTCATGAAAACATTCTTGTTTAATCAAAAGCAACAACCTTATACTCATAAGCATGTTATTCAATGTACAAAGGCATTTACATTACATCACTACTTTACATACATAATATTGACCTCTCAAAGCTCCCATCAAGGCCAACTAGTGCAAGGCTTAAGTAGAGTCCCATACCCCTACCTAATCTATAGCCAAACCATTTCAAGTTACTTCGATTAGTCTATATCTTATTCATTCATTTTAGTTTAGGGAAACCTTGCCTTAACCGACATAGACCACATGAGCAAATGTGGAATCCGGTGTCATGAAACCTTACACCGATGGAAGGTGGTCTACCGGCCAAAGTAGAACCTAACGTAAACGTAGCTATCTAGGTGGATCCACTAGCTAGTATCCTATGGTGGCAACATAGTTCAAGAACTAAGAGATAGGTATTCCCTCTATATACCATTTGGTAATGGGGCCTCACCTCATGAGAATTCGTGAGTGAATATTCCTCAAGGAAAGTCAACACTTCACGTGGGTCCATAGGTGAGTATTCCTCTAAGGGAAATCAACACTCTATAAGGAACAAATGGTGAATATTCCTCCATGGAAAGTCAACACCTCTCAATGTAAAGTTCACTCGGTGCTAGGCTAAGTTCCCTTAACATCAAAGTCTCAAACTTTATTAACCATCTCAACCTAGTTAGATAGAAGAGTCAAACCCTTGTATATTCATCATCATAGCTCAATAAGAATTGTATGAGAAATAATCCTTCCATTAATAATTCATATAGGTAAAGTTAGCCCTTACACATCTCATCACAATAGGGCACATCTTTACATAACAACTTCCCTATATCATGTACTCCTAGGCAACCTCACAACCAACCTAAGCATTTCAATTCAATCATCATACCAACCTATCACCTTAAACAAGGTATACTTCAACACAACCTTATCACTTGATGACAAATAATTCACAATTTGAAGTAAGGATTAGGATAATCAAGACTTACCAATATTTCTCCATAGTTCAACAATAAGGGCCTTACCATCAACCCATAGACTAACCCAATTTGGGTCGTCATACAAATGTAATTCAATAGTCAACATAAGAACTAATTTAAGAGAAAGCATTATACCACAAGGCAATACTAAATCAAAGCTTGGTAACATGATATCAAAGTCTATCTTCTTACCCTATATTCAATACTCAAGAAATAGGCATGAAGAACTTCCATTCATTACAATATACTCATGATCAATGCAATAACAACAATTAAAGAGGATTTAAACAATAATTAGATCAATTACATCAATCCAACCCAAATTCATATCAATCCCAATACCTAGGGTTAAGGGTTAGGGGTCATCACCCACAATCTAGATCAAATTACATCAATTCATCATAATCAAGTTGCAATACATGATAATATATTCATTATAACTCAAATAATACCTAAGCAACTCAATTCATATATTCAAATTCGAAATTGGATGAAACCCATATGAAACTCAACTTTTAGAAAAATCTTTGAAGGAGCCCTTTGAGGAAAGAATCTCAAAGGTGAATTAGATCCCATACCTTAAGGTTTGATCACCTTTTAATGGTGAATTTCGTTCTAAATCAGCCCCCAATGATCTCCCCAAGTTGTTCTCCAATGGAGTCTTCCAATAGAGAGAGAAAGTAAAGAGAAGGAAGAGAGTTTTGTTTGGAGAATTGTGATTAGGTTAATGAAGGTTGGGTATTTATAGTGGGGTCTTAAGTCACTTAATTAGTCTTCCCTTAACCCCCTAATTACCCCTAAGACACTTAATAAAATAATTAACTAAAACTTAAATCCCTGAAAACACTACAGGCCCTCCACGACGACTCCCCGCCGACGAGCCGTCGTGGGCGTGACGGACAGGCCCCCCTCTGTCCTGCACGTCCGTCGCGTTGGTCAGAGACTGTGCAGGTGGAGGCTTTCTTCCCAGCATCTAAGTCTGGCACGACGATGGCCTCGACGCCCCATCGCGCCTGTGACGCCCTGTCATGGCGTCCGTCGTGGCCTACTGTCTCAAGGGTCTACCTCGAGGGCCCTTAGTCGATCCTCGGGGAGTCGTACCTTGAATTTTCCAACATGAAACCATCCCACACTATGTGTTACACCTATTGTTACAAACTTTTACTAAATTCCATCTCTTTAACTTGGTTAAACTAAAAGGACACTCTAGCCCTCTTATGAACCAACTTACCGGACGTTATGAACGTTTTGGTTCCAAAACACTTCAACGACTCCATCTACACCTAATTTGGCCAGGATCAATGTTTTAGACCTTAAGGAGCCTGTTTAAGTCCTACCACATGACTTTGGGATTTTGAAATGTTACAAGAATGTGGTATGGGACGCCATCTACTCATTCCACTAAGTAGGCATTCCGAAAGGGAAGTCTTTGGTGTTTTGTTAGGTGTTCTTCTAATGTCTTGTGATTGAGTGGTGACTTGTTCTCCCGAGTGGAGTAAGCTCATGGTGGGTAGTCTTAAGGATCTCCTTGGTGTGTATTGAAGGAGGTGATTAGACGTTTTCTTCATGTCATACCTTGGAGATCCTTATGATAACCTCGGTTATGAAACGTCTACGGAAATGAGTTCATTTCCTCATTGGCAATACCTTTGAAGTTCACTATTTTTGAAGTCTTTTTAGTTCACTGTAATGTCAAAATAAACATACTGTAATTTTGGTTAATTTACTGTAAAGTGCTTTCTTTGGTTAAAATTATGGAAATCCTTCTCTAAGTGTTAAATGATGTTTTGCTTCTAAATTCATGAATGATTTAATTATTTGGCATGAAAGATTACTTTACTAAAATGTTCCTTTTTACATGATTTTGTATATGCCTTACTTAGTATATTGTTTTGTACTAACCCCATACTTTTATATACTCTATAAGTATAGGTTTTTGGAAGCAAGGTTGAAGGCTAGAAGGAAAAGCTTGGGAAAGTTCCTCTCAAGACAAAGTATGTCCTTATATATTCGAGGGCATAGTCCTTTTCTTAGTTTCTTATTTAAAGAATTACTATGTATTTCTTTTAATGTAAAGGGCCGCATCCCTAAGATATTATGTCCTGTCTCTAAGTTTGGCTTGTGACGATGAGATTCTACAGTATTTATGAAATATTTCCTTTTATACATTTATTCGTGAAAAGTTTTAATTTCCGCAGTACTTTTCATGTATTATGTAATGAATGATAGTTAAAGAGCTTGTAAAAGACCCCAAAGGGTCAAGTACACCTTGTTATGACCCAAGGGTTCTCCCTAGCTTCTAAGGGGTGCTTGAGGGTCGTGGAATTAAGGATCGTTTAGGCATACTTAGAGAGGGTGTATGGGCGGTCTCTCTTTGTGTGACTTAAGTGAGTCTTAGGATAGCTTTTAGTGAGAAGATTACATGCTAGAAGGTGTCTTAAATGAAGGAATTCACTGTAACAATGAATTGAGTTACTGTAACGTGATTGTTTAAAGTGTGATAATGGGTTTAAATGTTATCTTATGTGTTTCTAACTTGATAAATGTTGTTCTTACGATTATATTATGATATTAAAAAGAAAACATAGATATTTCCAATAAATGTCCGTTTTCATGATTTTTATGCATTATGTCATACTTAGTACATGTGGTTGTATTAATTCCATGCTTATATCTATCTCTATAGTTGTTGGTAGGTAAGAAGCATTTGGGAAGCATGACTTGGATCATACCATCGTTCAAGTGAAGTTGAAGTATGTCCTTATTTTACTCGAGGACATAGATGTTTTTCAGTTCTTTTATAAAGTATTGGAATAGACTTAGTAGTACTATATTTTGTATTTCGTATGGGCCGTGCCAAAGTACTCTTGTGTATAAGTTTTATGAGATTGAGACTTAGCATTTTCTATTACTTTTATATGAAAGAGTTTTTAAAGACTATGATATGTTTTGTGAAAACTTTTAATTCCGCACTACTTTTCACTATGTATATGCGATGAATGATATGAAAGGGATTGTATAAGACCTCTGAGAGGTCGAGTACGCCAGTTACACTACAAGAGTAACATATATTCTAGGGTGTGGTATTGGGATATGACAAGCTTCGTATCAGAGCATAGGATATGAAAGTAGTCTGAGGAATCAAAAAGTCTCATCAAGTCACGTCTAGTATAGTCTCGACCATCGGTGTGAGTCGCGACACATATATGGGCGAGAGGCTATAGGATGATAGAGTTTCCCTTCTTTTCTACTCCTATGTTGTGCCATAGAATAAATGTTATGAGTATCCTTCTTAATGTGTTTCCTTGTGTTTCTACGAGATGAATACTAGAAGGATGGCCGATAGAAGGTTGGAAGATGAAAGGGTGAGTGAGGAAGTTCCTCCTCAAGTTGAGCAAGTTGAGCAAGTTCCTCAAGATGGGAAAGGAGTCCAAGGTGCTCAAGGTTGTCAAGTGCCTCCCCAAGGTGATCATGTCCGTAATGTGGAAGGATATAATGAGGTTCCGGTGGATGCCCCATAGTTGAGTAATAGAGATATTAGAGACACTTTGCTTGCTTTGGCCCGAGTCGTGACAACTCAAGCGAATTTGAGTTTGGTGCCTACAATGAATGTTGTGAAGAGCACTATGACCTCTAGGTTAAGCGACTTTGTGAGGATGAATCCTCCTATCTTTCTTGGCTCTAAGGTAGGTGAAGATCCCTAAGAGTTCCTTGATGGTGTGTACAAGGTGTTGAGTGCTATGGGGGTTACATCTAGGGAGAAGGCGGATTTGGCTTCGTATCTATTGAGGGATGTTTTTTAAATTTTATAGATTCAATGGAAGGATAATAGTCCGGTGGAGTCGGATCCTATTGAGTGGGAAGAATTTAAGCAAGCTTTTCTAGGTAAGTACTTTTCCCATGAGAGGAGAGAGGTTAAGATAGAGGATTTTATTAATCTCAAGCAAGGCAATATTAGTGTTGAGAAGTACTCTTTGAGGTTCTCAATGTTGTCGAGATATGCACCGTCTTTAGTTTCAAATCCAAGGGATGAAATGAGTCATTTTGTGATCGGGGTCACCGACTTAGTGAGGGAAGAATGTCGTACGGCTATGCTACATGATGATATGACCTTAGCTAGAATCATGGTGTATGCATAATATATTTAAAGAGTCTTGATACGCTCAAATTACACTTTCCTAAAGAAGTATAAGCAGCCGTATCAAGTAAAGAACCAAAATATTAGGTTGCGTTGATCCCACGAGGAAAATGGTTTAGACTTAACTTTAATCTACGATTACTTCTATTTAGTCAAGTCCTTTCCAAAAACAAACAATTAAAGGGGAGATTTTGTGTAACAAAAGTATTTAATTATTCTAAGTAAACAAGTAGAAAGTTCAAATATTTGATGTTTATCAAGTCATGAGAGAAACTAGGGTGTAAGTGTTCCTCACAAGTTCATAACGCAGTAACCCTAGCTATGACAACTCTTGAAAGTATCTTGCATGCAAAGTGGTAAGTTCTGTATCCCTAATTCCTTGGTCTGGCAACTACGGAATTTCACTCCGCACCTTGGCCCGGCTACGTGTGTATACTTTACTAAACCTTACCTTTTACCTCATATTAAGCATCATATTCAATGTATGGCTAAGTTACTACTTCGCACCAATTGAAACTAGCCTATTAGATAGTGTATACTAAATCTACGTTGATAATTCTTTTCTTATTATCTACTTCCTTGGTCCGGCAAGTAGCAACAAGGCGAGTTCTAACGTTGGCCACCGTTAAAAAGACTTCTAAACGAAAGAATTATCCATACATGCAAGAAACTATTCTAGAATTGTTATTTTAGCTAGTTTTACTTTGTTAATTACCATGGTTCCCACAACCCTAGTTGTGGATTTAGTTACCCATGCTAAGTATTACACAATTCATGATGAATAAACAAGAAATCAAATACTTACTTTAACAAGTCTAAGAAAATCCAGAAAATACCACTTGAATAATGAATATCTTGTAAGAAACAATTCCGAAAAGTATAAGTATTTTCCAAAACCCAAATTTTTCTTCCAATAACACAAGTCTCAAAAAATAATAAAAGAGTCTGACCTCAAAAACGAGGTTTTTAGTCCTATTTATAATAATAAAACCCTAAAAATAAAAGGAATCTATTTAAGAAAACCTCTGTCAACACCTTCCGTCGGTTAGTACTTCAAATCTTTCTCAGCTTTAACTTTTCAATGCTCTCTGTTACCATCGACGGACCAATAACATGGTCCGTCAAGATACCTACGGTCCATCAATGGCTTTCGTTCCTCCATACTTAGTGTTTTCTTCGAGCCGGGTACTAGGACAACTTTCTGTTACCACTGACGGTTAGCCATGATGGTCTGTCAGTGGGTCGACAGACCGCTGCTCCTTCCGTAGCCCGACACTTGGTCAGATTTCCCTGATTTGATTTGAGCTTCTTGGACCTTTAGTCGACGATCATCACCTACGTACCGTCACTGGGTCGAAGGCTCATCGGTGGCTCCGTAGGTCATCCTTTCTACAAATTTCATCACAGTCTTCAGCGTTTTTGTTCTGGACAGTTTCCCTGCAAACACAGAGAAAAACACATTAAAAATTCTACGAAAAGGCCTTATACACACACTAAACTTAAGGAAAAACCATTGGAAGTACCGTAAAACCTCGGTACATCAACACCCTCAACTTAAATTCCTTCTTTGTCCTCAAGCGACGCACTATGACTCACCACAACACCTTTGTACAGAAGTATCTTCATTTAAGCTATCACAATCTTCTGGCTATCAATCCCGATTATTTTTATTATTTTTATGCATGATATCACTCTTAGGCTTAATCATGTGGATCAGACCATGACAGAGACTCACTACACACTGACACCTCTCCTCTTTTATCTCTCACCAAGGTACCAACTTTCCAATATTGCAACTAGTGTCCTCACTTTAAAAACAACATACTCCTTTTTTACACAGTGATTTCAATTTGAGTATAAGGATTTCTTTTCAACACTCTCTCTAAGAACCAATTCACACCTAGTTGATACTTGTAGCCATAGGTTTGCCCTTATTTTCACTACTTTAAGTTCACCATATTAAACTCTCAGGATCACGATTGGACTTTCTTAGATTGTAATGTAGGCTCAGGGTCAGGTAGGGTACATTTAAATACATTTTAGTGACTTGTTGCCCTCCTTGACATAATTGCTAAGCGTTCTACCTTTTCATCGTTTATTACGCCCTACTCTTTATATTCTTATATTCTTTGCCTTGTTTTTCTCCTTTCTTTCTCCTTTTGTGTAAATGACTCTTCTTTTATGTTTTATTTTCAAATGTTCAAATTTTTCACTTGATTTCAACTTTGCTTGAGTCACTTTTCTTTACTTTTTTTTTTTTTTAACTCTTTCAACCACACTTTCCAGAATATTTCTCATAATAGCCACCCTCAACTCATGGCTTTGCCATGAGTTAAGGTACACAATACCCCAAGTTGGTTCAGGGCCAAGACGAGATTATTTTCTGCATTAGCCACCCTGAACTTATGCTTTTGGCATAAGCTGAGGTGCACATGTTCAAGGAGGGAACAGGGCCAACACATTGTACCCAGAAAAGATAAGTTGGGGTAGAAAAGCAAGGTCCATTTTAAGTTCAAATCATTTGGATCAAGAAGGGATTAATTTCATTTGGTTTTCTTTTATTTATGCTAACTATCTTGAACAAGGGCCTATGATCCTTTCCTAATTTTCTAAAACGGATTACTTTTTGCAGGACTAACCGGGCAAGTTCTAGCTCAGTACCAACAGTGGACTATTCAACTTTCCTCACAGTCACTTAACACCTCATTACCCTACTAGATTAACAGACACCTAGTTCGAGCTTTAGATTGAGGGTCATGTAGTGGTGTATCACTATGTCATGCTTAGAGTCACACATTCATCATTACTATGCCTAATCATGCAAGCATTTTCTTTAAAACAGGATATCATTTTATTTAGACATCATGCTTCAGATTTCACACATACTTTGTACAAGGTAATAACATGTCTGTTCAACAGTAAAAAAAAATAAGTCTCTTGGGGGAAAAGAACACATGCAAGAAAACCAAGAGAGGATCATGATTTGGCTACTCAGACTTCACCCTAGCACTCACTTTCCATTTACCCCAACCCCAACAAACAAAACATGCAATTGTCCCCAATGCATAAGAAATATGAAACGAGGTGGTGGGTGAAGCAAACCTGAGGCGCATAGCGCCAATGATCAATAAGCTAGAGGGTCCGGATAACCGAAACCCGCTCCCTCGTAAGTAGGGACACCATCAGTAGTGTCCGCAGCAATTAAAACACCCTCAGTAGTGCTCCTCTCAGCATCAACAATCGTGGAGCTAGACGCCCCAGCAGCCATCTCCTGAGCCCTCATCTGTCAGGCCTCCTCATCAATCAGCGAGGCTCTCCTCGTAGCCTCCAACTCAAGATGCTCTCTCTTCCTAGATCGAGTCTCATCATCCTCTCTGGATCGATGCCTCTTTGTATGGTCACGTGGCGGAGGCGGTGGGGTAGCAGTGGTTTGAAAAAGTGCAGCCAACACCGTATCCTCAGCAGGCTCCACAAATGGGGCCTTAGACTCGGGAACCCGGGCCTCCAGAATGGCATCCATATCTGCCCTCAGACTCGCCACAGCAGCCTGGAGAGTCGTCAAATCTACAGTAGGGGCTGGCCGGGCGAGCACCCTCAACTCAAAGGCATCAAGGCGCTGGTGGACCTCCAAAATCTTCTGCTCAGTCTGCTGGGCCATCTTCCTCTCGATCTGCTCCTCCGCCTCAGTAATGGACTTCTGCATCTAAGGATGGATATGATGCAGAAGTGTGGCCATTTGGGCTTCTAACTTCTGGACCATAGCGATCGGGACCAGTGCTGCAGATGGGATGGAGCGGGAGAAGCTCGGAGTTGTGCTAGTACCTGGGATAGACTCAACCGGGGTGGTGTAGGTAGGCTTTGATGTAGCCTGATCAGCCTGTCGGGCTTGCTCTACCGTATCCGCCAAGTTCTCACCTAGCGACTGCACCTCCACTCTGGGCCTTCTGTTGGGTGCCGCCTCGTTGGCTTCATCCCGGATGATACCGATATCAACTACCCTAGTGGGAGTCCTCAAAATATCAATGTTCCATATGGGCACTCCAGTAGACCTGCACAACTCAAAAATCAAGCAGGGGAAAGGGTAAGTGGTAGTGACCTTAAAGTCCCTCTCATGAATGACTGACAACAACAGTCTCAGAATGTCCACGTCGAACCCAGCAACCAAATAAGCTACCAATACTACCCTATCCCATGTAACAATGTTGTCAGCAGAAATGGGGGATAAGCAGTGATGGACCAATAACCAGATAAATTTGGCCGTGAATTTAAGGTTGGCCTTCTTGATGACCCCTTTGGGCTCCAGCACCCAATCTGCACCCTCGCCATCCACAGAAATGTGATGTGCTATCCACCTCTTGGTGGTCTCTCTCAGCCACAAATTACGCTGAAAATGGCCCTCCTTAATTAGCTCGCACCGATAGTCAAACTCGTGGGTAAGGAGCTCCCCGACAGCGACGCCAAAATTTGATACGCTCAAATTACACTTCCCTAATGAAGTATAAGCGGTCGTATCAAGTAAAGAACCCAAATGTTAGGTTTAGGTCGATCCCACGAGGAAAATGGTTTAGACTTAATTTTAATCTACGATTACTTCTATTTAGTCAAGTCCTTTCCGAAAACAAACAATTAAAGAGGGAATTTTGTGTAACAAAAGTATTTAATTAATTCTAAGTAAACAAGTAGCAAGTTCAAATATTTGATATTTATCAAGTGATTAGAGAAACTAGGGTGTAAGTGTTCCCCATAGGTTCATAACGCAGTAATCCTAGCTATAACAACTCTTCCCTAGTATCTTGCATGCAAAGTGGTAAGTTATGTATCCCTAATTCCTTGGTCCGGCAACTAGGGAATTTCACTCAGAACATTGGTCCGGCTACGTGTGTATACTTTACTAAACCTTATCTTTTACCTCATATTAAGCATCATATTAAATGTATGGTTAAGTTACTACTTCGCACCAATTGAAACTAGCCTATTAGATAGTGTATACTAAATCTACGTTGATAATTCTTTTCTTATTATTTACCTCCTTGGTCCGGCAAGTAGCAACAAGACGAGTTCTAACGTTGGCCACCATTAAACAGACTTCAAAACGAAAGAATTATCAATACATGCAAGAAACTATTCTAGAATTGTTATTTTAGCTAGTTTTACTTTGTTTGTTACCCATGATTCCCACAACCCTAGTTGTGGATTTAGTTACCCATGCTAAGTATTACACAATTCATGATTAATAAACAAGAAATCATATACTTACTTTAACAAGTTGAAGAAAATCTAGAAAATACCACTTGAATTAATGAATATCTTGTAAGAAACGATTCCAGAAAGTATAAGCATTTTCCAAAACCCAAATTTTTCTTCCAATAACACAAGTCTCAAAAAATAATAAAAGATTCTAACCTCAAAAATTAGGTTTTTAGTCCTATTTATAATAATAAAATCCTGAAAATAAATTGAATTCTATTTAAGGAAAACTCTGTCAAAAACCCGTCTGCCGTCGAGACCCAACTGACGGTCCGTCGATGGAACGACGGACCGTCGACACCTTCTGTCGGTTAGTACTTCAAATCTTTCTCAGCTTCAACTTTACAACACTCTCTGTTACCATCGAGTGACCAATAAGATGGTCCGTCAAAACACCTACAGTCCGTCAATGGATTTCGTTCCTCCATACTTAGTGGTTTCTTCGAGCCGGGTACTAGGACAACTTTCTGTTACCACCGACGGTTATTCATGACGGTCCATTAGTGGGTCGACAGACCGTCGCTCCTTTCGTAGCCCCACACTTGGTTAGATTTCCGTGATTTGATTTTAGCTTCTTGGACCTTTAGTCGATGATCATCACCTACGTACCGTCACTGGGTCGACGGACTGTCGGTGGCTCCGTAGGTCATCCTTTCTGCAGATTTCAGCACCGTCTTCAGCGTTTCTGTTCTGGACAGTTTTCCTGCAAACACAGTGAAAAACACATTAAAATTTCTACAAAAAGGCCTTAGACACACACTAAACTTAAGGAAAAAGCATTGGAAGTACCGTAAAACCACAGTACATCAACACCCTCAACTTAAATTCGTTGTTTTTCCTCAAGCGACGCACTATGACTCACCACAACACCTTTGTACAGAAGTATCTTCATTTAAGCTTTCACAATCATCTAGCTATCAATCCCTATTATTTTCATTGTTTTTATGCATTATATCACTCTTAGGCTTATTCATGTGGATCAAACCATGACAGAGACTCACTACACACTGACACCTCTCCTCTTTTATCTCTCACCAAGGTACCAACTTTCCAATATTGCAACTAGTGTCCTCACTTTAAAAACAACATCCTCCTTTTTCACACAGTGATTTCAATTTGAGTATAAGGATTTCTTTTCAACACTCGCTCTCCGAATAAATTTACACCTAGTTGATACTTGTCGCCATAGGATTGCCCTTATTTTCACTACTTTAAGTTCACCATATTAGACTCTCAGGATCACGATAGGACTTTCTTATATTGTAATGTAGGATCAGGGTCAGGTAAGGTACATTTGGATACATTTCAGTGACTTGTTGCCCTCCTTGACATAATGGCTAAGCGTTCTACCATTTCATCATTTATTACGCCCTACTCTTTATATTCTTATGTTATTTGCCTTGCTTTAATCCTTTCTTTCTCCTTTTGTGTAAATGACTCTTCTTTTATCTTTTATTTTTTATTTTCAAATGTTCAAATTTTTCACTTGATTTCAACTTTGCTTGAGTCACTTTTCTTTACTTTTTTTTTTCATTCTTTCAACCACACTTTCCGGAATATTCCTCATAATATCAACCCTCAACTCATGGCTTTGCTATGAGTTAAGGTACACAATACCCAAAGTTGGGTCAGGGCCAAGACGAGAATATTTTCTACATTAGCCACCTTGAACTTATGCTTTTGGCATAAGCTGCGGTGCACATGTCCAAGGAGGGAACAGGGCCAACACATTGTACCTAGAAAAGATAAGTTGGGGTAGAAAAGAAAGGTCCATTTACGCTCAAATCATTTGGATCAAGAAAAGATTAATTTCTTTTGGTTTTCTTTTATTTAGGCAAAAGATTGACTATCTTGAACAAGGGTCTATGATCCGTTCCTAATTTTCTAACACGGATTACTTTTAGCAGGATTAACCGGCCAATTTCTAGCTCAGTACCAACGGTGGACTATTCAACTTTCCTCACACTCACTTAACACCTCATTACCCTACCAGATTATCAGACACCTAGTTCGAGCTTTAGATTGAGGGTCATGTAGTGGTGTATCTCTTTGTCATGCTTAGAGCCACAAATTTATCATTCACTATGCCTAATCATGCAAGCATTTTCTTTAAAACAGGATATCATTTTATTTATCCATCATGCTTTAGATTTCACACATACTTTGTACAAGGTAATAACATGCCGGTTCAACAGTAAAAAAAGTAAGTCTCTTGGGGGAAAAGAACACAGGCAAGAAAACCCCAAGAGAGGATCATGAGTTGGGAAACTCAGACTTCACCCTAGCACTCACTTTCCATTTACCCCACCCCCAATAAAAAAACATGCAATTTTCCCCAATGCATAAGAAATATGAAACAGGGTGGTGGGTGAAGCAAACCTGAGGCGCATAGCTCCGATGATCAACAAGCTGGAGGGTCCGAATTCACGGAACCCGCTCCCTCAAAAGTAGGGACACCATTATTAGTGTCCGCAGCAATTACATCACCCTCAGTAGTGCTCCTCTCAGCATCAACAATCCTGGAGCTAGACGCCCCAGCAGCAGCCTCCTAAGCCCTCATCTGTCAGGCCTCCTCATCAATCAACGAGGCTCTCCTCGCAGCCTCCAACTCAAGACCCTCTCTCTTCCTAGCTCGGGTCTCATCATCCTCTATGGATCGGTGCCTCTTGGTATGCTCACGTGGCGGAGGCGGTGGCGCATCAGCTGTCTGGAAAAGTGCAGCCAACACCGTATCCTCAGCAGGCTCCGTATATGGGGCCTCATACTCGAGAACCCGGGCCTCCAGAATGGCATCCATATCTACTCTCACACTCGCCACAGCAGCTTGGAGAGTCGTCAAATCTACAGTAGGGGCTGGCCGGGCGAGCACCCTCAACTCAAAGGCATCAAGGCGCTGGTGGACCGCCAGAATCTTTTGCTCAGTCTGCTAGGCGATCTGCCTCTCGATCTGCTCCTCCGCCTCAGCAATGTACTTCTGCATCCAAGGCTGGATATGATACAGAAGTGTCGCCATTTAAGGCTCTAACTTCTCTACCCTAGCGATCGGGACCAGTGCTGCAGATGGGGTGGAGCGGGAGGAGCTTGGATTTGTGCTAGTACCCAGGATAGACTCAACTGGGGTGGTGTCGGTAGGCTCTGATGTAGCCTGATCAGCCCCTCGGGCTTGCTCTACCGTGTCCACCAAGTTCTCACCTAGCGGATGCACCTCCACTCTGGGCCCTCTGTTGGGTGCCGCCTCGTTGGCCTCATCCCAAATGAGACCGATATCAACTACCGCAGTGGGAGTCCTCAGAACATCAATGTGCCATATGGGCACTCCAGTAGACCTGCACAACTCAAAAATCAAGTAGGGGAAAGGGTAAGTGGTGGTGGCCTTAAAGGCCCTCTCATGAATGACTGACAACAACAGTCTCGGAATGTCCACGTCGAACCCAGCAACTAAAGCAGCTACCAATACTGCCCTATACCATGTAACAATGTTGTCAGCAGCAGTTGGGGATAAGCAGTGATAGACCAATAACTAGATAAAATTGTCCGTGAATGTAAGGTTGGCCTTCTTGATGACCCATCTGGGCTCCATCACCCAATTTGCACCCTCGCAATCCACAGAAATGTGATGTGCTATCCATCTCTTTGTGGTCTCTCTCAGCCCTAGATTACGCTGAAAATGGCCCTCCTTAATTAGCTTTCACCGATAGTCAAACATGGGGGTAAGGAGCTCCCTGGCAGCGGCGGCAAAATTTGATACGCTCAAATTACACTTCTCTAAAGAAGTATAAGCGGTCGTATCAAGTAAAGAACCCAAATGTTAGGTTGGGGTCGATCCCACGAGGAAAATGGTTTAGACATAACTTTAATCTATGATTACTTATATTTAGTCAAGTCCTTTGTGTAAAAAAAGTATTTAATTAATTCTAAGTAAACAAGTATCAAGTTCAAATATTTGATGTTTATCAAGTGATGAGAGAAACTAGGGTGTAAGTGTTCCCCATAGGTTCATAACGCAGTAACCCTAGCTATAACAACTCTTCTCTAGTATCTTGCATGAAAAGTGGTAAGTTATGTATCCTTAATTCCTTGGTCCGGCAACTAGGGAATTTCACTCCGCACCTTGGTCCGGCTACGTGTGTATACTTTACTAAACCTTACCTTCTACCTCATATTAAGCATCATATTCAATGTATGGCTAAGTTACTTCTTCGTACCAATTGAAAATAGCCTATTAGATTGTGTATACTAAATCTACGTTGATAATTCTTGTCTTATTATATACCTCCTTGGTCCGGCAAATAGCAACAAGGCGATTTCTAACGATGGCCACCGTTAAAAAGATTTCTAAACGAAAGAATTATCAATACATGCAAGAAACTATTCTAGAATTGTTATTTTAGCTAGTTTTACTTTGTTAATTACCATGGTTCCCACAACCCTAGTTGTGGATTTAGTTACCCATGCTAAGTATTACACAATTCATGATGAATAAACAAGAAATCAAATACTTACTTTAACAAGTCTAAGAAAATCCAGAAAATACCACTTGAATAATGAATATCTTGTAAGAAACAATTCCGAAAAGTATAAGTATTTTCCAAAACCCAAATTTTTCTTCCAATAACACAAGTCTCAAAAAATAATAAAAGAGTCTGACCTCAAAAACGAGGTTTTTAGTCCTATTTATAATAATAAAACCCTAAAAATAAAAGGAATCTATTTAAGAAAACCTCTGTCAACACCTTCCGTCGGTTAGTACTTCAAATCTTTCTCAGCTTTAACTTTTCAATGCTCTCTGTTACCATCGACGGACCAATAACATGGTCCGTCAAGATACCTACGGTCCATCAATGGCTTTCGTTCCTCCATACTTAGTGTTTTCTTCGAGCCGGGTACTAGGACAACTTTCTGTTACCACTGACGGTTAGCCATGATGGTCTGTCAGTGGGTCGACAGACCGCTGCTCCTTCCGTAGCCCGACACTTGGTCAGATTTCCCTGATTTGATTTGAGCTTCTTGGACCTTTAGTCGACGATCATCACCTACGTACCGTCACTGGGTCGAAGGCTCATCGGTGGCTCCGTAGGTCATCCTTTCTACAAATTTCATCACAGTCTTCAGCGTTTTTGTTCTGGACAGTTTCCCTGCAAACACAGAGAAAAACACATTAAAAATTCTACGAAAAGGCCTTATACACACACTAAACTTAAGGAAAAACCATTGGAAGTACCGTAAAACCTCGGTACATCAACACCCTCAACTTAAATTCCTTCTTTGTCCTCAAGCGACGCACTATGACTCACCACAACACCTTTGTACAGAAGTATCTTCATTTAAGCTATCACAATCTTCTGGCTATCAATCCCGATTATTTTTATTATTTTTATGCATGATATCACTCTTAGGCTTAATCATGTGGATCAGACCATGACAGAGACTCACTACACACTGACACCTCTCCTCTTTTATCTCTCACCAAGGTACCAACTTTCCAATATTGCAACTAGTGTCCTCACTTTAAAAACAACATACTCCTTTTTTACACAGTGATTTCAATTTGAGTATAAGGATTTCTTTTCAACACTCTCTCTAAGAACCAATTCACACCTAGTTGATACTTGTAGCCATAGGTTTGCCCTTATTTTCACTACTTTAAGTTCACCATATTAAACTCTCAGGATCACGATTGGACTTTCTTAGATTGTAATGTAGGCTCAGGGTCAGGTAGGGTACATTTAAATACATTTTAGTGACTTGTTGCCCTCCTTGACATAATTGCTAAGCGTTCTACCTTTTCATCGTTTATTACGCCCTACTCTTTATATTCTTATATTCTTTGCCTTGTTTTTCTCCTTTCTTTCTCCTTTTGTGTAAATGACTCTTCTTTTATGTTTTATTTTCAAATGTTCAAATTTTTCACTTGATTTCAACTTTGCTTGAGTCACTTTTCTTTACTTTTTTTTTTTTTTAACTCTTTCAACCACACTTTCCAGAATATTTCTCATAATAGCCACCCTCAACTCATGGCTTTGCCATGAGTTAAGGTACACAATACCCCAAGTTGGTTCAGGGCCAAGACGAGATTATTTTCTGCATTAGCCACCCTGAACTTATGCTTTTGGCATAAGCTGAGGTGCACATGTTCAAGGAGGGAACAGGGCCAACACATTGTACCCAGAAAAGATAAGTTGGGGTAGAAAAGCAAGGTCCATTTTAAGTTCAAATCATTTGGATCAAGAAGGGATTAATTTCATTTGGTTTTCTTTTATTTATGCTAACTATCTTGAACAAGGGCCTATGATCCTTTCCTAATTTTCTAAAACGGATTACTTTTTGCAGGACTAACCGGGCAAGTTCTAGCTCAGTACCAACAGTGGACTATTCAACTTTCCTCACAGTCACTTAACACCTCATTACCCTACTAGATTAACAGACACCTAGTTCGAGCTTTAGATTGAGGGTCATGTAGTGGTGTATCACTATGTCATGCTTAGAGTCACACATTCATCATTACTATGCCTAATCATGCAAGCATTTTCTTTAAAACAGGATATCATTTTATTTAGACATCATGCTTCAGATTTCACACATACTTTGTACAAGGTAATAACATGTCTGTTCAACAGTAAAAAAAAATAAGTCTCTTGGGGGAAAAGAACACATGCAAGAAAACCAAGAGAGGATCATGATTTGGCTACTCAGACTTCACCCTAGCACTCACTTTCCATTTACCCCAACCCCAACAAACAAAACATGCAATTGTCCCCAATGCATAAGAAATATGAAACGAGGTGGTGGGTGAAGCAAACCTGAGGCGCATAGCGCCAATGATCAATAAGCTAGAGGGTCCGGATAACCGAAACCCGCTCCCTCGTAAGTAGGGACACCATCAGTAGTGTCCGCAGCAATTAAAACACCCTCAGTAGTGCTCCTCTCAGCATCAACAATCGTGGAGCTAGACGCCCCAGCAGCCATCTCCTGAGCCCTCATCTGTCAGGCCTCCTCATCAATCAGCGAGGCTCTCCTCGTAGCCTCCAACTCAAGATGCTCTCTCTTCCTAGATCGAGTCTCATCATCCTCTCTGGATCGATGCCTCTTTGTATGGTCACGTGGCGGAGGCGGTGGGGTAGCAGTGGTTTGAAAAAGTGCAGCCAACACCGTATCCTCAGCAGGCTCCACAAATGGGGCCTTAGACTCGGGAACCCGGGCCTCCAGAATGGCATCCATATCTGCCCTCAGACTCGCCACAGCAGCCTGGAGAGTCGTCAAATCTACAGTAGGGGCTGGCCGGGCGAGCACCCTCAACTCAAAGGCATCAAGGCGCTGGTGGACCTCCAAAATCTTCTGCTCAGTCTGCTGGGCCATCTTCCTCTCGATCTGCTCCTCCGCCTCAGTAATGGACTTCTGCATCTAAGGATGGATATGATGCAGAAGTGTGGCCATTTGGGCTTCTAACTTCTGGACCATAGCGATCGGGACCAGTGCTGCAGATGGGATGGAGCGGGAGAAGCTCGGAGTTGTGCTAGTACCTGGGATAGACTCAACCGGGGTGGTGTAGGTAGGCTTTGATGTAGCCTGATCAGCCTGTCGGGCTTGCTCTACCGTATCCGCCAAGTTCTCACCTAGCGACTGCACCTCCACTCTGGGCCTTCTGTTGGGTGCCGCCTCGTTGGCTTCATCCCGGATGATACCGATATCAACTACCCTAGTGGGAGTCCTCAAAATATCAATGTTCCATATGGGCACTCCAGTAGACCTGCACAACTCAAAAATCAAGCAGGGGAAAGGGTAAGTGGTAGTGACCTTAAAGTCCCTCTCATGAATGACTGACAACAACAGTCTCAGAATGTCCACGTCGAACCCAGCAACCAAATAAGCTACCAATACTACCCTATCCCATGTAACAATGTTGTCAGCAGAAATGGGGGATAAGCAGTGATGGACCAATAACCAGATAAATTTGGCCGTGAATTTAAGGTTGGCCTTCTTGATGACCCCTTTGGGCTCCAGCACCCAATCTGCACCCTCGCCATCCACAGAAATGTGATGTGCTATCCACCTCTTGGTGGTCTCTCTCAGCCACAAATTACGCTGAAAATGGCCCTCCTTAATTAGCTCGCACCGATAGTCAAACTCGTGGGTAAGGAGCTCCCCGACAGCGACGCCAAAATTTGATACGCTCAAATTACACTTCCCTAATGAAGTATAAGCGGTCGTATCAAGTAAAGAACCCAAATGTTAGGTTTAGGTCGATCCCACGAGGAAAATGGTTTAGACTTAATTTTAATCTACGATTACTTCTATTTAGTCAAGTCCTTTCCGAAAACAAACAATTAAAGAGGGAATTTTGTGTAACAAAAGTATTTAATTAATTCTAAGTAAACAAGTAGCAAGTTCAAATATTTGATATTTATCAAGTGATTAGAGAAACTAGGGTGTAAGTGTTCCCCATAGGTTCATAACGCAGTAATCCTAGCTATAACAACTCTTCCCTAGTATCTTGCATGCAAAGTGGTAAGTTATGTATCCCTAATTCCTTGGTCCGGCAACTAGGGAATTTCACTCAGAACATTGGTCCGGCTACGTGTGTATACTTTACTAAACCTTATCTTTTACCTCATATTAAGCATCATATTAAATGTATGGTTAAGTTACTACTTCGCACCAATTGAAACTAGCCTATTAGATAGTGTATACTAAATCTACGTTGATAATTCTTTTCTTATTATTTACCTCCTTGGTCCGGCAAGTAGCAACAAGACGAGTTCTAACGTTGGCCACCATTAAACAGACTTCAAAACGAAAGAATTATCAATACATGCAAGAAACTATTCTAGAATTGTTATTTTAGCTAGTTTTACTTTGTTTGTTACCCATGATTCCCACAACCCTAGTTGTGGATTTAGTTACCCATGCTAAGTATTACACAATTCATGATTAATAAACAAGAAATCATATACTTACTTTAACAAGTTGAAGAAAATCTAGAAAATACCACTTGAATTAATGAATATCTTGTAAGAAACGATTCCAGAAAGTATAAGCATTTTCCAAAACCCAAATTTTTCTTCCAATAACACAAGTCTCAAAAAATAATAAAAGATTCTAACCTCAAAAATTAGGTTTTTAGTCCTATTTATAATAATAAAATCCTGAAAATAAATTGAATTCTATTTAAGGAAAACTCTGTCAAAAACCCGTCTGCCGTCGAGACCCAACTGACGGTCCGTCGATGGAACGACGGACCGTCGACACCTTCTGTCGGTTAGTACTTCAAATCTTTCTCAGCTTCAACTTTACAACACTCTCTGTTACCATCGAGTGACCAATAAGATGGTCCGTCAAAACACCTACAGTCCGTCAATGGATTTCGTTCCTCCATACTTAGTGGTTTCTTCGAGCCGGGTACTAGGACAACTTTCTGTTACCACCGACGGTTATTCATGACGGTCCATTAGTGGGTCGACAGACCGTCGCTCCTTTCGTAGCCCCACACTTGGTTAGATTTCCGTGATTTGATTTTAGCTTCTTGGACCTTTAGTCGATGATCATCACCTACGTACCGTCACTGGGTCGACGGACTGTCGGTGGCTCCGTAGGTCATCCTTTCTGCAGATTTCAGCACCGTCTTCAGCGTTTCTGTTCTGGACAGTTTTCCTGCAAACACAGTGAAAAACACATTAAAATTTCTACAAAAAGGCCTTAGACACACACTAAACTTAAGGAAAAAGCATTGGAAGTACCGTAAAACCACAGTACATCAACACCCTCAACTTAAATTCGTTGTTTTTCCTCAAGCGACGCACTATGACTCACCACAACACCTTTGTACAGAAGTATCTTCATTTAAGCTTTCACAATCATCTAGCTATCAATCCCTATTATTTTCATTGTTTTTATGCATTATATCACTCTTAGGCTTATTCATGTGGATCAAACCATGACAGAGACTCACTACACACTGACACCTCTCCTCTTTTATCTCTCACCAAGGTACCAACTTTCCAATATTGCAACTAGTGTCCTCACTTTAAAAACAACATCCTCCTTTTTCACACAGTGATTTCAATTTGAGTATAAGGATTTCTTTTCAACACTCGCTCTCCGAATAAATTTACACCTAGTTGATACTTGTCGCCATAGGATTGCCCTTATTTTCACTACTTTAAGTTCACCATATTAGACTCTCAGGATCACGATAGGACTTTCTTATATTGTAATGTAGGATCAGGGTCAGGTAAGGTACATTTGGATACATTTCAGTGACTTGTTGCCCTCCTTGACATAATGGCTAAGCGTTCTACCATTTCATCATTTATTACGCCCTACTCTTTATATTCTTATGTTATTTGCCTTGCTTTAATCCTTTCTTTCTCCTTTTGTGTAAATGACTCTTCTTTTATCTTTTATTTTTTATTTTCAAATGTTCAAATTTTTCACTTGATTTCAACTTTGCTTGAGTCACTTTTCTTTACTTTTTTTTTTCATTCTTTCAACCACACTTTCCGGAATATTCCTCATAATATCAACCCTCAACTCATGGCTTTGCTATGAGTTAAGGTACACAATACCCAAAGTTGGGTCAGGGCCAAGACGAGAATATTTTCTACATTAGCCACCTTGAACTTATGCTTTTGGCATAAGCTGCGGTGCACATGTCCAAGGAGGGAACAGGGCCAACACATTGTACCTAGAAAAGATAAGTTGGGGTAGAAAAGAAAGGTCCATTTACGCTCAAATCATTTGGATCAAGAAAAGATTAATTTCTTTTGGTTTTCTTTTATTTAGGCAAAAGATTGACTATCTTGAACAAGGGTCTATGATCCGTTCCTAATTTTCTAACACGGATTACTTTTAGCAGGATTAACCGGCCAATTTCTAGCTCAGTACCAACGGTGGACTATTCAACTTTCCTCACACTCACTTAACACCTCATTACCCTACCAGATTATCAGACACCTAGTTCGAGCTTTAGATTGAGGGTCATGTAGTGGTGTATCTCTTTGTCATGCTTAGAGCCACAAATTTATCATTCACTATGCCTAATCATGCAAGCATTTTCTTTAAAACAGGATATCATTTTATTTATCCATCATGCTTTAGATTTCACACATACTTTGTACAAGGTAATAACATGCCGGTTCAACAGTAAAAAAAGTAAGTCTCTTGGGGGAAAAGAACACAGGCAAGAAAACCCCAAGAGAGGATCATGAGTTGGGAAACTCAGACTTCACCCTAGCACTCACTTTCCATTTACCCCACCCCCAATAAAAAAACATGCAATTTTCCCCAATGCATAAGAAATATGAAACAGGGTGGTGGGTGAAGCAAACCTGAGGCGCATAGCTCCGATGATCAACAAGCTGGAGGGTCCGAATTCACGGAACCCGCTCCCTCAAAAGTAGGGACACCATTATTAGTGTCCGCAGCAATTACATCACCCTCAGTAGTGCTCCTCTCAGCATCAACAATCCTGGAGCTAGACGCCCCAGCAGCAGCCTCCTAAGCCCTCATCTGTCAGGCCTCCTCATCAATCAACGAGGCTCTCCTCGCAGCCTCCAACTCAAGACCCTCTCTCTTCCTAGCTCGGGTCTCATCATCCTCTATGGATCGGTGCCTCTTGGTATGCTCACGTGGCGGAGGCGGTGGCGCATCAGCTGTCTGGAAAAGTGCAGCCAACACCGTATCCTCAGCAGGCTCCGTATATGGGGCCTCATACTCGAGAACCCGGGCCTCCAGAATGGCATCCATATCTACTCTCACACTCGCCACAGCAGCTTGGAGAGTCGTCAAATCTACAGTAGGGGCTGGCCGGGCGAGCACCCTCAACTCAAAGGCATCAAGGCGCTGGTGGACCGCCAGAATCTTTTGCTCAGTCTGCTAGGCGATCTGCCTCTCGATCTGCTCCTCCGCCTCAGCAATGTACTTCTGCATCCAAGGCTGGATATGATACAGAAGTGTCGCCATTTAAGGCTCTAACTTCTCTACCCTAGCGATCGGGACCAGTGCTGCAGATGGGGTGGAGCGGGAGGAGCTTGGATTTGTGCTAGTACCCAGGATAGACTCAACTGGGGTGGTGTCGGTAGGCTCTGATGTAGCCTGATCAGCCCCTCGGGCTTGCTCTACCGTGTCCACCAAGTTCTCACCTAGCGGATGCACCTCCACTCTGGGCCCTCTGTTGGGTGCCGCCTCGTTGGCCTCATCCCAAATGAGACCGATATCAACTACCGCAGTGGGAGTCCTCAGAACATCAATGTGCCATATGGGCACTCCAGTAGACCTGCACAACTCAAAAATCAAGTAGGGGAAAGGGTAAGTGGTGGTGGCCTTAAAGGCCCTCTCATGAATGACTGACAACAACAGTCTCGGAATGTCCACGTCGAACCCAGCAACTAAAGCAGCTACCAATACTGCCCTATACCATGTAACAATGTTGTCAGCAGCAGTTGGGGATAAGCAGTGATAGACCAATAACTAGATAAAATTGTCCGTGAATGTAAGGTTGGCCTTCTTGATGACCCATCTGGGCTCCATCACCCAATTTGCACCCTCGCAATCCACAGAAATGTGATGTGCTATCCATCTCTTTGTGGTCTCTCTCAGCCCTAGATTACGCTGAAAATGGCCCTCCTTAATTAGCTTTCACCGATAGTCAAACATGGGGGTAAGGAGCTCCCTGGCAGCGGCGGCAAAATTTGATACGCTCAAATTACACTTCTCTAAAGAAGTATAAGCGGTCGTATCAAGTAAAGAACCCAAATGTTAGGTTGGGGTCGATCCCACGAGGAAAATGGTTTAGACATAACTTTAATCTATGATTACTTATATTTAGTCAAGTCCTTTGTGTAAAAAAAGTATTTAATTAATTCTAAGTAAACAAGTATCAAGTTCAAATATTTGATGTTTATCAAGTGATGAGAGAAACTAGGGTGTAAGTGTTCCCCATAGGTTCATAACGCAGTAACCCTAGCTATAACAACTCTTCTCTAGTATCTTGCATGAAAAGTGGTAAGTTATGTATCCTTAATTCCTTGGTCCGGCAACTAGGGAATTTCACTCCGCACCTTGGTCCGGCTACGTGTGTATACTTTACTAAACCTTACCTTCTACCTCATATTAAGCATCATATTCAATGTATGGCTAAGTTACTTCTTCGTACCAATTGAAAATAGCCTATTAGATTGTGTATACTAAATCTACGTTGATAATTCTTGTCTTATTATATACCTCCTTGGTCCGGCAAATAGCAACAAGGCGATTTCTAACGATGGCCACCGTTAAAAAGATTTCTAAACGAAAGAATTATCAATACATGCAAGAAACTATTCTAGAATTGTTATTTTAGCTAGTTTTACTTTGTTAATTACCCATGGTTCCCACAACCTTAGTTGTGGATTTAGTTACACATGCTAAGTATTACACAATTCATGATTAAAAAACAAGAAATCATATACTTACTTTAGCAAGTTGAAGAAAATCCAGAAAATACCACTTGAATTAATGAATATCTTGTAAGAAACGATTCCGAAAAGTATAAGTATTTTCCAAAACCCAAATTTTTCTTCCAATAACACAAGTCTCAAAAATAATAAAAGAGTCTAACCTCAAAAATGAGGTTTTTAGTCCTATTTATAATAATAAAATCCTATAAATAAAAGGAATTCTATTTAAGGAAAACTCTGTCCAAGACGCGTCTGCCGTCGATGACCCAACTGACGGTCCATCGATGGAACGATGGACCGTCGACACCTTCCATCGGTCCATACTTCAAATCTTTCTCAGCTTCAACTTTTCAACACTCTCGGTTACCATCGACGGACCAACAACACGGTCCATCAAGAGACCTACGGTCTGTCAATGGCTTTCATTCCTCCATAATTAGTTGTTTATTCAAGCCTGGTACTAGGACTACTTTCTGTTACCACCGACGGTTAGCCATGACAGTCCGTCAGTGGGTCAACGGACCATCGCTCATTCTGTAGCCCCACACTTGGTTAGATTTCCCCGATTTGATTTCACCTTCTTAGACCTTCAGTCGACGATCATCACCTACGGACCGTCGGTGTTTCCGTAGGTCATCCTTTATGCAAATTTTAGCACAATCTTCAGCATTTTTGTTCTGGACAGTTTTCCTGCAAACACAGAGAAAAACACATTAAAAGTACTACAAAAAGGCCTTAGATACACACTAAACTTAAGGAAAAAGCATTGGAAGTACCGTAAAACCTCGGTACATCAAGTCTAAAGTTGAAAGGATTGCTAGAAACTTGAAAACAAGTGGTGCAAGTGATCAATGGAAGGCTAGATCCAAAAATAGGGCTCACACTCAAGAAGAATCTAGGAGTGCTATGTTCAAGATTGAGAAAGGAGGTGGTTCTCAAAATGGCAAACCTACATGTGTCACTTGTGGAAAGAAACATTATGGTGAGTGTCTATTGGATACCGGTAGTTACTTTGGATGTTGAAAAGATGGACACGAATTTAGAGATTGTCCTAATAGAGATGGTAAGAAAGTTACTCATAATGTCCGAAAGGATGATGCTACAACAAAGAGACGCTTCTATGCACTCCGGACTAGAGGAGAAAATCCGATGAGAGTGATGATGATGTTGGTAAGTCCTTGTATTTCTATTTCTATTAATATGAGCTCCTTCTAAGTGAGGGAGTATGGTTATAGATGGGATAGAAAGTCCTAGAAGTTTGTTCCATGTGCATGGTGTTTAGGAGTTTGGTTGGAATTGAATTTCATTAAATTCTTGCATTGTGTATTTTATGGAGACATGATCATTTTGTAAAAGGTGTTTATATGATGTTACATTGCATACTAGCATGCCTTTATCATGAATTGCCGAAAAGATGCATTTTTAGAAAAATTGCATAAATCACTGTAGGTGCTGCCTGCTTACTGTGAGATTTTAGCTAAAATTGACTACTTAATTCTTTGGTCTAAAATTATTGTAACGTTGTTAGAATTTATGTGTATAAGTATTATAATGAATATAAAATGAGTTTTTGCTATTTGGAATGAAGGAGGTGAGTGTTTATAGCTTGATGATTTATAGAATTTATTCTAGTTTATTGTTGTGTTGTGAATCTCTTGACTATGTGAAATTGATGTTTTTTCCTTTATAATGTGCTATATGGTTTGGTTTTGATATTCTAGTTGAATCTCTATTTTTGGAAGTGTTCGGAGAGTGGCAAGTGTCATTCGAGGACGAATTTTGTCCAAGTGGGGGAGATTGTAAGGTCTCGAAAATGACTTAGGTGGACTAGAGTATAACATGGTTGTAATGGTTGTATCAGGTCTTAAAATGGTCCATTATGTGGTATTGAGGCAGTGTCTAGAGTCTTAGGTTATTTCGAAGTAAAACATCAAGGGACGAGTAAGACGTTCATCGACTAACTCACCTATGTGCCTTATATGTGGTTTTATGAGAATATGTTTGATTCATGAGGTTGTGAAGTCGTTAAAAAATGAGTTATTGTAGTTTATATAAGCAGTGTGTCAAGTTTCGTGAAGTTTGGAGGTCAAAAGCTCAAGAATGTCCATGACGTTTGAAAGATGTTCCTTGAAATAAACTTGTGTTTCTAAGCATATTTCGTTGAGTTTTACGTGTTGTACTTAATGTTAATTAGACTTCAATTATGTTGTGATTGATTTGGTCTACTTATGGTGGCGGTGTTATGTGATTGATGTGGCCTTGTTGGCGTTATTTTAAGTATTATGATGATCATGGCCATGTCGGCACTACTTGAATGATTATGATGATGTGTGTAGTTGATTATTTGATGTATGATCATATCTAACTATATGTGAAGTAATGTGAGTGTATGTGTTCTTTTATTGATGTTATTTAGATGATCATGTTAGACTAATGACTATGTGTTCTTGTGTGTAGTCTTAGAGTTGATGCATGATTGTTCCTACTTGGCTATATAAGTCTATAATGGTTATATTGATGATGATATAGTAGTGTATAGGATGGCTTAAAGAAGATAATGGTTGTTCTTATGTGCTTCTATAATGACATGTAATATGTGCTAAAGTGAAGTAATGTTGTGTTTGTTTGGGTAGACTTGTGTCCCTTACATGATGCATGTATGCATATGAATATGTGATGTATTGACTTTGGAGTCTAAAACATCTTAGTATTGTATGTATGTATGATATGTGATACCTTGAATGATCATAAGAGGGTCCTTTATGTGCAACCTTAAACCTAGTGGTAAGGTTATGAAACTTGAAGTCGAAAGTCGTAATGGTATCCTTGATGTAATGAATGATGGACTTAGGTTGATTGGATGGAATGTCATCATATAAATCCTTAGGCAAGTCATGATGGGCTTCTTGTAGCCATTGTAAGTCAGCCCCTAGAGGACCTCTTTGGTATGTTAAATGTAATTGGGTTATGAACTTGATATGGAACTCCTTTGTATGAACCTTAATGTGAATTAATCTATGAGAACGAAGGCTAGCACCGAGTGAGTATGGCAAGGGAAGTAGTTCTAGTTAAATGATGAGTCTAGAATACAAAGTAAGCCCTTCATGTTCCTTAATCATGTGCCTACATGGGATGTGTCCAAGTTCTACCATTGGCAAGTAGGACAACCTCATCAGAGTAGGATAGAACTCCGGATTCAATGTTTTGATACCATGGTCTATGTATGTTATTGACTATTCTCATCATGTGGGATACCTATTAGCATTAGAGAAGTTCTATGAAGTTTAAGTGTTTGTATGGGACGCTATCTAGACATTGCACAATAGGCTTTGAATATGTAAGCAAGAGTCCCTAGGTCTTCTCCAAGACCATTACTTGAATGTCCTTATGTGATGAATGTCTCTTAAATTAACTAAGTAATTTAATGACTTAATTTAAGTAAAAATGTAAATGAATGAGTACCTAACCGAAATTGACTTAAGGATTCCTTAGTTAAAATGTGAAGAGGGCATAAGGGATGTTCTCTTCAAGTCTTATCTATGGAAGTCTTGAGAATGACTCTAGTTAGGGAAGTTGGTTGATTCAATGGACATGATCTAAGCATAGGAAGTATTAAGGATTATTTAGGTAACCTTGAAGAGGGTGTATGGGCATTATCTTCTAGGATTACTTAAGTAAGTCTTTTGATAGCCTTGGTAAAGAGAATGTGATATCTCATTTGTTCATGTGATTGATGTATTGTAAGTGTGTATGTGTCTCATTCTAAGTAGTCTTAAGGATCGTTTGGGCATACTTAGAGAGCGTGTATGGGCGGTCTCTCTTTGTGTGACTTAAGTGAGTCTTAGGATAGATTTTAGTGAGATGATTTCATGCTAGAAGGTGTCTTAAATGAAGGAAGGCAACTTCACTGTACAGTGAAGGAATTCATTGTAACAGTGAATTGAGTTACTGTAAAGTGACTCCTTAAAATGTGATAATTGGTTTAAATGTTATCTTATGTGTTTCTAAGTTGATAAATGTTGTTCTTACGATTATATAATGATATTAAAAAGAAAAGATGCATATTTCCAATAAATGTCTGTTTACATGATTTTTATGCATTATGTCATACTTAGTACATTTGGTTATACTAATTACATGCTTTTATCTATCTCTATAGTGTTTGGTAGGTGAAAAGCATTTGGGAAGCAAGACTTGGATAATAGCATCTTTCAAGTGAAGTTGAAGTATGTCCTCATTTGACTCGAGGGCATAGATGTCTTTCATTTCGGTTATGAAGTATTATAATAGACTTAGTAGTACTATATTTTGTATTTCGTATGGGCCGTGTCCCAAGTACTCTTGTGTCTAAGTTTGATGAGATTGAGACTTAATATTTCCTATTACTTTTATATGGAAGAGTTTTTAAAGACTATGATATGTTTTGTGAAAAGTTTTAATTCAGCACTACTTTTCACTATGTATATGCAATGAATGATAAGAAAGGGCTTGTATAAGACCTCCGAGAGGTCAAGTATGCCGGTTGCACTCCAAGAGTGCCATATCTTCTACGGTAAGGTCTTGGGATGTGACAGGTATGCTCCGCTTGACCATCCGTTTGGGGATGAAAAGCGGTGCTAAGTTTCACTTGTGTACCTAACCCTTTTTGAAAAGACCTCCAAAATCGAGAAGTGAATTGAGCGCCTCTATCCAATAATATGGACAAAGGGATCCAACGAAGACTCACAATCTCATTAATGTAAATTCTTGCATAATCCTCCCCGAATAAGTAGACTTAACGGGGATAAAGTGAGCGGACTTCGTCAACCTATCCACAATAACCCAAATTGGGTCATTTTGCCTCCGAGTTCGAGGCAACCCTACAACAAAGTCCATATTAATCTCTTCCCACTTCCAAGTAGGAACACCCATTTTTTGGATTAGACCACTATGCTTTAGATGCTCGTCTTTAACTTGTTGGCAATTTAGACACTTGGATACAAACTCTGCTATGTCCCTTTTCAAGACATCCCACCAATATACCTCTCTAAGGTCACGATACATTTTGGTAGAATCAGGTTGAACAAAATATCTGGAACTATGAGCTTCTTACAAAATTTGATTCCTCAAATCATCAACATCCGGTACACACAACATACCTTGGTACACCATCCCCCACTTGGGAGAATGACTCGTTAATTTTACCAAGAATCGATTCCTTCAACTCCATCAACAAAGTATCAAATTGTTGCTTATACTTCACCACAATCACAAAGGACAATTCTGTTACAACCCGCAAGTACACCCTAGAAGTTAGGGCATTCTTTAAGTCGGAACACGGCATACTTGACCTCTCGGAGGTATTGTAGAAGCCCTTAGACATCATTCATTGCATATATACTAAAAGTAGTGTGGAATTAAAACTTTTCCTTCAAAAACATAATGCGAATGTCATTTAATAAATCATCTAACATATGTATCAAAACCATCTATGGCAACATGAATAACAAGGGTCTTGGGTCAAATCACAAAATGTCTAAACATAAAGAAAACATGAAGGAACATAAAGGTTCGTCCTCAAAGCTATGATGACTCACCATTTCTTCTCTTCTCGAAAGCCCTGTAAACTTTACCCTTCAAAGCAACTCAATCTTCTCAAGACCCTAGATGGAAAACATGCAGGCAATATGCCTTAGTACGATATGTACTAAGTATGGAAATTATCATACCAAATATAATATATCTCAAAGGGTTAGTCAACAATATACATAATCATAAGAGATAAAGACATAAGCATATTATCAATATTATAAGCATATTAAAGCATCATAAAACATATAAGAGTTCATACTTAACCCTTTTTGTACTTCTTACTCCAATAAATCATATCACAAGCCACCTCTAAGTATACTTGTGCAAGGCAAAGGTAGCATCCCATACTACTACCAAAGCTAAGTACCTCTCTTTCGTCATTCTTAATCATGATTCACTTTCATAATTTGGACCTAAGTTCATCCTAGCATATGAGCACTATGCCCTTAGGCCACCTGAAATCATACTTGTGCAATGCATGTTAAGTATCCCATTCTACCTCATACACTAAGCATGTCTTGAAGTCACCCTATCTTTTTTCATGTTATCTTAGGAGACTCTAGTAGACCTACCTCATCTTGTCAAGGAACTATCATCTTAAGTAGACCATGGCGTGGAATGCAACTATAGTCACTATCCAAGCTAAACATACATCATGTAGGAGTCATGTCATAGGTAACTTCAAGTCATACTTGTGCCATCTATATATGGAATCCCAAACTACCATCCATACTAAGTACTTCTCTAGACTAACCTAATCGAAGCTAACTTATCTTGTAACCTTGTCTATTATGCTCAACATACTACCATAATAGACCTACTATAGTGGAAAGCACCTCAACGTACTAACAAAGCTACTAAATCAAGGATACAACCAACCTAACAACCATGAAACCAATCATGTAGATGAAAGCTAACCATTGGGGAGCATAATTCCCCAACCGTAAGCTACCATGAGAAACCAATACCAAGTTATTCCATGACATACACCTTACATGAAAATCAAGATACCATTAGGAGAGTATAGGCCTTTCTCCTAAAGCTACCATGAAATGGTTTTGGCCAAACAAAGTCAAGCTACCATTGAAGTTTATCACCTCAAGATACCATGAAGTTTATCACCTCAAGATTGCATGAGATTCAACATCTCAAGATACCATGTGTATTTCAACTCAAGTGTCACACCTGGAATTCATACCCCGGATGAGACCGGCATCGTTAACCTCTCAGAGGTCGCAGACAAGCCTCTTCCTAGCTTTCAACACAATCATACAATTAAATTTTGCGGAAATTTAAAAACTTTTTAATATACTAATGAAGTATACTTAGACTTCATACTTAATATTCATATGGTGTTCTAAATCTTGTCTCACATATATAAAACCATCTAAGAGTGCAAAACCAATAATAATCAATATGCCATATAAGCCTTAGTACAAAAGAATCCAAACAACATAACAAAATAACATATTGTAAAAACTGCTAAATCTTCATAAGGCTGGAAATTTAAATGGTAACGTCCCTAACTTGAGGACCTACCATGACTTGGAGAAAGAGTTTCAAGCTTCTTCAAATCGACCTGCTTATTTCAATGGCCGGAACCTACAATTGTAGTAAAATAAAGTAATGGGGTTAGTACGTCACATGTACTAAGTATGGGTATATGCACATAACACATAGGGAAATGCATGAAAAAGTATCATTTATCATTCTTTAGAAAACATGCTAAGTCATATGAAAGTCCTCAATGCACATACAATATAACATATAAGAGTAACGATTCCATCACTTAAAGCATGATCATAATCGAAGGCATATTCTCATAAAGTCACGTTAACAATCAATATTCAATAAATCATATAAACATATCATACAAAACACTTACCAATGATCCCATCCCCAACCTACAAGATCAATGGTCATGTGAATCCCCATAACCCCACATAACCAAGTAGGTAAGATAGGAGACCATAAGTAAACCTTTGCTTCATATAACTTGTAACATAGTTAGTTATCATTAACATATCAATTTAGCCAAATAACATATTTATCAAAATAGCCAACATTCATATAAAAGTAACATCATGTATCATAAACATATATCTTTCATATCATCATAATAGATAAGAACAATCTAATAGGACTTCCCTTAGAGTCAACCTGTGCAATGTCTAGGTTGCGTCCCATACAACTACCTATACTAAGACAACTCCTCAAGTCACCTTAGTCAACGTTCGTTTACTTGTCTTTCGTTTTACATAAGGGTACATAGGCATTAATCGACATAGACCATGTGAGCTAAACATGGAATCCAGTGTCTTCCCTGCACCGAAAAGAGGTGGTCTACCGTCCAAAGTGGAACCGAACATGACGTAGCTTTCTAGGTGGATCCACTAGCTAGTATCCTATGGTGGCAACATAGTTCAAGAACTAGGATATGTATTAGAGACCAATAGTTCCACATTACACAACAGCATCAATCTCATGAGAATCATTGTGAACCTACCTTCCCGCTGGAGAAGGGACACTTCCCATATCTAGTTCATCGGTGCTTAGCTTAAGTCCCTTTTCTTGAAATAACCTTTAATTTGTCTTTTATCAAAAACTTATCATAGGTAATAGGAGATTATCTCCTTGTATAACATGATCATGAACTATTTTAGATTAGATGAGAATTGTCCTTTCATCGTGACTTTTCTTTTTGTGAGATTTACAAGGCATAATCATCTTGTGTAAAGCATACAAGAGAGTATCTTAACTTGCATTTTCATATTCTTATCATAATCTCGCAATTTACATGTTCATAGACAGCATATTCACATAGCAACATCATACATACTTTCATAACATAGCATCATGACTTATAGGCTAGCATAAATATCTTAGAGTAATCACAATTTTAGAAGACTTACCTCTCGCTTCCAAGAACTTTATTCATCATGAAATATTCATAATCAGACATAGTGAAATACTCAATGACATAATCAAGAACAACTCATAAAATCATGTACAAGTTAAATGCATAGCATAGGAGAAGGTAAACGGGTTATTAAAGGGTTCATTCAAACCTTATATTCTAACCCTAACGTTTTCACGTTATCAAACACTACAAACAACCCATTCGAAACCATCACATAGAGAAAGAAAATGTATCACACGATATTCAAACATTATCAATTAATTACTTAACAATTCATGGGAAATCAAGTATAGAAAACGTTTACTTTTCGTTGAAAATCATAAATCTATGGTTGGGAAGAAAATCCATTTTATAGAGTAAAACCCCTAGTATTTAAAGTTCTTGAAAACTTATCTTGAAAGGACCTCTGGGGGAAAGTAATCCCAAGAGTGAAAACCCATACCTTATAGATGAAGAATCCATGAAATCTTGATTGGAAACTTCGAAACCTTAGTCTTCTTCCTTAAGCTTTTTCTTGTTTGTTCAATAGAGTTTGGAAAAGAGAGCGTTCTTGAGAGATTAAGAGAATTTTGTTTGATTCTTATTTGGGACGTGTAATTGTGGTCTAAAACTGACCTAATATCAATATATAGACGTCCAAGAATAACCCTAAACACCCTCCACTAAAATTACTTAAAATGCCCCTCCTAAATTTGACTACAACTAGGAGAATGTTTGACTTAGGGTCTCGGGTTTGACTAGGAATTAAATTAATTAATTAAGTTACTAATTTAATTAATTAAGTGACCTAGGGTAATTACTAAAGTACCCCTAAGTCTTTAGGACCATAACCAACCCTTTTGGACCATCCTAGGTTAGTTACTAGGATGTTTGTTGAGTTGGTTATTCGTTCAGTGTACCCGGTTAGGTCTTAGGATTTTGGGAACACTAGTTAGTTAATTTTAGTTAGTCCTAGGTTAATTAGTTAGTTAGGGACGTTAGTTAGGACCTAGAATTAGTTAGGGAGCTCGGCCCCACATGGTTTGATCCGACACAACCTTCCCCCAAACCGCCCTAACCGAATTCAGTTGAGCTTGTCTCTCGGCCGTTGGTAGCACATGTGATTGCACATGTGTTACGTGCACTCTCCTAACCTTGCACTTCTGGAAAGTTCACTTCTTGTTCAAGGATCCTCATTATGTCCTTGGGCACTGCTTAATCTACAAGATCATTATAAATGGTCATGTGCAATGGTACCTAGGCTTGACACTTGGATGCCTAGTACCTAATGTGTATACGTGATGAATGTGATTATTTTTAGCTTAGGATCTTCATTGTAGGTACAATTCCTCAATAAGCTTGGATTGGAGCATGTCAAGATAGTTGTTAAAACATAAAATTTGGGTAACACCCTTAAGCCAATATTCTTTAACATGCCCAATATTACTAAATATTGGACAATGGGATGCCTATGTACCTCAATACATATTCTTAAAACCCAATGGGCTCTTTACTAGACAAGTACATTTTCAGGGAACATCAATTTAAGCATTATTAAATAGATTAAGCTCTAGTCTAAGTCATAGAATTTCCGGAATGTTACATTATCCCACCCCTTAGGAACATTCGTCCCTGAATGACACTAAAATCTTTTTGGAAGGTAAGAAATAGACTCAATACTAGCACCAAAACCCGCACATAACATATCATTATACTTAGTACTCAATTCATGATGCACAAACATATAAGAGCTACATATTCATAACACATAGTGAGGAATTTCCTTCTCAACCTTATTATAAGCTCAAAATGTATCAAAGAGTTACCATGCTATCAATCTTCTCAAGATAACAACAAAACAACAAAATCTCAAGAAAACATATGCATACAAGTTTAACATAAGTGCGAGAATAGTGTATGAAAACATCCTTAAAACTGTAGTTGGTACTGTCTTTTACCAAAACATGCACCTATTTAGTAAACAAGTTAAATTTTTCATTCTTGTTAAATTGGGCATGAAGTCTTTATAAGCCAATCTTTATTGGCTATGCCCAGTCTTTGATTTTTATCACTAGCCAAGTTAATTGACTTCTTGTATATCCTATAGTAATCACATTTTTAAGCAACCCAACTTTTAACCTTTGAATAGCCTATAAGAACAATTTAATGCTTAGTTTGGCCAAGCTATAATGTTGATTTGGAATAGAAGATTTATTATCTAGCTTTGATCTCATTCTTATTTCTTCTTGGAAACATTGCATTCCCAACACTTACAACATACCTGTCACAACGTCGAGAGAGCTTTCTTGTTCACCCCTAGCCTTGAGTGCATGAAAATGGTTCCTTTTTGGAGCTTCAGAATTAGGATTATCTTTCACCATAAGGACACCTTTGCCACAACCAAGCGGTCAACCATAGCAACTATTAATTCCAACAAGACATTTTCCCCCATGCTTATTACCACACTTACCACAAGTTGGTATTTCTCTTGGTGGATCAACATTTCTCCCCTCGTGAGGTTTAGGATTAGAACCTCTATCATTGCGATTCTTGGAGAAATCTGAACGAACTTGGTTTGAAAAAACTCTTCTTAAACTTAGGCTTGTCTTGAACATCAAGCCTACTTTTAGGAGAACCAATCTCAAAATACTTTGCCTTCTTGGCTTCCCTATTCCTCTTCCTTAGGCGACTTTCTCTACCTTGGGGAGTACCTCCCGCATTCGCAATCTCCTCTCCTACCCTTCTAGCGGCTGTCCTTTTTGTGTTCATCGCCTATAGACATAAGAAGGTATTTGATGCTAATCGACACAATGTCAAAGCTCTAGAGGCACAAAATAGGAGTATCAAGAAAAGAGAAGTTTCCTACTCATCACATAGCCTCTCGTTCACGATTGTGGCTCGCTTCACAACCATGAACAAGACGCTAGGCAATGTGGTTTAGTGAGACATTGACCCTCAGGATATTTAACCTCATTCTCTAATAGTAAGCTTAAGATTCCAATGCTTAACCTCATGCTCTGATACCAAGTTTAAGATTCCAATATTTAACCTCATGCTTTGATACCAAGTTTTGTCACACCCAGACTTCATACCCCGGATGAGACCGGTTTCATCAACCTCTCAGAGGTTGCAGACAAGCCTCTTCTTAGCTTTCATCACAATTATTCAGTTAAATTTTGCGGAAATTTAATAACTTTTTAATATACTAATGAAGTATACTTAGACTTCATACTTAATATTCATACGGTGTTCTAAAACTTGTCTCGCATATATAAAACCATCTAAGAGTGCAAAGACAATAATAATCAATATGCCATATAGGCCTTAGTACAAAAGAATCCAAAGAACATAACGGAATAACGTATTCTAAAAACTACTAAATCTTCATAAGGCTGGAAATTGAAATGCTAACGTCCCGAACTTGAGGACCTACCATGACTTGGAGAAAGAGTACCAAGCTTCTTCAAATCTACCTTCTTAACTTCAATGGACGGAACCTACAATTGTAGTAAAATAAAGTAATGGGGTTAGTACGCCACATGTACTAAGTATGGGTATATGCACATAACACATAGGGACATGCATGAAAAAATATTATTTATCATTCTTTAGAAAACATGCTAAGTCATATGAAAGTCCTCAATGCACATACCATATAACATATACAAGTATCGATTCCATCACTTAAAGCATGATCATAATCGAAGGCATATTCTCATAAAGTCACGTTAATAATTCATATTCAATAAATCATATAAACATACCATACAAAAGACTTACCAATGATCCCATCCCTAACCTACAAGTGCAATGGTCATGTGAAGCCCCATAACCCCACATAACCAAGTAGGTAAGATAGGAGACCGTAAGTAAAGCTTTGCTTAATATAACTTGTAACATAGTTAGTTATTATTAACATATCAATTTAGCCAATTAACATATTTATCAAAATAGCCAACATTCATATAAATGAAGCCCAGAAAGACCTAGTAAAAGACGTTCATAGGTTGGCTAGGTTGGGTGTGAGGTTGGAAGACTCTCTGAATGGTGGTGTGTTGGTTCGACATAACTTCTAGTCATCTCTGGTGGTTGAGGTGAAGTCCAAACAACACCTTGATCAACCATTGATAGAATTGAAAGAGTCGGTCCTTGGTAAGCTAAATGAATCATTCTCCTTAGGGGTTGATGTTGTTTTGAGGTACCAAGGTAGATTGTGTGTTCCCGAAGTAGATGGGTTGAGGTACCGGATTCTTTTTGAAGCCCATGGGTCCCTCTAATCCATTCATCCGGGTGCCACAAAGATGCACCATGACCTTAAGGAAACTTATCGATGGGAATGTCTGAAGTAAGACATAGCGGAATTTGTCGCTAAGTGTCCAAATTGCCAACAAGTGAAGGCGGAAAATCTAAAGCCGGGTGGCTTACCACAAGAAATCCAAATTCCTACTTGGAAGTGGGAGGACATCAATATGGATTTTGTGGTAGGTTTTCCTAAGACCCAAAATCAATATGATTCCATATGGGTGGTGGTTTATAGGTTGACCAAGTCCACTCACTTTATTCCCGTCAAGTCTACTTATTCGGCGGAAGATTATGCTAAGATGTTCATAGATGATATTGTGTGTCGCCATGGTATCCCATTATCCATCATATCGGATAGGGGTGCACAATTAAGATCTAGGTTTTGGAGGTCATTTCAAGAAGGAATGGGTACTAAGGTGAAGTTGAGTACCGCTTTTCATCCCCAAACGTATGGTCAAGCGGAACGTACTATTCAAACCTTTGAAGATATGCTTCGGGCTTGTGTAATCGATTTCAAAGGAAGTTGGGATAAGCCCTTGCATTTGGTAGAGTTTGCTTACAACAATAGTTTCCATTCATCCATTTCCATGGCTCCATATGAAGACTTCTATGGTAGTAGGCGTAGGTCTCCGATTGGGTGGTTTGAAGTCGGTGAGTCTTCGATTCTTCTTCCCGATTTGATTTATAAAACTTTAGAAAAGGTTCATATTATAAGAAATTGCTTGCAAACGGCCTATAGTCGGCAAAAGTCTTATGCCGATCATAGAATGAGGGATCTTGAGTTTGAAGAAGGTGATAGGTGTATTTGAAAATTTCACCTATGAAGGGGGTTGTTAGATTTGGCAACAAAGGGAAGTTAAGTCCTCGTTATGTGGGTCCCTATGAAATCTTGCAAAGGGTTGGTAAGGTTGCCTATGAGTTGAGGTTGCCTAGTAAATTGTCTTCGGTTCATCCGGTTTTTCATGTTTCTATGCTAAAGAAGTGTGTCAGTGATCCCGAGTCCATTCTTTCTATTGAGGGTCTTGGTGTCAAGGATAACCTCTCTTATGAGAAGGTTCCGCTTCAAATTCTTGATAGGCAAGTAAAAGTGTTGAGGAACAAAGAGGTGTTTTCCGTAAAAGTGTTATGAAAGAGTCACCTAGTTGAGGGTGCAACATGGGAGGCCAAGGCCAACATGAAGTCCCGTTACCCTCATATTTATGATAATTAAGGTTATTCATTCTTTTTAATAATATAAATATGACTAGAATTTGAAGTTTCTTGATATTTGGGTAAAGTTTTGCAAATATGCATTTCTGACTACTTCACAATGAAGTTACAGTGAATAATGCCTTTGGACTTGAAATATTGCTTTTGCTTGTTTTGAGTTATGTTGTGCATTTTGATATGGTGAGTCTTTATAAAATTATATGTAGCATGTTGGTAAGTTGAACTTTGGCATAATTGACTCATAAATGTTATGTTGAGCTCTTGTGTTGTGAGAAGGATATTTCTCATAATGTAATGTTGCGGTTTTGGTGTGGTGATTGAAGTATTGAATTGCCTTGATTGAAATGATAGGTATTATTTTGTATTGCATTAATATTGGTTGGGCTGCTAGTTTTGAGTCTATTCATTCCTTTAAAAGAGTTTACTGTCATTCGGAGATGAATATTCCTAAGGGGGGGATAATGTAACATTTCAAAAATCCAAGACGTGTCGTAAAGCCTAGCATAGGTGTTATAAAGTCTAGACACTGTTTTTAGGGTTATTTTAAGGAATATAGGTCATTTAGGAAATTTAGAAACCAAAATGTCCAAGAACGTCCATGACGTTCGGAAGTTGATTCAAAGAGGTACTAGCGTGCCTTAGTCTATTTCACTAGCTTTTAAGAGTTGGAAATTAATGAAATTTGGTAAAAATGTGTGGGACTTGTTTTAGTGATGTTTCATGGTCGAAACGTCCGAGTACGACTCCCCAAGGGCCAACCAAGGGCCCTTGAGGAGGACCCCTGCAGGTTGAAAAAAACACTGCCTGGGCAGTGTGATTCGACGGGGCTAGATATGGTGCGTGTATGGACTGATGGGGCGTCTATGCCACCGTTGTCCCACACTTAGCCAAAGTGGAGAATCCCCTCGCCTGCACAAGTCTCTAACCAAGACAACGGTTGTGCAGGACGGGAGGGGGGGAGGGTTCCGTCTGTGAGGGTCTTGATTTCCCTGCACGTTTTAATTAGGTTCATTTAATTAGTTAAGGGGTTAGGTGGTTAATTATGGGATTAAGGGGGGCCTAATTAAGTTAGTTAACCTCCCATATAAAGTCCCCAACCCCATTATACTAATGAGAACTTCTAAAACAATTCCTCTACCTTCACTCTTGTTTCTCTCTCTATTGGAAGACACCATTGAAGACTAAGCTAAGGAAGGGCTTTGGGGGATGGAAAGGGACAAATTCATCTTCAAATCCTTGTCAAAACGTTAAGGTATGGGATCTATTCATCTTTGAGACCTCTTTCCTCAAAGGGTCCATTCAAAGTATTTCCAAAACTTGTGTTTTCAAGTGGGTTTCATCTAATCTTGAAATTGAAGTTATGAATTGAGTTGTTGATGATTTCTTTAGGTTATATTGAATAGGTTAACATGTGTTTTAATTTGATTATGATAACTGTTGATGGTTTGGTCTAAGTTGAAGAACAAGATCCTCAACCCCTAACCCTAGGGTGTGATCTTGACCTATATTGTATTGTGATCATTCAATTGACTTGGTTATTGATTAGATTACTATCCTATGGTGTTATTATGAATAAATGAAGATGAATTATAGGTCTATCATGCAAGTTCTTGAGATGTGATTTAGGTTATGAAGTATATGATGAAATTGGCCTAAGTATCTTATCTCAAACTTTGATCTAGTGTTGAATTGTTTTATAGTGATGTAATTAGCCTTGTTATATTATTAGTTATCATTGTGTGGTAATGTTACTCCCCAAATTGGGTTGAGTTATGGGTTGATGGTAAGACCTTGGTCATGAATTGTGAAGGAGACTTGGTAATTCTTATGATCCCTATAATTTACTTCAATTTATGGTAAATTGTGATTAAGCCATGATGTTGTATTGGAGTGTGCCTTGATTAGGTTTTATAGGGTGGTATGATGTTAAATTGAAATGTCTTGTCTATGGTTGTAAGGTTGATTAAGGTGAAAGGTTATGAGGGTGTAGATAACTACCAATGTGCCTTATTATGAATGAACATGTGAATGTGTTCACCTTAATTATATGAATTGTGATGAGAGGATTATATTCATGCAATTCATATTGAGCTATGATGATGATGATGATACAAGGGCTATACCCTATGACCTAAACTAAGTTATGATTGATAAACAAAGACAATAAAGACATTTCAAGAAGGGACTTAGCTTAGCACCGAGTGATCTTGTGTGTGAGGGGGTGACACTTTCCCACATAGGGAAGGTAGGGTTCACTACGGTCTTCACGGGGTGGATAGACTCATGACCCAATAGGGTGTAGAGTGATGTTTCCAAGATGGACCCAAGTTCCTTAACTTAGTTGCCACCATAGGAATACTAGCTAGTGGATCCACCTAGAAAGTTACGTTTATGTTTTGTTTTATCTTGGCCGGTAGACCACTTTCCAATGGTGTAAGGTTTTACACACCGAATTCCACACTTAGCTCATGTGGTCTATGTCGGTTAAGGCGAGTGGTCCCTAAACTAAAATGAAGTAATGATGTATAAACTAACTAAAGTGACTTGAGGGGTTTGACTTAGCTTCGGTAGGGGTATGGGACTCTACCTATGCCTTGCACTAGTTTGGCTTGATAGGGGCTTTAGGAGGTTAATATTATGTATGTATATGATGATAAATGCAAATGATCTTATATGATGATTTTGATGCTTATGAATATGTAATTGGTCTTTATTGCTAAAGTATGAACCTTTGTGTACTTGGAAGCTATGTTATGTGAAGTGGGTTACTAATTATGGTTCTTATTGGGTTACTTGATTGAGTAAGGTTATGGGGCTTTACTTTATCATTGCACTTGTTGACTTTATGAGGATTTATGATTAGTTGTCTTTCTTTGCTATTTACATGATAAACTCTTATTCATATTTGTGATGTTATTACTTGGTGATAGGTTATATTAGATTATGGGTTCAATTATGTTGATATGCATATAGTTTGATTTGACTTATTCAACATGTGTAAATGATTGGTATGGTCTTGTTTTGATTGCACATAAACCTTTAAAGAGGTAAGATGACATGATTTAACTAAATGTCTCTTTTTATCATGATTAGTTGATTATATGTGCATATGGTCTCATACTTAGCACATGTGGCGTACTAACCCCATTATCTACCTTTTTCCCAAACATTTTAGGTGTCGGTCATTGAAGGCTCATTTGAGACGACTTGAAGTAGACTTTGATATTCTCTACCATCCAAGTGGGTAGGTCCTCATTTCCCGAGGATGATGCCAATATCTAGCGATGGATTTGATTAGTTCTTAAGACACTTATGTTTACTCTATCTTTCATTTTAGGACAAGTTGTATAAGCCTATATAGGCTTCCTTATGTTGATGTAGGGTTATGCCTAAATTACTATTGTCATTGTAGATGGTTTATGAGATGAGACGGATTTTATGACTATTCTATCTTATAGATGTATGTGCAATAAACGTAGAAGACTATGTAATCTTCACATACGAAGGGTCTATGTATACTCGATATAACTATATGTATGTGTATGTAGAGGTCTATGTAAACCTCAATGTAGAATTAGTAAATGTTAAATTCTTCTGTATTTTTGGACTTATGAATGCAATGATGAAGACTAAGGTGCTACTCTTAGTCCTCGAAGAGGACGATGACGCCTGTAACGTCTAGGGGTAATCCCAGATGTGACAAAAATAAATCATTTTAGATCATTATTAAGTTATGAAACACATGCAAAGCTCTAGTTCAACCTAGTTCATTTTGTGGGTGTAACAATACTCCCCCACTTGGGAACATTCGTCCTCGAATGACACTTAAACACTTTCAAGGACAAAAGGGACACAACTAGCAGCATACCAAATATATAATCAAAGTCATAACATTCATATTTAATGCACCAAACTTACAAGGAACATAAATTTCAAATCATTAGGAATTTAAGCAACATAAGCAAATTTGGAAAATTTACACAATTCAAAGAACAGATTTACTTAATCACATTCATTTCATTTATGGAGGAACTACCTTCTCCAACATTAGACACACTTATCACATCATTTCAAAACTCAACATGTGATAACCTTCAAATCACACATTGGCTCATAAACGCAAGCAATTGAGCAAATTATGCAAAATACCATATCAGCAACAGAACTCATAGCATAAGGAGACATGCAACTCATACCAATGCAAGACTCCAAAACAAAACAAACTACAAAGGATTTTGGCCTCAAGCTTGAGTAAGAATAGAATGAATGATAACGATATCAACTACCTTCCTACTCACTCACTCCCCCCCACTTAGGGTAAGCTCATCTAAAGCAAATCAAAAAAACCATAAGAAACTTATGACTTACCAAGCCATTCACTCCGGATTAGATTCTTTGTTATCTTGAAGTGCATAAAAATGATTCTTCTTTGGAGCATTAGGATCCCTTTTGCCTTGAGATTAGGGAAATCTCTTATCTTATGACCCCTATTACCACATCAAACCCAAACATCCATGCCGACAAGACACCTAGCCAAGTGTTATTTCCCTCAACTAGTACACCTACGCCTCTTAAAAGCATTACCACCTCCTTGAGAATTTCGGTTGGAAACCCTATCCTTGTTCCTCGTGGAAGAGTCTTGATTATAGAACCTCTTCTTAGAGTTAGGTTGACTTGATTCATCCGACCTCCCTAAGCTTGGACTCCTCAATTTGTTGAGCATACACCATGATCCTAGAGATATCCATATCATTATGGATCATTGCCGTACAACATTCTTTCGTAACCACACTAGACACCCCCATCACAAACTTATTCATCCTAGCCCTGGAGTTGGATACCAAAGTTGGGGCATACTTAGAGAGTTGGGTGAACTTGAGATAATACCCCTTCACACTCTTTCGCCCTTGATGAAGGTTAATAAATTCCACTAACTTCCTCTCCCTCAACTCTATGGGAAAGAAATTATAAAGAAAGGCCGTTTTGAACACTTCCCAATCTACCAGACCTTCCCTTAAGCGTCTCTCATCCCTCCATTGCTCAAATAACACTTTTGACACATCTTTTATTTGATAATTGGATAATTCCGCTTTCTCTCTAGGAGTCACACCCATAGCATCCACCACATTGAACAACTAATCTATGAAGCCTTGTGTAACTTCATACACCTTAGTGCCATGGAAAGTAGAAGGGTTCATCCTCATGATACCCCTGATTCTATAAGCAGGAGTAATTTCATTGGGTCGAGGTCCAACTCTTAGGTTAGCTTGGGCAACCACATGATCATTGACTACATGAGCTGGAGTCGTCATGAGTTGAGTCAAATCCCTAGAGTAGCCCTTATCTTCACATTAGTCATATCTCTTTAAAATAGGGAGATTGAAGACCTTGGGACATTAGAGGCATTTGGGGCACTTGAGGTTCCGGAGGGGGAACCGCCTCATTCACATCCTATTGGTCAACTATAGGAACTTGCTCTCCACAGAGAGGAATTCTCTCGTTATCTACTTCTCCTTCCTCCCTTCTAGCGGCTGTCCTCCTCTTATTCATGTCCTATAAACAAAAGAGAAGAGGTTATTTCATAATTATAGCTTAAACAACATAAAAAACTGACCCTTTAATCCAAGCTTCCATCACCTATAGAATTCTACTCAATAATTCATCATAAATTTACCCTTAGGGTAGTAGCTAAACAACAATATCAACATAAGGAAACCAAAGTTCAAAGACTACAAAACTAAGCTCATTTAACCCATTTCTTAAGCCCACATTTGATGAAAAGCTTTAAAGTGTTTTCATTGAAGTTTTAACCTTAAAATACTCAACTAACATTAGAAACATATTTATTAAGTCCTTCAAAACGTTATCATGCAAGACCCATATTTAGAGTTGAAGATAGAAGAAACTAGGGTTGAAAACCCTTTTTGAAAATTCATTAGAAGTGACTCCTTGAATTGAAGAGAGTTAAAGGATGGATACCATACCTCAAGTAGAAGAAAACCCACTAATTTGGATGAAGAAACACGTCCAAACTAGCCCTCCTAGCCCTTCTTGAGTTTTAGCTACAATGGTGACTTGAGAGAGCGTTCTAAGGGAGATGGGTTTTGGATTTTAGGAAAGGAGGTATAAAATTAGGTCTTAGGATTTGAAAAAATTTAATATACTAAATAACCCTAAAAATTACTTCCTAATTTCATAAAATAATTGTGGTGACTAAACACCCCAAGTCATTACAGGGAATTGACAGCTTTTGGGGCAGTCTCATAGATGGACCAACCATCGGACCGTTTGTCCATCAATGACCCGTTGGTAGGGTCTTGTAGGTTTAGACTTAGCACCATTCACTAGAAGGCCATCCTTCCTTGAAGGTACAATCGACGCCCATGGTCGACGGGCCGTTCTTGGCCAACGGACCGTCCCTTGGGTCATCGTTTGGTCACTGTTTTGGCAGCTTCTTGCCAAGAGGTGGGGTCCTTTTCTAGGGCCCCTCGTGGGTCCTCGGTGGGGTCGTGCCCAAACGTTAAACCCCTAAACATAATTTTCTAGGTCTTAGGAACATCCCACACCATTTTCAAACAAAATGAACATGTAAAACTCACTCAAACACATGAGAACCTACAAGCACTATCTAAGGCATATCTTCCAAACGTCATGGACGTTCTTGGACATATGACCTCCAAACTTCACACACTGCCTAAGAACACTAATATAAATCATTTTAACTTAAAATTGACTCAATAAAATATCACAAAACTCTAGTTCACCTTAGTTCATTTTAGGGTGTTACAGGTTTATGTTTAAATGAAGTAGATATTTGATATGTGAAGTATGATAATGTGTGAATTGTGATAAATATGGGTATAAGCATGTCAGTAAGCCAATGTTATTAATAATAGATATTATGTTAAAGGTATATTCACATGTACTCACACACACTTGAATGCATGAATGAAGTCAATGAACGAAAATGGGGGATTGTAGGGTAGACACTCTTCGTGAGTAGAGATGAAGTGTCTATACCATCCCTACTATTCCTTAGTATAAAAAAGGGGGATTTTTGGGTTAACACTCTTCGTGAGTTGAGATGAAGTGTTTAGTAGTAACCTCACTATTCCCGTTGAGCTTTCCAAAGATAGGTTGGAGGTTGGATACCCTTCGTGAGTTGAGATGTGGTGTTTAATAGTTATCTCTTAAACTATAGTTAATTAGCATTTAAGACTCCGTGGGAGAGTTATGCTTAGCAACGAGAGGATTTGAGAAAGGGGTGGGTACACTTCGTGATTAGAGATGTTATATGCAATGTACCTCTTGAGATGAGTTCTCCTAATTAGTAGTGGATGATTTCCTTAGTAGTAATGTCCTTATCCCTTAAATATGTGCCCGCGTAGGTGTAGGTATTGGAGAATCCATGTAAATGCTAAAGAATATGACCCTACCTTAGGCAAGTAGCGATCCCTCATCCGGTAGGGGCTAATATTGGTATTCCATGTCTAGCTCTTATGGTCTATGTCGGTTAAATCTAGCCCCCACAAATGTATATGAATGGACTATGTCTTCATAAGGGTGTACTACTTAAAGTAGGTGGTTGAATGGGATGCTACCTATCCATTGCACAAGTAGACATTTGAAGGGAGTCTTGTTGTGTCCTTTTATTAAATATATGAATGGGTCATGATATGATGTAAATGAAAATAATGTGACTTTATGTCTATTGTTAAGAAAGCATGTTGAGGTTATGTCTTGTATGATGAAGTTTATGAATGATGAATGTGGTGTACCCAAAATCATGGAATCTTGATGGAGTACATAGTAGGAGTAGTAGTATGGGATGCTATTCTCACATTGAATTTTGTGTAACTTGCAAGTCCACTTGGAGAAGGGCACTCATGTGAAGTTTAGATGCAAGTATGTTTCTCTAATGTCTAGTTATAAGATGTGGACTTGTTACCCTTACGAAGTAAGCCTATAATGGGTAATCTTGAGGATCACTTTGGTGTGTATTAAAGGGATTGTATGGGCGGTTTCTTCAAATCTTACCTCAGTGAGTCTTAGGATAACCTTTGTTAGGGACACTTCTAAAGAAATGAGTCCAGTGTGAATTGAAGGGATTTGAGTTCACTGTAAAGTGGTTCTTCGTGCTAAAATTATGGAAGTTCTATTCTATGTGCTAAATGGTGATCTATATGTTATTTTAATTCTAAATTCATTAAGGTTTTACTAATTTATAATGAAAGTATACATCTACTAAAATTTCCGCTTTAGCATGTTTTTGCATATGCCATACTTAGTACAATGTTTGTACTAACCCCATACTTTTCTATACTCTATAAGTATAGGTTGGAGGCAAGTTGAAGATTAGAATGCAAGCTTGGAAATTGACTCTCTCAAGACTAAGTATGTCCTCATATATTTGAGGGCATAGTATATGTTTCTTTAGTTATTCTTTAAAATTTGTATAAGACTATTTATTTATTTCTTTCAATGTAAAGGGTCATGTCCCTACGATAGTCTGGTCGTGTCTTTAAGTTGGCTCGTGACGATGAGACTACTCTTTAGTATTTATAAAAGATCTTTCCTTATTATTATTAATTTTGTGAAAAGTTTTAAATTTTGTACTACTTTTTATATCTTATGTAGTGAATGATAGCTAAGAGGCTTGTACAAGACCTCCGTGAGGTCGAGCACGCCTTGTTTAGACCTAAGGGTTGCCCTAACTTCTAGGGTGTACTTTCGGGTCGTAATAAACTTGGTATCAGAGCATAAAGTTTTGGGAAATAGTTTAGGGTCCAAAGTCTCACAAGCCACGTCAAGTAGAGTCCTTTTTATCGGCGTGAGTCGCGACACATTAATGAGCGGGAGCCTATAAGGCAATAGAAGTTTCAGTTTCTTCACTATGCTACGGTCATGCCATAGAGTTTAGTTTAAGCTAACTCCCACAAAAGAATTATTTTTGAAACTAGTTAACTTGTCTATTGTTGATATTGTGTATGTATGTCGTGAAGTGCTCAATCCACTTTAGTTACCATTAGGAGCACTAAGTGGGAGTGGTAGTATGGGATGCTACTCTCACATTGCACTTGGTGTGACCTATACCTACTATGGGAAAAGAGTATCTTCATGAAATCCGTGTGAATGAGTACAATGGTGTAGTGTTATGGATGATTATTGTGGAGTACTTGAGTAAATGGAATCCATTAGGAGCACTAAGTGACAGTGGTAGTATGGGATGCTACTCTCACATTGCACTTGGTGTGACCTATATTTTCCATGAGTGTTTTGCATATGTTAGCCAAGGACGTGGATTTGATTTCCAACGAAGTAAGCCTAAGATTTGGTAGTTTTAAGGGTCGCTTTGGTGTGCTTTGAAGGGAGGTGTAATGAAAATCCTTTCGTAGATCACCTTAGGGAGTATTAGGATAACCTTGGGTTAGGGCAACTTCAAAGGAAAAGAGTTCATATGACTTGGAACGTGCCATTCACTGTAAGGTCTCCATTGTAAGAATCCAATATATTCACTGTGATGCTTTATTCAATTTTTCATTGTAAGTTTATTAAGTTCATTGAAATGTTCCTTTTGATTACTCTAAGTTTTGGTAAAGTTGCCATAAAGTGTTGATTGTCGATTCTTATGTTGGTTTTTTTCTAGATTCCTGAATATCTCTTTAATTGCATGAAAAGCTATTCTTACTAAAATGTCCCTTTTTATATGTTTATTTGCATATACCATACTTAGTATATTGTTGTACTAACCCCATACTTTTATATACTTTATGAGTATAGGTTGGAAGCCTTTTTGGAGGATCGGAGTTGAAGCTTGGGAATTCTATCTCTCAAGAATTGGGTATGTCCTCATATATTCGAGGACATAGTTTTATGTTTCTTAGTTTCTTTATTAAGACTTAAAAATGTATTTACTTAATTGTAAGGGGTCGTGTCCCTAAGATTCTAAGTTTTGTCTTTAAGTTGGCTTGTGACGATAAGATTTCCTAGTATTTATGAAAAGACTTCTTTTATTTTTATTATCGTGAAAAGTTTTAATTCCGCACTACTTTTCATGCTTTATGTTATGAATGCTAGTTAGAGGGCTTGTACGAGACCCCAAAGGGGTGAAGTATGCCCGGTCATGATTCCAAGGTTTTCCCTAACTTTTAGGGGGTGCTTTCAGGTCGTGACAGACTTGGTATCAGAGCATAAGGTTTTGGGAAATAGTTTAAGGTCTGAAAGTCTCACAAGCCACATCTAGTAGTATCTTTGTCATTGGTGTGAATCGCAACACATCCATGGACAAGAGGCTATAGGATGCTAGAAGTTTCACTTTCCTCTCTATTCTAGTATTGTGCCTTAGAGTTGAGTATATAAGGTGTCTATTCTCAACCTCTTCTTTTTGTGTTTTTAGGACATGAATACGAGGAGATCGACCGCTATAAGGAAGGAGGGAGGTGTACCAAATGAGAGAGTCCTTCCCCGTGTTGACCAAGTTCCTATTGTTGGCTTAGGGGAGGAAAATGAGGAGGTTCCTCTTCCAGAACCTCAAGTGCCTCCGGAACCTCAAGAACCTCAAGTGCCTCCTATGCCTCAAGCTCCTTTTGTTGAGGATGACATGACTAATGCGGAGTTGAGGGCTGCCCTAATGAACTTGACCCAACTCATGATGGCTCAAGCTCAAGTTGGCAACAATCACTTTGTGGGCCAATCTAACCTAGGAGATAGGCCCCAACCAAATGCTAGTACTCCCGCTTCTAGGATTCGGGATTTCATGAGAATGAACTCTCCTACTTTTCATGGCACTAAGGTGGATGAAGATACACAAGGCTTCATAGATGAGGTTTTCAAGGTGGTAGATGATATGGGTGTGACCCCTAGGGAGAAAGCGGAATTGGCCGCTTACCAACTTAAGGATGTTGCTCAAGTGTGGTATGAGCAATGGAGGGGTAAGAGACCCTTAGAAAGAGGACCGGTTGATTGGGAGGAATTCAAAGAGGCTTTCCTAGATAGATTCTTTCCTTTAGAGTGGAGGGAGAAGAAGATGGTTGAATTCATGAACCTCCGTCAAGGGGGAATGAGTGTGCAAGAGTACTCTCTCAAATTCACCCAACTCTCTAAGTATGCCCCAACCATGGTGGCCAACCCTAGGGCTAGGATGAACAAGTTTGTGATGGGCGTGTCTAGCTTGGTGGAAAAAGAGTGTCGTACGTCTATGCTTCTTAATGACATGGATATCTCTAGGCTCATGGTTTATGCACAACAAATTGAGGAGTCCAAAATTAGGGAGATATGGCAAGAGGGTAAGAGACCTAGGTCGGATGATTCTAGTCACAAAAGGCCTAAGAAGAGGTTTTATCCCCAAGAATCTTCTATGGGAAACAAGGATAGGGCTTCAAATCAACTTTCTCAAGGTGGTGGTCATTCCTATGAAAGGGCTAGGTGCCCTACTTGTGGCAAGTAACATGGGGGTAAGTGTCTTGCCGGATCGGATGGTTGTTTTGAATGTGGTTATAAAGTCCACAAGATGAGGGACTGCCCAAACCTTAAATCAAGGGGGAGAGATGTCAATCAAGCTTCCCTAGATCCTAATGCTCCCAAGAACAACCCTTCCTATGGGATGGGGGCTAGAAAGGATAATTAATCCGGATCGATGGTTTTGGTAAGTCTCAACTCTTTGTTATTGTTGCTTTTGTGTTATGAGATGAGTTTATATGGTTTTATAGTTCATATGATCATGTCATCTTGATGAATTGCTTGAAGAATGATTTTTTTTAAAAAATTTTGGTAACTTGGCAGTGAACTTCACTGTAAAATTTTGGCATTTTGAAGAAAATTGTTTTGTCTCGAATTTTAGTTTTAATGTGTGTAAAGGTATTGTTTATGATCATGTTTAATGTTGGAGAAGGTATTTCCTCCATAAAAGAAGTTCAAGGTTGAGTTTTGACTTTGTGAAGTTTGGCGAAAGTTGTCTATGTTGATAAGTGTTGAAGGTGTGAAATGATGTTCCTTGCTAATTGATGCTTTGATTGTTGATGTTTTGATCATGATCTAAGTGAATTATATGATTCCAAGAGAGTCCTTGTTGTTCTTAAAAATTTAAGTGTCATTCGAGGACGAATGTTATTCCAAGTGGGGGAGAATATAACGCCCCAAAATGAACTAAGGTGAACTAGAGCCTCATGGTTGTTTCTTGAGTCGACTTTAAGTTAAACGCAGTTAGTTTAGTGTCCTTAGGCAGTGTGCAAAGTTTCGTGAAGTTTGGAGGTCAAACGACCAAGAACGTCCAAGGCATTCGAAAGATATGCCTTGAGTCGATCTTGTACGTCTAGACGAGTTTCGTCGAGTTTTATGTATTCGTTTTGGATGAAATTCATGTGAGAGGTGTTAAACTTATAGATGATTATATTTGTGTTGGAAACGTTCGGGAAATTATCCTCAAGGACCATCGAAGGGTCCTTGAGGAAGGACCCAAAACCTGGTAAGCAGGCTGTCCTAGGCAGCCTTGGCGACAGAGCAGTCGACGGCCAGTCATGGCTGTGACGCCCCGTCACAAGGTTCCGTAGTGAGGGACTTGTTCAAGGGTGTAGAGGGTACCCTTGCCAAGCCACTGAAGCTTGCAACGGATGGTCAGGATGGGCCGTTGCACCCGTGATGCCCCGTCACAAGCAGGTCATCGCAAGCCTTGTCCTTGTGCGCAGATTTTTCTACCAAGTAAGGGGTGAACTCGTAAATTCACCCCACGTCCAAATAAGAGTTTGGACGGTTTTTTAAGGGATTTTTAGGTTATATTAAATGAGTTTTAAACCCTAGACCTAGACAAGACCCCCTCACTTCTAAATTCAAACTCTCTCTCTAAAAAGAAAACCCTCTCAAGACTCCATTGGAAGCTAGAAGTCAAGGAAGGATAGGAGGGCTGGTTGGACGTGTCTCTTCATCAAAAACTCTTGGATTTGTCTTGCTTAGTGAGGTATGGTATCCATTCTTGAATATCTTTTCATTCAAGAAGCCAATTTTCAAAAATGGTTTTCAAAAGGGTTTCTAAACTCAATCTTCTTCTAACTTTGATTTTTAGTATGGGTCATCTTGTATTTATGTTCTAATGGTCTAAATGTATTTATATTGGTTTGAATTGATGATTTTGATGTTAAAAACTCCATGAAACTCTTGTATATGCATACTTCAACTTTTGGCTTGAAAATGGGTTATGTGAGCATGATTTGAGTAGAGTATGAACTTGGGTCTTCTTGTAATTATCATGTTGGTGTAGCTACTGCCCTAAGGGCCTTAATATGGTGAAATATTGATAAATTGCTTATGGGTGATGATGGTTTGATTTGTTGATGAGTTGCTCTCATTGTATATTTCTTATTATGAATTGCTATTTGAGTGGTATGGTCCACTTTATGGGTGGCGGTGCTAATTGATGAACTTGATGTTACATAGTATGTTTTGAGTATGTGATCTTGAAGGTATAATATGTGAAATGAAGATACATGGGAAAGGGGTCTTGTATTGTGTTTGATGTAGCTTGAAGTGCATGTTTGACCTAGTTTATGTCTAAATGAAGTGTATGATTATGAGAAGCGTGTAGAGTGTGTAACTTGATGAATTAGGGTTAACGTATGTGTAGAACTTGATGATAATAAAGCGATTCTTATATGCAAGGTGTGCACATGTACAAACACACACTCTTTTAAGATTTGTGTTATGCCAAGTTGAGCAAAAAGGGGAATCTTGAGGTGGACACACTTCGTGAGTTGAGATGTAGTGTCTAGTAGCAACCTCTCCATTCCTAGTGAGCTTTCTAAGATACACAATTATGTTGAGAAATCCGTGTGGAGTTATGCCTAGCACCGAGGGGATATGAAGGGGAGGTGGATTGCACTTCGTGAGTTGAGATGTTGTATTCCAAAGTACCTCTTGAGATGAGTACTCCTCATTAGTAGAGAGTGAGTTACTTAGTAACAATCTCCTTATTCGTTAACTATGTGCCCGCATAGGTGTAGCTATTGGAAAAGCCATGTAAAAGCTAAAGAAGCATGACCTTACACTAGGAAAGTAAGGATCCCTCATCCTATAGGGGTTAATATTGGGATTCCATGTCTAGCTCTCATGGTCTTTGTCGGTTAAGATATCTCCCACAAAAGAATTATTTTTGAAACTAGTTAACTTGTCTATTGTTGATATTGTGTATGTATGTCGTGAAGTGCTCAATCCACTTTAGTTACCATTAAGAGCACTAAGTGGGAGTGGTAGTATGGGATGCTACTCTCACATTGCACTTGGTGTGACCTATACCTACTATGGGAGAAGAGTATCTTCATGAAATCCGTGTGAATGAGTACTATAGTGTAGTGTTATGGATGATTATTGTGGAGTACTTGAGTAAATGGAATCCATTAGGAGCACTAAGTGACAGTGGTAGTATGGGATGCTACTCTCACATTGCACTTGGTGTGACCTATATTTTCCATGAGTGTTTTGCATATGTTAGCCAAGGGCGTGGATTTGATTTCCAACGAAGTAAGCCTAAGATTTGGTAGTTTTAAGGGTCGCTTTGGTGTGCTTTGAAGGGAGGTGTAATGAAAATCCCTTCGTAGCTCACCTTAGGGAGTCTTAGGATAACCTTGGGTTAGGGCAACTTTAAAGGAAAAGAGTTCATATGACTTGGACCGTGCCATTCACTGTATGGTCTCCATTATAAGAATCCAATATAGTCACTTTGATGCTTTATTCAATTTTTCATTGTAAGTTTAGTAAGTTCATTGAAATATTCCTTTTGATTACTCTAAGTTTTGGTAAAGTTGCCATAAAGTGTTGATTGTCGATTCTTATGTTGGTTTGTTTCTAGATTCCTGAATATTGCTTTAATTGCATGAAAAGCTATTCTTACTAAAATGTCCCTTTTTGTATGTTTATTTGCATATACCATACTTAGTACATTGTTGTACTAACCTCATACTTTTATATACCTTATGAGTATAGGTTGGAAGCCTTTTTGGAGGATCGGAGTTGAAGCTTGGGAATTCTATCTCTCAAGAATTGGGTATGTCCTCAAATATTCGAGGACATAGTTTTATATTTCTTAGTTTCTTTATTAAGACTTAAAAATGTATTTACTTTATTGTAAGGGGCCGTGTCCCTAAGATTCAAAGTTGTGTCTTTAAGTTGGCTTGTGACGATAAGATTTCCTAGTATTTATGAAAAGACTTCTTTTATTATTATTATGTTGAAAAGTTTTAATTCCGCACTACTTTTCATGCTTTTTGTTATGAATTCAAGTTAGAGGGCTTGTACGAGACTCCAAAGGGGTCAAGTACGCCCTGTCATGATTCGAAGGTTTTCCCTAACTTTTAGGGGGTGCTTTCGAGTCGTGACATTAATCTTCTATGAATTATGATAAGAACAATGAATAAATAACAACTTAAGGTTAATAAAAAAGGGACTTAAACTTAGCACCGATGAACTAGATATGAGAGGTATCCCTTCTAGTTGGAAGGTAGGTCACAAAAATTCTTATGAGATAGAGGTTGCCATGTAATGTGGAACTATGGGTCTCTAATACATCTCCTAGTTCTTGAACTGTGTTGCCACCATAGGATACTAGCTAGTGGATCCAACTAGAAAGCTATGTCATGTTTGGTTCTACTTTGGCCGGTAGGCCACTTTTTTCGGTGTAGGGTTTTATGACACCGGATTCCATGTTAGCTCACATGGTATATGTCGGTTAAGGTGAATCTTCCCTCATTTAAAATGAAAGACAAGTAAATGGACATTAACTAGGGTGACTTGAGGAGTCTACTTAGTATAGGTACGGGTATGGGACTCTAACTAGACATTGCAAAAGTTGACTCTAAGGGAAGTCCTAGGAGATTGTTCTTATGTTATATGAGAACATGAAAGGTATGATGCTTATGATACATATTGTTACTCTTATATGAAGTTGGTTACGTTAATGAACATGTTATTAGTCTATATTGCTTTATGAATGATGACTACTTATGTTACAAGTTATATGAAGCAAAGCTTTACTTATGGTATCCGAACTTATCTACTTGGTTGTGTGGGTTATGGGGCTTCACTTGACTATTGAACTTGTAGGTTGGGGATGGGATCATTGGTAAGTGTTTTGTATGTTATGTTTATGTGATCTATTGAATATGAAATGTTAACATGACTCTATGAAAATATGTCTTTGATTATAATCATGCATTAAGTTGATGGAATTCTTAACTTGTATATGTTCTATGGTATGTTCATTGAAGACATTTATATGACTTGGCATGCTTTCCAAATAAATGATAAATGATCCTTTTTCATGCATGTCCTTAAATGTTATGTGAACATACCCATACTTAGTACATGTGGCGTACTAACCCCATTACTTTATATTACTACAAATGTAGGGTCCGGCCACTGAAGATTAAGAAGGTTGATTGAAGAAGCTTGGAACTCTTTCTCCAAGTGTTGGTAGGTCCTCATGTTAAGGGATGCTATCTTTTCATATTCTAGCTTATGAAGACATTAGTAGATTTTAAGAATATTCTATTTCCATTTATGTTCTTTTGGTTCTTTTGTATTAAGGCATATATGGCGTATTGACTATTTATTGGCTAAGTCCATAATCGTACTCTTTAGATGGTTTTATATAGGTGAGACAAGTTTTCATAATATCGTATGTCATTATGAGTTTTAAGTATGAAGTCTAAGTATACTTCAAATAGAATGTAAAAGTTTTAAATTTTCCGCAATTTTTACTGATCACATGTTATGACTAATGCTATGGGCTTTTCTGAGTCCTCTGGCAGGACAACAACACCGGTCGCATCTGGGGTATGTTCTCCGGGTGTGACAAAAGGGGTGAATGATAAATTCACCCCACGTTCCTAAATTACTATGGCCGGTTATTATGTGGTATTTTAGGTATATTAAGTTAGTTAATCACATGAAAACCCCATTCCTAATCCATTATTCAAAATTAGACTTCCCTCTCCAAAGATATCCTCTCTAGAAACCTCCATTGGAGATAACGCTCAAGAACAACCATGGTGATGGATTCTCAAGGTTTCTTCATCCAATAAGGTATGGTCATCCTTCATCTCTAGATAACTTTTCATCTAGATAGTTCCTCCTAATATTTTCAAAGAGCATTCATGATCAATCTTCCTAACTTTCAATCTAGACATGGGTTCTTTCTAAAATCGATTTCAAAAGCATGATGATAAGGGATTAATGATTAGCTACTGTATTGAATGTGCTTTTTAATCCAATTCCATGTTGAACCCATGATCCCTCTCAATCTCGATTTAGCCTATATTGTAGTGTGTTGTGATCTTGATGCTAGAATGATTGTTATGAGATTCAATTAAGATAAATTGATTTAACTACTGCATATGATGTAAATTTATGATGAATTATGTATAGTTGATCCAATGTGCATCAAGGTTTGAAGATTTGAATGAAATTGACCTATCTTCTTCTACTTTTATAGCTTGTTATGTAGTGATTTCAATGTGATCTCAATTCTAGGGTAGTTGAATTAGGATCTCATTTATCTTATGTTATCTTTAGATGCTGTCCTATAATTGTATTATTAATGAATTATGAGTATGGATCATTGATTATCAAAGCAAGGGAGTTTTGGTATGTGATCTATGTTTCTCTACTCTTTATTGAATTGGTGATGTATAGTGTACATGTTAGTATCATGATCTTGTGGTTGTTTATGCATGACTTCGTCCATGTTAATATACATTTAGCTACTGCCCTATAGTTGAATTGTTGATGAATGATTAATATGGATCAATGATGATCAAAGGTTGATGAATTGGTACGATTTACTCTATTCCTCTTCTTTTCTATGTAATGGGTAGTTGAATTGGTCTTCTATGGCTTTGTGTGGTATGGTCTACTTATGGTGGCGGTGTTTACATCTTATATATATATATATATATGTGTGCGTGTGTGTGTGCGTTTTTTTGTATTTTTTTTTTGTATGTGTGTGTGTGTTGATTATGGCCTTGAAGGCAAATTGATGTTATGTGAGTGTGTTGTTATGATGTTCACACTTTGTGAAGCATGCCTAGTCTTCTATTCTAGTTATGATCTAGCTTGTATTGCAATTGTATAAGCATGTTGAGGACTATGTTAGGGTTATTTTTAGGTGCTGCTATTGATGAAGTAATGATGATTGATGACCCCTATCCATGTACACCTATATGAATGTGTGAATATGTAAGGTGAGGAGTCTTGAAGGTAATGTGATGTTGTCTTGTCTACTATGCTATTATGTGTTGTGTGGTCTACGCTTGGTTGTGCATTGTGGTCCTAAGAGGGTGGCTGCCTCAATATGTTATTGATAGACATTATGTGATAATGTTGACCAATGTAAACACACTTACACTTCATGCATGCTTACAAGTAATATTGGTCCATGGTATCTAATGAAAGGGTATTCTAATATGCCCTTGTGTCTACTACTATGAATGTAATGTATATATATATGGGTATGCTATGTATTACTTAACTAGGATGACTTGATAGGTGTACTAGTATGGACAAGGTTATGGGACCTCGTCTATGCATTGCACATGTGTGCCTAGATAGGATAGTTCCTAGGTTTGCGATTTGTGTACATGAATATGAATGCATGAATAGGTTATGAACATGTCTTATATGCTATGAATATATATTATATGACATGATTAAGTATGAATATGCATAGTGTCTAAATGTGTTTTTATGAAAGGTTTGCTCATATAGTTACACCTATACTCTTATGCATGAGTGTAGTACAAGTATGAATATGTATGGTCTAAGGGTGTTTATATGGAAGGTTTGCTCACATATATGTATACACACACATGAAAACATGCTATGTTGCTTGTATGATGATCTAGTCCACTGAGGGGCTCTTGAAAGATGTTCTCAAGCGTACCCTAAACTAGATGGTGCTTTACATATGCTCTGTCCATGTGAAAGAATTTCTCACATGATTTAGGTTGATGAACTCTCATCTATGACCCATCAGCTAAGCATATGAGGAGTCAATATCTTAAATCCTAATTTTATAAAGTAATGTTAATAAAGGCTTTCATTAAAGGGAACTTAGCTTAGCACCGAGTGAACTTAGATGAGGGATGCCCCTTCCCAATGTGGGAAGGCTTGTTCACCATTGTCCTCACGAGGTGGATAACTACAATACCCCATTTGGCATAAAGAGTGTTTCCATATATTCCTCCATGTTCCATAAAATATGCTTGCCCCATAGTATCTAGCAAGTGATATTACCTAATATGCTAGAATGAATGTTAATGTTCTACCTTGGCTAGGTAGAGAACCTTCCTTTATGCTCTACAACACTAAATTCCATGTTTACCACCCATGGTCTTAGTGCCGGTTTGGGTTTTATTTTCCCTAAAGTAAAATTGATAATGGAAGTAAAGGACCATAACTAGGATAACCTAAGGAAATTTGCTTAGTGTAGGTGAGGGTATGGGACTTTACCTATGCATTGCACAATTAGCTCTTAAAGGGAGTTCTAGGAAGTTTTTCTAATGTATATGTATATGTTTATGTTCTTTATGCATGACATTGTAGTGTTGTCTACTTGTTGTAATCAAAATGCATGGTATGAGTCCTAATGAGTCTATATGATGAGGTCTCACTTTATATGCATAATGTCAGTCTTGATGACTATACGATGAGGTCATATTTGCTATGCATGTGGTTGTCTATACTTTCCTTTTGTGATGTATGGAGTACATGTTAAGGCTTGTAGTCTATTTATGAGCTTACTAAGTATGTGTGAGGTTATGGGACTTCACATGTACATTGCACTAGTAGACATGGAAAGGGATTATAAGTAGGGTTCTATGTAGTTCTGAGAAGGTGAAGTCCTAGTATGTTAATGTAACTATTGCCTTGCTATGATTATGTTGGAAGTCTTGACTTGTATATGGTCTTGTAATGAGTCCTTCTATGTAGTATCTAAAGTATGTTGTGTCAAATGTGAGTTATGTATCTTATTATATGAAATAGTTCTATGAATGCATGTGTTTGATCAATGAAGGTTGCACGCATGATTTCCTAGTGGCCTTTAAGTGATGCTTGAGTGTGGATAGTGTTATGGGACATTGTCTATACATTGCAGCAAGCATCACTAGAGGGTTACTTGGGAGGATAAGGAGTTAAAGTAAAAGGAAGGAATTCACTGTAAAATGAGATAAGTTCATTGTATGTGAAATGAGCTTACTATAAAGTGGTGACTTATATGCCTGAAATGCAATGTGTGGTTTTATATGATGTTTGACCATCAAATATGCTGATATGGAGTATGTGAATTGTATAATGTTTATTATATCAAAGTCTTATGAAGTTTTCACAAAAGGGCATGATGCATGGTTTCAAGTAAAATGTCCCTTTTAAATAGCATGTTTTTGCATGGTTGTCATACTTAGTGTATTATTGTACTAACACCATTCTTCTTCACCATTTTACACAAATTTTAGGTTATGGATGCTTAAAGGATGTCTCTATGGTGAAGATCTCGATATGTGATTACAAAGCTCAAGGAAAGGAATCCTTAAGTCCAAGGATTTCCTAAGTCATATCTTAATGTAAAGTTATGTAATAGTTAGTTATGTTTTATGTTGTAAAGGGTCGTGTCCCTAATGTACTCTAATGATGAGACTTAGAGTTTAACTATGTACTTTTGTTATTATAAATATAGAATGGAAGTGAATGTTCTAGCATATGATGTGCTATGAAAGTTTTAAATTTTGAGCTAGTTTACCAATGATAATGCGATGAATAATAAATATGGGCTTGAATAACACCTCTGAGAGGTCCAGTATTCAATGTTACTTCTACGGGGTGGTCCTCGTTCGTGACAGAGGCTCACTATCTCAAAATGGTGAGGGGCAAGAATCATGAGCTTCCAACGCGACGCGCAACCAAGTCCCAGATTTGGCCGCGTCATTTTTAAGCCAAATTAGAATTTGGAAAAGGGTCGAAATAGTGTAGGGGTCTTTTGGTAACTTTAAGGATCATTTGTGAACTGTTTTAGGTCACTTTAAACCCCATTACACCTATCAAATCAAACCCTCAAATTCAAAATCAAAATCTCTCCAAAACCTTTGTCCAAAAACCTTCATTTTCAAGAAGCTTCAAGCTCCAAGGAAGAAGACCAAATTTTCAAGTTTCTTCATCAAATTTTGTGATTTTTTTTATATTGAGGTATTGTAGTTCATCCTTGACTCTTCTTCCATTCAAGGAGACCATTTCAAGACTTTTCAAAAAGGGTTTCCAAACTCCAAATTCTTCTATTTTGAACTCTAAGCATGGGTCTTGCATAAAAAGGTTTTGGTGAATGTAATATAATATTTTTCATTGTTAGTTATTGATTTTAAGGTTAAAAACTCAACGACCCCATTCTCAATCCCATATCTCAACTTTTGGCTTATGAAGTAGGTTTAATGTGCATGGTTTGATAATGTTAGAACTATGGTTTTCTCTATATTATGTTGTGATTAGATACTGTCTTACTATGCTTAATTATGATGTTTTTTCTGAAATATGGCGGGAAGATGGTAAAGTCTTGGATTAAGGGTAAGTTGTTCTATCTTGGTTAAGTTATATTGAAATAACTCTTGAGTGGTATGGTACACCTTTGGTGGCGGTGTTTACTTGAAGTATATGAAGTTATATGTGTATTGTGAGAATGGCATTGAAGGCATGATATGTGAAGTGAAGTGATGATTTTGATATGTATATGCATGATATGTGTTAGAAGGTTGAAATGAGTATCTTGAAGGGTTATGTCACGACCTAAAAGCACCCCCGAGAAGTTAGGGAGAACCCTTAAGTCGTAACTAGGCGTACTTGACTCTTTGGATCTTGTACAAGCCCTTTAACTATCGTTCATTACATAAGACATGAAAAGTAGTGCGAAATTTAAAACTTTTCATGAATAAACTAAATAAAGGAAATCTTTCATAAATACATGGAGAATCTCATCGTCACAAGCCAAACTTAATGACACGACATAGAATCTTAGGAACATGTCCCTTTACATTAAAAGAAATACATAAAAAGTCTTAACATAAGAAACTAACAAAAGGACTATGCCCTCGAATATATGACGACATACTTTTTCTTGACAGAAACTTTCCCAAGCTTTGCCTTCTAGCCTTCAACCTTGCGTCCAAAAACCTATACTTAGAGTATAGAAAGTATGGGGTTAGTACAAAACAATGTAATAAGTATGATATATGCAAAATCATGTAAAAAGGGACATTTTAGTAAAATAAGCTTTCATGCCAAATAATTATAACATTCATTAATTTAGAAGCAAAACAACATAAGAAACATCATTTAACACTTAGAGAAGGATATCCATAATTTTAGCAAAAGAGAACAGTGAAGTTACCCAAAATTACAGTGAACTACTATAACCTTACAGTGAACCATTTGACTCCAAAAATAGTGAACTTCCAAAATATTGCCAATGAGGAAGTGAACTCATTTCCGTAGAAGTTTCGCTAATCGAAGTTATCCTAAGACTCTCCAAGGTGAGACATTAAGGAAACTTCTAAACACCTCCTTCAATACACACCAAGGAGATCCTTAAGACTACCCAACATAGGCTTACTGCACTCGGGAGAACAAGTCACCACTCAATCACAAGACAATAGAGGAACACTCAACAACACATCAAGACTTCCCTTTCGGAATGCCTACTTAGTGCAATGAGTACATGGTGTCCCATACCACCACCTATCCTAAGTAGTACACTCTTTTAGAAGTCTTGGCACCAACAATCCCCTTTCGGAAGGTTCTACCTAATGCAACAGATAGATAGCGTCCCATACCACCACCTACCGTATGTAGTACGTTCTTTAGGAGACTTAGTTCATTCGATTTACATAAGACTCAGTAAGACTCCCCTTTCGGAATTCCTACCTAGTGAGATGGATAAATACCATTCCATTCCACTACCTACCCTAAGTATTACACTCTTTTAGAAGACTTAGCACATTCATTACTTTTGTGGGGGTTAGCTTAACCGACATGGACCATGAGAGCTAGATATGTAATCCCGATATTAGCCCCTATCGGATGAGGGATCCTCACTTGCCTATAGTAAGGTCATTCTTTTTAGCTTTCAATGGCTTTCCCAATATCTATACCTATGTGGGTTCATAGTTAAGGGATAAGGAGCTTTCTACTAAGTAACTCATTCTCTACTAATGAGGAGTACTCATCTCCAGAGGTACATTGGGATACAACATCTCAACTCATGAAATGTAACCACCCCTTCTTCATATCCTCTCGGTGCTTAGCAAAATTCCCCACGGATTCAAAATATTTTATAATATAGGTTAAGGATAACTAGTGAACACCACATCTCAACTCACGAAGGGTATTCATCCTCCAACCTATCTCAAGTCACCATTGGAGATAAAACTCAAGAAGGGCTAGGAGGGATGGTTTGGAAGTGTTTCTTCATCAACATTAGTAGGTTTTCTTCTACTTGAGGTATGGTATCCATCGTTGAACTTTCTTCCATTCAAGGAGTCACTTCTAATGAATTTTCAAAATGGGTTTTCAAACCTAGTTTCTTTTATTTTCAACCCTCGTGTTCTAAGGGAGAGGGGTTTTGGGTTTTAGGAAATAAGGTCTAAAATTAGGTCTTAGGTTTGAAACTCTTTAATATACATAAATAAACCTAAAAATGACTTCCTAGGATCATAAAAGGCTTGGGGTGAATTTACCAAACACCCCAAGTCATTACAAGAAATTGACAGCTTTTGGGGCAGTCTCATAGACGGATTAACCAACGGACCGTTTGTCCATCAATGGCCCGTTGGTGGGGTCTCGTTGGTTGAGACTTAGCACCAGTCACGAGAATTCCATCCTTCTTTACAGGTCCAATCGACGCCCATGGTAGACGGGCCGTTGGTGGACCAACGAACCGTCCCTTGGGTCGTCGTTTGGTCACTATTTTGGCAGCTTCTTGCCAAGAGGTGGGGTCCTCTTCACGGTACCTCATGTGTCCTAGGTGGGGTCGTAACCGAACTTTAAACCCCTAAACATAGTTGTATATGTCTTAGGAACATCCCACAGCATTTTAAAACAAAATGAACACGTAAAACTCACTCAAACACATGAGAACACACAAGCACTATCTAAGGAATATCTTCCGAACGTCATGGATGTTCTTGGACGTTTGACCTCCAAACTTAAACGAACTACACACACTGCCTAAAATTACTAATATAACTCATTTTGACTTAAAATCAACTCAAGAAAAAATCACGAAGCTCTAGTTCACCTTAGTTCGTTTTAGGGTGTTACATTCTCCCCCACTTGGAATAACATTCGTCCTCGAATGACACTAAAACATTAAGACCATAAAGGACTCCATTATCAACACATAACACATTACAATCATGATCAATACACGCATGATCAAAGCATCAACTAACAAGGAGCAGCATTTCACATTTCCAAACACTTGCAACGCAGGCAACTTTTTGTATAAATTCACAAATTCCAAATTCATCCTTATCCTTGATTTATGGAGGAAATACATTCTCCAACATTAAACATTTTCAAGTACGACACCTTTACTCACATTGAAACTACAATTCAAGACAAAATAATTTTTTTCAAAAATGAAACTTTTCACAATGAGCATCATTGTAACACATGCAACTTTGCAAACTTCACAATTCAATCTCACTTTCATTTCTTCACTTATGGAGGAACTACCTTCTCCAACAATAAACATGCTCATAAACATAATTTCTAAACACATTGAAACCATTGTTCATGGAAAGTGCAATTTTCCTCAAAAGTTGGATTTCTTGACACTGATTCAGTATGTCACTTTCTTTTTTCTATAATGCACCTTTCAAGCAACTTTAATAAGATGGCATGACAATATGAGAGACAAGACCATTCTAACTTACTCAAAAGAGACTTGGTAAGTTACACTAAGTGAAATGTGAGAGTAGCATCCCATACTCCTACTCCCACTTAGTGACCCTTGAGGATTCTCTTGGACTAAGTACACTACATGAAATCCTACCTAGCATTCATCATGTGAAAACTTAGCTTTAACTTGCCTCTTTAACATTAGACCTTATGTCATCTAACTTCATATACAACACAAGATAACTCACTCATACACTTCATACTCAAAACAACCTTTTCTACTCAACTCATTCTCCCCCAATTAGGGAAAGCCATCTTAAAGGTCTCATACTTCAAAGCACCATTATGCCTCTCACAAGGTAGGAACCCACACTACCCTCAAATCATGCACATCAAGACTGAACATCAACTCTACTAGTCAAGCATAACATTCTCCTCTTAGGATTCAAGCCAAGACAAACGTTCTTAAACATCACCTCATTCAACTCTTCGGCACCACTTAACTCAATCTAATGGAATAGAATTCCTCCTTTCCCTTTCCACCAATTTAAGGTAGATCATTTGGAAATCAAAAATCTTACTATATAAAACTCCACCATTTTGCTAGCATAACTCCACAACTTCCTCACTAGGTAATCATACCACATTTCCCCGTTAGAGTAAACCTACACAAGAATCTCAACCAAATCACAAGAATATCTAGGAAACATTAACCACACAAGTGGGTTGCCCTCAACTACTAAAAAATCTCCACATCCTCTCAACATTCCTCAAATTTACACCTTAATGCTTTCTACCACATTGAACATAATCACAAGGTAACTCATTTGCTCTCAAAGGTACTTCATTAAATTATTATAACTCTTACCATGCTTAGAACTACATCACCATAAAGTTTCTCATCATAACACTTCCAACCTCATAAATCACACCTAGACATAAATGGCATCACATCATAATTTTTTCAAAACTCACCTTCACATTCTCTCTTGTAGCCACAAAACCATCATAACATAAAAACTCACCCTTTTCTCTCCCTCAAACTTAGAAACATTTCCCTCTCGAAGTAATCATACCTAGAAAACCACCGGACAAGGGAACATAAGAGAGAGAGACCATATAGAGTTAAGTTATATGGCACGATTCAAGAGTAATGAAGAAAGTGAAACTCTAGCGTCCTATAGCCTCTTGTTCATGGATGTGTCGCGACTCACACAAATGACAAAGACTCTACTAGACGTGGCTTTTGATACTTTTAGATCCTAAACTATTTCCCATAACCTTAGGCTCTGATACCAAGTGTGTCACGATCCGAAAGAACCCCCTAGAAGTTAGGGAGAACCCTTAGGTCGTAACAAGGCATACTTGACCCTTTGGGCTTTTGTACAAGCCCTTTAACTATCGTTCATTACATAAGACATGTAAAGTAGTGCGGAATTTAAAACTTTTCACTAATAAATTAAATAAAAGAAATCTTTCATAAATACTTATAGAATATCATCGTTACACGCCAAACATAAAGGCACGACAGAGAATCTTAGGGACACGACCCTTTACATTAAAAGAAATGCATAAAAAGTCTTAACATCAGAAACTAAGAAAAGGACTATGCCCTCAAATATATGAGGATATACTTTGTCTTGAGAGAAACTTTCCCAAGCTTTGCCTTCTAGTCTTCAACCTTGCTTCGAAAAACCTATACTTAGAGTATAGAAAGTATGGGGTTAGTACAAAACAATGTACTAAGTATGTCATATGCAAAATCATGTAAAAAGGGACATTTAACTAAAATAAGCTATCATTCCAAATGAGTATAACATTCATGAATTTAGAAGCAAAACAACATAATAAACATCATTTAACACTTAGAGAAGGATTTCCATAATTTTAGCAAAAGAGAGCACTTTACAGTGAAGTTACCCAAAATTACAGTGAACTACTATAACCTTACAGTGAACCATTTGACTCCAAAAATAGTGAACTTCCAATGTATTTCCAATGAGGAAGTGAACTCATTTCGGTAGAAGTTTCCCTAACCGAGGTTATCCTAAGACTCTCCAAGGTGAGACATGAAGGAAACGTCTAAACACCTCCTTCAATACACACCAAGGAGATCCTTAAGACTACCCACCATAGGCTTACTCCACTCGGGAGAACAAGTCACCACTCAATCACATGACATTAGAAGAACACTCAACAACACACCAAGACTTCCCTTTCGGAATGCCTACTTAGTGCAATGAGTACATGGTGTCCCATACCACCACCTATCCTAAGTAGTACACTCTTTTAGAAGTCTTGGCACCAACAATCCCCTTTCGGAAGGTTCTACCTAATGCAACAGATAGATAGCGTCCCATACCACCACCTACCCTAAGTAGTACGTTCGTTTAGGAGACTTAGTTCATTCTATTCACATAAGACTCTCTAAGACTCCCCATTCAAAATGCCTACCTAGTGCAATGGATAAATAGCGTCTCATTCCACTACCTGCCCTAAGTAGTACACTCTTTTAGAAGACTTAGCACATTCATTACTTTTGTGGGGGTAAGCTTGACTGTCATAGACCATGAGAGCTAGACATGGAATCCCGATATTAACCCCTATCGGAAGAGGGATCCTCACTTGCCAAGAGTAAGGTCATTCTTTTTAGCTTTTACATGGCTTTCCCAATAGCTACACCTATGTGGGCGCATAGTTAAGGGATAAGGAAATTGATACTAAGTAACTCATTCTCTACTAACGAGGAGTACTCATCTCAAGAGGTACATTAGAATACAACATCTCAACTCACGAAGTGTAACCATCCCTTCTTCATATCCTCTCGATGCTAAGCAAAATTCCCCACGGATTCTCAACATTTTTTAATATAGGTTAAGGATAACTAGTGAACTCCACATCTCAACTCACGAAGGGTATTCATACTCCGACCTATCTTAGAAAGCTCTTAGGATGTAGTGAGGTTGCTACTAAATACTTCATCTCAACTCACGAAGAGTGTCCACCGCAAAAAATCCCCTTTTTACTCAACTTAGCTTCATTCATTCAACTAAGTGTGTGTGTGTACATGTGAGCACACCTTGCACATAAGAATAATTTCATTCACATTAACTTCTATACTTGCTTTAGACCTTCATTCATCAAATCACACACTTTACATGCTTCACATAATCATGTACTTCATTTAGACATAACCTAAGCAAAACATGCAGTTCAAGCTTCACAAAACACAATACATGAACCATCTATATTAACATTTCCTTTCACATATTGGGACTTCAAAAACACACTAACAATACATACTAAACATAACCAAATTCATGAAGTAAACTCCACCACAAAGAAGGAGGACCATACCACTGGATCACATACTCAAAACATACTAAGTAACATCAACTTCATCAATTAGCACCGCCACCCATAAAGTGGACCATACCACTCAAATAGCAATTCATAATAAGAAATATACAATGAGAGCAACTCATCAACAAATCCAACCATCATCACCCATAAGCAATTTATCAATATTTCACCATATTAAGGCCCTTAGGGTAGTAGCTACACCAACATGACAATTACAAGAAACCCAAGTTCATACCCTACTCAAATCATGCTCACATAACCCATTTTCAAGCCAAAAGTTGAAGTATGCATATACAAGAGTTTCATGGAGTTTTTAACATCAAAATCATCAATTCTAACCAATATAAATACATTTAAACCATTAGAACTTAAATACAAGAAGAACCATACTAGAAAACAAAGTTAGAAGAAGATTGAGTTTAGAAACCCTTTTGAAAACCATTTTTGAAAATTGGCTTCTTGAATGAAAAGATATTCAAGAATGGATACCATACCTCACTAAGCAAGACAAATACAAGAGTTTTTGATGAAGATACACGTCCAACCAGCCCTCCTATCCTTCCTTGACTTCTAGCTTCCAATGGAGTCTTGAGAGGGTTTTCTTTTTAGAGAGAGAGTTTGAATTTAGAAGTGAGGGGGTCTTGTCTAGGTCTAGGGTTTAAAACTCATTTAATATAACCTAAAAATCCCTTAACAAACCGTCCAAACTCTTATTTGGACGTGGGGTGAATTTACAAGTTCACCCCTGACTTGGTAGAAAAATCTGCGCACAAGGACAAGGCTTGCGACGACCTGCTTGTGACGGGGCATCACGGGTGCAACGGCCCGTCCTGACCATCCGTTGCAAGCTTTAGTGGCTTGCCAAGGGTCTCCTCTACACCCTTGAACAAGTCCCCCACAACGGAAACTTGTGACGGGGCGTCACAGCCATGACTGGTCGTCGACTGCTCCGTCGCCAAGGCTGCCCGGGATAGCCTGCATACCAGGTTTTGGGTCCTTTCTCAAGGACCCTTCGATGGTCCTTGAGGATAATTTCCCGGAAGTTTCCAACACAAATATGATCATCTATAAGTTTAACACCTCTCACATGAATTTCATCCAAAACGAACACATAAAACTCGACGAAACTCGTCTAGACGTACAAGGTCGACTCAAGGCATATCTTTCGAATGCCTTGGACGTTCTTGGTCGTTTGACCTCCAAACTTCACGAAACTTTGCACACTGCCTAAGGACACTAAACTAACTCCGTTTAATTTAAAGTCGACTCAAGAAACAACCATGAGGCTCTAGTTCACCTTAGTTCATTTTGGGGCGTTATAATTAACACCTTGTATAAACATGATCATAAGCTCTTTAGGATTATATTAGAATTTCCTTTCATCATAGCACTTCTTTTGTGAGATGAACATAACATAATCATCTTGTGCAAAGCATACAAGAGAATATCATAAACTTGGATTATCGTATTCTTATCATGATCTCACATTTAGCATGTTCATAGTCCAACATATATTCATAGATGAATCATATATACTTCTTTAGTATAGTATCATAATTCATAGTCTAACATAAACATCATAGAGTAATCAAAACGTTAGAAGACTTACCTCTAGGTTCCAAGAACGTTGTTCAAGAATTTACCTTCAACTTACAACAATCATATCAACAACATAGTGAAATCCTCAATCGCATAACCAATATAACTCTTAAATTGATAAATAAGATCAACTTATAACGTAGTATAAGGGAAAGGGTCATTAAAGAGTTCATTCAAGTCTTAGTCCCAATCCCAATGTTTCCATATTATCAAATAGTAGAGACAACCATACGAAACCATCATCTAAATAAGAAAATGGTTCACACGAAATTCAAACATTACTAACCACATACTCATCAATTCATGTGAAATCGACCATAGAAAACAATTGTTTTTCATCGAAAATCATAACTCTGGAGTTAGGAAGAAAATCCATTTTGTACAATAAAAACCTTTGTATTTGAATTTCTTGAAAACTTATCTTTGAAAGTACCTCTTAGGGAAAGGAATTCCAAGAGTGAAAAACCCATACCTTATAGGCGAATAATCCACGAAAATTTGGATGAAAATATTGAAGTCTTCGTCTTCTTCCTTAATCTCTTTTTGTTCTTCAATGGTGTTTGGAAAAGAGAGCGTTCTTGAGAGAGATGACAGAAAACTTGTTTGATCTGATTTGGAACGTGTGAAAGTGGTCTAAAACTGACCTAATATACATATATAGTCGTCCTACGAATTACCCAAAAGACCCTCCATTTAAATGGGTCTTTTTATCAAGTTAAATTACCAAAAATACGACTTTAGCGATTCTGGGAAGTGGTTGCGCGTCGCGGGGCCAAATCCCGTCATTTTTCTGAAATTTTGGGTTGAGGTAGTGAGGTCCGTGTCAACCTTGTGTCGCGAGGCTTCCCCTCACATCTTGATGAAGTACACCTCGTGATGACCGCGCGTCGCGCACTTGTTCCTCCAATCTGCCAGTCCGCAGGCCGCTAGGCAGCCTGCTCCCCCATGTTTGGGTCCTCCCAAAGGACCCTTCGGGTGGTTCTTAGGGTGTATTTACCAAACGTTTTGACCATTTGTACTACATACTACCTATAAAGGGTCTCTTTACATGTTTTAGACTTCATTTGACACTTCAAAACCTTCACCCAACATAGGACGTCAACTTGTTAAAAATACCTAGTTTCCGGACGTCAAGGTCTTTCTTTGTCGTTTTGTCTCTAACCTTTTCCAAATGAACTTATTACATTAATATAGACCTGTAAACATAATTTTAAACATTAATTAATATATTAAGCTCTAGTCTAAGTCTGACATTTCCGGAGTGTTACATTATCCCCCCCCCCCCCTCTTAGGAACATTCGTCCTCGAATGACACTAAAATCTTTTGGAGGGTAGGAATAGACTCAATACAAGCAGCCCAACAAATCAACAACATAAAATAACATTGAGTCACAGCTCATAGGAGTACATCACAACTTCTTAAAACACATACCATGACATTAAACATAGCACTCAATTCATGATGTACAAACATATAAGAGCTCCATATTCATAACACATAGTGAGGAATTTCCTTGTCAACCTTATCATTAGATAAAAATGCATCAAAGAGTTACCATGCTATCGTTCTTCTCATGACAAAACAAGAACAACAAAATCTCAAGAAGACACATGCATACATATTTCACATATGTGCAAGAATAGAGTATGAAAGAATTTTCTTAAAACTCAAGTTGGTACTATCTTTTACCAAAACATGCACCTATTTAGTAACAGTCTATTTAATGATTATTCATTAATTTCTTTATTAAGCGGAATGTCTAATATCAAGGACAAATATATGAGGGTAACGGGATTTCATATCGGCTTTAGCCTCCCATGTTGCACCCTCAACAAGATGGTTCCTCCATAGAACTTTTATAGAGGCAACCTTCTTGTTTCTCAACTTCTTGACTTGGCGATCTAGGATCTCAACCGGAGCCTCTTCATATGAGAGGTTCTCATCTATCCTTAAACCTTCAAAAGGCAGAATAGACACGGGTCGCCTATGCATTTCTTGATCATAGAAAAATGAAACACTGGATGAACCAAAGCTAGTTTACTAGGTAGTTTCAGTTCATAAGCAATTGTTTCAACCCGTTGTAAAACCTCATAAGGAATAACATACCGTGGACTTAACTTACCCTTTATACCGAATCTCATCACCCCTTTAATAGGTTAAATCTTCAAGTAGACATGATCACCTATTTCAAACTCAATATATGTTCTTCTATTTTCGGCATAAGACTTTTGCCGACTATAGGCTGTCTTCAATCTCTCTCTTATAATTTGAACCTTGTCTATAGCCTCATAGGTAATATTTGGACCAAGGAGTAAAGATTCACACACCTCAAACCATCCAATCGGAGATCTACATCTTCTACCATAAAGAGCTTCAAAGGTGCCATGGAGATGCTCGAATGATAGCTATTGTTGTAAGAGAACTTAATCAATGGTAAGTGATCATCCCAATTTCCTTTGAAATCAATAACACAAGCTCTCAATATGTCTTCAAGGGTCTGAATGGTACGTTCCACTTGACCATCTGTCTGAGGATGAAAAGCGGTACTAAGTTTCAGTTGATTACCTAAGCCCCTTTGAAAAGCCTTCCAAAAACGACAAATGAATTGGGCACCTCTATCTGAAATGATAGACAAAGGAATCCCATGAAGACTCACAATCTCATTAATGTAGATTCTTGCATAATCTTCAGCAATATATGTAGACTTAACAGGAATAAAATGGGATGATTTGGTCAACCTATCTACAATAACCCATTCTTCACTCTTGGGATTCCTTTCCCCGTGAGGTCCTCTAAAAGAGGAATTTAAATTACTCAAACAGTTAGGTTTTTTTTCTACAAATGGGTTTTCTTCTAAAGTCGAAATTAATGATTTATTATGTTGAATTATGATTTCCTATGACTAATCTAGTATAGGTTATTGTGTTATTGATGTTAATTGTGGAATTTGTGAATAAGATCATGTTTTCCCAAGTCTTTGATCTTAGTTGTAAATTGAAGAGGAACTATGAATGTGTTGATTACAGTAGTCATCTTATTTATTCTATGGTCTGACTAGGAAATTGAATTGTTGGGACTAGACCTAGTTCTTGAAGAACTCATGATGAACCCTTTTCCCCTTAACCCTAGGTTGTGATCTTGAATTGAATTGTACATTATTGTTGCAATTGGGTTGGTTAGTGTGTGAATTACTATCCTATGTTTTTATTATGTTAATTATGCGTAGTATGGTGATATTACACCCATTATTGGGTTGAGTATGATGGTTGATGGTAAGACCTTGATGTTGGCTTATGAAGGAGACTTGGTAAGTCTTGTAATCTCAACTCTTTACTTCAATTGTGGTTACTTGTGATTAAGTGATGATATTTCATTGAAGTATACCTTATATTAGGATTGGTAGGGTTGCTAGGATGTTGAATTTAAATGTCTTGACTATGGTTTTGTGAGGTGTTGGCTAAGACGTACATGTTATAAGGATGGTGATAACTACCAATGTGCCTTATCATGAATAATTACGTAAATGTGTGCTAACCTAACTTATATGAATTGTAATGAAAGGACAATACTCATGCAATTTGTATTGATTTATGATGATGATGATATAAGGGATAGACCCTATGACCTACATTAAGCTATGATGGTTAATAAAGACATTAAAGACATCTGAAAAGGGACTTTAGCGTAGCACCGAGTGAACTATAGTGAGTAGTGTCGCTTCCCACATAAGGAAGGTAGGATCACTAATGTACTCTTGAGATTGGAGACTATAATGCATGTACCATAAAGAGGGTCCCATTAATATCTCCTGGTATTTGAAATATGGTGCCCCCATAGGAATACTAGCTAGTGGATCCACATAGTTGCTATGTTCATGTTATGGTACTACCTTGGCAAATAGTCCAACTTCCTTCGGTATAGAGTTCCATGACACCGGATTCCACCTTAGCTCATGTGGTCTATGTAGGTTAAGGAAAGATGTTTCCAAAAGGTAAAATGAAGTAATAAATGAACTCTAACTAGGATGACCTAAAGGGTTTAGCTTAGTCTAGGTAGGGGTATAGGAATCTATCTATACATTGCCCTAGTTAGCCTTGAAGGGTGTCTTAGGAGGTTGTTCGAATGTATGTATATGCTTATAAATGTAAATGATGATAATGTGCTGATCTTATATGTAAATGACAATATGTGATGTTTGCTACTCTGATGAACATGTATTTTTTCTCTATCGCTAAAGTATGATATTATGTACTCTTAGTGATATGTTATGTGGAGTTTGGACATTGGTTATGGTTCTTGCTAGGTTTACTTGATTAAGTAAGGTTATGGGGCTTTGCTTGGTTATTTCACAAGTGGACTTAATGAGGGTCATGAGTTATGGTCTTCCTTTGTTATAATGTAATGAACTCTTATTCATGCTTGTGATGTTATGACTTGATCATAGAGTTGTATTTTGTTATGGGTTCAATATGTTCATATGCATGTTACTTGCTTTGACTTATGGTGGTTTGATCTTAAATGGTACATGGTACGAACTTGACGAATATGTCTTATTGGATTGTTATGGTCTTCTTGAATGTGCATAAGGCTTTTCAAATCTAAGACTTAGATGATAAAGGCACAGAGTACAATGCGGGAGTTCCTCACAGTGGTGATCAAGTCCCTCCTCTTAAAGATGTTTCTAATGATGACTAAGCTTTGGTCAATCCTCCACCTTTGACGGATGGTGACATAAGGTCTGCCGTTTTCCAAATGGCCCAAGCTATTACTACACTAGCACAAGCCGTCACTACTCAAGCCCAACCCATGATGTCCCTAGCTAATTGGGAGGTTGTACCCGAGCAAACCAACATGTTTGCACCATGGCCTCCCGTTTGAGAGATTTCACTAGAATGAATCCTCCGACTTTCTATGGGTACAAAGTTGAGGAAAACACCCAAGAGTCCATTGATGAAGTCTACAAGATTCTCAATTCTATGGGGTTTACTACTAGTGAGAAGGACGAGTTAGCCACTTACCAAATGAAAGATGTGGCCCAAACTTGGTACGTCCAATGGAGAGACAATAGGACTTTAAAAGGTGGACCGGTGACTTGGGAGGTTTTCAAGAAGGATTTTCTTGATCGGTTCTTTCCTAGGGAGAAGAGGGAAGCCAAAGTGGTGGAGTTCATCAACCTTCATCAAGGAGGTATAAGTGTACTTGAATACTCTTTGAAATTCACTAAATTGTCAAAGTATGCTCCTTTTTTGGTTTTCGGTCCTAGTGATGAAATGAGCCTCTTTGTGACAGAAGTGTCGGATGACTTGCAAGAGGAATGTCATTCGGCTATTCTACATGACAATGTGAACATTTCTCGTCTCATGGTTCATTCTCATCAAGTTGAAGAGGCAAGGGCTAAGAGAAAGTGTAGAGATGCCAAGAGGGCAAGATCTTTTGATGTTGGTTCTTCAAAGTGTAGGCTTGATATAAAAGACAAGCCTAAGTTGAAGAAGATGTTTTCTAGTCAAGTTCTTACCAAGTTCCCTAAGGCTCGTGATGATAGGGTGGCTAACCCTAAGCCTCAAAAGAGATGGAGCACTAGTTCGCCAACTAAGAAGCCAACTTGTGGAAGGTGTGGCAAGAAACATTATGGTGATTGCCTTAAAGGAACGGATAATTGTTTTGGTTGTGGCAAGAGTGGCCATAAGGTTAGGGATTTCCCTAATGTGAAGGGTCAAGAAAATGGTAGTGGTCAAGCTCAAGCAAGTGTTTCTAGTGATGCTCCGAAGAAGAATCATTTTTATGCCTTCCGCTCTAGAGGTGAGAAAGAGACTTCTCCCGATGTGGTGACCGGTATGTTGGATGTCTTTTCTATTGATGTATATGCTTTACTTTATCCCGGTGCTACTTTGTCATTCGTTACTTGTCTAGTAGCTAAAAAGTTTGACATATTGCCCGATATCTTAAATGAACCTTTTATGGTGTCTACCCCGGTGGGTGAGTCGGTTGTAGAAAAAAGGGTATATAGAAATTGTCCTATAATGTTTCCTAATAGAGTTACTCACGTTGAACTAGTTGAACTTGATATGTATGATTGATGTTATTTTGGGTATGGATTGGTCGCATGCTTGCTTTGCCTATATAGATTGTAGAACAAGGGTGGTGAAGTTTATCTTTCCAAATGATCCCATCTTAGAGTGGAAGGGGGGGAATTCTATTCGTAGAGGTCGTTTCATCTCCTATTTAAAAGCATGCAAAATGATCTCTAAATGGTATCTATATCACATTGTAAAAGTCAAAGATTTAGACTCCAAAAATCCTCCCATTGAGTCGGTACCCGTAGTGAGGGAATTTCCAGAGGTCTTTCCTAATGATCTTCCCGGTATTCCTCCCAAATGGGAAATTGATTTTGGTATCGATTTTCTACCGGATACAAATCCCATTTCAATTCCTCCTTATCGGATGGCTCCGGCCGAATTGAAAGAGTTGAAGGCTCAACTCAAAGACTTACTTGACAAGGTCTTTATTCAGCCTAGTATTTCTCCATGGGGTGCTCCGATATTGTTTATGAAGAAGAAGGATGGCTCCTTTAGAATGTGTATCGATTACCGTCAACTCAACAAAGTCACAATCAAGAACAAGTATCCTCTCCCACGAATTAATGATTTATTTGATCAACTCCATAGTGCGAGTTACTTTTCCAAGATTAACTTGAGATCGGGATATCATCAACTTAGGGTGAGAGGTAAAGATATTCTCAAGACGGCATTTCAAATAAGATATGGTCGCTATGAGTTCTTAGTAATGTCTATTGGTCTCACTAATGTCCCGGTGGCATTTATGGACCTATTGAATAGGGTGTTTTGAAGTTACCTAGATTCATTTGTTATTGACTTCATTGACGACATCTTGGTATATTCAAAAAATGAGGGTGAACACATGAGTCATTTGAGAGTGGTGTTGCAAGTACTTAAAGAACATCAATTGTTTGCCATGCATAGCAAATATGAGTTTTGGTTGAGGTCGATAGCGTTTCTTGGTCATATTATCTCTAGTGTAGGAGTAGAGGTTGACCCAAGAAAGACAGAAGCAGAGAAAAATTTGACTAAGCCTTTGGCTCCTACGGATATTAGAATTTTCTTAGGCCTAGCCGGTTATTATAGAAGGTTTGTCAAAGGATTTGCGTCTCTTGCTTCTCCCTTGACAACCTTGACCCAAAAGAATGTGAAATTTGAGTGGTCGGAGGCGTGTGAAGTGAGCTTCCAAATGTTGAAGGATAGGCTTACTTATGCTCCATTATTGACCCTACCGGAGAGTACTAAGGTTTTTGTGGATTATTGTGATGCATGTGGAGTCGGGTTGGGGTGTGTTCTTATGCAACATGGAAAAGTTATAGCCTATGCTTCTAAAACTCAAATTTCATGAGAAGAATTATCCGACTTATGAACTTGATTTAGCGGTCGTTGTTTTTGCCTTGAAAATATGGAGGCATTATCTCTATGGGGTTCATGTTGATGTGTATACTGACCACAAAAGTCTCAAATATGTATTTACTCAAAAGGAGTTGAATCTCCGGCAACGGAGATGGTTAGCGTTGTTGGAAGACTATGACATGAGGTTTCTCTATCACCCCAGCAGAGGTATTGTGGTAGCGGATGCTCTTAGTCGGTTATCTATGGGAAGTGTGTCCCATGTGGAAGAATCCAAGAGAAATCTAGTGAAAGATGTTCATAGGTTGGCTCATTTAGGGGTTCGAATTGAAGATTATCCAAATGGTGGTATGGTGGTACATCATAACTCCAAATTGTCTTTGGTGGTCGAGGTGAAGTCTAAGCAACACATTGACCCATTATTGATGGAGTTGAAACAATCGATTCTTAGAAAGATGAATGAGTCATTCTCCCAAGGAGGGGATGGTATTCTTAGGTATCAAGGTAGATTGTGTGTGCCTAATGTGGATGATTTGAGGAGTAGGATCCTTGAGGAAGCTCATGGAGCCCGTTACGCTATTCATCTGGGTTCTACAAAGATGTACCATGACCTTAGAGAGGTATTTTGATGGGATTGTAAAAAAAAAGGATATTGCGGAGTTTGTTGCAAAGTGTCCTAATTATCAACAAGTGAAGGATGAGCACCAAAAGCCGAGTGCTCTACTACAAGAAATCAAAACTCCTTCTTGGAAGTGGGAAGATGTCAACATGAATTTTGTAGTAGGTTTGCCTCTAACTCGAAAGCAATATGACTCTATATGGGTAATAGTTGATAGGTTGACCAAACCCTCTATCTTTATTCCCGTTAAGTCTACTTATTCGGTGGAATATTATGCAAAAATCTATATTGACAACATAGTGAGTCTTCATGGGTTTCCTTTGTCCATCATATCGGATAGAGGTGCTCAATTTACATCTAGATTTTGGAGATCTGTTCAAAAGGGTTTGGGTACTCAAGTAAAGTTAAGTACCACTTTTCATCCTCATACGGATGGTCAAGCGGAGCAAACTATTCAAACTATTGAAGATATGATTAGAGCTTGTATCATTGATTTGAAGGGAAATTGGGATGAGCATTTGCCTTTGGTGGAGTTCTCGCATAATAATAGTTTTCATTCATCCATCTTTATGGCTCCATATGAAGCCTTGTATGGTAGGAGGTGTAGGTCTCCTATTGTGTGGTTTAAGGTTGGAGAGTCTTTGCTTCTTGGTCCCGATTTGATTTATAAGACTTTGGAGAAAGTTCATATCATAAAGAACCGGTTGCAAATAGCCTATATTCGGAAAAAGTCTTATGCCGATCATAGGAGAAGAGATTTAGAGTTTGAATAATGTGATAAGGTGTACTTTAAAAATTTGCCTATGAAAGGTGTGGTTAGATTTGGCAAGAAAGGGAAGTTGAGTCCTCGTTATGTGGGTCCCTATGAAATCTTGCAAAGGGTTGGTAAGGTTGCTTATGAATTGAAACTCCCTGGTGAACTATCTTTGGTTCATCCAGATTTCCATGTTTTGATGCTTAAAAAGTGTATAGGTGATCCCGAGTCTATTTTTTCTATTGAGGGTCTTTGTGTGCAAGAGAACCTCTCTTATGAGGAGGTTCCAGTTGAAATCCTTGACCGTCAAGTGAAGAGGTTGAGGAACAAAGAGGTGGCCTCCGTAAAAGTGTTATGGAGAAACCACCTAGTTGAGGGAGCAACATGGGAGGCCGAGGCCGACATGAAGTCACGTTATCCTCATCTCTTTCCTAATGAAGGTTAGTTGTTTCTACTTATAATGAAATTAATGACTAAATTTGAAGTTGATATGATTTTTGATGAAGTGTTGCAAATATGTGCATTTTGGTATCATTACAGTGAAATGCACCTATTTAACTTGAAAATTTTCAATTTTGCTCTTTGGCTTTTTGTTAGTTATGTTGTGCATTTGATATGGTGAGTCCTTACGAAATGATGTTGAGCATGTGGGTAAGTTGAGTTTTGGCATAATTGACTCATATATAGTATATTGAGCTCATGTTGTTGTGAGAAGGAAATTCCTCATAATGTGATTTTGAGCCTTATATTTGGCAATAGAAGTTTATAAATTGCTATGTGTAAAAATAACATGATTGACATTGTAACTCATGTTGTTACGTATTGTTGTTGGTTGGGCTTCTAGTCTTGAGTCTACTCCTTCCTTCCAAAAGATTTTAGTGTCATTCGGGGACGAATCTTCCTAAGGGGGATAATGTAACACTCCGAAAGTTTAAGACGTGTTCTACAGCCTAACATAAGTGTCAAAAGGTTTAGACACTCTTCTAATGTCAGAAACAATGAATATAAGTCATTTAGGAAGTTTGGAAATCAAAACGTAAAGGAACGCCCATGACGTTTGGTGAACTAGTCACATGGACTAGTGTGGTTCTTTAATGGTTTGAAACAAGTGTTGATGGTTTTATCTTAGTATGATGATTAGGAAGAACTTAGGGGTCAAGGAAAGGTCAAAGGAAGCAAGACCGAGTAGGGAGTGCTAACCTTCGAGGTCAAGCCAAAGCTATGAGGCCAAGGCTTCCCAAGAAGGGAGGCTACTGCCTCACCTTTCACGGTCGTGACCACGGCTCGTGGTGTCAAACACGGACATGGTCGGGAGCTCTTGAAGAGGCCTTAGCCATGGGGGAGAGCCTAGGGAAGCCTATATACTGTACAAGACACCACGACCCACTCTACAACACGTGGTGAACTTGACAGAAGGCAAGGGGCTTCCGTGAAAAGGCCTTAGCCAAAAGGTATGTGAGTTGGTGAGTGAGGGGGAGCTACTATCTAAGAGCACCACGAGACACTTGAAGGGCCGCATCTTCACGGAAGGGGAAAGGTCGTTCGTGGTCTTGCCTTGGTGGGAGAAAAGTAGGAGGCTCCTTTGGAAGATCTACTGCCTCCACTCTTCACGACCACCACCACGACCCATCAAGCTCTGCACGAGCCATGAAGTGGGGCATAAAGTGGGTCGGGGTCACACAGTGAAGTTAAGTTGGACTTCACTTTTGGAAGTCAAACTTAATGAGGGGTAGTTTGGGTATTTTGGGGGTGGACTATATATTGACTTTAGGTCAATTTTCATTCATTCCCCACTCAAAATCATAAACGCAAATTGAAACCCAAATTGCTCTCACTTCTCTCTACTTTCTTTCTCTCCATTCATCCTCCATTGAAGAACAAGAAGCTTGGGGAAGAAGACAAAGTCTCCAAGTTTTTCACTCAATTTTTGGGAATAAAGCTTCAATAAGGTATGGGTTCTTCACTCTTGGATTCCTTTACCCAAGAGGTCCTCTAAGAGATGAATTTCAATTACTCAAATTCTTAGTTTTTTTCTACACAAATGGGTTTTATTCTAATGTCGAAATTGATGATTTATTATGTTGAATTATGATTGCCTATGACTAATCTAGTATAGATTATTGTATAATTGATGTTAATTGTGGGAATTGTGAATAAGATCATGTTCTTTCCCCAATTTTCCCAATCATCCATGTTGGGCAGGTACACACTTTCCGAGGGCAATGCCAATATCAAGCTTATAAAGTTGTTTTAGCTTTTAGACTTCTATGTTCTTTCCTTTTCATTTGAGTACTAATTCTATAGCCTATATGTGGCTTTATTAAATTGATGTATGGGATATGACCAATTGATATACTCTTGTTTCAGATTGTTATGAGATGAGACACTCTTTTAAGGCTATGTTAAGTATCTTATATATCTATGTGCAATAGAAGTAGAAGACTATGTAATCTTCTTATACAAAGGGTCTATCTATACTCGATATGAATATATATTATGTGTATGTAGAGGTCTATGTAAACCTCAATGTAGAAGTAACAAAAAGTTTTAAATTATTCCGCATTTTGACCTATGAATGTAATGATGTAAGTTAAGAGGCTAGTCTTAGTCCTCAAAGAGTACGACGACGCCAGTTACGTCTAGGGGGTGCTCCCCGGATGTGACAAAGAGACCATCCTTTATTCCCCCTTCACACCTTAACTAGGCAACCCTTAAACTATTCTAGATAAGTACTTATTCATTTACATGCTTTCTAACTTAAGTCATTATCTTCATTAGGTCATTTAAGATACAATCAACACATAAGGACATTCAAGTAATGGTTTTGGAGAAGACCTAGGGACTCACTCACTAACATCTTCAAAGCCTAATCGTGCAATGTCTAGATAGCATCTCATACCACCACCTAAACTTCATAGAACTTCTCCAACACTAGTGGGTATCCCATATGATGAGAATAGACAATAACCGACATAGACCATACTAGCTATGCATGGAATCCAGAGTCATGAACCTACTCCGATGAAGGTTTATTCTACGGGCACATCCCATATATGCACATGTTTAAGGAATATCGAGGGTTTCTTTGATCTCTAAAGTCATCTTAGTTAGAGAAACTTCCCTAGCATACTCACTCGGTGCTAGCCTTTTTTCTCATAGAGTACTTTCAATAAAGGATCACATGAAGAAGTCTCATATCTAGTTCATAACCCAATCACATTTCACCTTACCAAAGAGGGTCCACTCTAAGTCTACCTACAATGGCTAAGAGGACAGCTCAATGACATTCCTAAGGATGATTTCATGCTGTTCCAACCAATCAACCTTAAGTCCACCAATTACACAAGAAGGATACCGTTACGACTTTCAACTTCAAGGATATCATCCCCTTGCATCTAGGATGAAGGTTCCACATAAAGGACCTTCTTAGATATGTTCAAGGTCACATGTCAATCACACATACAAGACTAAGGAGCTTTAGCATACTAAGTCAAGAAGTCACATTCACAATGTACATGTATCAAGTAAGGGACACAAGTCTACCAAATCAAGACACACACATACTTCACCATACCATACACATATCATACTATTCTAGAGCACCTAGAGACAACCAAGACAACTATAGGTCACCCTATACACTACTATAGAACCATCAATATAAGCATCATAAAAATCATATAACCATGTAGGAAGAATCATGCATCAACCATAAGACTACATGTAGCGCCCCTTTCCGAGAGATACTACAAATTAACAAGAAACCTAATTTAATACTTGCCACATTTAAAAGAGATTAACGAAGGCATACTGATTTTTTTTATCTAGTTGAGGGATTAGGTTAATAACAAATAATTTTGTTAAGGATGTGCATCTTTCCCATTTTAAATATTTAATTGAGGTCAAAATTTATATGGCACGAAATTTTAACTAACGACGAAAAAGCCTCCCAAAATCTGTTAGGAAAATAACCAACAAACTTTCATGCATATATTATTCTCATATTTAAGAACGAAATAAAAATAGTATTACCATCTTCCATGTAGCAAAAATCAGCATGTTCATGCCTCACACAACTTAAAAAAACATATACTATATTATTATATTACAAGACTTGGGTTTAGACACCCCAAAAAGATATTTAAAAAAAATGTATAGTTATACTTATATAACAACTAATGGTGACATGACCAAATCAGTCCTCAAAATCTCATGTAATCATACAACACATAGATCGTGCAGAAGTCCCAAGGTTTATACAATATATATACATATATATATATATATATACACACATATATATATATATATACATATATATATATATATATATATATATATATATATATATATATATATTTATGCAATTGTGATCTTCCTTTAAGGCTTTCAAAATCTCCATCTTCAATGACCAACTTCAAGCATCCTCTTGAACATTCCCTACGATAGAAACAACTATCGCTAAGCATAAAGCTTAGTGGTGTAAAAACTATAGATCTGGAGCCCTTAGGTTCACCAAGTCATCATTCTCAAGTCAAGGGATGCATAATTGAAATATAATAAGTAAATCAAGTAAACAATATACAAAGAGTATCAAGTTGGATAATTAAAGTTCCAAATGTCAATAACCTTCATAGCATAATTTTCCAAGAGGTTCAATAAAAAGACTTGCCCAATATATAAATCATCTCGTCACACCAAGCACGAGCAAAACAAGAAGGGTCGATGCCCTGTATCAAGAAGGGTTAAAGCACAATAATCAATAGAACCAAGAACCATATTAAAAATGGCTTTCTAGTTCGTACTTAAAATGGACAACTCCTATAGTTAAGGCGAATTAAAAATTCAGAGTGAAGATGGCAAATGATCCAAATCAAAAGGCATGTCATAGTGACAAAGTCACAGACACAAGACGGACAAAGTCCCAACAAGAATGCCAAGTGATCAAACAATTCATATAAGTGGTCGAGTTACACAAGAGTCTTTAACATCACAAATGACCACAACACGACAATGAAAAGGGAGAAGTAACCAAGGTACCAAGATAATATTTTAGATATACCAACAAGTTAAAATAGTATAAGTACAAGCTTATACACAAACCTCAACGCTTTAGCAAAGAAACAGTCCAACACAACTTCAAGAGTTAAAACCGTAGACCAACCAACGTATGAAGGTCCTCAACTTGTTCACGAGTATATACATCCTTTAAAATGAAATTAAATAACTTATTTAGTTCCTAGTATCTCAAAAATATCGAAGTAAAACAGGATAACCATCTCAAGTATGCTTAGCCTTTATAAATACAACTATTGCTCCCAGTATAGTGATTCTGGCCAGCTTAATGTCTCATGTCGCAACTATGATTAGAAAGAGAACCAAAAAACTGGACTTTATATCCTTCATAAAAGATTTAGGTACATCTATTAAGCTCACAAATAATCAAGAATCACCTCAAAATACGTTTTGTACAAATATATATAATCAAAACACTATCAATTGAACAAACAAGATTTCTAATTCCAGAAGCTGGACAGAACTTGTCCTATGTTGCTTCCCATAATTGAATCCATAACAGCAAAATTAGAGTTTTCCATAAGTATAAGAGTTGTACAATTACGAATTATCTTACAAAATAATACTTACTCACTGTAAGCAATGATATATTGAAGGAGATATGATTAAACTGCCAAACACTACGCAGCATTTAAATAAATTCTTTATCACTAACTAAGATGAAGTGTGTGTATGTTGGATTCAAGGCAAAAGGACCTAGTTTTTTTTTTTTTTGATTTTGAAGACCAACTGTTTTGCTAATGTATAATGTTCTTATAATTTAGTTGAAACGAAAATCACAAGGGAAGTGTCCAAATATAGTGTCAAGAGTGAAGCTTAGTCACAGATACAGATATCAAATAAAGGTGCTGCCCAATTTATTGTGTTTTGCCCAAATTGCATACATAAACTCCTATAATCTACTTGTAATTCTAATAACTCAAATTACATAAATACCCCCATACAATACCTTAAATTCCAATAACACTTATGTTAGGCACATTTACAATTATCACAAAATTTCATGTTCCCAAAATGAGAATAAAACACCTCATAGTAATTACGAAATGATGTATCTACATGTAAATCATGGTCTAATATCTTAGGGGTGTTACAACTCTCTCCCACTTAAAGGAAATTTTTCTCGAAATTACCTTAGACTAGTTCCGAAACAAGTGTGGATATTGTCTCCTCGTGTCTTCTTCTCTCTTCCAGGTAGCGTTTTTTCCAGAATGGTTCATCCAAAGTACATTTACTAAGGGGATTCTCTTGCTTAAGCTGCTTTACTTCCCGAGATTTAATTAGGATAGGTTCTTCATTGTACATCAAGTCATGATTAACCTTAATTGATTCAATTGAAAGAACATGATATGGATCAAAACGGTATCTTCTAAGCATAGACACATGGAAGACATTGTGGATCTTGTCTAAATCGGGTGGTAAAGCAAATTTATATGAAACTGGTCCGACCCTTTCAAGTATTTCATAAGGTCCAATAAATCCGTCACTAAGTTTTCCTTTTTGGACAAATCTCATAATCTTTAACCATGGAGAAACCTTTAAGAATACTTTATCTCCAACTTGACATTCAATATCATGCCTTTTGAGATCACCGTACAACTTTTGTCTATCCGAAGAAATCTTTAAACGATTCTTGATAATTTTGACCTTGTCCTCGGTTTGCTGCACCATTTCAGGACCAATAAGCTTTCTTTCACCAATTTCACTCCAACAAAGAGGGTTCCGACATTTTCTTCCATATAAGGCTTCATAGGTAGGCATTCCAATAATTGATTTGTAACTATTATTATAAGCAAATTCTATCAAAGCCAAGTGTTTGTTCCAACTACCCTCAAAATCCATAATGCAAGCTCGAAGCATATCCTCCAAAATTTGTATCACTCTTTCCGATTGGTCGTTTGTCTGAGGATGGAACGAAGTGCTAAATTTCAATTTTGTACCCAAAGCTTCCTGCAAGCTACCCCAAAATCCAACTGTAAACCTTGGGTCTCGGTCAGATACAATAGATATCGAGATTCCATGTAGTCTTACAATCTCATTAATGTACAACTCGGCTAAACGCTCAAGTGAGTAATCCATCCTGATTGATAAGAACTGAGCACTCTTTGTTAGCCTATCTAAAATCACACATATTGCATCATAATTTCTTTGAGTGCGAGGAAGTCTAGAAACAAACTCCATAGTTATTCTCTCCCATTTCTATTATGGCATCGACAAGGGCTGTAGTAAACCAACTGGGACTTGATGTTCTACCTTTACTTATTGACAAACCAAACATTTTGAAATCAACTCCGCAGTTTCTCTCTTTATACCATTCCACCAATAATTTTCTTTGATGGTCTGGTACATCTTTGTACCTCCAGGATGCATTGCATATGGTGAAGTATGTGCTTCTTTCAATATTTCTCTCCTCGATTTGTCATCATTAGGGACACATAACCTGTTTTGATAAAGTAAGACACCATCCTTTGTTAATGTAAAATCAAGCTTTTCACCATTTTAGACCTCTCTAGTCAATTTACAAGTTTCTGATCTAATTTTGTGCTTCCTGCACTTGTTCAAGTAATATTTGCTTTACTTGCAAATTAGCAATAACTGAACCATTTGAATCAGGTGTAAAACAAACATTCATGGCTCTTAACTCAAGGAGCAATGTCAAAGGACTCAAAGAAATGCTTGTAAATGATTTTCGACTTAAGGCATAGGCAACCACATTTGCTTTACTAGGATGATAATCAATCGTGCAGTCATAATCCTTGATGAGTTCAAGCTATCTACGCTTTCTTAGGTTCAGCTCCTTTTGAGTACCCAAGTACTTTAAGCTCTTGTGATTAGTGATTATATGACATTTTTCTCCATACAAAATAATGTCGCCAAATTTTTTAACCAAACATTATATCAACAAGTTCAAGATCATGAGTAGGAATATTCAATTCGTGCGGTTTTAATATCCGAGAGGCATAAGATATTACTGTCCCTTCTTGCATCAAAACACATCCTAGACCATTGTGAGAAGCATTAGTGTACACTACATATTCTTTCCCTTCATGGGTAGAGTAAGTATAGGCGCTTGATTCACCAAGTATTTGAGAGTTTCAAAGCTCTCTTCATATTTTTCATCCCAAATAAACTCTACTTCCTACTGCAAGAGTTTAGTCAAAGGGGCGGCAATAATGGAGAAGCCTTACACATATCTCCTATAGTATCTTGCTAAGCCCAAGAAACTTCTTACGTCAGTCGGACTTTTGGGAGGTCTGATATCAACAACTTCTTGTATCTTACTAGGATCAACCTTCACGCCGTCACCTGATACAACATGTCCCAGAAAAGACAACTCATCAAGACAAAATTCACACTTAGAATGTTTAGTATAAGATTCTTTGTCCTTCAAAATCTGCAAAATAATTCGGAGGTGTTTATCATGGTCTTCACTACTTTGGGAATATATTAAAATATCATCGATAAAAACAACCATAAACTGATCAAGATGAGGCTTAAATACTCGATTCACTAGATCCATCAATACTGCAAGAACATTTGTCAATCCGAATGACATCACCAAAAATTCATAATGACCATACCGAGTACTAAAAGTTGAATATCATTCTCTCTAACACGCAGTTGGGGATATCTAGACCTTAAATAAATCTTCAAGAATACTTTATCACCCTTCAGTTGGTCAAACAAATCATCAATCCTTGGTAGTGGATATCTATTCATTATTGTTATTTTGTTCAATTGTCTATAGTCAATACAAAGCCTAAGAGTGCCATCTTTCTTCTTTACAAATAAAACAGGGGCTCCCAAGGAGAAACACTAGGTCGAATAAAACCTTTCTCAAGAAGTTCTTGCAATTGAGATTTCAATTATCTTAATTCTGCTAGAGCCATTCTATAAGGAGTGATGGAAATAGGGTTAAATCCAAGAATAAGCTCAAGTGGAAATTCAAATTTTTCCGAGGGCAATCTAGGAAGGTTTTCAGGAAAAACTTCTGGAAAATCACATACAACAGCTATGTCCTTGATACAAGGACTCTTCAAGTGTGTATCAACTATGTAAGCAATGTATTCCCTACAGCATTGATGCATCAATTTTCTTGCCAAGGCCGCAGAAATAATACTAGATGTCAATGATCTTTCACCTTGTATGATGATATGTGAACATGTAGGATCTTGAAAAGTCACATGCTTTGACCTATAATCTACTACTGCATGATATTTATAAAGACAGTCCATCTCGATAATAACATCAAAATCCTTGAAGGGCATTTCAACAAAATCAAGACTAGATTTTGAATCGACAAGGGAAAATCACGATAAATTCGATTACACACAACCTGATAACCCAATGGACTTTCAATAATAATATCATAATTAAGTCTCATGGCGTTCACATTTTTAGGATGGACAAGTGATGAAAAAATATAGGAATGTGTAGAACCAGGATCAAACAATGTAAACACGCATAAGCCAATTAAGTGAAATTTACTGACAACCATGTCGTCCATATTGATCATCCCTCTGCCTCATAGCATAAGCGCGTGCAGTACCCCTTTGTTCACTAGCTTTAGCTCCACTTGCACCTGCTGCTTGGGTTTTTCTAGTCCTTGCACCTTTATTAGTTTGAGGAGGATTAACAGAAGGCTTATGAACCGAACCTTCAGTTTTCAATAAAGGAGAATTATTTGGATTAGGACCATCCTTCACTTTATTATCAAAGCTCACACAATTAAAACATCCACTAGAGGCTCTCCTACAAGTACTATAATGATTCATTTCACATTGCGGACAAGTGGGAACTTGAGGCTTGCCTTGACCATAATTTGGAGTGCTAGTTATAGAAAAATCTTTTTTTTTTTTGCTTCTGTTGAGCTGGCCTATTATCACTACTAGACTTAGAATTATCAAACCTTCCCCTTTTTGATCGACCTCCAAAATCTGGTCTAGGCTTTCAGAATCTGTTTTCATTTCTATAGCTTCTTCTTTATCAAGTCGTTCCCAAGTAAAAGCAACAAACACTAACTTACAAAAGTTATCATGTTGCAGGATCGCCACATTCTTCCTAATAGAACCATTTAAACCATCTTCGAATTTGTTGCACTTATCTTTTCCCTCTTTTATAATACCCCCAGCATAACTAGAGAGCCTTAGAAATTTTTGTTCATATTCCGCAATAGACATGCCTACTTGCTTTAGATTCAAAAACTCTTTTTTCTTTGCATCACAATAAGAAGGTGGTACATATTTCATGCGAAATTCCTTAAGAAAATCATCCCAAGTAAGAACAAGAGGTTTTTCCTTGGATTTCGGAACACTTACACACCAATCATAAGCATCCTTTTGTAATAGTGAAATTGCATACTTAAATTTTGCAACATCTGAACACTCCAACTGCTCAAACAGCATCTCCATCCGATCAATCCATTGTTCAGGATCAGTAGGATCAACAGTTCCTTCAAACTCTACTCCACCCATTTATTTCATTTTCAGAAAGTTAATCCCATGGTATCATGCATTGATTCAGCCATGTGGTAGAAGAATTCATCCATTTGTTGAAAAGGAGGATTCATGGCTTGAGTATCATGACTCATATGAGGATGTTAACCAGCTCTTACACGTTGATGGTTTCCCACTTCAGACCCGCTAGTGTGGGGTACATACTCAATCGAGATACGTTCTCCAACCCCTTCCAGAGCATGAGGTTGGGAAATAGAGGCACCCAAACCTTCACGAGCAGCTTCAATAGGTAGATTAGATGAACTGGCCATAACTTAATTCCTTCAAAAGGGATATCACACTGCATTAGGGATATGTACATGATGTATGTGCACTCTACATGCAATAAGTATATGGCAAACCATGTAAGTGAACATGAACTCTAAATAGAACCTTTTCGAAAGGAAATAACTATACAAGTAACTCACAACAAAAATCCTAGAACCACAAACCTTGGCTCTGATACCAACACTTGTAGCGCCCCTTTTCGAGAGATACTATAACTTGACAAGAAACCTAATTTAATACTTGCCACATTTAAAAGAGATTAACGAAGGCATACTGATTTTTTAATCTAGTTGAGGGATTAGGTTCATAACTAATAATTTAGTTAAGGATGTGCATCTTGCGCACTTTAAATATTTAATTGAGGTCAAAATTTATATGGCACAAAATTTTAACTAACGATGAAAAAGCCTCCCAAAATATGTTAGGCAAATAACCGATAAACTTTCATGAATATATTATCCTCACATTTAAGGACGAAATAATAATAGTATTAACAACTTCATGTAGCAAAAATCAGCATGTTCATGCCTCACACAACTTAAAAAAACATATTGTAAATTATCATTTTACAAGACTTGGGTTTACACACCCCAAAAAGATTAAAATAAACGTATAGTCATACTTATATTACAACTCATGGTGACATGACCAAATCATCCCTCAAAACTCATGTAAATATACAACACATCGATCGTACACAAGTCCCAAGGTTAATACAATATATATATATATATATATATATATATATATATATATATATATATATGCAAGTGTGATCTTCCTTTAAAGCTTTCAAAATCTCCATCTTCAGTGACCAACTTCAAGCATCCTCTTGAACATTCCGTACGATAGAAACAACTATCGCTAAGCATAGAGCTTAGTGGTGTAAAAACTATAGGTCCGGCGCCTTTAGATTCACCAAGTTATCATTCTCGAGTCAAGGGCAGTATAATTGAATTATAATCACTAAATCATGTAAACAATATACAAAGAATATAAAGTTGGATAATTAAAGTTCCAAATGGCAATAACGTTCATAGCACAATATTCCAAGAGGTTCAATAACAAGACTCGCGTAATATATACATCATGTTGTCATACCAAGCACGAGCATAAACAAGAAGTGTCGACGCCCTGTGTCAAAAATGGTCAAATCCTGATAATCAAGAGAACCAAGAACCATATTAAAAGTGCCTTTCTAATTCGTACTTAAAATGGACAACTCCCATACTTAGGACAAACTAAAAATCCAGGGTCAAGATGGCAAATGATCCGAATCAAGAGGCATGAAAATAGTGACAAAGTCACAGCCACAAGAAGAACAAATTCCCAACAAGAATGCCAAATGATCAAACAATCCGTACAAGTGGGCGAGTTACACAAGAGTCTTTAACATCATAAATGACCACAACAAGACAATGCAAAGTGACAAGAGTTAACCAAGGTACCAAGATAATATTTCAGATATACCAGCAGGTAAAAATAGTACAAGTACAAGTTTATTCACAAACCTCAACGCTTTAGGAAAGAAACAGTCCAAAACGACTTCAAGAGTTCAAACAGTAGACGAACTAACGTATGAAGGTCCTCAACTTGTTCACGAGTATATACAACCTTTAAAATCAAATTAAATAACTTATTTAGTTCCTAGTATCTCAAAAATATCGAAGTAAAACAAGATAACCATCACAAGTATGCTTAGCCTATACAAATACGACTATTGCTCCAAATACAGTGATTCTGGCCAGCTTAATGTCTCATTTCGCAACAAAGATTAGAAAGAGAAAATGGCAAAACTTGACTTTATATCCTTAATAAAAGATATAGGTACATCTAGTTAGATTTAAAATAATCAAAAATCCCCTCAGAATAAGTTTTGTACAAAAAGATATAATCAAAACACTAACAGTTGAACAGACAGGATTTCTAATTCCAGAATCTGCATAGAACTTATCCTATGTTGCGTCCCATATTTTGAATCCATAACAGCAAATTTAGAGTTTTCCATAAGCATAAGAGTTGTAGAATTACGAATTATCTTTCCAAATAATATTTACTCACTGTAAATAAAGTTATATTGAACGAGATATGATTAAACTACCAAACACTACCCAGCATTAAACTACCAAACACTACCCAGCATTAAAATAAATTCTTTATCACTTACCAAGATGAAGTGTGTGTATGTTGGATTCAAGGCAAAAGGACCTAGTTTTTATTTTGATTTTGAAGGCCAACTATTTTGCTAATGTATAATGTTCTTATAATTTAGTTGAAACGAAAATCACAAGGGAAGTGTCCAAATATAGTGTCAAGAGTGAAGCTTAGTCACAGATACAGATATCAAATAAAGGTGCTGCCCAATTTATTGTGTTTTGCCCAAATTGCATACATAAACTCCTATAATATACTTGTAATTCTAATAACTCAAATTACATAAATACCCCCATACAATACCTTAAATTCCAATAACACTTATGTTAGGCACATTTACAATTATCACAAAATTTCAAGTTCCCAAAATGAGAATAAAACACCTTATAGTAATTGAAAAATGATGTATCTACATGTAAATCATGGTCTAGTATCTTAGGGGTGTTACAACTCTCTCCCCCTTAAAGGAATTTTTTCTCGAAATTACCTTAGACTAGTTCCGAAACAAGTGTGGATATTGTCTCCTCATGTCTTCTTCTCTCTTCCAGGTAGCTTTTTTTCCAGAATGGTTCATCCAAAGTACATTTACTAAGGGGATTCTCTTGTTCTTAAGCTGCTTTACTTCCCAAGAGTGAATTAGGATAGGTTCTTCATTATACATCAAGTCATGATTAACCTCAATTGATTCAATTGGAAGAACATGATATGGATCAAAACGGTATCTTCTATGCATAGACACATGGAAGACATTATGGATCTTGACTAAATCGGGTGGTAAAGAAAATTTATATGAAACTGGTCCGACCCTTTCAAGTATCTCATAAGGTGCAATAAATCCGGCACTAAGTTTTCCTTTTTGGACAAATCTCATAATCTTTTACCATGGAGAAACCTTTAAGAATACTTTATCTCCAACTTGAAATTCAATGTCACGCCCTTTTAGATCACCGTACAACTTTTGTCTATCCGAAGAAATCTTTAAACGATTCTTGATAATTTTGACCTTGTCCTCGGTTTGCTACACCATTTCAGGACCAATAAGCTTTCTTTCACAAATTTTACTCCAACAAAGAGGGTTCTGACATTTTCTACCATATAAGGCTTCATAGGGAGGCATTCCAATACTTGATTTGTAACTATTATTATAAGCAAATTCTATCAAAGCCAAGTGTTTGTCCCAACTACCCTCAAACTCCATAATGCAAGCTCGAAGCATATCCTCCAAAATTTGTATCACTCTTTCCGATTGGTCGTTTTTCTGAGGATGGAACGAAGTGCTAAATTTCAATTTTGTACCCAAAGCTTCCTGCAAGCTACCCCAAAATCCAACTGTAAACCTTGGGTCTCGGTCAGATACAATAGATATCGAGATTCCATGGAGTCTTACAATCTCATTAATGTACAACTCGGCTGTAACAACCCTAAAAATGAATAGGATCAAGACTTAGGTTTTTCAAAAATGCTTGCGATTAGACCAAGGTCCACACGGATTGATACGCGTAGAACCAGACCTCAGAACCCTTACTACGACCAAGCCAACTAACTTGGGGAGTTAATTGAGCTTGGAAAGGTTGGAACCAACCATGTGAGGCTCACGAAAATGATGATTTAATTGAAAGAGTTTTTACCGGATTTAAAAGAAGAAATTTCAAGTTTTGAGGGTCCAAGGGTAAAATGATCTTTTCCAGGCCAAGGGTAATATTGTAATTACCCTGAGGAATTAATTATTTAATTAATTAATTTAATTAAATAAAGAAATTCGGGTTGGGGCGACCCAAGTGACCCATTTTCGCAAATGGGGAGTCACTCGGGTTCGAGCCCCACTAGAAGCAATGATTTATCTTGCTTTTATTTGATTGGATAAATTAATTAAATTAAATAATAAATATTATCTGATTTAAGAAAAAGAAAAATCAGATTTTTTTTAATAGTTTAGCAAGGAGTCCTAGTTTGACTAATTCCCAAACCAAAACTCCTAACTTGAAGCCACTCTCTCTCACGATCTCTCTCTCTCACGTTTCACCATTCACTCTCACGTTTCTCTCTGCCTAAACAAGTTCCAAAACAGAAAATATATTGAAGTTCTTCACACTTGAAGAACTCATACCAAAAATCTAAGAAAACAACATAAATCCATCACTTTAAGCAAAGGGGAGGAGTCTTCCGTCGATTGGTGTTGAAGTGTTGAACTTGGACTGATTTTGGAGAGGATTTGGGCAGCAATTTCGTGGTTGAACAAGAAAAAATAAAGGTATGGGTCTTCTTACTCTTGGTCCCTTTCCCAAAGAGACCCTTTGGACTCAGACGATTTTAATCCGAAACTAAGTTGTTCCCCGTTGCATGTCCCTGTCATTAGCTCCCATCAAAATCATAGGTTGGTATGTTTGCTGGTCGAGATTAGGTATTGCAATGTGTTTTCGTGATGAATATGTTCATGAACATGTATTTGGAATCATATGAATGACAAGCTTTGTTTGCCAAAAATATGTGTATGTGTGTGCAATGTTGGTTGTGACCTATAACTCTCGTGTTAAGGTCCTAAAATGTAATGTTATGGTTGTTATTCTATGTACACAAACTTATGTAAATGATGATGTTAATTTAAGTGTAATGTGGCTGAATTTAATGATAAACTCTTGGCCAAATATATCCATGAAAGTGCACCTAAAGGACTCACTAAAAACTTCTCCAAATGCATGAACATTTAACGTTAAAGAGTGGAGAAAATAGGCTGCAAAAAGGTAGTAAAAATTTCCAGCTTGTTGATGTTGGTTTCGGACAGATTCTGGAATTTTTGGAAGAGTTTTAAAGGGATTAAAGTAGGTGAGGTCAAGGGGAATCGAACCCAAGACCTCACATGACCAAGAGGCTGAAATTTAAAAAAACAAATTGTAATGGAGCTAAGGGGATTCGAACCCCTTAGCTGCTGCCCACGCAATGAAATAATAAGGGAAATGGGGCTCGGGGGAATCGAACACACGACTCTTGGGAAGAAAGGAAGAGGAAGAATAAAGAAAATAAAAAGATGTGAGGCGTGGGAATCGAACCTACGACCTCAAGGCTGGAAATAGAGGGGGCGAAAATGAGTATTAAAACAAGTGAGGCTGTGGGGATTCGATCCCACGACCTCACTGTCAATGCCCTCAACTTAGCGGGAAAAAAAATATATATATATGGGGCTGTGGGGGTTCGAATCCACCACCTCACAGCCCCTAGCGAAATTTAATTAAGGTAAGGAGGCTGTGGGGGTTCGAACCCACAACCTCCCTACTTAGGCGAATTAAAGAACAAAATAAAAGAGGTTGTGGGATCCCACAACCTCTTGGATTAGGCGAAATTGGACAATAAAATGTTAATGAAAAATAAGAAGGGGTTATGGGGGTTCGAACCCACAACCCATCGGCCAATTTAAGAGAAAAGTTAAGTAGAAAATTAATAATTCGATGTCAATGTTGGGATTTAATCTAAAGTTCTAATGTCATGAATATTAAAAATAAAATCAACAAAAAAAAATGTAAATGATATCCAAGTGATTCAAACTTGGGTTCCCTTGCCCAAACTTTCGTTTGATACATAAGTCATACGTGAACAAATTATCCAAGATTAATTCCACCTACTTAGATTGAAATCAAGGTCTTGGCATATATACAAGATACATAAGTCTTGTACTACAAAATCTTAGGAATGTATGACTCACATAATGAATTACGAACGAAGCCTCATGGCTTGTATGTATAGACACATAAGTCTAACATACGTTCAAAGTAAGTGAATCTAAGAAGTATGTAAAGAAATGATGAACCCTAGACGGGTTAAGTATAAGTGTAAGATACACTAAATGGCCAAGTGCATTGGCATATGATTAAAGGAAAGTTCACGTAATAAGAGGTGAGTAACTATGAAAAGCAAAGGTTCTAATGATAATGAATGTGGTGACAACATGATATAAGGCTAATGTAAATGATGAGAGTAATCTCAAATGAGCCTAAATAAATGTTACCAATACGTACTCACCCATGAGGGTGTAAGATAATGAAGAGACCAGTCTCTATGAACACTCTAATGAAGGTATTGAGCTTAACACACTTAATACTAATGATGAGATGAGAAATCATCTAATGAGCTATGATGTCCTCATACTAGAAGCCAGCTTCCATGACGTTTGAGATGAATGAAATGGAACTTTATTCTGAGCACCGATAGGCTAGCTATGAGCGGTGATGCCTTCTTTCGGGAAGCACGGAGGTTCACGTAACTTTCATGAGATGAGACTGTCCGGCTTGCCGGGTATGGGTCTCATTATATCTCCTAGTCTTCAAACCTATACTGCCAATATAGGGATCTGGCGGGGTTAAATTCCCATGTACGCTAGCATGTTTTTGGGTCACTTGATAGGATAATCAAAAGGTGAGTTAGATTCAAGTAATGACATTAGGTCATTCTTGGTCATTGCACAACGAACCTAATGAAAGTCTTAAACTACATCCTAGGTATAGCTGGTGGTTACATTGGACTATGAATGAAATGAAATGAAGTATGTATGAATGAATGAAGCAGACTCTGTGTTTGCTAATGGAGATTCCCTAGTTGAGGCCCCATTTGTTGAGCCCTCATTTCTGGGATGTCTTAATGTCAAGTCCATGATTCCAAGGTCTCATGGCATATGACTGAATGATATGAAAGATGTTATGTGCTACATGCAAAAGCTGTTGTATGATATATGATATGTGCTATGTGTAAATGTTATATGCGGTGTGCAAATGTGAAAAGTATGATGATGTATGTTATTCTCATGGCATAACTTTCCTATTCCAAATATGGAAAGCCCACTGACTTTCCTAATCCAAATTTGGAAAGCTAATTGACTTTCCTAATCCAAATTTGGAAACTTTTCTGATCTTAATTTGGCAAGTCCACTGACTTGACTTCCAAAAATCATGTTGTTAGGAAAGAGCTATTCTTTCTCATGCATGTCCTTGGTGTGTGCTTGCATATACCCATACTTAGTACAACTGTATACTAACCCTATACAAACTCTACTATTTTAGGTGCAGGCACAGGTGGACGATAGAGCTACAGGATCTTCGTTGCAGTTATCCGGACGTCCAGTATTCATCCGAAGTTGGTAGGTCCTCATGCTTTCGAGGATGCTACTGTTTTATATTCTAGCTTAGATTTAGAGTTGAGCTGGTGGAGCATGTTCCACTAGCGTTTCTTTCCTATTTTTATTCAGACTATGTATTGGTTCCATTTTGACAATTATACACTTAATAAGAATTGAATTTCTTTCAGTTGCTTATCTCTTAATGTTAGATGGTTGATGGTGAACAATTACGTATTAATGAGAATGTTTTTATAAGTATGTTAGCACACAAAAAGTTTCAAATTTTCTGCTAAAATTAACCTATGTAAAGTAAGAATGACGTAAGTAGGCTTGTCTGCAACCTCTGAGAGGTTAACAACGCCGGTCTCGTCTGGGGTCTAGACTTCGTTCGTTACAAAGTTGGTATCCGAGTCATGGAGGCCACAGGAACAACTTTGGCGTCCGTGAGCAGCCAAGGTTCAAAAAGGGGCAACACAGTTCTGGGAATTCTAATCCTCAGAGGAGTGCTACACCTAAAGGGGGCAGACCTGAGCCCAAGAAGGGCAATGGAGGTGAGATGCAGCGTCCTAAGAAGAATTGTGCTAAGTGTGGCCGAGCTCACCGTGGAGAGTGCAGACAGGGCACTAATGCCTGCTTCGGTTGTGGTAAGAGTGGACACATGGTCAGGGACTGTCCATAAAATAGAGGTCAGACTAGAGGTAATACTCCACCTATGCCTGATCCACAGGGTGCAGCAGCAGCCGAGCCTCCTAAGAGGAACATGTTCTATGCCCTGAAAGGCAGAAAGGAGCAGGAGAAGTCCGCTGATGTGGTCACAGGTATGCTGCATGTGTTCGATTGCTTGTTTCAAGCTTGGATGCCTTGCAAATGAATGGCACACCTTATTTATACTAGCTCCTAAAGACCTAAGTGTAAATATTATTTACTTTGCAACTCCTCCTTATTTAAACTTTAGTCCCTCTCTAGAAAAGTCTACACATTGTTGGAATTTCTTAACCTTTCAAATAAAATATCTAAGTTATTATAGAGAATTCTAAGGAATTCTAAGGAATTCTCTAGCCTTCTTGATTAAACTAGAAGGTTCTAGAGTTCTCCGCAAACCTCTCAACAACTCTAGACACTTCCGCCCCCATCCGGACGCAAAATTTAATTGTCATGTGGCGGGACGTGACACTCTCCCCCATATATTGATGCGACGACCGCGTCGCATTGTCACTTCACCGTTGACCGAGTCTTATCTTCTCATAATCACGGCCAATATTACATTGATTCGATCAATGCCCTTGCGCAACTCCTTCAATTGTTTCTTTATCTATTCTAACTCAGCCTCACGATCTACCTCCTTCCTAGAAGGCAAGCGCCTCGGCGGCTTCTTTGGCATTACAACATTGTTCCCTCTTGGAACCTTCATCATTCACGGTGGAAAGGACTTCTTAGCACCATTGTCTTTTTTAAAATTTATAATGGTTGCTAAAAATCTCGACTTCTCCTTCTTAGGATTTTTCTTGAGTTGCATGACCGTTATTCGGACCTGCCCTTCTATCTTTGGTACCTTAACCATGAGAACGATGAAAGTTCCTCCTTATTCCATGACCAGAAGTCCTTGGAGGTAAGGATCGATCACCGTGTGGCACTTCTGGAAGAACTCTCTCCTAAGAATAATGTCAAAGAGATATAAAGGAGCGACAGTGAAGTTGGTCTTACCTTGCCACTCGCCTAGCATGATGCTTACTCCATGCGCGACTCCGCTCACGAGAGTCGGTGGTGCATTGACCGTCCTGAGTTGGGTGTTACTTGGAATGTAACGCAACCCCAACCTTTTCGTTTCTGTCTTAGTCTTGATATTGACCTCTGCACCTATGTCGACCATAGCCCGAGAGGGTCTTCCATTGATTGTGATGTCGACATATTATGTACCGCATATTGTCGGCTTCTCTGGTTGCTTGGGGATAGCTCCGCATAGTCCTATCAAACCCAACTACGTCGTCTGCGCGCCTTGTTCTTTCTCATGTGCTTCCTTCTCTTTCCTCTCTCATAGGATAGCACCAAGGCTCTTCAGTTCAGGGCACCTCGCATAGCCATGTGGCCCACCGCATATGTAGCAACCACCTTTTTTAGAAACCTCTGTCTTTCTCTCTGTGTTGCCATGACATCCAAACTTCTTGCAATCGGACTTATAGGTATCATATTTCTTAGGATGTGGCCGCTGCTCCTTGCCTTTGCCACGATCTCACCCACCATGGTCATGACTACCTCCCATCTTCTCTCCTCTGGCTCTGTCGGGATTCTCGTGCCTGAAGTCTATCAAGGCTTCGGCCTGCGTGATGGCTTCATCAATAGTCCTGACCTATCGGCATTCCAACTCTGTCCTGGCCCAATTTTGTAGCCCATCCATGAAGTGGAACAACTTATATTCATCCGTGAGGTTGGGAATCTAAAGCGTGAGGGTGGTGAACTCATGTAGATATGTGTGTATGCTACCCGTTTACTTTAGCTCCCTAAACTTGTGCTACGCCTCATAGATCACACTGTTAGGGAAGAACGTCTTCTTGAACTCCTCTTGGAATCGCTCCCAAGTATTGATGGTGCAACACCCCTTCCCTATTTACAACTTTTTACACCTCCACCACAACATGGCCATCTCCGAAATATACAACACAATGGTGTTGATCTTACTATCGTCGCTCTTCAGTCTGTTGCACTTGAAGTAATTCTCCAAATGCCACAGAAAATTCTCCACCTCTTGCGCGTCACGGACGCCTTTGAATATAGGTGGCTTGGGAGCCTCGACCTTGGCCTCCCTATCAAGGTCGAACGACGATGATCCTCCAATTTTCGCGCCTTCCTTGAGTGTTTTTGTCTCAGCCGTCATGGTCTCAATCGTGCTCAACACCTCTATGAGCTGACACTCTAAGGAAGTTATAACCTCATTCATCTCAAACTCGGCCCGCTAGCGTCCCTCCAACTCTTTATGGATGGATTTGGTTTCCTCGAGGGTGAAGTCTTCAAGGGTTTTAAACTTGCCATCATCCACGTTCAAATGCCGTCCTAATATCTCCACAGCATGCCTTGCCACTTCAACCCTCGCGACCCATTATTCTCCAGTGCTGACATCAATGGACTCCTCACCAAGTTTGTCGTCACTTGCCTCGGTGGTCGAGGGTGGGTCATAAGCTAGCGCCTTGCTTGGTGTGGGATCGGGAAGCATTCATTTATGACCCTTTTGAGGCTTGTTTCCCTTTCGGTGATTCTTTCCACCATCCAAACAAACGTTGGTGGTGCTAGCAGTGTTCACGTCTCCTCCGTTAGCCATTCCCTTAGTACAAACCTTCGTTGTGATACCACATTGTCACGGGCTTAGAGTATTTGCTTATTGTCACGTGCGGCACTTGAAAACTTACTCAAGAATCTTTCATGATCTTGTAAGCTCAAGTAAGCCTTTAAAACTAAGATCGCTAAGAGAATGAAAGGAAGACTTAGAAAAATTTGGAAGAAGGCTTTATATTGCTTGGCAGAAAGATTTACATGTTGTTGGATTGCTTGTTTCAAGCTTGGGTGTCTTGCAAATGAATGGCACACCCTATTTATACTAACTCCTAAGGACCTAAGTGTAAATATTATTTACTTTACAAGTCCTCGTTATTTACACTTTAGTCTCTCTCTAGAAAAGTCTACACACTCTAGGAATTTCTAAACCTTTCCAAGAAAATATCTATGTTATTATAGAGAATTCTAAGGAATTCTCCAGCCTTCTTGATTAATCTTGAAGGTTCTCAGGTTCTCCGCAAACCTCTCCACAACTAAAGACCTTTGGACCCCATCCGAATGCAAAATTTAATTGTCATGTGGCGGGACGTGACACTATCACCTACATGGAAACACTTTCCCTCCAAAAGTTTCTCCAAAAACCTCCATGAGAGCTCAAGGTGAAGATGGAGCTTGATGATGGACCTTGAATGGAGTTTCTTCTTCAATTATCTTTGGTTTCTTCTAATAAGGTATGGGAGTTCTTCATATAAGGATTGCTATAACCTTAGAGTCAATTTCATATATGATTTTCAAAGATTTCAAAAAGATGAAAAAGTCCAATTTCTACTCTAAGTCATGGGTTCTTGCATGAAACATTTTCAAACATTAAGATATGATATTATTGATGTATAATTGTTGTTTTTCAATGAAATTCTTCATTAACCCTTGACCTTATCAAATCTCTACAATTGTCTTTAGCATGGGTGAATTGATTATGGCTAAATAGTAATGAATTCATGTGTAGATTTCTTAGACCTATTGATTTATGTATAGATCATGATTGTATGGTTTATAGACTTCCTCAATTTGATTATATGAGTGTTGTATATTCTATGATTCATTGTATATTGAGTTTATTGGATTAAATTGGTGATCATGGCTATTGGTTCCCTTTCAATATTGAGTTGGTTGATTTGGCTATGTATCGAAGTTGTGGGATTAAATTTGTGGTATGCTGCCCTAACTCTATTAATATTATTTAGTATAACTCTTGTTTTATAATGATGATTGGTATTGTCCACTTATGGTGGTGGTGCTTATGTGTTATGAATTGTGAAATAATGTGGCCTCGTCGGCATTACTTTATGAATTATTGATAATGTGGACTCGTCGGCATTACTTTATGTATTATGTTGTTATCAGGTATAACTTGTTTATATGATCATTGTAAAGATCTTGATGACTTGTGTATACATGTGAAGTTAAACTATGTGTGATTCTATGTACTTACATATGATCATGATAGCATATAGTGATGCCTTCTGTGTGTAGACTTGATGTTAAAGTGTGAATCTTCCTAGTCGACTATATGCATCTCATGATGAGTTATGTTGATAATTCTATAGATGTAACACTCCGAAAAGTCAAGACCTAATATAGAACTTAACATGAGTGTCTAAAGGTTTAGTTACTGTTTTATGACCTAAAATAATGTATATAAGTCGTCCAAGAAGTTTTCGAGCCAAGACGTCAAAGAACGTCCATGATGTCCATTAACTAGCTTAATTGAACTAGTTGATGTCGCTATGTTTGGGGATTGTTTTGGAGGTTCAAATGAAGTCTAAAACTTGTAAAAAGACTTTGGTTAGGTAGAGTGTAGTATTGAGGGTCTAAACGTCCAAAAATTATACCTCAAATATCACCCGAAGGGTCATGGAGGAGGACCACAACATGGGTGGGCAGGCTGCCAAAGCAGCCTGCTAAAGTCAAGAAACAGTGGGCTGCTGTGCAACGCGCAGACCACACGGACCACACTGTCCAAAAATTTATTTTTGGGAAATAAAATATGTGTTGGCCCCGCGACGCGAAGCCACTTCCCAGATTCGGTAAAATCGTATTTTTGACATTTTGACTTCATAAAAAGACTCATTTAAGTAAGGGGTGTTTTGGGTAATTTAGGGGGTGATTATATATAGTCTAAGGGTAATTTTAAGTCTTTTCACTCATCCAAACCCAATTCCCAAAACAAAACCAAAAATCTCTGACCTCTCTCTACTTTCTCTCTCCCCAATTCCTCCATTGAAGAAGGAAAAAAACTTGAAGAAGAAGGTCGATTTATAGGATATGACTTCAATTTCATGGATTAATCTTCATTAAGATATGGGTTATTCACTCTTGGGATTCCTTTCCCCAAGAGGTCCTTTTAAAGTTGATTTTCAAATTACCCAATTCCATGGGGTTTTCCAATTCTAATGTTTTTTTTTTCTAAACTTCAAATTGATGATAAATTGTGATTTCATATGACTAATTGAGTATTGATTGTTGGTTAATTGATGTTAATTGATGCAATTTCATGTTGATCATGTTCCCTTCCCCAAATTCCCTAAATTTTGGATCTTGGTCATGAATTGATGGGAATTGAAATATGAATGTATTATTAGACTTGTTTTATCTATTATAATTCAACTATGGATTGACTAGGGTAATGCATTGTTGGGATTGGATTAAATTCATGATGAAACCTAATTACCCTAACCCTAGGATATAAATTGATGTTAATTGGGATAGTGATGGTGCAATTGACCTAGTTCTTGTATTAGTTACTATTGATTTATGTTACTACACGTATTATTGGATGAAATGGGTTGGTTGATGGTAATACCATGATGATGGCTTTTAAGGAGATTTGGTAAGTCTTCATGATCCTAACCTTTACTTCAACTATGATGGCTTGTTATTGAGGATGTAGTTCAATTGAAGTATACCTTGTGGATAGCCTATGTAGGTGTTTGTATGATATTGAGTTGAAATGTCTTGACTATATGATTGTGAGATTATGCTTAAGATGAAACGATATAAGGTTGGTGATGACTTGCCTATGTGCCTTGTTATGAAATGATGATGATGATATGCTAATCTCACATATGTGGGTTGCCATGAAAGGATATTCTCATGCAATACCTATTGAGCTAAATGACAATGATTTTACAAGGGATTAGACCCTATGACCTAAACTAAGTGTTGATTGATAAAGAAAGACATTTCAAAAGGGACTTAGCTTAGCACCGAGTGAACTTGACAATGGGAGGTGTTGACTTCCCATAGAGGGAGATTAACCCTATAGTTCCATATGAGGTGTTGACTCCCCTATGAGACACACTCATTCAATTGATTCCCATTAGATGAGGCTCCAATGCCATAGGCATGTAGAGGGTTCAATACATAAATCCTAGTTCTAGAACTACGTTGCCACCATAGGAAGACTAGCTAGTGGATCCACCTAGAAAGCTACGTTTATGTTTGTCTCTACTTTGGCCGGTTGACAACCTTCCATCGGTGTAAGGTTTTACAACACCGGTTTCCACACTTAGCTCTTGTGGTCTATATGGATTAAGGCAAATGTTCCCGAAATTAAAATAAAATAATGAGGTGAACTCTAGATAGGGTGACTTGAGAGGTTGGCTTAGTCTAGTTAGGGGTATGGGACTCTACCTAGGCATTGCACTAGTTGGATTTGATGGAAGTCCTAGAAGGATGTTCTTATGATATAATGATCTTGGAAACTAAATGTTATGCTTATGTTGAATTTACATGTTGATGATCCTATATTATGTTAGTTTCATTTATGAACATGCTATTGGTCTATATTGCTAAATATGATGATGGTTACTATTGATGCTATGTTATGTTGAGTTGGGCACTACTTGTGATTCTTTGTTTAGTTTACTTGATTGATTAAGGTTATGGGGCTTTGCTTTGTAATTGCACTAGTTGGGTAAATGGTGGGTTATGAGTAAGGGTCTTGCTTATATTATGATGTTATGAACTCTTATATATGTTGATTTTACTATTACTTGTTGATGTTAGTCTTGTGTCGTACATGGGTTTCACTTATGTATTATGTGATTATTGGCTTATATGGATTCTTAATTGTGCATAAGTCTTTTCAAAGTACTTTAGCATGGATTTTGATCAAATGTCCTCTTTAGCATGATTTCACTTGTTTTATGTGCATATACCCATACTTAGTACAAGTATGTACTAACCCATTTTGTATGTTTACTACAAATGTAGGATCCAGCCGTTTACATTATAGAAGTCTTTGAAGACTACTTGGATTCTTATCTTCCAAGTTCAGTAGGTCCTCACTTTCCGAGGACGATGCCATTATCTACCTATCGGATGTTGTTTAGTCTTAAAGACACTTTGTTCATTCTCTTTCATTTTTGTACTATAATTGTAAAGCCTATATGTGGCTATAATTGTTGATGTAAGGGCTATGACCAAATCGTGATACTCTTATCTAGATGATTTAATATGAGACAATGTTATATACTTCTTATGAGTTATATTATGTATGTGCAATAAAAGTAGAAGACTATGTAATCTTCTTATACGAAGGGTCTATGTATACTCGATAAATATATATTATGTGTAAGCGAGAGGTCTATGTAAACCTAAATCTGGAAATAATCTAAAAAGTTTTAAATTTTCCACATTTTTAACCTATGAATGTAATGATGTATGCTAAGAGGCTATTCTTAGTCCTCAAAGAGTACGACGATGCCGGTTACGTCTAGGGGGTGCTTCCCCTATGTGACAATAGAAGTGTGTAAGATGACTTGTAAGTATGCTTAGTTGACCTATGTGCTTCTAGAATGATATACTATATGTGATATGGTGAAGTATGTGTGTCTTGTTTTGGTAGACTTATGCCACTTACTTGATACATGTAAAATGTGAATATGGATCCTTAACTTAGTATGCTAAATCTTCTTTGTCTTGTATGTGTGATTGATAAGTGACCTTGAATATAGTTAAGAAGGTCTTCTTTGTGGAACCTTCTAGAAAGAAAGTTATGATATCCTTGAAGTTGAAAGTCGTAGTGATATCCTTCTTGTGTGAATGGTGTACTTAGGGTTGGTTGGCTGGAACGGCATGAAATCATCCTTAGGAAAGTCATTGGGCTATCCTCTTAACCATTGTAGGTAGCCTTAGTGGACCCTCATTGGTATGGTGTAATGTGATTGGGTTGTGAACAAGTTATGGTACTTCTTCATATGTTTTATTATTGAAATACTCTATGAGAACAAAGGATAGCACCGAGTGATTATGCTTGGGTAGTTTCTCTAACTAAGATGACATTAGAGAACAAATTTACCCTCGATATTCCTTAACCATGTTTCTACATGGGATGTGTCCTCATTCTACCCTTGGCAAGTAGAACACCCTTCATCGGAGTAGTTTCTTGACTCCGGATTCCATGCATAGCTATCATGGTCTATGTAGGTTATTTCCTATACTCATCATGTGGGATACATGCTAGTGTTTGATAAGTTCTATGAAGCTTAGGTAGTGGAATGGGACGCTATCTATAGATTGCACGATTAGACTTTGAAAATGTTAGTGTGTGAGTCGCTAGGCCTTCTCCAAGACCATTAGGTGAAGTTTCATAAGTGTTGAATGTCTCCTAAATCACTTAATTAATTTAATGACTTAAGTGAAAACATGATATTTGAAAAGGTAACGATCTAGGGTAGCTTTGAGGGTCGTCTAGGTAAGCTTGGAGACGGTGTATGGGGGTTCTCTTCTTGTCTTACTTAGGTGAGTCTAAGAGCAACTCTAGGTAGGGATTTTGATTAATGAAACAGGAATAATCTTATCTTAGGTAGTCTATAGAATCTCTTTGGTGTGTGTGAAGGGATTGTATGGGCGGTCGATTCATAACTCACTCAAGTGAGCCATAGAATCACCTTTGGTAGGAGGGTCTCATATTTATGTGGTTTGAAGTGTTCTTTTTGTTCTCTTTTGATATGTATGTTATATGTGAAGTTACAGTGAAGGCATTGTAAGGTTACTGTAAGTTGCTAATAATTGAGTATAATTTGGAATATGTCTTATATTGTGATTGTTGATTTGTTCGATGTCTATTAGATTATTTTATGAAGGTTTTAACAAATGTCAATAATATCATGTTATTCACTAAATGTCCCTTTTTCATGGTTTTGCATGACTTCCATACTTAGTACATTCAATGTGCTAACCCCTTTTTTTTCTCTTTTTGACTAAAGTGTAGGGAATGGGAGACTTGATACGTCATGGAAGACGGATAGGTTTCTAAGTGTTAAAGATGAAGTTTTTGTGAGTCCTCATCGATTCGAGGACAATACACATGTTCTTTATGTCTTAGTCTTTAATTTATGTCTTGTATGGGCTTACTCCAAAATGTTGTATATTCCAATGTATAGATGGTTTAATGAGACATTGTAAAGGTTTAATGTTCTAATGGAAGTCTTCCGTTTGCGTATTGATGAAATATTTCTTCATGTGTGAACAAAGTGTTAAATTCTTACTCATTTTAGGATGTATATTATGTGATGATTGATACGAATGGGTTAAGTGAGACTTTTAGGAGTCTCATATGCTGTGTGACGACTCAAGAAAGCTCTAACATCTAGGGTGTATTTGTGGTTCGTGACACATTTATACTAAATGTACCATGAAATGGTTTTGGCCAAACCAAGTCAAGCTACCATGAAGTTTATCACCTCAAGATTCCATGAGATTCAAAACCTCAAGCTACCATGAGTATTTCAAGTCAAGCCTCCTTTAGATTTACTATCTCAAGCTACCCTTGAGATCTTGCCATCTCAAGCTATCATGAGTATTTCACTCAAGCTACCTTGCCCTTCGTGTTGTCTCACCAAGTCGACTACACATGAAGTGACCATCCAACCCATCTTCGAGCTAGTCTTAGTCTATCATGATTCATACTCAATTACATGTTAATCTATTCAATTAGATCATTAGAAGGCAATTTTAGTCATGCTTAATCACATAGGTTCAATTCTAACTTCCTAGTTCAAGTTAATCCTTAATCAATTTGACCTTGTTCAATTCATATCTAGGTTAATCAATCATGATAAAATAGTATAGAATACAATTGAATTAAGAAGATCAACATAAACCTTCATCTAGCCTCTAATGGCCTAAAAATCACCATGATCACCGTAAACATCAATTACTACAATTCACTATGAAAACATAATTAAAACAGCATATAATCATCATATAAATGTCATTGAATGCTACCCCCTAGATTGGGATCACAATCAAGCCTTACCCACAACGCAATCATAACCCTCTCTATATTGGGGTTCTTTGGATTCACAATTGAAGGGAAAATAGAGGGGCTTCATGGATGGAATAATCCATGAATTAATAAGCTTCACATACCTTATATTAGATCCTTAAACCAATATTGATTCGATGGAGAATTCGACCTACGTTGCTGCCTCCCTTCATCTCTTCTTATTCTTCTTCTATTCTAGAGATGATTTTTGGATATAGTTTTGGGGTCTTTAGATGAGTTAGTTAGAATAGTTAGTTTAGGGTTTATGTATGCTTATATAGGTATCTAAATATAATATTAACCAATACATATTAACCTTTAATTAACCAGTAACCCAACCCCTAACTCCTAACTTAAAACTAAAATTTGGTAATCTAGCAGCACCTGCGGTTTGGCCATATATGGACCGTAGATTGATCTACTATCCGTGGATTGCATCTGAAACTGTAAATGTTTCAGGACCCTAAATATTCTTTGTATGGACCCATGAGGTCAATCCACGTACATTGGTTTGATCTACGGGGTGTCTTTTGGCTCCGTAGATCACCACAAAGGTGAGGACACAAAGCTGTCCAGGCAGCATAGAGGGACTGTTTTGGGGGTCTTGTTCCCAAACGATTTCATGATTCAACTTAGGGTCTTAGTATCTTAAAATGTGTATTAAATAACTAATTAAAAGACCCCATAATAACTTAATCAATCCACCCACTAAGCTCCAAACACCAACGGAAAACTAAGACTCCACAAGCTGGCAAGACCTGCGATTTCCCATCCACGGATTGTGGATGGGTCTACGGGCCGTGATGTGACTCCCTTGATTGGGTATGGGGATCATAATTGAAGTAAAAACCTGCCTAGACTAATTAATCATCAATTCCCATGACCTACGGTGCGTGGATTGATCTACTGAACGTAGATAGCAACCGTAGTTCACCCAATTTGACAGTTTTGAGGACTGTTTTGGGGGTACCCTTCAAAGACCCCTTGGGTGGTCTTTAGGGGTATTATCCAGACGTTTAGAAACTGAACATGTCCATATACTTGTAAGGAACACTTCCTATCAATTTGAGCTCCAAGCACTACTTAAAACCTCATGAAACATACTAAGGCACACTACCACGTCTTAAGGCTAACATTCAAAGGTCACTGGACGTTCTTGGACGTTTAACCTCCAAACTCTCTCAAACTCTATATACTGACTCCTAACACTATATTTGATCATTTTAGGACCTTAAAACCTCATGAAACACGTTTTAGGCTCTATTTTCACCTAATTCATTTTGAGGGTGTAATAGATTCAGAGTTATGATAAACCCTAAAACCACCATTTGGAGAATCTTCTAACCGAATACCCAATAGAGCCTACCTATGAACATCTTTCACTAGGTCTTTATTGGCTTCCTTAACATGAGACACACTACGCATACTCATGCAACTTAGAGCATATGCAACCACATTGTCCTTGTCGGGGTGATATAAAACACTCATGTCGTAATCCTTCAATAATTCGTATCCAACTTCTTTGTCGAAGGTTCAACTCCTTTTGAGTAAACACATATTGAAGACTCTTGTGGTTGGTAAATACATCCATATGAACACCATACAAGTAATGCCTCCATATTTTCAAAGCAAACACTACGGCCGCTAATTCAAGATCGTGAGTTGGATAAATTATTCTCATGCACCTTGACTTGTCTAGAGGCATAGGCTACCACCTTACCATGTTTCATAAGCACACAACCCAAACCTCTCGGGATGCATCACAATATACCACAAAACCCTTGGTACCCTCCGGTAAAGTCAACACCGTAGCGGAGGTAAGGCTATCTTTCAAAATTTGGAATCTCCTTTTACATGCCTCCGACCACTCAAATTTAACACTGTATTGGGTCAAGGTAGTTAAAGGAGAATCAATGGACGCAAACCTATCTACAAATCTCCTATAGTACCCGGCTAAACCAAAGAAACTTCTTTTGTCGGTTGGAGTCAATGGTCTAGGCAAATTCTTAACCGTCTCGGTTTTCTTTGGATCGACCTCTATACCCTCACTTGAGATACTATGACCAAGAAATGTCACCGATGTCAACCAAAACTCACACTTTCTATACTTGGCAAATAGTTGGTGTTCCTTAAGGACTTGCAATACCACCCTCAAATGGTACATATGTTCACACTCATCCTTCCAATATACCAAGATGTCGTCAATAAAGACAATCACAAAAGAATCTAGGTAATTTCCAAACACCCTATTCATAAGGTCCATAAAAGTCGTCGGGGCATTAGTGAGAGCAAAGGAAATTTCTAGGAACTCATAGTGACCATACCTAGTTTGAAATTTCGTTTTAGGTACATCCTTACCTCTCACCCTAAGTTGGTGATACCCCGACCTCAAGTAAATCTTAGAAAAATAGCTTGCCCCTTGGAGTTTATCAAACAAGTCGTCGATCCGATGGAAAGGATACTTGTTCTTAATTGTGACATTATTGAGTTGATGGTAGTCAATGCACATCCTAAGGGACCCATCCTTCTTCTTAACAAACAACACTAGAGCTCCCCATGGTGAAATACCAAGTTGAATGGAACCTTTATCTAATAAGTCTTTAGCTCTTTCAACTCGGCCAGAGCCATTTGGTAAGGAGGGATCAAAATGGGATTTGTATCCGATAACATGTCAATACCAAGTCTATTTCACGCTCGGGATGAATTTCGGGCAAGTCATTGGGAAAGACTTCCGGAAAGTCCTTCACTATAGGGACCAACTCTATAAGAGGAATGTCGGACTCAAGATCTTTGACTCTTTTAGGATGGTAAAGACACCCTTTAGATATCATTTTACAAGATTTTAAACAAGAAATTATACGACCTCTAGGAATTTAGTTACCCTCTTCCACTCTAAGACGGGGTTATTAGGAAAATTGAACTTAACCCTTTTATTCGACAATCAATGGAAGAAAAATAATCATGAAACCAATCCATTCAAAAAATAACATCAAATAAATTATATCAAGCTCTACCAAATCCACCCATGTAACTCTATCGGGCAAATATATAAGACAACTCCTAAAGACTCTTTTATCCACAACGGAGTCACCCACCGGGGTTGTAACCAAAATATAGTTTAATCAAAATATCGGGTAGAACATCAAACCTTTTAGCTTCTAGAGGAGTTACAAATGATAATGTAGCACCAGGGTCAGGTAAAGTATAAACATCAATAAAGAAGAGTTGTAACATATCGGTGACCACATCGGGGTATTCTACTTGCTCACCCCTAGAGCGGAGAGCATAAAAGTGGTTCCTCTTTGGAGCCTCGAAAATAGGACCACTTGCTTGAGCTTGACCACTCCCTTTCTCTTGACTCCCCACATTAGGGAAATCCCTAACCTTATAGCCACTCTTGTCAAACCCAAAGCAATTATCTGTCCCAACTAGACATTCACCCATATGCTTCTTGCCACACTTTCCATAATGTCACATCTGGGAAGTACCCCCTAGACGTAACTGGCATCGTCGTCCTCACAGAGGACTAAGACTAGCCTCTTAGAATTCATCATTACATTCATAGGTTAAAAAGTGCATTAATTTAAAACTTTTCATCTACATCTACTTCATGAGGTTTACTTAGACCTCTCACTTACATAATATATTCATAGCGAGTATACATAGACTCCTCGCATAAAAAGATTGCATAGTCTTCTACTTTTATAGACAACATTCATAATATAGTCTTAAAAGGGATGTCTAATATTAAATCATCTAAACAAAATCGAACAATATAGGCATAAGCCCTTACACAATGTATAAGTGCCATTAGGGCTTACAACAATATCTTGAAACAAGTAGAATAAAATGATCGCCTTTAGTTTATAACAAAGAACCATTGCTAGAGTAATAACAAGGCATCATCCCCAGACTTGAGGACATACCCACTTGGAGAATGATTCAAATCCTTCCTTCAAAAGTGGTCACAAACCCTTCAACGATCGAAACCTAAAATGTTGGGGAAAAAGGGAGAAATGGGGTTAGCGCATAACTTTTACTAAGTATAAGATCATATGCACATACAACATAGAAATCATGCCAAAGAGAGACATTTATTCAAAAGTATGCAAAGTCACTTTGGAAATATCTTATGCACATTCAAGAACCAATACAAGTCAATAAGCACATATTACTTAAGTCAAGACCATGTACATTACAAAACCAACAATATCAAGTCTAGTCAAGTCAACATGCATATCAATATAATAGAGCACATAGTTAAGAAAACGCTAACATCAAGTTACAATATCAACAAACATGAATAGGAGTTCATGACATCATAACCTAAGTAAGACCATCACTCATACACCCACATTAAGTCCACTAGTGCAATGACTAAGTAAGGCCCCATAACCTCACTCAACCAAGTGTACCCAACAAGAACTATAAGAAATGTCCAACTTTACATACTATATCATTAAGAGTACACATCATCGTACCTTAGCAATAGAGACCAACCACATGTTCATAAGTGGAACCAGTATCACATAATGTCATTACCATGTAAGTTCAACATATGCATATCATTTACATTTATAAGCATATAAGCACATAGGAACATCCTTCTAATACATCCCTCAAGGCAAACTAGTGTAATGTATGGGTAGAGTCCCATACCTTAACCTAGACTAAGCCAAACTCCTTAGGTCATCCTAGTTAGAGTTCACGTTATTACTTCATTTTACTCTAGGGAACATCTTGCCTTAACCGAGTTAGACCACATGAGATAATGTGGAGTCCAGTGTCATAGAACCCTACACCGAAAGAATGTGGAATACTTGCCAAGGTAGTGCCAAAATATGAACATAGCATCTAGGTGGATCCACTAGCTAGTATTCCTATGGGGCCAACATAGTTCAAGAACTAGGAGATGTAGTTGGGAAACTCATTATGCTACATGCATTATTTTCTCCAATATCATGAGTACAATAGTGATCCTACCTTCCCTATGTGGGAAGGGACACTCTTCACTTCTAGTTCACTCGGTCCTAAGCTAGAGTTCCTTTTGAAATGTCTTTCATTAATAATCATAACTTAGTTTTGGTCATAGGGGTCTATCCCTTATATTATCATTACATCCTAGCCAACAACTCACAAGACATAAATCAAAACATTTCAATTAAACGTCATACCAACCCTAATCAATTTTATCATAAGGTATACTTCAATATAACTTCATCACTAAACATAAGTAACCATAATTGAAGTAAAGGATTGAGATCACAAGACTTACCCCATTTCCTTCACAAGCCATCATCCAAGGTTTTACAATCAACCATCCCATTCAACACAACAATTGGTGTAATATCATGACATAATAGTAATTAATACAATAATGAAGTCAATTGAATCACTACACATCAATTCATCACTAGTTCATAACCTTGGGTTAGAGACTTGTGTCAATTTCATGATCTGCTTCACATACTAGGTTAAATCATCGAGAACTAGAATAATTGAGTCATAATACATCATAATCTAAGTATAATAACCATAATAAACCATATGCAATACAATTTAGAAGATCGAATTCCTAATAGAAAGAAAACCCACATGAAACTCATCTTTTTGAAATCAATTTTTGAAGATTCCTTTGGGGAAAGGAATCCCAAAGGTGAAAGGATCCCATACCTTGTTAATTGTTGAAATTTGATGGAGGAAAATTAACCTTCTTGCTGCCCTAAGATCTTAAGCTATCCCTTCAATGGAGTTCTTCTATTTGGGAGAGAGAAAGAAGAGACAAGGAAGAGCAATTGTGTTTTGGGGAAATATGAGAGTTGGGTTAGTTTAATTAGGTTTAGGTCTTTATATAAGTCATTAACTAACTTAATTAGACATACCTTAACCCCTAAATAATTAACTAACCACCTAATTAATAAAATTAAATAACATAAAACTTCACAGAAAATGCAGACCTGACCTACGAGACCCCGACCTACGGGTCGTAGATCAATCGACGGTCAAGCCCCCCTCCGTGATGTACATCCATCTTTTGCGATTGAAAATTCATAAAATGACCCCTTCATGAAAAAGGCTATGTGACCATCGACGCCCCGTTGATCAGGGCATGCCTCGTCGCCTGCAACCGTCGATGGTTACTGCCTGCATTGCCTCCATTGGCAGCTTTGGGTTAAAATGAAAGGGTTCTCCTCAAGGACCCTTTGGTTGGTCCTTGGAGAGTCGTACCCGGACGTTTCGAACCTAAATCAACTTTCATACATGTTAGACACCTTTCCACCAAATCTCATCAAATTCTAACTCCTAAAACCCCATCAAATAGGCTAAGGCACACTAGCACATTTTCCACTAGTCTCTCGGACGTCGTGGACGTTCCTTGTTGTCTTGACTCCAAAACTTCCTTAATAACTTTTATTCATTATTATTGACCTTAAAACAGTGTTATAGACATTATATACTCAAGTGAGGCTCTACATTATCTTTTGAACTTTTGGAGTGTTACAATATTCCCCCCTTAGGAACATTCGTCCCCGAATGACAGTAAAAATCTTTTGAAGGGAAAGGATAGACTCAATACAAGCAGCCCAACCAACAACATACATAATCAACATGAGTTACAACTCAATCATGGAATTTACATATAGTAGTTCAAAACTTCAATTATTACCCATAAGAGCTCAAAATCACAACATGAGGAATTTCCTTATCAATCAACAACATGAGCTCAACATATCATTAAAGAATCCATTATGCCAAAATTCAACCTATCAAAATTCCCAATATCATTTCATAAACACAAGAACATACCAAGTACACAATACGTGCAACAACAAGCAAAAGAGTATTTTCCAGATGAAACTTCTTTTTTTAGCAAAAACCATTATCATAAATATGCATATCTTTTCAATAAAATTCAAATTGAAATTAACTCATTATTTTCATTATTAATAGGAACAACTAACCTTAATTATCAAATAGATGAGGGTAAAGGGATTTCATGTCGGCCTCGGCCTCCCATATTGCACCCTCAACTAGGTGGTTCTTCCATAACACCTTTACGGAATCCACCTCCTACTTTCTTAACATGTTTACTTGTCTATCAAGGATTTCAACTGGAACCTCCTCGTAGGAGAGGTTCTCTTCCACACCAAGACCCTCAATATGAAGGATAGATTCAGGATCACCGATACACTTCTTAAGCATGGAGAAATGGAACACCGGATGAACCGAATCCAATTCACTAGGTAACCTCAACTAATATGCCACCTTGCCAAACCTTTGAAAAATTTCATTAGGACCCACATAACGAGGTCTCAACTTTCCTTTCTTACCAAATCTCACCACTCCCTTCATGGGTGACATTTTAAGATATACTTTTGACACACATGGAAATGTTATAACTTATACTAGAGCCTTATATTTTGAGTAATGATGGTTTTAGAACTAAATAAGTATAAATAACCTATTTGAGAAGTATCGGAGACATAGCATTAAAGAAAACCCTTAACGTCCGGAAACTAGCAAAATTTTACTAGTTGACGTCCCTAGGTTTGGTTAAGGTTTTAGAGGGTCATATGAAGTCCAAAACTTGTAAAATGAAATTAAATAGGTAAAAAAATAGTATATAGGGTGAAAAAATTCAGGTACGAACCCCCAAGGATCGCCTGAGGGGTCCACGAAAGGACCTTACATTGGACCAAGCAAGCTGCCAAGAGGTAGCAGCTTTTGTTCTTGGGGGGAACAAGTCCGCGTCGCGGACTTGGTTCACCCAAGGTCAAAAGTGAAGCTCGCGTCGCGGGAAGGTTGTTGAATCCAATGTTAGGAAAATTAATTTTGGAAATCTTGCTTCGCAACGTGGACTTGTTCCCCGACGAGAAATATTAAAATAGAATTCGAGTTTGACTTCATTAAATGGTCAACTTAAATGAGGTCTCTTTTGGGTATTTTAGGGGAGGAGCATATATTAATTTTCCTTCAGTTTTCCCTCACAATCTCTCACTCAAATCAAAATCCCAAAAGCACTCACTTCTCTCTACATTCTCTCTCTACTCATCCCCCATTGGAGAAGCTTTGAAGCTTGAAAAAGAAGACAAATCCCTCAAGTTTCTACTCAATTTTGTGGTGATTCATCTTTAAGGTATGGTTTCTTTGACTCTTTGGATTATTTTCCCCAAGAGGTCCCCTCAAAAAGATGATTTCTAAATCTCCCAAAACTAGGGTTTTTCCTCTCACATGGGTCTTCTTTGAAAAAACAGAATTATGAATCAATTGTGGTTAATTATGATGAATTAATGTTGTTTAAGTATATATTGATGGTTAATTGATGATTTCCTTTGATATTTCACTAGGCCCATGTCCTTTCCCCAATTTGATGAAAACCTTAAATTGATATGGTGAATTGTGAAGATCATGAATATGTAGATTGACTACATTGTTGTTAATTATGTAATTGTTTCTAGAATTTACCTTGTTTATGTAATTGGTTATGTATTCTTAATAATGGAAGTATGAAGGTCCTTGGAAGGTCAATGAGGTATGTTGATTGGTTCTTCTTGGATTCAATTATGAATTATGAGTAACTTAGATAGTAATGCTTCTAGGTCTAGTGTGTGGTTGTGATGTTGATGTTAAGTATTCCTCATCCGTAACCCTAGAGTATTGAATTGGTTATGAATTATGAAAGTATTTCATGGTATGATTATTATATGATTGAAAGTAGTTTCTCATGATTATAATAAAGTGTTAAGTGAAAGGTTTACTCACTTATGAGGTGGTGTCTAAATTGAAAGGATTGTTCTCATTTGTAATTACCTATGAGCTATATATGATAAAATGTTTACATGGCGATCTAGAATAGACTAATGTGAACTTGTATGATGAAATAATATGATTACTAAAGAGAATAATTGCTTAGCACCGAAAGGGCATGTAAATGAGATGGAGGTCTCACGTTAGTAAGTCCGGCCTCCCACATGGGTTTCCTCACGTTAGTAAGTCCGGATTCCCTAATTATGTGTTGTTTCATGAGTTGGAAACCTCCACGTTAGTAAGTCAAGGTTTCTAGAAACAATCTCCTTGACCCTTAACTATGTGCCCACATAGGACTCTAGCTTAGTGGATCCACCTAGATAGCTACGTACGAATGTTTACACCTTAGGCAAGTGTCAACCCTCTCTTTTGGTGTGGGATTAGAACACCGGATTCCATGTAGCTCACATGGTATCATGTCGGTTATTGCACTTCTTTCCCTAACGTAAAAGTAAATGGATAAGTTAAGTGTGTGAACTTTTAGTAGGGTTTTCTTGAAGGCTACTACATAGGGTGAGGGAGGGTATGGGACTTCTCTTACTCATTGCACATGTGGGATACTAAGGGATGGTTCTAGTAGTGTTCTTTTATGATTATGATTATGATTATGTTGATAAGCTATGAGTAGTATACATGTATTAAATATGTCATGATGAATTATGAGAATATGTTATAAGTATGAAGTGGGTTGCGTAATGTGATACTTAGATTTGAATAGGATTGTGGGGTTCTATCTTTGGCATTGCACAAGTATTGCTTGGGTGGTCTACATGTTGGGTTGCTATTATGTTGAACTGACTTATTATGCTTCTTATGTATGCATGTTGAGTTAAAGTGATCGAAAGCATGATTTTGACTAATTTGTCCTTTCTCATGCATTGATTATTTTGTGCATGAAGCCATACTTAGTACATGTGGTTTGTACTAACCCATATTTTCTATATTTTTCCCAAAGATTTTTAGGTTCGGGCCATTGAGGAGATTTGTGGTCATTGGAGAAGAAGACTTGGATCTTTCCTAAGTCAATTGGTGAGTCCTCATGAGTTCTGAGGATAGAGCCACTCATCAACCCTTATTAGTTTTGTCTATGTTTTGAGACAAATTTACCATTCTCATGTTGAGACTTTATTGTAGCCTATATGGCATATTGTAATAGACTAAAGTCTATGCTTAAACTATTGTGATTCATACTCTTGTAGATGGTTCGTATGTGAGATGAGACTTTAGACTCCTATATGATTTTTTATGCTAAAAGAGAAGTCTATGTACACTTCGTATGTGCGGAGTCTATGTAAACTCCAAATATAATATGCGAGAAACCTAAGTAAGCTTCATAATGAAAAGTTTCAAATTTTCCCGTATTTTTGACCTATGATGTGCTATGATGTATGATAAGGTCTTGTCTTCGTTCTCTTAGAGGATGACGACGCCGGTTACTCCTAGGAGGTACTTTGGGTCGTAACAAGCTTGGTATTAGAGCATGAGGTTGAGAAATCTTAGGATTTATGTCTCACTAAACCACGTCTATGTAGGGTCTTATTCATAATTGTGAAGTGTTCCACACTTATTAATGAGTTACTATGTGATGCTTAGGAACTCTCACTCTCTTGTTATTCCTCAGTCATGCCTAAGAGTCTTAACTCTATCTAGTCCTTTCTTCTAATCATTTTATTGTGCTTATAGGCAATGAATACAAGAAGGAACAATGTTAGAAGGGCCGGAGGAGAATTTGAATGAGGTAGTTCCCCCTCAAGCTCCTAAAAACCCTCAAGTTCCTATTTAAGAAGGGGCTATATCTAATGTTGAGATAAGTTCGGCCATTCATAGCTTGACTCAAGTGTTGGCTACCGAATTTGCTAGAGATGCAAGGGTGCAAGTGAACCCCAATGCTAACACTACGCTTCAAGGATTAGGGATTTCACGAGGATGAATCCCCCTACTTTCTATGGTTCTAAGGTGGAGGACCCACAAAGGTTCATTGATGAAATGTTAAAAGTTCTTGATGTTGTGGGAGTTTCTTCTCAAGAAAAGGCGGAACTAGACGCCTACCAACTCAAAGAAGTAGCTCTAGTTTGGTATGAGCAATGGAAGGATGAGAGGTCGGTTATAGAAGGCCGGAATACTTGGGGAGCTTTCAAAACAGCTTTCCTTGATAGGTTCTTTCCCTTGGAACTAATGGAGAGGAAAATGCAAGAATTCATCAACCTTCGTCAAGGGGGTATGAGTGTGAAAGAGTATAGCCTCAAATTCACTCAACTTTCAAAGCATGCTCCTAATATGGTTGTGGATTCTAGGGCCAAGATAAACAAATATGTCATGGGGATAGCCGATCTTGTGGTTAATGAATGTAGGTAGGCTATGTTGATTCATAACATGGACATATCTCGTCTCATGGCTTATGCCAAAACAAATTGAGGAGCAAAAGTTTAAGAAAGTTGGTAGGGAGTTGAAGAAGGTGAGAACCGAAGAGAGGAATTCTTCTAAGAGTAGGTTTGAGGTGCAAGATAAACCAATATTCAAAAGGAGGTTTACCAACCAAGTCCCTCCTAATGCTCCAAGGTCAACAAGACTAAGGTGTCTACTTCAAAGCCCAAGAGGGGAACGGTGGTGGTTCTTATGTTGAGAAGCCTCTTTGTTCAAAATGTGGTAGAAAACATGATGGTAAGTGACTAGTTGGCACGGGTAATTGCTATGGTTGTGGAAAAAGTGGTCACATGAAGAGAGATTGCCCTATGATGAAGACTCTAGGAAGGGAAAATGCTCAAGGACAAGCAAATTCCCCAAATCCGGATGCTCCTAAAAAGAATCGCTTTTATGCTCTCCAATCCCATGGTGATCAAGAGAGCTCACCGGATGTGGTTACCGGTATATTTGATGTATATTTTTTCTTATATCTGGGAGCTACCTTGTCATTTGTTACCCCTCTTGTAGCCATGAAGTTTGATATACTACCCGACATATTAGACGAACCTTTTTCAGTTTTTACCCCGGTGGGTGATTCCGTGATGGTTAATAGAGTCTATAAAGGTTGTCCTATTTCCTTGACCAATAGAGTTACATTAGTTGAATTGATAGAACTTGATATGCTTGATTTTGATGTCATATTAGGAATGGATTTGTTGCATGCTTGTTTTGCCTCTATTGATTATAGGACAAGGGTAGTCAAATTTCAATTTCTAAATGAACCCATTTTTGAGTGGAAGGGAGGAAACTCAAATCCTATGGGTACGATCATTTCATGTTTAAAAGCTTGAAAATTTATTGCAAAGGGTTGTCTCTACCACATAGTAAGAGTTAGGGATATTGAATCCAAGGTCCCTCCCATAGATTCGTTACCCGTAGTAAGGGAATTTCCGGAGGTCTTTCCCAATGACCTTCCCAGAATTCCTCCCAAACGGGAGATTGACTTCGGCATAGATTTATTGCCGAATACACAACCTATTTTAATCCCTCCTCATCAGATGGTGCCGGCCGAATTGAAAGAACTAAAGGCTCAACTCAAGGATTTGCTAGATAAGGGTTTTATTCAACCAAGCATATCTCCATAGGGTGAGGCGGTATTGTTTGTGAAGAAAAAGGATGGGTCTTTGAGAATGGGTATCGGCTATCGTCAATTGAACAAAGTCACTATAAAGAATAAGTACCCGCTCCCTAGGATTGATGATTTGTTTGATCAACTCCAAGGAGCGAGTTACTTTTCAAAGATTGACTTAAGGTCGGGTTATCATCAACTTAGAGTGAGGAAGGTTGATATTCCGAAACGGCATTATGAACAAGATATGGTCACTTTGAATTCCTAGTGATGTCATTTGGTCTAACAAATTACCCAGCGGCATTCATGGACCTTATGAATCGAGTTGTTAGAAAGTATATTGATTTGGTTTGCGATTGTCATTATTGATGACATTTTGATATACTCTAGGAGTGAGAATGATCATATGAGACACTTGAGAATAGTTTTGGAAGTTCTCAAGGATAACCAACTTTTTGCTAAGTTTAGCAAGTGTGAGTTTTGGTTAAGGTCGGTCGCTTTTCTTGGTCACATTTTCACTAGTGAAGGGGTAGAGGTTGATCCAAGGAAGACGGAAGTGGTCAAAAGTTGGCCTAGACCGTTGAGTCCTACCGACATTCGAAGTTTTCTTGGGTTAGCCGGTTACTATAGGAGTTTTGTTGAGGGGGTTTTATCTATCGCATCTCCATTAACGGCCTTAACCCAAAAGAAGTCCAAATTCGAATGGTCGTAATCGTGTGAAAAGAGTTTCCAATTATTGAAAGATAGACTCACACCTCCGCTCTGGTATTGACCTTACCGGACGGTACTGAAGGGTTTGTGGTTTATTGTGATGCGTCCCAAGTGGGTCATTATGTGTGCTCATACAACATGGAAAAGTCATAGTGTATGCCTCTAGACAACTCAAGCCACATGATAAGAATTACCCAACTAATGACCTTGAGCTTGCGTCCGTGGTATTTGCATTGAAAATTTGGAGACATTATCTCTATGGGGTGCATGTTGATGTATTCACCAAAAACAAGAGTCTACAATATGTGTTTACCGAAAAAGATTTGAACCTACGTCAAAGAAGATGGTTGGAACTTTCAAAGGACTATGACATGAGTGTCCTTTACCATCTCGGAAAAGCTAACATGGTGGCGAATGCCTTGAGTAGAGTGTCCATGGGTACTGTGACTCATGTAGTTGATGATAATAAGAGTTAGTAAAATAGGTTCATAGGTTAGCTCGTTTGGGCGTCCAATTAGAAGACTCTCCAAAGGGTGGTTTCGTGGTTTGACACAACTCCGAGTCATCTTTAGTGGTTGGGTTGAAATCCAAGAAACACCTTGATCCTCTATTGATGGAGTTGAAGGAAACGGTCCTTAGTAAGTATATTGAGTCTTTCTCTCAAGGAGAGTATGGGGTGCTTAGTCACCAAGGAAGGTTGTGTGTACCGAATGTGGATGTCTTAAGGGAATTGATCATGGGAGATTCTCATGGCTCCCGCTATTCCATCCATCCGGGTGCCATAAAGATGTACCGTGACTTACGAGAAATTTATTGGTGGAATGGTATGAAAGGTACATAGCTGATTTTGTTGCTAAGTGTCCAAACTGCCAACAACTCAAAGAGGAGAATCAAATGTCGGGTGGCTTGACCAAAAAATATATATTCCTACGTAGAAATGGGAGGATATTAACATGGACTTTGTAGTAGGGTTGCCTCATACTAAAAGACAACATGACTCGATATGAGTCATCCAGGATAGGCTAACCAATTCCGCACATTTTCTTCCTGTCAAATTCATATATTCGGAAAAAGACCATGCCAAATTGTACATCAAAGAGATAGTGAAGTTACATGGAGCCCCTTTGTCCATCATTTCGTATAGAGGTACTCAATTTACCTCCAATTTTTGGAAAGCTTTTCAAAGTGGGATTGGTACAAAGGTGAAGCTTAGTACCGCTTTTCATCCCAAGAATTATGGTCAAGTGGAATGCACTATTCAAACCCTTGAAGATATGTTGAGGGCTTGTTTCATTGAATTAAAAGGTAATTGGGATGACCACCTACCATTGATAGAGTTCTCCTACAACAACAGCCACCATTCGACTATCTCTATGGCACCCTTCGAGGCACTTTATTGGAGAAGGTGTAGATCTCCGGTTGGGTGGTAGGAGGTAGGTGAGTTTTCTCTACTTTATCCTGACTTAGTCTATGAATCCCTCGAGAAGGTTCGAGTTATAAGAGATAGACTAAAAATAGCTCAAAGTCGATAAAAATCTTATGCCGACAATAGAAAGAGGGACTTAATTTGAAGTAGGAGATTGGGTTTATTTGGAAATTTAACCCATGAAAGGGGTGATGAGGTTTGGAAAGAAGGGGAAACTTAGCCCCTGGTATGTGGAGTCGTATGAAAATTTGAAAAGAGTTGGGAGTGTGGCCTATGAGTTGAAACTGCCCAATGAGTTATCCATGATTCACCCGGTATTCCATGTTTCCATGCTCAAGAAGTGTATAGAGGACCTGGTATCCATATTTCCTCTAGAAGGTTTAGGGGTAAAAGAGGATATTTCTTATGAAGAGGTCCGGTTGAGATCTTGGATCGTCAAGTTAAGAAATTGAGGAATAAGGAGGTCTCCTCCGTAAAAGTTCTATGGAGGAACCACCTTGTTGAGGGTGCAACATAAGAGGCCGAGGACGACATGAAGTCCCCCTATCCTCATCTCTTTCCCCTTACTCCTATCCAAGATTGAGGTTAGTAGTTCCCTATATGACTATTATGAATAATATTGATCTTATCATGTTTTTCTAAATATATGTGCATATTATTGTAGAAATTCATGCCTAGGTTGAGTTCTTTTATTTCCATGAAATATGTTTACTAAGTTGGCTTTCACTTAAGTGTGTTGTGTGCTATAAGTACTCATGAAATATTATAATGATCATGTTTGATATTGTTTTGATAAGGAATCAACATATCAACTTTTAATGTTCATATTGAGCTCATAATTGAAATAGAGAAGGTAGTACCTCGTTATGTGATATGAAAAGTTAAACTTTTGTTATGGTATGTGTGGATTAAGTTCCTGTTTGTTGATGTTATGTTATGTGTTAAAGGATTTTTGATTTCCTCCTACGAGTTGTGACTCATTATGATATCGTTGGTTGGTTGGCTTCTAGTCTTGAGTCATATCTTTCTATAAAAAGGTTTAGAGTGTCATTCGGGGACAAATGTTCCTAAGGGGGGAAGTATTGACACTCCTGGAAATTCTATGACTTATACTAGAGCCTTATATGTTGAGTAATGATGGTTTTAGACCTAAATAAGTATAAATAACTTGGTTGAGAAGTATTAGTACCATAGCATTAAAGAAAAGCCTTAACTTCCAGAAACTAGTGAAATTTAACTAGTTGACGTCCCTAGGTTTGGTTAAGGTTTCGGAGGGTCATATGATACGCTCAAATTCCACTTCCTTAAAGAAGTATAAGCAGTCCTATCAAGTAAAGAACCCAAAAAGTAGGTTGAGGACGAATGTTGTCCAAGTGGGGGAGATTGTAAGACCTTGAAAATAGCTTAGGTGTTCTAGAGTCTAATATGTTGGTCTTAGTGTTCTAAGGTCCTAAACATGTTTAATATGTGGTATAGAGGCAGTAGCTAAAATATTAAAGGTGTCGGAAGTCAAACGTCAAGGGACGACTAAGACGTTTGACGACTAAGTCACCTAAATGTCTAAAATGTGGTTCTATGTGTTTATGTGTGTTTAATGGTGTTTTAAGGTTCTTAATAGAGTTATTATAGCATGTATAAGCAGTGGTTAAAGTTTCGTGAAGTTTGGAGGTCAAACGACTAAGAACGTCCAAGACATTCGAAAGATATGCCTTGAGTCGACCTTGTATGTCTAGGCGAGTTTCGTCGAGTTTTACGTGTTCGTTTTGGATGAAATTCATGTGAGAGGTGTTAAACCTATATATTATCATATTTAAGTTGGAAATGTCCGTGAAATTATCCCTAAGGACCATAAAAGGGTCCTTGAGGAAGGACCCAAAACCTGATGGCAGGCTGTCCCAGGCAGCCTTGGCGACGGAGCAGTCAACGGCCTGTCATGGCTGTGACGCCCCGTCACAAGGTTCCGTCGTGGGGTACTTGTCCAAGGGTGTAGATGGGACCCTTGTCAAGCCACTGTAGCTTGCAACGGAGGTCCATGACGGCCCGTGTCAGCCATGATGCCCCGTCACAAGGCAGTCGTCGCAGCCAAGTTCTCCTGCGCAAATTTTCTGCCAAGATAGGGGTGAACTTGTAAATTCACCCCATGTCTAAATAAGAGTTTAGGCGGTTGTTTAGGGGTCTTATGGGTATTTTAATTAATTATATAAGTAGTTAACACCCTAGAGACTTCATTCTTCTATATTGAAAACCCAAAACTCTTAGAATAATTCCCAAAAACTTCATTGAAGACTCCATTGAAGAGGCAGATTGGTGAGGGGTTCTTGAGTGGAAATTCTTCATCAAAGTGAAGAATTATAATCCTTGAGGTATGGATTTTGATCCTTGAAACTTATTTCATCAAGGAGCCCAATCCTCAAAGTGTTTTACAAAGTTTTCTAAAGTGAATTGTCCAATTTCGGGATTCTACCATGGATTCTTGCATAAATGATTTCTAAACATTGAATTATGATCTAATTGATATTGTATTGATTATTTCAACATAAATTACCTATGAACCCATGTGAATTGATGAACCCTAGTTTTGACTACTTTTTGGGTTACTTGGTATTAAGCTTATATTGATGAATTATTGTGTAGTTTCTTATGGGCTTTCTAATGATATAAGAATTGTGTTCAATTGATATGTAATTGATATTATATTGTTAAACCTAGATTGAATTGATGTAGATTCATTGAGTTTTATGGTTATTGCTTTGAATTATTGTTCATGGCCATGGGTAAGGGCCTTGAGATGTTGGATTGGTTGAATTGGCATTGAATTGAAGTGTGGATATGGGTATGAAGGTATGCTGCCCCGTTTTCCTTAATTTGATATTAATTATACTTCGATTCTATTTGATATTAATTATACTTCGATTCTATTGTGATTGATATGGTCCACTTATGGTGGCGGTGTTATGTGTTTAATTTGCAATTGATGTGGCCTTGTCGGCGTTACTTTATGCAATATTATGAGCATGGTCTTGTTGGTAATTACTTGATGTTATGTGTCTATTTGTGTAGTTGATGATGTGAGTATGTCATTACTTATCTACATGTGAAGTTATATAGTCATGTATGTATTCTTCTAGTTATGTTGCCTTAAGTGATTATGTTAGACTTTGTCTTGACATTATGAGTGTAGTGTTAGGTTAAGTCTTGGTTATTACTACTTGACTTTATGAGTCTATGTGGAGTATATTATTGGTGTTATGATGATATATAGGATGACTTGAAGATGTTAGGTTGTTTTAGAAGTGTTTCTAGAATGGCTTGTATTATGTGTTAAAAGTGAAGTATGTGATGTCTTGTCTTGGTTGACTTGTATCTCTTGCTTGATGTACATATGATTACGAGTATGTGATGTCTTGATATACGGTGTTATAACTCTTAGTCTTGAATAATAAATATAGGTGGGACCTTAATGATAAGAAGGTCAATGTTATGTGGAACCTTGAACTTAGTGGCGAGGTTATGAATTGTAAAGTAGTTAGCCGTAATGGTATCCTTCATGTTATTAGTGATGGACTTAGGGATGGTTGGCTGGAACGGCATCATATCATACCTTAGGAAAATCGCTATGAGCTTCTTGTCGCTAAAGTGAGATATGCCCTAGTGGAACTTTCTTTGGTAGGGTGAATGTAAAGGGGGTCATGAACTAGATAAGGACCTATTTATATGAACCTTAATGTGAACTAATCTATGAGAACAAAGGCTAGCACCGAGTGAGTATGAGTAGGGTTAAGCGGATTTAGTTAAAGAACAGACTGAATGCTTAATACGCCCTTCATATTCCTTAACCATGTGCCTACATGGGATGTGTCTAAGTTCTACCATTGGCAAGTAGAACAACCTCATCGAAGTAGGATAGAACTTCGGATTCCATGTCTTTCTACCATGGTCTATGTCAGTTATTGCCTATTCTCATCATGTGGAATACCTATTAGCATTAGATAAGTTTATGAGGTTTAGGTGGTGGTATGGGACGCTATCTAGACATTGTACAATAGACTTTGAAGGTGTTATGTGGAGTTCCTAGGTCTTGTCGAAGACCAATATGTGAGTGTCTTATGTGATGTACTATGTGAGTGTCTTAGGTGATGTATGAGTCTTAATGAACTAATGAACTAATGACCTATGTAGTAACTATGTGAATGGTTGAGTACCTAATCGAAAGTGACTTAAGCATTCCTTAACTAAAGTATGAGGAGGGCATGAAAGGATGGTCTCTTCATGTCTTATCTTTGAAGTCTTGAGAATGACTCTAGTTAGGAAAGTTGGTTAATCTTGTTGACATGATCTAAACCTTAGGAAGTCTTAAGGACTATTTAGGTAATCTTGAAGAGGTTATTGCACTATGGACTTTATCTTCTTGATTTACTTAAGTAGGTCTTTTGATAGGCTTTGGAAAGAAAATGTCTTCTTATTTAAATGTTGGTTTGTTTAGTGAGAATGATTCTATTATAGGTAGTCTATAGGATCTCTTGTGTGTGCGCGATAGAGATTGTATGGGCGGTCGCTCCACACTCACTCAAGTGAACCTTGGAAATCACCTTTGGTAGATGAATCTTACATAAATGTTTATGATTGTTTTCTAAGTATGTATGTGACTCATTGTAGGTAATCTTATGGGTCGTTTAGGCACATCTAGAGAGGGTGTATGGGCGGTCTCTCTTTGTGTGACTTAAGTGAATCTTAGGATGACTTTAAGTGAGGGAATTACATGCTAGAAGATGTTAAAAGGGAAGTTTTGGACTTCACTGTACAGTGAAGGGACTTCACTGTACAGTGAAGTGAACTCACTGTAAAGTGAGCCTTTAAAATGTTATTTTTGGTTAATTGTTTATCTTATGTGTTTCTTAATTGATAAATGATGTTCTTATGTTTAATTTATGATTTCTAAATGAAAAGATGCATATTTCCAATAAAGTCGGTTTTCATGATTTTATGCATATAGCCATACTTAGTACATGTGGTTGTACTAATTCCATGTTTTATTTTCTATTTATAGTCCTTGGTAGGTAAGGAGCTTTTGGAGAAGAAGACTTGGGCTTAGAAGGATCGTCCGAGTAGAAGAGTTGAAGTATGTCCTCATTTGTATCGAGGGCACATATATGTCATCTTATGTTTCTTTTATGAAGTATTGTAATAAGAGTATGTTATTTCTATTTTCGTATTAAAGTACTCTTGTGTCTTAAGATGATGAGATTGAGACTTAGCATTTCTATTACTTTTATATGAAAGAGTTTTACAGACTATATTATGTTTTAGTGAAAAGTTTTAATTCCGCACTACTTTTCACTATGTATATGCGATGAATGATATGAATGAGGCTTGTCTTAGAACTCTGAGAGTTCGACGACGCCGGTCGCAATCCAAGATTGCACCATATCTTCTAGGTATGGTCTCGGGTTGTGACAAAGTTGGTATCAGAGCATAGGATTAGTGAAAGTAGTATTAGGTATCAAAAAGTCTCATCAAGTCACGTCTAGTAGAGTCTTGACCATCGTTGTGAATCGCGACACATCTATGGGCGAGAGGCTATAGGACGATAGAGTTTCCCTTTTTTTCTACTCCTATATCGTGCGGTAGAGTGAATGTTATGATTATCCTTCTTATGAGTTTCCTGTGAATACTAAAAGGATGGCCGCTAGAAGGTTGGAAGAGGAGAGGGTGAATGATGAGGTTCCTCAAGTTGAGCAACTTGAGCAAGGTGCTCAAGGTGTCCAAGGTGCTCAAGGTGCTCAAGGTGAGCAAGGTGCCCAAGGTGATCATGTTCCTAATGTGGATGGAGGTGATGAGGTGCCGGAGTAGCCGATTTGGTGAAGGAAGAATGTCGTACCGCGATGCTTCATTATAATATGACCCTATCTAGACTTATGGTGTATGCACAATCTATTGAGGAGTCTAAACTTAGAAGGATGGCTAGAAGTTTGAAAAGGGGTGTTGCTAGTGACCAAGTGCAACCTAGGTTCAAGAAAAGATTTCAATCTCAAGATGTACCTAGAGTTCCTATTTTAGAAAGGAGGTGGTTCTAAGGATAGCAAGCCTGCTTGTGCCAATTGTGGCAAGATTCACTATGGTGAGTGTTTATTGGGTACCGGAAATTGCTTTGGTTGTGGTAAGGGAGGACATAAGGCTAGAGATTGTACTATGATTGCTTCTAGAGGTAGAGAGGGTAAGCAAGTTGAGCCTAGTGTTTCAAAGAAAGATGCTCCAACTAAGAGGCGTTTCTATGCACTCCGTACTAGAATTGAGAAGTTGGGTGATGGTGATGATGATGTTGGTAAGTTCTTGTTTCTCTTTTGATAGTATGAGTTCCTTCTAAGTGGGGGAGTATGGTTTGTAGATGGGATAGAAGTCTTAGAAATTGTAGCATGTGCATGATGTTTAGGAGTGTGGTTGAAATTGAATTTCATTTACTTCTTGCATTGTGTGTTTTATGAAGCTTTGAGCATATCGTATAATGTGTTTACATGATGTTATCTTGCATATTAGCATGTTTATATAAAGAATTGCCTAAAAATTTCATTTTTGGAAAAAGTTTCTAAAATCACTGTTTCTTTATGAACTGCTCACTGTAATTTTTTTGAGAAAATAAGTATTTGATTCTTTGGTCTAAAATTCTTGTTATGTGGTTAGAACTTATGTATATGAGTATGATGTTGAATATAAAATGAGTTTTTGCTATTTGGATTGAAGCATGTGAGTTTTGTAGCATAACGAGTTATAGAATTGTCTTCTAGTTTCTTGTTGTGTTGTGAATCTCTTGATTATGTGAAATTAATGTTTTCTTCTTAAATATGTGTTGTATGCCTTGGTTATGTGCTGCTAGTTGAATCTCTAATGTTGGAAGTGTTCGGAGAGTGACAAGTGTCATTCGAGGACGAATGTTGTCCAAGTGGGGGAGATTGTAAGACCTTGAAAATAGCTTAGGTGTTCTAGAGTCTAATATGTTGGTCATAGTGTTCTAAGGTCCTAAATATGTTTAATATGTGGTATAGAGGCAGTAGATAAAATATTAAATGTGTTGGAAGTCAAACGTCAAGGGACGACTAAGACGTTTGACGACTAAGTCACCTAAATGTCTAAAATGTGGTTCTATGTGTTTATGTGTGTTTCATGGTGTTTTAAGGTTCTTAATAGAGTTATTATAGCATGTATAGGCAGTGGTTAAAGTTTCGTGAAGTTTAGAGGTCAAACGACTAAGAACGTCCAAGGCATTCGAAAGATATGCCTTGAGTCGACCTTGTACGTCTAGGCGAGTTTCGTCGAGTTTTACGTGTTCGTTTTGGATGAAATTCATGTGACAGGTGTTAAACCTATAGATTATCATATTTAAGTTGGAAACGTCCGTGAAACTATCCCCAAGGACCATAAAAGGGTCCTTGAGGAAGGACCCAAAACCTGATGGCAGGCTGTCCCAGGCAGCCTTGGCGACGGAGCAGTCAACGGCCTGTCATGGCTGTGATGCCCCGTCACAAGGTTCCGCCGTGGGTGACTTGTCCAAGGGTGTAGATGGGACCCTTGGCAAGCCACTGTATCTTGCAATGGAGGTCCATGACGGCCCGTGTCAGCCGTGACGCCCCGTCGCAAGGCAATCATCGCAGTCAAGTTCTCCTGCGCAGATTTTCTGCCAAGTTAGGGGTGAACTTGTAAATTCACCCCATGTATAAATAAGAGTTTAGGCGGTTGTTTAGGGGTCTTATGGGTATTTTAATTAATTATATAAGTAGTTAACACCCTAGAGACTTCATTCTTCTATATTGAAAACCCAAAACTCTTAGAATAATTCCCAAAACCTTCATTGAAGACTCCATTGAAAAGGCAGCTTGGTGAGGGGTTCTTGAGTGAAAATTTTTCATCAAAGTGAAGAATTATCATCCTTGAGGTATGGCTTTTGATCCTTGAGACTTATTTCATCAAGGAGCCCAATCCTCAAAGTGTTTTACAAAGTTTTCTAAAGTGAATTGTCCAATTTCGGGATTCTACCATGGGTTCTTGCATAAATGATTTCTAAACATTGAATTATGATCTAATTGATATTGTATTGATGATTTCAATATAAATTACCTATGAACCCATGTGAATTGATGAACCCTAGTTTTCACTACTTTTTGGGTTACTTGATATTAAGCTTATATTGATGAATTATTGTGTAGTTTCTTATGGGCTTTCTAATGATATAAGAATTGTGTTCAATTGATATTTAATTGATATTATATTGTTAAACCTAGATTGAGTTGATGTAGATTCATTGTGTTTTATGGTTATTGCTTTGAATTATTGTTCATGGCCATGGGTAAGGGCCTTGAGATGTTGGATTGGTTGAATTGGCTTTGAATTGAAGTGTGGATATGGGTATGAAGGTATGCTGCCCCGTTTTCCTTAATTTGATATAAATTATACTTCGATTCTATTGTGATTGATATGGTCCACTTATGGTGGCGGTGTTATGTGTTTAATTTGCAATTGATGTGGCCTTGTCGGCGTTACTTTATGCAATATTATGAGCATGGTCTTGTTGGTAATTACTTGAAGTTATGTGTCTATTTGTGTAGTTGATGATGTGAGTATGTCATTACTTATCTACATGTGAAGTTATATAGTCATGTATGTATTCTTCTAGTTATGTTGCCTTAAGTGATTATTTTTAGACTTTGTCTTGACATTATGAGTGTAGTGTTAGGTTAAGTCTTGGTTATTACTACTTGACTTTATGAGTCTATGTGGAGTATATTAATGGTGTTATGATGATATATAGGATGACTTGAAGATGTTAGGTTGTTTTAGAAGTGTTTCTAGAATGGCTTGTATTATGTGTTAAAAGTGAAGTATGTGATGTCTTGTCTTGGTTGACTTGTATATCTTGCTTGATGTACATATGATTATGAGTATGTGATGTCTTGATATAGGGTGTTATAACTCTTAGTCTTGAATAATAAATATAGGTGGAACCTTAATGATAAGAAGGTCAATGTTATGTGGAACCTTGAACTTAGTGGCGAGGTTATGATTTGTAAAGTAGTTAGCCGTAATGGTATCCTTCATGTTATGAGTAATGGACTTAGGGATGGTTGGCTGGAACGGCATCATATCATACCTTAGGAAAATCGCTATGAGCTTCTTGTCGCTAAAGTGAGATATGCCCTAGTGGAACTTGCTTTGGTAGGGTGAATGTAAAGGGGGTCATGAACTAGATAAGGACCTATTTATATGAACCTTAATGTGAACTAATCAATGAGAACAAAGGCTATTCCTTAACCATGTGCCTACATGGGATGTGTCTAGGTTCAACCATTGGTAAGTAGAACAACCTCATCGAAGTAGGATAGAACTTCGGATTCCATGTCTTTCTACCATGGTCTATGTCGGGTATTGCCTATTCTCATCATGTGGAATACCTATTAGCATTAGATAAGTTTATGAGGTTTAGGTGGTGGTATGGGACGCTATCTAGACATTGCACAATAGACTTTGAAGGTGTTATGTGGAGTTCCTAAGTCTTGTCCAAGACCATTATGTGAGTGTCTTATGTGATGTACTATGTGAGTGTCTTAGGTGATGTATGAGTCTTAATGAACTAATGAACTAATGACCTATGTAGTAACTATGTGAATGGTTGAGTACCTAATCTAAAGTGACTTAAGCATTCCTTAGCTAAAGTATGAGGAGGACATGAAAGGATGGTCTCTTCATGTCTTATCTTTGGAAGTCTTGAGAATGACTCTAGTTAGGAAAGTTGGTTAATCTTGTTGACATGATCTAAACCTTAGGAAGTCTTAAGGACTATTTAGGTAATCTTGAAGAGGTTATTGCACTATGGACTTTATCTTCTTGATTTACTTAAGTAGGTCTTTTGATAGGCTTTGGAAAGAGAATGTCTTCTAATTTAAATGTTGGTGTGTTTAGTGAGAATGATTCTATTATAGGTAGTCTATAGGATCTCTTGTGTGTGTGTGATAGAGATTGTATGGGCGATCGCTCCACACTCACTCAAGTGAACCTTGGAAATCACCTTTGGTAGATGAATCTTACATAAATGTTTATGATTGTTTTCTAAGTATGTATGTGACTCATCGTAGGTAATCTTAAGGGTCATTTAGGCACATCTAGAGAGGGTATGGGCGGTCTCTCTTTGTGTGACTTAAGTGAATCTTAGAATGACTTTAAGTGAGGGAATTACATGCTAGAAGATGTTAAAAGGGAAGGTTTTGACTTCACTGTTACAGTGAAGGACTTCACTGTACAGTGAAGTGAACTCACTGTAAAGTGAGCCTTTAAAATGTTATTTTTGGTTAATTGTTTTTCTTATGTGTTTCTTAATTGATAAATGATGTTCTTATGTTTAATCTATGATTTCTAAATGAAAAGATGCATATTTCCAATAAAGTCCGTTTTCATGGTTTTATGCATATAGCCATACTTAGTACATGTGGTTGTACTAATTCCATGCTTTATTTTCTATTTATAGTCCTTGATAGGTAAGGAGCTTTTGGAGAAGAAGATTTGGTCTTAGAATGACCGTCCGAGTAGAAGAGTTGAAGTATGTCGTCATTTGTATCGAGGGCACATATATGTCATCTTATGTTTCTTTTATGAAGTATTGTAATAAGACTATGTTATTTCTATTTTCGTATTAAAGTACTCTTGTGTCTTAAGATGATGAGATTGAGACTTAGTATTTCTATTACTTTTATATGAAAGAGTTTTAAAGACTATATTATGTTTTAGTGAAAAGTTTTAATTCCGCACTACTTTTCACTATGTATATGCGATGAATTATATGAATGAGGCTTGTCTTAGCACTCTGAGAGTTCGACGACGCCGGTCGCAATCCAAGATTGCATCCTATCTTCTAGGGTATGGTCTCGGGTTGTGACAAGTACCCACATTGAAAAATCATATGGGCAGTCCGCATACCACTATGATGTCCACCCACAGGCGAGGAGTGGCATGCCTCCAAAACACTTCGCATCTCAACTTCCGGCATGCAATGGCGAATAAGCCCATTGGCACAACTACGGTATAAGTAAGGCTCATCCCGAAAGAACTTTTTCACATCGTGCATGAACTTTTTCCTCTAATGGGACTATATCACTAGCCAGATAATTTGCAAAATCGGCGAACCATGGAATCAACTCATGAGAGGCGGCCCATACATGCTCATCAGGGAAGGTATCATCAATTTCCGCCTTTTCACCCAACTCTCACATATCTTCATCTTCCAATCTAGACAAGTGATCAGCAACTTGATTTTTGGTCCCTTTTCTATCTTTCACCTCAAAATCAAACTCTTGTAGCAGTAGCACCCATCTAATCAACCTTGGTTTTTCATCCTTCATTGGCATCAAATACCTCAAAGTGGAGTGGTCCGTATGCACTATGACTCTCGTGCCAACCAAATAAGAGCGAAATTTTTTGAACGCAAATACCACCGCAAGGAGCTCTTATTCAGTCACAGTGTAGTTCTTTTGTGCTTCATTTAGGGCCTTACTTGCATAATAGATGGGGTGAAGGATTTTATCCCTTCGTTGCACCAATACTCAATCAAGAGCAACCCCACTAGCATCACATATCACCTCAAATGGCTTGCTCCAATCTGGGGAAATAACTATGGGTGCAGACACCAATTTCTCCTTCAACTCTCCAAACGCCTTCAGACATGATTCATCAAAATAGAATTTACATTCCTTCTCAAATAGCTTGCACAAAGGATGTGCAATTTTTGAGAAATCCTTAATAAACCTCTGGTAGAAGCGCGCATGTCCCAGAAAACTTCTCACACCTTTAACAGAGATGGGTGGAGGAAGTTTCTCTATAACCTCAACTTTTGCTCATCAACCTCTATCCCCTTCTCCGAGATGCGATGGCCCAATACTATACCTTCTTTCACCATAAAGTGACATTTTTCCCAGTTTAGCACAAGATTACAGTCTTCACATCTTTTGAGAACCTCGGCCAAGTGACTCAAACACCGATCAAAGGAGTCAGCCACAACTGAAAAATCATCCATGAACACCTCAATAGTGTCGTCCACCATGTCTGAGAATACCGACATCATTCATCTCTGAAAGGTTGCCGGTGCATTACACAATCCAAAAGGCATCCTCTTGAATGCGAACGTCCCATAAGGGCAAGTAAATGTGGTCTTCTATTGATCCTCCGGTGCAATAGAGATTTGGTTTTACCCTGAATAACCATCAAGAAAACAGTACCATCCTTTTCCTGCTAGTCTATCTAGCATCTGATCCACGAAGGGCATAGGGAAATGGTCCTTCTCAGTCCATGCATTCAATTTCCGGTAATCCATACAAACTCTCCATCCGGTCACCGACCTCATTGGAACAAGCTCATTCTTCTCATTAGGAACCACTGTCATTCCCCTCTTTTTGGGTACACACTGAACAGGGTATACCCAACTACTATCTGCGATAGGATATATGACTCCGGCATCCAACCACTTAATAATCTCCTTATTCACTACCTCTTGCATAGGTGGATTCAACCGTCTTTGGTGCTCAATATTTGGCTTGTGATCGGGCATGAGTTGGATTTTGTGTGAACAAATACTGGGAGGAATACCAAAAATTTCCGCAATAGTCCAACCAATGGCTCGTTTGAACCTCTTCAAAACTTCCACCAAACACTCTACTTGGTGCACCTTCAAATCTGATGCAATGATTACCGGCAAAGCGTCATCTCTTCCCAAGAATACATACCTCAGATGAGGTGGTAGAGCCTTAAGGTCTAATTTTGGGGCATCCTAAATAGATGGTTTCGGAGGTGTAGACTCGCGATGCTTCATATCTAACTCCAATTTCTTCAGTTTGAACCGATATTTGCCTCGTTCAAGTGCCACAACCAAAGACCCATACTCTTCGATACCATCACTCTCAAAATTCATGATCACTGCCGCTAGTGCCTCAACACCAAGGCGCTCTTCAATTTGCACCTCGATGTGCTCTCAACCCTGTAAGATATAGCAGATACCGTTTGGAGCTCACCACTCTGCTTCATGGACCTACAAATATTGAATGTTTCGTCTTCATTGTTCAACTTAAACTTCATTTGCCCTTTCTCCATATCAACCCAATTGCGACCAATAGCAAGGAACGACCTCTCAAGAATAATAGGCACCTCAAAGTCCACCTCAAAGTCAAGAATCACAAAATCGGCTTGAAATATAAATGACTCCACCTTCACGAGCACATCATAGAGTATCCCAATGGGCCTCTTCACCGTTCGATCAGCTATCAGTAACCGCATTGCCGTGGGCTTTGGGTCACCCAAACCCAATTTCTTGTAAATGGAGAGAGGCATGAGATTTATGCCTGAACCTAGATCACATAGTGCTTTAGCAAAGTGTAATAGTCCAATGGTACATGGAATAGTGAAAGTGCCCGGATCCTCCTTCTTTTGCACAAGAGACCTTGTACCAATAGCACTACAATGCTGAATTCAATCATCATCCTCAAAACTTACCGATCTCTTCTTTCTAACCATATCCTTCATGAACTTGGCATACCCAGGAATTTATTCCAAAGCTTCTATCAAAGGGACATTGATGGAAAGTTGTTTCAATATAGTGATAAGACGCCGGTATTTACCATCCTTACTCTTGTTTACCAATCTTTGAGGGAATGGTGGTGGTGTTCTACGAATGGGGATCACCTTTTGGGATACCTCTACTTCTTTCACTGCTTTGTCCACCGATTCACCACTAGTTTCAACTACTTCTTCATCATTTATCACCTCATCTTCTACTACAGACGGCATAGGTGGATCGATGGTTTGCTTACCTCCTCGAGTAGTTACCACCATGCAATGTCCATCATTTTCTGGGTTTTGAATGGTGTTGCTAGTTAGAGTGCCCGGTTGACGTGGTTTCACACTAGTAGACAATTGGGTCATTTGTAACTCAAGATGCTTGATAGAGACCGCATGTGCATCCACCTTTTTCCCGATATTATCCACATCACCTCTCAATTCCTTGGTGTGTTCATCGCTAGCATGAAACCTCATCATCATCTTCTGCAACATGTCTTTAATTTGCGCCATACTACTTCCACCATTCCTAGGAGCAACTTCCCGATTTTGAGGCAGAATATAGGGCCCACTTCGATCGTTTCTATTACCATAGTTACCCCGGTTGAAGTTGTTGTCGCGGTTGTAGTTTCCATCTCGAACATAATGTCCCTCTCTATTGTAATTCCCATAGTTCCGACCTTGGCGCCAATTCTCCTGATTGGAGCCTTGGGCGTTTGGTCGGAAACCCCCGTCTACTCATTCACTGCATAAGTATCCTCTTCATAGTAGTAGTCATCCACTGGCGGTGGTGGCTTAGTCAAGTAATTCACCGCATTCACCTTCTATGCACCTCCGGTGACATGTTTCAATACCAATCCGAGCTCAGTTCTCATCTGCTCCATCTCTTCACGAATATCATCTGTGGTCGGAATGTGTGTAGCTTGCACTGCAAAGGTGTTTGTCCCAGTGTCCAACTTCCTAGTTCTCCAAGCCTTATTGTTGAGGGAGATTTTCTCCAACTTTTCTGCAATCTCTGCATATGTGCACTCACAATAAGAACCACCCGCAATAGTATCAAGCACTGCCTTATTATTATCATCTTGTCCTCGATAGAAGTACTCTTTTAGTGACTAATCATCAATGCGGTGGTATGGGAAACCTCTCACGAACGCAATAAATCTATCCCAAGAGATACTCATCGACTCCCCAGGCAATGCCACAAAGTTGTTCACTCTATCTTTGTGGTTGAGCTTTTTGGACACCAGGTAATACCGTGCTAGGAACACATCCCTCAACTGATCCCAAGAATAGATAGAATTATAGGGAAACTCACTAAACCATATCGCGGCCTCTCCCGTTAATGAAAGAGGGAACACTCTTTACCCGATGATGTTCATGTCCAAATCCGGCCTCCCTACACAACTCTTGCACACCCACCTCAATTTGGCGATGTGAGCATATGGATCCTCAGATGGTAGCCCTGAAAACAAACCCTTTGCGGTGAGCATCTGCATCAAGATACTAGTTACCACGAATGTTCTACCCTATGGTAGAGGAGGTAGGACAAGCGGCCCATAAGAATAAGTGATATTCACGTTGCCCCTATAGAACTCTTGAGTGCGTGGTACGGGAGGTTGAATCCTCAAAGAATCATCAAGTGGATTTTCCGCAACCACTTGATTATAAGCATCAACCGGTGGTGGAAGCTGACAATTTATCCCATCAAAAGGATTAGCAGGGTTCTGTTGATTATTCATCTGCGGAGTGTCCGATTCAGTTCTGGATCGTATGGAAGCGTTGCTTCTCTTCGGCTCCGTGTACTTGGCCCGAGAGAAAGAAAAACAAAAGAAAAAAGTAAAATTAGGAAATTGTTGACTAAAATTTAGTAATGTTATTAAAGTTAATCTAAAAGCCACGTTCCTCGGCAGCGGCGCCAAAATTTGATACGCTCAAATTACACTTCCTTAAAGAAGTATAAGCGGTCGTATTAAGTAAAGAACTCAACAAGTAGGTGAAGGTCGATCCCACGAGGAAAATAATTTAGACTTAACTTCAATGTACAATTACGTCTATTTAATCAAGTCCTTTTCGAAAGTAGGTGATTAAAGGGGGGAGGGTTTGAAACAAAAGTGATTAATTATTTCTAAGTAAAACAAGTAGCAAGAGTGAATCTTTAGTTTTTATCAAGTTGTGAGAGAAACTAGGGTGTAAGTGTTCCACAGAAGTTCATAACACGGTAATCCTAGCTATAACAGTTCTTCCCTAGTGTTTTGCATGCAAAGTGATAAGTTAGGTATCTCTAAATCCTTTGTCCGGCATTTAGAGAGTTTCACTCGTTCCTTGGTCCGGCTACATGTGTCTAAGTTACTAACCCTTACATTTACTTCATATTAAGCATCATATTCGATGTATGTCTTAGTTATTTCTCTACACCAATCGAAACTAGCCTATTAGATAGTATCCCACTAAATCTATGTTGATAATTGTTTTCCTATTAACTACCCCCTTAGTCCGGCAAGTAGAAATAAGGCGAAAACTAACATGTGCACTCGTTAAAAACACTTCTAAGCGAAAGAATTATCAATGCATGCAATAACCTATTTGAAAATTATTATTAAGCTAGTTTTACCTTGTTAATCACCCATGGTTCCCACAACCCTAGTTGTAGATTTAGTTACCCATGCATAGAAGAACATAATTCATAGTTGATAAAAAATAAATCATAAACTTACTTTGACAACTTCGAATAAAATACAGAAATTAAACTTAAAAATATCTTGAAAACCAAATCCGAAAATTTGAATTAATGCCCAAGTTGCAAAAACAAATCTCCAAGAACAAAACTATGAAAGTAGTAAAAGAATCCAACCTCAAAAACGAGGTTTTACACCCTATTTCTAAAAACATTGTCCTAAAATAAAAGGAAATCAAATAAGGAAAGTTTGTCCAAAAATGCGGCTTCAATCGATGACCCCCACAGACGGTCCGTCGATCAAACAACGGACCGTCGATCAAACGACGGACCGTCGACTGCCTCCGTAAGTCTAGACTTAGCATTATTTTTTATCTTTCACTTTGAATCTTCTCTGATCCACTCGACGTACCAACATCACAGTCCGTCAATTCACTTACGGTCAGTCGATGCTTATTGTCGTTCCATACTTAGCTTTTCTTCATCATCGGGTACTGGGACATTCTATGATAAGATAGACAATTCAACAGGATGGTCTGTCGATCAATCTATAGACCGTCGATCCTTCCATAGCCCCACACTTAGTCAGAATTCCCCGAGTTACTTCCAGATGTCTGAACCTCCAATCGACGGTCACCACCTACCGTCGATTCATTTACGGACCGTCGATGCCCTTCGTGTGTCACCTTCAGCACTAAATCTCCACAGCCTTCTGCGTTTTGATTTTGGACAACTTTCCTGCAAAACAAAGGTAAAAACATATTAAAATTACTACAAAAAGGCTCTAGACACACACCAATCTTAAGGAAAAAGCATTGAAAGTACCGTGAAACCACGGTACATCATCATATAAAGTCCAAAACTTGTAAAATGACTTTAAATAGGTATAACATAGTATATAGGGTGAAAAGGTTCTGTTCTGACCCCCCAAAGATCACCCTAGGGGTCCACAATGGGACCCTACATTGGACCAAGCAAGCTGCCAAGAGGCAGCAACTTTTGTTCTTGGAGGGAACAAGTCCGCGTCGCCGACTTGGATCATCCAAGTTCAAAAGTGAAGCTCGCGACGCGGGCAGGTCGCGGACTCCACTATTATGAAAAATAATTTTGGAAATCTTGTGGGAACAGCTCTGCGACGCAGACTTTTTACAAGTGAGAAATCTGAAAAAATAAAATTTGAGTTTGACTTAATTAAATAGTCAACTTGAATGAGGGGTATTTTGGGTATTTTAGGGGAGGGTGATATATTGATTTTCCGTAAGTTTTCCCTCACAATATCTCACTCAAATCGAAAACCCCAAAACAAATCCCAAAAGCTCTCCCTTCTCTCTACATTCTCTCTCTACTCATCCCCCATTGAAGAAGCTTTGAAGCTTGAAGAAGAAGACCAAATCCCTCAAATTTCTACTCAATTTCGTGGTGATTCATCTTTAAGGTATGGTTTCTTTCACTCTTGAGATTGTTTTCCCCAAGACATCCCTTCAAAAAGATGATTTTTAAATCTCCCAAAACTAGGGTTTTTCCTCTCACATGGGTCTTCTTTGAAAAAACAAAATTATGAATCAATTGTGGTTAATTATGATGAATTAATGTTGTTTAAGTATATATTGATGGTTAATTGATGATTTCCTTGGAGATTTCCCTAGGCCTATGTCTTCCCCCAATTTCATGGAAACCATGAACAGATATGGTGAATTGTGAAGATCATGAACGTGTAGATTGACTACATTGTTGTTAATTATGTAATTGCTTTTAGAATTTATCTTGTTTATGTAATTGGTTATGTATTCTTGGTAATGAAAATAAGAAGTTCCTTGGAAGGGCAATGATGTATGTTGATTGTTTCTTCTTGGATTCAAGTATGAACTATGATTTACTCAGATAGTAATGCTACTAGGTCTAGTTTGTGGTTGTGATGTTGATGTTAAGTATTCCTCATCCTTAACCCTAGACTATTGAATTGGTTATGAATTATGCAAGTATGTCATGGTATAATTATTATATGATTGAAAGTAGTTTCTCGTGATTATAATAAAGTGTAAGTGAAAGGTTTACTCACTTATGAGGTGGTGTCTAAAGTTAAAGGATTGTTCTCACTTCTAATGACTTATGAGCTATATATGATAAGATGTTTACGTAGGGGTCTAGAAGAGACTAATGTGAACTTGTATGATGAAATAATATGATTAATAAAGGGAATAATTGCTTAGTACCGAAAGGGCATATAAATGAGATGGAGGTCTCACGTTAGTAATTCCTGCCTCCCACATGGGTTTCCTCACGTTAGCAAGTACAAATTCCCTAAATATGTGTTTTCTCATTAAAATGGAAACCTCTACGTTAGTAAGTTAAGGTTTCTAGAAAAAATCTCTTTTACCCTTAACTATGTGCCCACATAGGAATCTAGCTTGGTGGATCCACCTAGATAGCTACGTATGAATGGTTACACCTTAGGCAAGTGTTCACCCTCTCTTTTCGGTGTGGGAGTAGAACACCGGATTCCATGTAGATCACATGGTATAATGTCGGTTATTGCACTTCTTTCCCTAACGTAAAAGTAAATGGATAAGTTAAGTATGTGAACTTTTATTAGTGTTGTCATGAAGGCTACTACATAGGGTGAGGGAGGGTATGGGACTTATCTTACTCATTCCACATGCGGGATCCTAAGGGATGATTGTAGTAGTGTTCTTTTATGATTATGATTATGATTATGATTATGTTGATAAGATTTGAGTAGTATTCATGTATTAAATATGTCATGATTAATTATGAGAATACATTATAAGTATGAAGTGGGTTGCTTAATGTGATACTTAGCTTTGTATAGGATGATGGGGTTCTATCTTTGGCATTGCACAAGTATTGCTTGGGTGGTCTAACTGTTCGGTTGCTATTATGTTGAATTGACTTGTTATTGTTCTTATATATGCATGTTGAGTTAAAGTGATCGAAAGCATAATTTTGATTATTTTTGTGTTTTTCTCGTGCATTGATGATTTTTTGCATAGGAGCCATATTTAGTACATGTGGTTTGTAATAACCCATATTTTCTCCTTTTTTCCCAAAGATTTTTAGGTTCGGGCGATTGAGGAGATTTGTGGTCATTGGAGAAGAAGACTTGGATCTTTCCTAAGTCAATTGGTGAGTCCTCAAGAGTTCTGAGGCTAGATCCACTCATCAAGCCTTATTAGTTTTGTCTATGTTTGAGACAAATATTCCATTCTCATGTTGAGACTTCATTGTAGCCTATATGGCTTATTGTAATAGACTAGGGAATATGCCCAAATTATTGTGATTCATAATCTTGTAGATGGTTTGTATGTGAGATGACACTTTAGACTCCTATATGATTTGTTATGCTAAAAGAGAAGTCTATGTAAACTTCGTATGTGAGGAGTCTATCTAAACTCCATTTATAATATGCGAGAAGCCTAAGTAAGCTTCATATTGAAAAGTTTTACATTTTCCCGTATTATTGACCTATGATGTGCTATGATGTATGCTAAGGTCTTGTGTTAGTCCTCTTAGAGGACGACGACGTCAGTTACACCTAGGGGGTACTTTGGGTCGTATCAACTTTATCGCCCTCTTTAAATTCTATGTCTCTCCTCCTATGGTCAGCATAAGACTTTTGACGGCTATAGCCTGCTTCCAACCGGTTCCTTATTATGGGAACTTTCTCCAAAGTCTTATAGATCAATTTAGAACCCAAGAGTTAAGACTCGCCCACTTAACCATCCAATTGGAGATCTACATCTTCTACCATACAAGGCCTCAAAAGGAGCCATAGATATAGTTGAAGTAATTATTGTTATAAGTAAACTCAACCAAAGGCAAGTGTTTATCCCAATTTCCCTTGAAATCAATTATACAAGCTCTAATCATATCCTCAAGGGTTTGAATAGTATGCTCCGTTTTACCATCCTTTTGAGGATGAAAAGCGGTACTTAGCTTCACCTCGGTGCCCAATTTTCTTTGGAATGACCTCCAAAACCTAGATGTGAATTTTGCACCCCTATCCGATATGATGGATAACGCAATACCATGGCGAAACACTATATCATCTATGAATATCCTTGCATAATCCTCCGCCGAGTTGGTGGACTTGATGGGAATAAAATGAGCGGATTTGGTCAACCTATCCACAACAACCCATATAGAGTCATGTTGCTTTTGTGTCCGAGGCAAACCTCCCACAAAATCCATATTTATGTATTCCCACTTCCAAGTGGGAACTTGGATTTCTTGAAGTAAACCACTTGGATTTTGGTGCTCAGCTTTCACTTGTTGGAAATTTGGACATTTTGCAACAAACTCCGCTATGTCCCTTTTTTGGCCTTCCCTCCAAAATACTTCTCTAAGGTCATGATACATCTTACTAGAACCCGGATAAATGGAATAACGGGAAGCATGAGCTTCCTCAATAATCCGGTTTCTCAAATCATCAACGTTGGGAACACACAACCTTCCTTCATACCTCAAGTCACCATCCCCCCCAAGGAGAATGACTCATTAAGCTTCCCAAGAACCAACTCCTTCAACCCCATCAATGGTTGATAAAGGTGTTTCTTAGACTTCACCTCAACCACCAAAGACAATTCGGAGTTATGATGGACCATAAAACCACAATTCGCAGCATCTACCAATCTAACACCCAGACGAGTCAACCTATGAACATCTTTCACTAGGTATCGCTTGGATTCTTCTACATGAGACACACTACCCATGGTCATACGAATTAGAGCATCCGTAAACACATTGGCCTTGATGGGTGGTAGAGAACACTCATGTCATAATATTTCAACAATTCCAACCACATTCTTTGTCGGAGATTTAGCTCCTTTTGAGTAAGCACATATTGAAGACTCTTGTGGTCGGTATACACATCAACAGGGACATCATACAAATAATGTCTCCATATATTCAAGGAAAATATCACGGCCGATAACTTAAGATCATGAGTTAGATAATTATTCTCATGCACCTTAAGTTTTCTAGAAGCATAAGCTACTACTTTCCCACGTTTCATAAGGACACACCCTAAGCCCACTCGGGATGCATCAGAATATACAACGAAGCCCTTGGTACCCTCCGGTAAGGTCAACACCGGAGCGGAGGTAAGCCTCTCTTTCAAGATTTGGAAGCTTCTTTCACATTCCTCCGACCACTCAAATTTCATACTCTTTTGGGTCAAGGTAGTCAAGGGAGAAGCAATGGACACAAAACCATCCACAAACCTCCTATAGTAACCCGCTAGACCCAAGAAACTCCTAATGTTTGTTGGAGCCAATGGTATAGGCCAATTTTTCACCGCCTCCATTTTCCTTGGATCAACCTCAACTCCCTCACTAGAGTTGATATGACCAAGAAACACCACAGACCTCAACCAAAACTCACATTTGCTATACTTGGCAAATAGTTGGTTTTCCTTAAGCACTTGCAACACCGCTCTCAAATGGTCCATGTGTTCACCCTCATTTTTCGAATATACCAAGATGTCGTCAATAAAGACAATGACAAATGAATCTAGGTAACTTTGAAACACCCTATTAATGAGGTTCATAAACTCCGCTGGGGCACTAGTGAGTCCAAAGTATATTACTAAGAACTCATAGTGACCATATCTAGTTCGACATGCTGTTTTTTTATATCGTCACCTCTCACCCTGATCTCAAGTCAATCTTAGAAACGTAGCTTGCCCCTTGGAGTTGATCAAACAAGTTGTCAATCCGAGGGAGAGGATACTTATTCTTAATAGTGACTTTATTGAGTTGGCAATAATTAATGTATATTCTAAAGGACCCATCCTTCTTCTTCACAAACAATACCAGTGCACCCCATGGATAAATACTAGGTCTAATAAAGCCTTTGTATATCAAGTCTTTGGGTTGAGCCTTCAACTCTTTCAATTCGGCCGGAGCCATCCGATAAGGAGGAAACAAAATGGGGTTTGTATCCGGTATCAAGTCAATACCAAAATCAATTTCCCGTTCGGGAGGGATTCCGGGAAGATCATTCGAAAAGACCTCCGTAAATTCCATCACTACCGGGACTAACTCAATGGGAGTATTTTCGGAGTCTAAATCTTTGACTCTTACAATATGGTATAGACACCCTTTTTGAGTTCATTTTACAAGCCTTAAGACAAGAGATAATACGAACTCTTAGGAATAGAATTTCCCCCTTTCACTCTAAGACGGGTTCATTTGGAAAATTTAACTTGACAATTCTTGTTCTACAATCAATGGAACCAAAACAATCATGCAACAAATCCATCCCAAAAATTACATCAAAATCGACCGTATCAATTTCTACTAATTCAACATGAGTAACTCTATTGGGAAACATTATAGAACAATTTCTATATACCCTCTTTGCAACCACCAACTCACCTACCGGGGTAGTTACCAGGAAAGGTTCATTTAGAATATCCGGCAAAATATCAAACTTCCTATCTATCAAGGGAGTAACAAAAGATATTGTAGCACCTGCATCAAGTAAAGCATAAATATCAATAAATAAGACTTGTACCATATCGGTCACCACACCTAGAGAACTCTCTTGTTCACCCCTAGAGCGAAGAGCATAAAAGCAATTCTTCTTTGGAGCATCCACATTAGAACCACTAGCTTGAGATTGCCCACTTCCTTTGTCTTGCGCCTTCACATTAGGGAAATTCCTAACCTTTTGGTCACTCTTTCCACACACAAACAAATTGTATGTCCCAACAAGGCAATCACCATAATGCTTCTTACAACACTTTCTACAAGTTGGCTTCTTAGTTGGTGAATTAGTACCTCTTCCCTTTTGAGATTTAGGGTTAGAAACCCTGCCATCACGGTTCATGGGAAATTTGGAAGGAACTTGATTAGAAAACCTCTTCTTGAACCTAGGCTTGTCTTGAATGTCAAACCTACCCTTAGAAGAACCACTTTCATAAGACCTTGCCTTTTTGTCCTCCGTATTTTTCCTCATTAACCTAGTTTCTTCCACTTGTTGAGAATGAACCATGAGACGAGAAATATTCATATTATCATGTAGCATAGCCGAAATACATTCCTTAACCAAGTCTTAAGACACCCCCATAAGAAAATGAATCATCTCATCCCTTGGGTTAGACACCAAGGATGGAGCATACTTGGACAATTTAGTGAATTTGAAGGAATAGTAAAGTACACTCATACCTCCTTGATGGAGGTTGATGAATTCTTCCACCTTAGCTTCCCTCAACTCTCTAGGAAAGAACCTATCAAGGAAATCCATCTTGAAGATCTCCCAAGTCACCGGACCAACCCTTAGTTCCCTATTATCCCTTAGTTCACTCATACACCCCCATTAAGTCCAATAGTGCAATGACTAAGTAAGGCCCCATAACCTCACCCAACCAAGTAAACCCAACAAGAAGTATAAGAAAGGCCCAACTTTACATACTATATCATTAAGATTAGTCATCATCGTACCTTAGCAATAGAGACCAACCACATGTTCATAAGTGAAACCAATATAACATAGTGCATTAACATGTAAGATCAACATATACATATCATTTACATTTATAAGCATACAAGCATATAAGAAAATCCTTCTAAGACTTCCCTCAAGGCTAACTAGTGCAATGTATAGGTAGAGTCTCATACCCCTACCTAGACTAAGCCAAACCCCTTAGGTCATCCTAGTTAGAGTTCACTATATTTTTTCATTTTACTTTTGGAAACATCTTGCCTTAACCGACATAGACCACATGAGCTAATGTAGAATCCGGTGTCATGGAACGCTACACCGAAAGAAGGTGGACAACTTGCCAAGGTAGTGACGAAACATGAACATAGCATCTAGGTGGATTCACTAGCTAGTATTCCTATCGGGCCAACATAGTTCAAGAACTAGCAGATGTAGTTGGGACCCTATTTATGCTACATGCATTATAGTCTCCAATCTCATGAATACAATAGTGATCCTACCTTCCCTATGTGGTAAGGGACACTCCTCACTTTTTATTCACTCGGTGCTAAGATAGAGTCCCTTCTGAAATGTCTTTCATTAACAATCATAACTTAGTTTAGGTCATAGGTGTCTACCCCATATATAGTCAAAGTCATAGCTCAATAGAAATTGCATGATTATTGTCACATAGGAAAATTCATCACCACCCTTGTATCATTACATCCTAGCGAACAACTCACAAGCCATAAATCAAGACATTTCAATTCAACATCATACCAACCCTAATCAATCTTATCATAAGGTATACTTCAATATAACTTTATCACTAAACATAAGTAACCATAATTAAATTAAAGGATTGAGATCACAAGACTTACCTCATCTCCTTCACAAGACATCATCTAATATTTTACCATCAACTCGAAGAAATACTAGGTCTAATGAAGCCTTCGTCTAGTAAGTCTTTCATTTGAGCCTTCAACTCTTTTAATTCGGCCGGAGCCATCCGATAAAGAGGAATTGAAATGGGGTTGGAATCCGGTAGCAAGTCAATACTAACTCATGTCAAAATCTTTCAACAATTCCAACCATCTTCTTTGTCGGAGATTTATCTCCTTTTGAGTAAACACATATTGAAGACTCTTATAGTCGGTATACACATCAACATGGACACCATACAAGTAATGCCTCAATATTTTTAAGGCAAAAACCATGGCCGCTAACTCGAGATCATGAGGTGGATAATTCTTCTCATGCACTTTAAGTTGTCTAGAGTCATAGGCTACTACTTTTCCATGTTGCATAAGAACACACCCCAAGAACACTCGGGATACATCACAATATACCACAAAGCCCTAGTACTCTCCGATAGAGTCAATACCAGAGCGGAAGTAAGCCTATATTTCAAAATTTGGAAGCTTCTTTCACATGCCTCCGACCACTCAAATTTCACTCTATTGGGTCAGGGTAGTCAAAGGAGAAGTAATGGACGCAAAAAAATCCACAAAACTTTTATAGTATCCTTCTAGACCCAAGAAACTCCTAATGTCGATTTGAGTCAATGTCCTAGGGCAATTTTCACTTCCTCGATTAATATTGGATCAACCTCAACTCCATCTCTAGAGAAGATATGACCAAGAAATGCCACTGACCTCAACCAAAACTCACATTTTCTATACTTGGCAAATAATTGGTGTTTCTTAAGCACTTGCAAAACCATTCTCAAATGATCCATGTGATCCCTCTCACTTTTCGAATATAGCAAGATGTCGTCAATGAAGACAATGACAAATGAATCTAGGTAATTTCAAAACACCCTATTCATAAGGTCCATAAAAGATGTCGAGGCATTAGTAGGACCAAAGGACATTACTAGGAACTCATAGTGACCATACCTAGTTCAAAATGCCGTTTTAGGTACATCATCACCTATCACCCTAAGTTGGCCAATACCCCGACCTCAAGTCAATCTTAGTAAAGTAGCTTTCACTTTGGAGTTGATCAAAGTCGTCGATCCAAGGGAGAGGATACTTGTTCTTAATGGTGACCTTATTGAGTTTACGATAGTCAATGCACATCCTAAGGGATCCATCCTTATTCTTAACAAACAACGCCAGAGCTCCCCATGGTGAAATACTAGCTTGAATGAAACCCTTATCTAATAAGTCTTTGAGTTGAAGCTTTAGCTCTTTCAACTCCGCAGGAGCCATCCGGTAAGGAGGGATCGAAATGGGATTCGTATCTGGTAACAAGTCAATACCAAAGTTTATTTCTCGCTCAGGAGGAACTCCGGTCAAGTTATCGGGAAAGACATTCGGAAAGTCCTTCACTACGCGGACCGACTCTATAGGAGGAATGTCGGACTCAAGATCTTTAACTCTTACAGTATGGTAAAGACACCCTTTAGAGATCATTTTACAAGATTTTAAACAATAAATGATACGACCTCTAGGAATTGAGTTACCCCCCTTCCACTCTAAGACAGGTTCATTACGAAAATTGAACTTAACCACTCTTGTTCGACAATCAATAGAAGAAAAAAAAAATAATGCAACCAATCTATTCCCAAAATAACATCAAAATCAACCATATCAAGCTCTACTAAATCAACCCATGTAACCTTATTGGGAAAAGATATAGGACAACTCCCAAAGACTCTTCTATCCACAACGGAGTCACCCACTAGGGTTCTAACCGAAAATGGTTCAATCAAAATATTAGGTAGAACATCAAACCTTTTTGCTACTAGAGGAGTTACAAAAGATAATGTAGCACCGGGGTCAAGTAAAGCAAAAACATTAATAGAGAAGACTTGTAACATACCGGTGACCACATCGGGGGATTCCTCTTGCTCACCCCTAGAGCGAAGATCATAAAAGCGGTTCCTCTTTGGAGCATTGGAACTAGGACCACTTGCTTGAGCTTGAACACTCCCCTTCTCTTGAATCCTCACATTAGGGAAATCCCTAACCTTATGGCCACTCTTGCCACACCCAAAGCAATTATACGTCCCAACTAGACATCCACCAACATGCTTCTTGCCACACTTTCCACAAGTAGGCTTCTTGCTTGGTGAGTTAGTACCTCTTTCTATTTGGGACTTAGGTTTAGACACCCTATAATCACGAGCCTTGGGAAATTTGGAAGGAACTTGGTTGGAGAACCTCTTTTTGAACGTAGGCATGTCTTGAATTTCAAACCTACCCCTGAAAGTACCTCCCTCATAAGACTTGGCCCTCTTAAACTCCCTATTCTTCCTCTTGAGTCTAGACTACTCAACTTGTTGAGCATAAACCACCAACTGAGAGATATCCAGATTGTCATGTAGCATCGCCAAACAACACTCTTCAACTAAGTCATCGTACACTCCCGTCATAAAGTGACTCATCTCATCCCTAGGATTAGATACCAACGAAGGAGCATATTTAGACAATTTAGTGAACTTCAAGGAGTACTCTTGCACACTCATACCTCCTTGACGAAGGTTATTGAATTCTTCCACTTTCCCCTCCCTTTTCACCCAAGGAAAGAAATGATCAAGGAAAGTCCTTCTAAACACCCCCAAGTGGTAGGACCCGCTCTCAAGGACCTATTATCTCTAAATTGGGTGTACCATGTTTGACCTACATCCTTGAGTTTATAGGAAACCAGCTCAGCCTTTTAATTTGAAGTCAACCCCATGGCATAAAGAATATTCTAGACCTCATCAACAAAGTCTTGGGGTTCTTAATTCACTTTCGACCCATAGAAGATAGAAGGATTCATCCTCGTGAAGTCCCTCAAGAGGGAATCTATGGTAGTAGCATTTGGTTGAACACAAAGTCCAACCTTTTGATTGGCTTGAGCCGTCATGGCTTGTTCTTGAGTGGCTACCTCTTGAGCTTGGGTAGTCATGGCTTGAGCCAAATTCACAAATGTCAACCTTATATCTCCATCTGTCATAGGTGGAGGAATGATCGATACTTGATCACCCATAGGAACTTGCTCTAGTGGAGGAACTTGATTGCCTTGCGGAGGAGCTTGGTTGTCATGGGGAGGAGCTCCCACATTAGCAATCTCTTCCTCAACCCTTCTTCCGGATAACCTTCTAGTAGTCATACCTATAACTACAACAAGAGGTTTAGGTGGAAAGAACACATAGAGTTAAGAATCTAGAGGCACGACATAGGAATACAAAAGAAGATTACAATTTCCTAAGCATATCATAGTCTCTCATTCATAAGTGTGGTGCACTTAACAATTATGAATATGAATATACATAGACATGGTTTAGTGAGACATCAATCCTAAGGTTACTTAACCTGGATCTGTACAAAGTTTGTCACGACTAGGGAGCACCCCCTAGATATAAACGGCTGCGGCGGCCTCGAAGAGGACTAAGACTAGACTCATAGCATTCGTCATAACCTATCATAGGTCAAAGTACGGATAATTGAAACTTTTTACATATACATAGTGAGGTTTACATAGACCTCTCACATACTACTTATAGGGAGTTTACATAGACTCCTCGCATAGGAAGCTTACTTATGATTCTCTTTAAACAACATAACTAATATACAAAAGATAGTCTAATATGATTGTCTCACATAAAACCATCTAATCGAGTACAATATTGGACTTACCCCTTACAACTTCAATATGCATAGGCTTACAAAAATGTATCAAATGATAAAGGAATGAACAATGTCTTTATGAAAATACAATTACAAAGCTAGAATATGGAAAAGGTAACATCCCTGAATATGAGAACCTACCAACACTTGGAGAAATTAGTTCAAGTCTTCTTTAATCGTCCTTCTAGAACCTCATGGGTCGGAACCTACATAATTGTAGAAAACATAGGAATATGGGTTAGTACACCACTTGTACTAAGTATGGAAGCAATGCACATAAAACATTTGAAAGCATGCATGAAAAGTACCATTTCTTTAGAAAACATGCTTAGTCATTTGGGAAGCCTTAATGCACATACAAGAGAGCATATACAATATAAGGATCATAATAACGTAAACATGTTCATAACCAAAGACAACTTCAACATAAAGCCATATCAACATTTCATAGCCAATAACTCACAACAACATAACATACAAAACCCTTAACAATAATTCCATTCCGAGCCTACAAGTGCAATGCTCATGTGAATCCCCATAATCCACACAACCAAGTAAACAATATAGGATATCATAAGTACTTCTTTGCTTCATACAACATATAATATAATCATAGGTAGTTATCACCACATATAGCAATTTCGACCAATAGCATGTTCATCAACATAGTCAACATCATATAAGAGTATCATCATATAAATTCAACATTTCATATTACATGATATCATAATACATAATTCCATCTCCTAGGACTTCTTTTAGAGTTAACTTTTGCATTGTCGAGGTAGAGTCCCATACCTCTACCTATCCTAAGTAGACCCCTTAAGTCATCCTAATCAATGTCCATCTTTATATATATTTTTCCATTCATTTTACTTTCGGGAACAATTGTCTTAACCGATATAGACCACATGAGCTAAACGTGGTATCCGGTTTTATAAAACCCTAAACCAAAAGAAGGTGGGCCACTTGCCAAGGTAGAACCAAAATATGAACATAGCATTCTAGGTGGATCCACTAGATAGTATTCATATAGGGGCAACATAGTTCAAGAACTAGGAGACATACTTGAGACCCTCTTTACGCATTTCACATTGTAATCTCTATCATGAGTACAATAGTGAACCTTCCTTCTGGAATGGGGAAGGGACACTCCTCACATCTAGTTCACTCGGTGCTAAGCTAAAGTCACTTTTTTGAAATGTCTTTAAGCCTTTATTAATCATCATAACTTAGTATAGGCCATAGAAGACTAACCCCTTTTATAGCATATAATTAACTCTTTAGGTATTGCATGAGAATTCCCTTTCAATACAACGCTTCATTTGTGAGATTAACACATCATAATCATCATGTCATAGTAAGGCACATAAGTGATTTACAACCAAACTTATATCATCATACCCTTAATCATAATCTCACAATTCGTATAGTCAAGACATTTCATCACATTCATCATTCCATCACCTACCTAATCTAATCACATGCAACACTTCAATTGAACATTATCATCAAGTATAAGCCATCACAATTGAAGTTAGGAGTCAAGATCACAAAGTCTTACCAATTCACATTCATAAGACATCTTCAAGACCTCACCCCCAAACCAACCACATTCATCCATAATTATACTCAATAACATCATATAATAGCATTCTATATAAGAATAAGTCAATTGTATTACTACACATCAAACAAACCTTAATTCATAATGAAGGTTTTAGAGGAAAAGGGTCAAATCATGATTTCTTTCATGGACCGAAGTCAAATGCCAAGAACTAGCATAATTAACCAATAATATATTATAATATATCATAATAGTCAAAGGAAACCAAGAACAATTTAATTTGAAAGATCAATTTCAGAAAAACAAGAAAACCCATGATTTTATCAATTTTGGAAAATCAACTTTGAAGAACCTCTTGGGGAATGTACTCCCAAGAGTTAATAGCTTTCATACCTTGTTAATTATTAAAAATTGATGGAGACAAAGTTGAATTATTGCCGCCCTAATTCCCTTGAAGCTTGGTATTCTATGGAGTCTTTGGGAGAGAGAGAAGGTAGAGAAAAGGTGGATGAATTTGAGTTTGGAAATTGAGGAGTGTTAGATTAGTTTAATGAGGGTTAAATGTTATATAGCCCCTTCAATAACTAAATTAAACACCCCCTAACCCTTAATTAACCACCTAAGCAACTAACTAGTTAATTGTCTTAACTTACAATTAGGCACCAACCCAGACCCCTCACCATGAGACTACATCAAAGCCCTGTAGGTCCATCGACGACCCATGCTAGCAAGGCGTTTATTGGATCTGAGACTTCCTTTTGGACCCTTTTCCAAATATGGATAATTCCTAACCAACGAATACCATCGACGGGCCGTTTACCCATTGACGGCTCATCGGTTATTTCATGGACTGCCATTGCCAAGTTAGGCAGTTTTGGGTCAAATTGAAGGGTCATGCACAAATTCTTTAGGGTGGTCATTGGGGATTCGTACACGGACGTTTCGACCCTAAACACACTCTAATGCCTGTTTAACACCTTTCTACCAATTTTCATTAAATTCTGACTCCTAAAACCCCATAAAACATGCCAAGGCACACTAGCACCTATCTAGTCTCCGGACATTTCTTGACGTTTTGACTCTAACACTTCCTAGATGTTTCAAAAACATTATTTTAGGCCTTAAAACAGTGTTGTAAGTCTTTGCTCTTCATGTGAGGCTCTAGATTATATTTTGGACTTTCGTAGTGTTACATCGTACCCAGACGTTTTGACTCTAAATATGACCATCTATATGCTAGGGTCCCATCCTATCATTTTAGACACCAAACAACACATAAAACATGTAAAGACACACTAGCACACACAAGACTAGTTTCCAAATGTCTTGGTCGCTCTTTGACGTTTGACTTCGGAACTCTTTAAACCAACTATTAAAAGTTGTGACATACATTATAAACAAGTTATTATTTCTTAAAACACATGAGAGTATCTAGTTTATCTTAGTTTGTTTTGAGGGTGTAACAATAGGTTTTAAATAGGCACATTGGGTTGTTTGGCGAGTTGGTCGAGCTCGCTGAATCACTCGGCAGTTCGCCTAATAACCCCATCTCACCTTTAATTTCATGCTATATGTGTTATTGGTTTATGTAAATTTCAGCGAGAAGATTTGGCATCCAAAAGCACTCGGTGACTCGCCGCTGGTATTCCTGATTGCCCTTTGTCTTCTCCCATGAAAACCCATGTTGCATTGTTAGTTTTGGCGGAAAAACCTTTGCTAGTCGAAAGTGGTCCATGATTATCTGAAATGGCCTTCCCTCGCTTATATGCAAAAAAGTTAAACCAATCCCTTCGGCGAGCCTGATCTATCTCGCCAAAGAGGGTCGGCGATTCTCCTACCTAATCGGTATGTCTGCAATAGATTTTATGTGTTTATGTTTGCTTTTCTCCTAATTTCTCCCAACCTTTTAAAGCTATGGTACATAAAAATCTAAAAATTCCACCCAAGAAAAATGAACAAGATATTAATATGATCGAAGAAGGATCAAATCTCCCATATAAGAGAAGGTAAGAACTCCCACAGGGAGACAAAGGGAAAAGAAAGAAGCACATAGCTAAAATAGTAGTTGAAGACACCATGGCTGATTTTTCTGAACCAGATGTTGAGGAGCCTTTGATTCACCGAAGGAATAGGAACTAGTCTATATCTTAGTCCTCGCCCACCAGAGTTCCCTCAGCTGCCACCCCTTCTAAGAAAGATTAAGATCAAACTCAAGAACCTACAGTGATCCCTGCACTCCCTATTGTTCCTCCACCAAGACTGTTGAACAAATTTAAAGGTGATGGGGTATTAACCATCCTAGATGAGTAGATGTTATCTAAATAAGGCCTGGAAGGTAATTATCTCGATGTGATGGACATCCTCCGCTACAATGAATTCTAGAAATTCACAAGGCCCCTTGGCCCTTACATTCCCTCCTGGGTCCTAGAATATTATACAACTTATTATGAGTTTGTTCCAAAAGCAAGAAGAAGGTAAGAAAATTCAGACTGGTTAATTTAGTCATGGATTGAGGCAGGGAAGTTAGGTGCAACAGTGAATATATTAACGTTGTTTTGGATAGACCGCTGCACTCAACACTTATTTATCAGGGGTTTTCAATTGCTCAGTCCCTAGATGACTTGAAAGGTGGGTTGTCTCCTTTCATTTCTGACACCACCCTGAGGTGGATGGATTCACCGGCCTCTATTGAGAACAGGGACTTGAGCATTGCTGGTAGTTTTGGGTTTGGTTTTATCAGTAGCACCATAATGCCATCCCAGAACAATTCTATTCTCCGCCATCCTAAAACATCTTGCCTTAGTTCTATCATGTCTTAGAGGCGCAAAGACCTAGGACTACGGATTTCACAGGAGATGGTTATGAGAGACAAGAAAAAACTTACTTCTCTACCATTCTCAGTCCTGATCACTGAGTTGTGTCGGCGTGTTGAGGTGCCTAGGGATGTTATGAGAGATATTTAGGTTTCCCTTTGTTCTTCCATCAACATCTGGCATATTGGGGACGAGTACATACGAGAGGAATTTGATAGGAGGAGAGCCATTCCATCAGATATTTCTTCGGAGGTTGATATTGACTTATTACTTGTAGAGGAATCATCACCTACCCCGGCCCATGGGTCATCTAGTACTTCTACAATCTCTACTTTTGTCACGACCCGGGATTACCCCCAAGTCGCGATGCAATGTATTCAACCTCTCGAAGGTCTCATACAATCCTCTTAGCACCCAGTCATCACATATGTATGAGCAGTAGTGCGTAATTAGAAATTTTCACAATAAAGTCAAAAGGAATATCGTTATAGGATATAAGAAAACTAAGTCACATCATAAGTCATCTTAGGCACATATAATATCATAGGGTCACAGCCCTAACATTTAAAATAAACTATGGTCTATTGCAAAGTCTTTCATAAGAGATAGCTAGAAACATAAATCATGTCCTCGAACATCTGAGGACATACCAAGTGTCTTGAGAGAATTCTACTTCCCAAGCTTTAACTTCTTAGAAAATCCTCACTTGCCACCTACACTTGTAGAAATAGAGAAAACATATGGAATTAGCACATTGAATGCACTATGTATGGTGAACATGCAAGAAATCCATGCAAAAAAGGACCTTTTCTAATAGATGTGCTTTTCATGCTTTTTTGCTAAAAATCTCATAAAACAAGTATAAGAAATATCTTCAAGTTAATCTTCACATATAAGACATATTTCATATTCAACAAGTAAGAAATATCTTCAAGTTAATCTTCACATATAAGACATATTTCATATTCAACAAGTAAGTCTTTTCATCACTTTAGACCCTCTACCTAAAGTTACTCTAAGACTCACTTGAGTAAGACATGAAGATACCTCCCATACACCCTCGACAAGCACACCTAAGTGATCCTCAAAGTTACCCTATATAATAACTTTTCTATTCAACATACTCCACTAAGTGGAAATTATTAACTGAAACCATTTAAGAGACACTAAACAATTAGGAGACTTCACATAATTTTCTTGAAAGACCTAGGGAATTCATCCTAGCATCTTCAAGGCCTACTCGTGTAATGTGTAGATAGATTCTCATTCCACTACCTAAATGTTGTAGAACCTATCCAATACTAGAGTGCATATCCCACATGATGAGAATAGGCATTAACCGACATATACCATACTAGCTAGGTATGGAATACGATGTCATAAAGACCCCACAACGTGGAAGGTGTTCTACTTGCCAAAGGTAGAACTAGGATACATCCCATGTTGGCACAAGGTTAAGGGATATCAATGGCTTCTTTCTACTCTAGTCTCATATTACAAGTAGAGCTACTACCACAAGCATATCCACTCGGTTCTTTGCCTTGGTTCTCATAGAGTAAGTTCATTCACTTGAAGGTATTCGAGAAGGTACCATTTTTTAGTTCTACCAACTCATAATATTGCTACCAAGAATGGGTCTACTAGGGCTGCAACTCAAGGTCTATTAGGATAGCTCTTATGACTTTCTAAGAGATGATTTCATGTCGTTCCATCCAACCTACCTCTAAGTCCATCATTCCACTCAAGAAGGGTACCATTGTGGTCTACCACTTCAAGGCTTTTATTAACCTTCTTTTCATATTAAAGGTTCCATATAAGTCTTTCCTAGATGTTCATAGTACCCTCAAGAGCATTCACCCTAGGCCCCAAATCCATATTTGCTTAAGTCGTCATGGCTCGGGTTAGGGCAACAAGAGTTCCTCTAATATCCTCTTTAGTCATGTCTGGGGGAACCAACGAAACCTCATTCTCTTGATCAACTAAAGGGACTTGGTCACCTTGAGTAACTTGACCACCTTGGGGAACTTGTTCACCTCAGGGAAGAACTCCCTCCCTCACCACTTCTTCATCCACTCCAGTTGCGAGCGTCCTTCTTGTATTAATATCCTATAAACACAAGAGAAGAGATTAGTACAAGACATTTATAACCTCCACGCTATGCCACGACACAAGAGTAATGAAGAAAGTGAAACCTCAATCATCTTATAGCCTCTCGCTCATAGATGTATCACGACTCACACCGATGAACAAGACTCTACTAGACAGTTTTTTACTCGACTTTGAATCCTAAAGACTACTTCATAATCTTATGCTTTGATACCAAGTTTGTCACGACCTGAGAGCAGACCTTAGTCGGACGCGATGTATTCGACCTCTCAGAGTTCTTATACAAGCCTCTTACCATTCATTCATCACATATGTATGAAAAGTAGTGTAGAATTAAAAAATTTCACAATAAAGTCAAAAGGAATCTCTTTATAGAATACAAGAAAAATAAGTCTCATCATAAGACAACTTAGATACATATTATATCATAGGGTCGCAACCCTTACATTTAAAAGAAACTATGGTCTATTACAAAGTCTTTAATAAGAGATAGCTAGAAACATAAACCATGTCCTCGAATATATGAGGACATACCAAGAGTCTTGAGATAGATATACTTTACAGACATCAACTTCTAAGAAAATCCTCACTTGCAACCTACACTTGTAGAAATAGAAAAAACATATGGAAATACCATATTGAATGCAGTACGTATGGTGCACATGCAAGAAAGAAATACAAAAAAGGGACATTTACTCATAGATATACTTTTCATGCTCTTTTGGTAAAAATGTCATAAAACAAGTATAATAAATATCTTCAAGTCAATATTCACATATTAAACATATATGATATTCAACAAGTAAGCCTTTTCATCATTTTTGTAACAACCCTAAAAATGAATAGGATCAAGACTTAGGTTTTTCAAGAATGCTTGCGATTAGACGAAGGTCCACACGAGCTGATACGCGTAGAATCAGACCTCAGAACCCTTACTACGACCAAGCCAACTAACTTGGGGAGTTAATTGAGCTTGGAAAGGTTGGAACCAACCATGTGAGGCTCACGAAAACGAAGATTTAATCGAAAGAGTTTTTACCGGACTCAAAAGAAGAAATTTTAAGTTTTGAGGGTCCATGGGTAAAATGGTCTTTTCCAAGCCAAGGGTAATATTGTAATTACCTTGAGGAATTAATTATTTAATAAATTAATTTAATTAATTGAAGCAATTCGGGTGGGGCAACCCAAAATGACCCATTTTCGCAAATGGGAGTCACTCGGGTTCGAGCCCCACTAGAAGCAAGGATTTAACTTGCTTTTATTTAATTTGATAAATTAATTTAATTAAATAATAAATATTAGATGATTTAGGAAAAATAAAAATCAGATTTTTTTATTTAAAGTTTGAAAGAGTCCTAGTTGACTAAGTCCTTACCTAAGCCTAAACTACCTTGCACGTTTAACTCTTTCCTTCTCTCACGTCAACATCTCTCTTCTCTTTCACGATTATTCTCTGCAAAGCTAAGGTGAAGAACTGAAAATATATCAAGAGTTCTTCACACTTGAAGAACTCACACGAAATTTTAAGAAAAACAAAGTAACCAAAACGATAAAGCAAAGAGAAGTTGTTGTCGGGTAGTGTGGAAGATTGAGGAAGCTTGGACTGATTTGTGGAGAGGATTTGGGCATCAATCTCGTGGTTGAACAAGGAAATTAAGGTATGGGTCTTCTTACTCTTGGTCCCTTTCCCAAGAGACCCCTAGGATTCAGAATATTCGGCTCAAAAACTAGGATTGTTTTCCCCGTTGCATGTCCCTGTCATTAGCTCCCAATGAATTCGTAGGTTGGTATGAATGCTGGTAGACTTAGGAATGTGTGATGTTTGTGCAGAATGTGAATGTGTTGAATGTACGTTAAATTACGAAAATGACAACCCATGTATGTGTTAGGAATTATGTGTAAGTGTGTGACCATGACAAGGGTCTCGGCCTTGATGCTCTAAATTGTTAATGTTGTGGTTGTCAATTTACGTACACAAACTCATGAAGATCATGATGTTCATAAAAAGGAAATGTGGTTGATTTGAATAAGAATCCTATAGCCAATTAATTCTATGAATGATGCACTTAAAAATACGTTAAAACGGATCCATGAATGTAACCTTGAACTAAGTAATGCATTGATGTTATGAGTTAGAAAGTGACTAAAATTTCCAGCATTTTACAAGTTAGTTTTAGGCTAAATGTTAATGCATAAGAATCTGGAAATTTAATATAAAATAAAAGAATGAGGCCACTAGGAATTGAACCCGTGACCTCATCCTTGGGCGAAATAATCCACGCAAATGGGTGAGGGTTGGGGGTTCGATCCTGGGTGCAGGCGGAGGGATGAATGAGTAAAATAAATGAGTGGAGTGGGATTCGAACCCACCACCCCTCGGTCAGAACTCAAGAAGAACAAGAAATAAAATAAAAAGAAAAGGATGTGAGGCGTGGGAATCGAACCGACGACCTCAAGGCTTGGAATAGAGGGGGCAAAAATAAGTATTAAAAGCAAGTGAGGCTGTGGGGGTTCGATCCCACGACCTCACTGCCAATGCCCTCAACCTAGCAAAAAATAAAAAGAAAAATATATATGGGGCTGTAGGGGTTCGAACCCACCACCTCACAGCCCCTAGCGAAAATTAATTAAAAGTATGGAGGCTGTGGGGGTTTGAACCCACAACCTCCCTACTTAGGCGAATTAAAGAACAAAATAAAAGAGGCTATGGGGGTTTGATCCCACAACCTCTTGGTTTAGGCGAAATTGGGCAAGATGAAGTTAATAAAAATTAAAAAGGGGTTGTGGGGGTTCGAACCCACAACCCTTCGGCCAAATTAGGATTATTACTAAGGAGAAAATTAATCCTTCAATGTTAATATTGTGATTTAACTTAGAGTCATAATGTTATGAATATTAGAATAAAATCAATTAAAAATATAAATGATATTAAATTGATTCAAGACTTGGGTTTCCTTGCTCAAGCTTCCGTATTGATACATAAGTCATACGTGAATAAAATATCCGAGAATAATGCCACATACTTAGATCGAAATCAAGATCTTGGCACATATACAAGATGCATAAGTCTTGTATCACATAATCTTAGACGAAATATGAATGAAGTGTCACGACTTGAATGTATAGACGCATAAGTCTAACATACGTTCAAAGTAAGTGAATCTAAGAAGTATGTAATGAAATGATGAACCGTAGAAGGGTTAAGTATGAGTGTAAGATACACTAAATGGCCAAGTGCATTGGCATATGATGAAATGAACGTTCACTTAATAAGAGGTGAGTAACTATGAAAAGCAAGGGTGTTAATGATAATGAATGTGGTGACAACATGATATTAGATTAATGTAAATGATGAGAGTAATCTCGAATGAGCCTAAATAAATGTTACCAATACGTACTCACCTATGAGAGTGTAAGATAATGAAGAGACCAGTCTCTATGAACACTCTAATGAAGGTATTGAGCTTAACACACTTGATACTAATGATGAGATGAGAAATCATCTAATGAGCGATGATGTCCTTATACTAGAAGTCAGCTTCCATGATGTATGAGTTGAATGAAGTGGAACTTTATACTGAGCACCGATAGACTAGCTATGAGCGGTGATGCCTTCTTTCGGGAAGGGCGAAGGTTCACGTAACTCTCATGAGATAAGACTATCCGGCATGCCGGGTATGGGTCTCCATACATCTCCTAGTCTTCGAACCTATACTGCCAATATAGGGATCTGGCGGGGTTAAATTCCCATGTACGCTAGCATGTTTTTGGGTCACCTTGGCCGGTGATTCCACCTCTTTTCGGTGTGGGGGAGACACTCGATTTCATGATGCTCACATGATCTATGTCGGTTAAAGTTAAAGTTCCCAATGAATGAATGAGGCCAGCCTTAAATGATGCACATAATGAAATAAACGTTACCAAATGTGTTAGGATAGGATAATCAAGAGGTGAGATAGACTAAGGTAATAACACTAGGTTATTCTTGATCATTGCACAGCAAACCCGATGAAAGTCGTAAACTACACCCTAGGTATAGCTGGTTTTCACACTGGCCTATGAACGAAATGAAATGAAGTATGTATGAATGAATGAAGCAGACTCTGTGTTTAATAATGAAGACTCCCTAGTGAGTTCCCATATGTTGAGCCCTCATTTCTGGGATGTCTTAATGTTAAGTCCATGATTCCAAGGTCTCATGGCATATGAATGAAGGACATTAAAGAAGTTATGTGCTACATGCAAAAGGTGCTATGTGCTATATGATATGTGCTATGTGTAAATGTTATGTGTTGTGTGCAAATGTGATAAGTATGATGACATATGTTATTCTCATGGCATAACTTTCCTAATCCAAATTTGGAAAGCTCATTTACTTTCCTAATCCAAATTTTGAAACTTTCCTAATCTCAATTTGGCAAGTCCACTGACTTGACTTCCAAAAATCATGTTGTTAGGAAAGAGCTATTCTTTCTCATGCATGTCCTTGGTGTGTGCTTGAATATACCCATACTTAGTACAAGTGTGTACTAACCCTATACAAACTCTACTATTTTAGGTGCAGGCACAGGTGGATGATAGAGCTACAGGATCATCGTTACAGTTATCCGGACGTCCAGCATTCATCCGGAGTTGGTAGGTCCTCATGCTTTCGAGGATGCTACTGTTTTATATTCTAGCTTAGTTTTAGAGTTGAGCTAGTGGAGCATGTTCCACTAGCGTTTCTTTCCTGTTTTTATTCAGACTATGTGTTGGTGCTATTTTGGCAATGATACGCTCTATAAGTATTAAACTATTCCTTTCATTTGATTATCTCTTAATGTTAGATGGTTGATGGTGAACAAATTACGAATGTATTAGAAATGTTTAGTAAGCAATATTTAGAAACAAAAAGTTTCAAATTTTCTGCTAAAATTAACCTATGTAAAGTAAGAATGACGTAAGTAGGCTTGTCTGCGACCTCTGAGAGGTCAACGATGCCGATCTCGTCTGGGGTCTAAATTCCAGTCGTGACAAAGTTGGTATCAGAGCACTAGGTTAAATTACTAAAATAATAAGTTCACATCAACCACATTGAGTAGTTTCTAAGTCATGGTAGTGAAGTGCACCACTATCCTGAATTAGAGACTGCATGATGCGCAGGAAAATTTCCCTTTTTCTGGTCTTATCGTGCTTTTCTGAATGCCTGAATTCTTGGTGTTATGAGCGTGTCTAACATCAATCCTTTTTGTTTTTCCAGAGAATGAACACTAGGACAGGAAATGGTCAGAGGAGAGGAGGAGCAGCTGCTAGGGGTAATCAGGATCTACCCCAGGCTCCAGCTGAAGAAGTGGCCATGCCAGTTAACCCAGCTGGGATGACTGATGCTGAGGTGCGGGCATCTCTGGCCCAGATGGCACAGGCCATTACTATGCAGGCCCAGGCTATGACTGCCCAGGTCAACAGGCAGGATGTTCAGAGGGAGAACCCACCGGTTCGTAGCATGGATGACAGGCTGAGGGATTTCACGAGGATGAATCCTCCTATTTTCATCGGGTCCAGGACATCAAAGGATCCCCAGGAGTTTGTGGAAGAGATTCATAAGATCCTGGTGGCTATGGGGGCCACTGATATTGAGAAGTCTGAGTTAGCTTCCTATCATCTCAAGGATGTTGCACAGGCTTGGTGCAAGATGTGGCAAGATAGCCATGTCTTAGGTGGAGTGCCAGTCACATGGGAGCTGTTCAAGACAGCATTTCTGGAGAGATTCTTTCCCAGGGAGATGAGGGAGGCCAAGGTTGAGGAATTCATCAACCTTAAACAAGGCTCTATGACAGTCAGGGAGTATTCCCTGAAGTTTGTTAAGCTGTCAAGGTATGTTATTTTCCCTAGTATTTAATAGCAAGAATGAGGATAATACTGAACTTTGTTGAAATCATCCAGGTATGCTACTTCCCTGGTTTCTAACAGCAGAGATGAGATGAGCAGGTTCCTCACAGGAATCAATGGAGACCTGGAGTAGGAGTGTCGATCTGCAATGCTCCATGACAATATGGATCTTTCCAGGTTGATGGTGCATGTCCAGCAGGTAGAGGACAGCCGCAGAAAGAGACGTGTTCGTGATGCTAGGAGGCCTAGGCCTCAAGATCAGGCAGGACCCAGTCATGGAGGCCACAGGAACAACTTTGGCGTCCGTGAGCAGCCAAGGTTCAAAAAGGGGCAACAGAGTTCTGGGAATTTTAATCCTCAGAGGAGTGCTACACCTAGAGGAGGCAGACCTGAGCCCAAGAAAGGCAATGGAGGTGAGATGCAGCGTCCTAAGAAGAATTGTGCTAAGTGTGGCTGAGCTCACAGTAGAGAGTGCAGACAAGGCACTAATGCCTGCTTCGGTTGTGGTAATAGTGGACACATGGTCAGAGACTATCCACAGAGCAGAGGTCAGGCTGGAGGTAATACTCAGCCTAGGCCCAATCCACAGGGTGCAGCAGCAGCCGAGCCTCCTAAGAGGAACAGGTTCTATGCCCTGAAAGGCAAAGAGGAGCAGGAGAAGTCCGCTGATGTGGTCACAGGTATGCTGCAAGTGTTCTCAACTTCTTTTTATGCTTTACTTGATCCAGGGTCTACACTTTCCTTTGTAACTCCTCTGCTTGCACTTACTTTTGAGACATTGCCTGAAGTTTTGCATGAATCTATAGTGGTTAGTACACCTTTAGGAGAAAATGTAAGAACTGATAGAGTATACAAGGATTGCCCAATAGTGGTGAGTGGTAGAACTATGTGTGCAAACTTGGTTGAGTTACCCATGCATGATTTTGATGTTATTCTTGGCATGGATTGGCTTCACAGTTGTTATGCTTGCTTGGACTGTCGTAGTAGAGTGGTGAGATTTTGCTTCCCTAATGAATAAGAGTTAGTTTGGGAGGGGTACAATTCGAGTCGTCCTAACCCCTTGATTTCTAACCTTAAAGCCAATAAAATTATGTCCAAGGGGTTATTGTGTCATCTTGTGAGTGTTAATGATCTAGATCATGACATTCCTTCCATAGAATCAGTACCTATAGTGAATGAGTTCTTAGATGTGTTTCCTGATGATTTGCCTGGAGTCTCTCCCCTTCGAGAGATTGACTTTGGTATCGACTTAGAACCCGATACTAAACCAATCTCAATTCCTCCTTACCGAATGGCTCCAGCTGAACTCAAATAGTTGAAGCTGCAGTTAAAAGATCTCACTGAGAAGGGTTTCATTCAGCCGAGCATATCCCCTTGGAGCGCTCCAGTGTTGTTTGTAAAGAAGAAAGATGGAACCCTTAGAATGTGTATCGATTATCGGCAGCTCAACAAAGTCACTATAAAGAATAAGTACCCACTTCCCAGAATATAAGATTTGTTCAATCAACTCCAAGGGTCTAGTTTCTTCTCTAAGATTGATCTTCGTTCAGGGTATCATCAGCTTAGGGTTAAGAATGGAGATATCCCAAAGACAGCCTTTCGTACCCGCTATGGTCACTATAAGTTTCTAGTCATGTCATTTGGTCTCACGAATGCACCTGCTGCATTTATGGATCTCATGAACAGGGTCTTCCGTGAATACCTTGACTCTTTCATCATAGTATTCATTGATGACATTCTCATCTACTCTAAGACCAAGGAAGAGCATGAACAGCATTTGAGACTAACCTTGCAGGTACTTAGACAGCATCAGTTGTATGCCAAATTTAGCAAATGTGAATTCTGGCTGAGATCAGTGACCTTCCTGGGTCATGTTGTGTCCGATCAGGGCGTGGAGGTGGATCCCAGGAAGACTGAGACTGTGAAGAACTGGCCAAAGCCTCTTACTCCTACTGACATCCGTAGCTTTTTGGGATTGGCTGGTTACTACCGCAGGTTTGTGGAGGGCTTTTCTTCCATTGCTGCCCCATTGACAGCTTTGACTAAGAAGAAAGCCAAGTTTGAATGGACGGAGACTTGTGAGAAGAGTTTCCAGGAGCTCAAGGACAGACTCACTTCAGCCCTGGTGCTTACTTTGCCTAAGTGTGGTGAGAATTACACTGTTTATTGTGATGCATATAGGGTTTGTTTGGGTTGTGTTCTTATGCAGGTTGGTAAGGTGATAGCCTATGCATCCAGACAGCTCAAGGTTCATGAGAAGAATTATCCCACTCATGACCTGGAGTTGGCAGCTGTGGTGTTTGCACTAAAGCTGTGGAGGCATTATCTGTATGGAGTGCATGTAGATGTGTTAACAGACCATAAGAGTCTCCAGTACGTGTTCACACAGAGGGAGTTGAATCTACGTCAGCGGAGATGGTTGGAGCTGTTGAAGAATTATGACATGAATGTGCACTATCATCCAGGTAAGGCTAATGTTGTAGCTGATGCTTTGAACAGGATGAGCATGGGAAGTACAGCTCATGTAGGGGATGAGAAGAAGGAGCTGGTGAAAGATGTACACAGACTGGCCAGACTGGGTGTGCGTTTGGTTGACTCCACTAGTGGGGATGTTTCAGTTCATCCTAGTTCTGAATCATCCTTGCTAGTTGAAGTCAAGCAGGGTCAGCATCTAGATCCCGTGTTGATAGAGCTGAAGGACTCAGTGCTGATGAAGATGAATGAGTCTTTCGCTTTGGGAAGTGATGGCATTCTTAGGTATCAGGACAAGCTGTGTGTGCCAGATGTGGATGATTTGCGGACCAGGATTATTGCAGAGGCCCATGGTTCCAGATATTCTATACATCCAGGTTCCACCAAGATGTATCATGATCTCAAGCAGATTTATTGGTGGGATGGAATGAAGAAGGACATTGCAGAATATGTGGCCAAGTGTCCTAATTGCCAGCAGGTTAAGGCAGAGCATCTTAAGCCTGGTGGTCTGACTCAGATTATTGAGGTTCCGACTTGGAAATGGGAGGCCATTAATATGGACTTCGAGGTTGGGCTTCCGAGGACTAGGAGGCAGCATGACTCTATATGGGTTATTGTGGACAGATTGACTAAGTCTGCCCACTTTATCCCTGTAAAGTCTACTTACAGAGCCGACGATTATGCGAGACTCTACATTGATGAGATTGTGAGATGGCATGGGATTCCCTTGTCTATTCTTTCAGACAGAGGAGCTCAGTTTACTTCTCATTTCTGGAGATCTTTCCAGAAGAGCTTGGGCACGCAGGTGAAGCTTAGCACTGCCTTTCACCCTCAGACAGATGGGCAGGCAGAGCGCACCATACAGACATTAGAGGATATGTTGAGAGCGTGTGTGATTGACTTCAGAGGTAACTGGGATGACCATCTGCCTTTGATAGAGTTCTCGTATAATAATAGCTATCACTCCAGCATTGGGATGGCACCGTTTGAGGCACTATATGGTAGGAGGTGTAGATCTCCAGTTGGGTGGTTCGAGGTTGGAGAGTCATCCATTTTGGGTCCGGAGATCATTCATGAGGCCTTAGAGAAGGTCAGAATGATTAGGGACAGGTTGACTACTGCTTACAGTCGGCAGAAATCATATGCTGATAACAGAAAGCGACCCTTAGAGTTTGATGTTGATGACCAGGTTGACTTGAAAATATCTCCTATGAAAGGGGTAAAGAGATTTGGTAGAAAAGGGAAGATGAGTCCGAGATATGTTGGGCCATATAAGAACCTACAGCGTGTGGGTGAGGTGGCCTATGAGTTAGCATTGCCTACAGAACTAGCTTATGTTCATCCAGTCTTTCATGTCTCTATGTTGAAGAAGTGCCTAGGTGATCCAGCATCAATCTTACCTGTTGAAGGTTTGGGGGTTGGTGAAGACTTGTCTTATGAGGAGGTAGTACCTGTTGAGATCTTAGACAGACAGGTCAAGCGGCTGAGGAACAAGGAGATTGCCACAGTGAAGGTATTGTGGAGAAATCATCTTGTTGAGGGTGCTACGTGGGAAGCGGAGGCCGACATGAGGGCCCGCTACCCGCACCTGTTCAGCTCTTGAGGTAAGACTTCATACTCTTAAACCTATGTTTCCTTACCTCCCCGTATTTTGTTGCTATTGATTAACTGTGTATAGTGCTTTTATTATGATCTGACTGGCATTACAACGTGAAGTAGTAGTGTCATTCGGGGATGAATGTTCCTAAGAGGGGGATAATGTAACAACCCTAAAAATGAATAGGATCAAGACTTAGGTTTTTCAAGAATGCTTCGATTAGACCAAGGTCCACACGGGCTGATACGCGTAGAACCAGACCTCAGAACCCTTACTACGACCAAGCCAACTAACTTGGGGAGTTAATTGAGCTTGGAAGGGTTGGAACCAACCATCTGAGGCTCACGAAAATGAAGATTTAATCGAAAGAGTTTTTACCGGACTCAAAAGAAGAAATTTTAAGTTTTGAGGGTCCAAGGGTAAAATGGTCTTTTCCAAGCCAAGAGTAATATTGTAATTACCCTGAGGAATTAATTATTTAATAAATTAATTTAATTAATTGAAGCAATTCGTGTAGGGCAACTCGAAATGACCAATTTTCGCAAATGGGAGTCACTCGGGTTCGAGCCCCACTAGAAGCAAGGATTTAACTTGCTTTTATTTAATTTGATAAATTAATTTAATTAAATAATAAATATTAGCTTATTTAGGAAAAAGAAAAATCAGATTTTTTTATTTAAAGTTTGAAAGAGTCCTAGTTGACTAAGTCCTTACCTAAGCCTAAACTACCTTGCACGTTTAACTCTTTCCTTCTCTCACGTCAACATCTCTCTTCTCTTTCATGATTATTCTCTGCAAAGCTAAGGTGAAGAACTGAAAATATATCAAGAGTTCTTCACACTTGAAGAACTCACACGAAATTTTAAGAAAAACAAAGTAACCAAAATGATAAAGCAAAGAGAAGTTGTTGTCGGGTAGTGTAGAAGATTAAGGAAGCTTGGACTGATTTGTGGAGAGGATTTTGGGCAGCAATCTCGTGGTTGAACAAGGAAATTAAGGTATGGGTCTTCTTACTCTTGGTCCCTTTCCCAAGAGACCCCTAGGATTCAGAATATTCGGCTCAAAAACTAGGATTGTTTTCCCCGTTGCATGTCCCTGTCATTAGCTCCCAACGAATTCGTAGGTTGGTATGAATGCTGGTAGACTTAGGAATGTGTGATGTTTGTGCTGAATGTGAATGTGTTGAATGTACGTTAAATTACGAAAATGACAACCCATGTATGTGTTCGGAATTATGTGTAAGTGTGTGACCATGACAAGGGTCTCGGCCTTGATGCTCTAAATTGTTAATGTTGTGGTTGTTAATTTACGTACACAAACTCATGAAGATCGTGATGTTCATAAAAAGGAAATGTGGCTGATTTGAATAAGAATCCTATAGCCAATTAATTCTATGAATGATGCACTTAAAAATACGTTAAAACGGATCCATGAATGTAACCTTGAACTAAGTAATGCATTGATGTTATGAGTTAGAAAGTGACTAAAATTTCCAGCATTTTACAAGTTAGTTTTAGGCTAAATGTTAATGCATAAGAATCTGGAAATTTAATATAAAATAAAAGAATGAGGCCACTAGGAATTGAACCCGTGACCTCATCCTTGGGTGAAATAATCCACGCAAATGGGTGAGGGTTGGGGGATTCGATCCTTGGTGCAGGCGGAGGGATGAATGAGTAAAATAAATGAGTGGAGTGGGATTCGAACCCACCACCCCTCGGTCAGAACTTAAGAAGAACAGGAAATAAAATAAAAAGAAAAGGATGTGAGGCGTGGGAATCGAACTCAAGTGCATTGGCATATGATTAAATGAACGTTCACGTAATAAGAGGTGAGTAACTATGAAAAGCAAGGGTGTTAATGATAATGAATGTGGTGACAACATGATATAAGATTAATGTAAATGATGAGAGTAATCTCGAATGAGCCTAAATAAATGTTACCAATACGTACTCACCTATGAGAGTGTAAGATAATGAAGAGACCAGTCTCTATGAACACTCTAATGAAGGTATTGAGCTTAACACACTTGATACTATGATGAGATGAGAAATCATCTAATGAGCTATGATGTCCTCATACTAGAAGTCAGCTTCCATGACGTATGAGTTGAATGAAATGGAACTTTATACTGAGCACCGATAGACTAGCTATGAGCGGTGATGCCTTCTTTCGGGAAGGGCGAAGGTTCACGTAACTCCCATGAGATGAGACTGTCCGGCTTGCCGGGTATGGGTCTCCATACATCTCCTAGTCTTCGAACCTATACTGCCAATATAGGTATCTGGCGAAGTTAAATTCCCATGTACGCTAGCATGTTTTAGGGTCACCTTGGCCGATGATTCCACCTCTTTTCGGTGTGGGGGAGACACTGGATTTCATGATGCTCACATGATCTATGTCGGTTAAAGTTAAAGTTCCCAATGAATGAATGAGGCCAGCCTCAAATGATGCACATAATGAAATAAACGATACCAAAGGTGTTAGGATAGGATAATCAAGAGGTGAGATAGACTCAGGTAATAACACTAGGTTATTCTTGATCATTGCACAGCAAACCCGATGAAAGTCGTCAACTACACCCTAGGTATAGCTGGTTTTCACACTGGCCTATGAACAAAATGAAATGAAGTATGTATGAATGAATGAAGCAGACTCTGTGTTTGCTAATGAAGACTCCCTAGTTGAGTTCCCATATGTTGAGCCCTCATTTCTTGTAACGACCTGCTTAGTCGTTTTGAGCAGCAGATTTTATTTCTGGAAAAACTGTCTGAGACGACGTATCCAACGACGGACCGTCATGGGCACGACGGACCGTCGAGGGTGTCTCGTTCCAAACACTTGGAATTCTTATATTTGAGTGCTGAAATCGACTCTCTGAACTCTGTGACGGACCTGCAGGACGGACCGTCACAGACACGACGGACCGTTGTGAGGTTCCGTTTCAAAACACTTCAACTTTTGAGAATTGGGTATTGGGAGAAATTCTCTGTCCGTCGTGACGGAAGTGCAGGACGGACCGTCGTAGGCACGACGGACCGTCTCAGACTCATCAAGGAAATTGAGTCTCTGAAGGTTGTGACGAACCTGCAGGACGGACCGTCGCAGGCACGACGGGCCGTCACAGGTTGCGTAATCCCAGTCTGGGTCGGATTTCTGGGTAAGTTTTAAAGGGGCGTTTTGGACTATTCCTGCTATAATTATGAATTTCGTGGGTTAATATTAATAACTCAAATTCTTGGGGGTGTAAAGGAGATGACCTTGAGTTACTTAGTGGGTTA